>VCAZ01000059.1:2055000-2655000 GCA_005784505.1 Bagarius yarrelli | reverse complement strand
CAGTTCTGTAAAATGTGTTGGCCTTGAAGAGCTTAGTCTAGTAAAATATCTGTTTTTTTTTCTGCAGTTTTAGGGATAATCATACTCCCGTTTTTTAATGTCGATGAACTTGTGGTCATGGTGTTAGTCTTAGCCATTTGCTGAGACAGACGTTCTGTTTACTAAATGTTTAGATCTTTTATCATTTATCATTTGCTTATTTAAAGTAAACCTGCTATTTTTCATTTGTGAAATTGTAGCTGCAGTTCATGTTGCTATTTTCAGTTTCTAGACTGATGTATGAGTCAGATGATCGATGAGTAGATAATGTGAGATTTGCTTGCAGCGTCACGCACACGGAGTAAAAAAATGAGTCATCGTCCCCCAAACCAAACACACAACCTCGCTGTAGCTCTGTAAAGGGACTGTTTTTGGAATTTTGAGCTCCCAAATGTGCACTAACAAAAATAATCATCTGTGCTTTTAGTAGTGCTACTGAGAACAGTATATAATGTCCCATTCTCATGGGATTAGCATTAACTGGTGACTCCTGGTCGTTTGTAATAAATGCGGATGCTGTCTGTGATCTTACTCCTCTGTGAATTTGCCATGTCTGTAATTTGTAAAGTAAAAATTTGCCTTTAAATTGCATACAATATTTTGCCGAACACTGAAACCCTGTTATAATATTAGTCAGTTAGCATCCCTGGGATTTGGGCAGGATCTGGCCAGGTTATGTATCATTTCTTAAGGTTTCTGTTTCCTGTCAAACTGCGTTTGAGTGTTTTGGGTGTATGTTGAGTGCTAAATATCGCTTTACACCATACAAGCATACAATTTGCGAAAAGAGAAAACTGAATGCTTCCAAAGGAGCTAAAACAAAAGAATGATTACACGGAGATGCATGACATGTATAGAGGCGTACGGTAGCAAACATTCTTCTGTTTATGTCAAATCATATATCTCTACCTATAATGACAAGACATTTCCTAGCAGTAGCCTATCCCAGTGGCTCCCAAACTAGTTCTATTATTTGCTTTCTTATAAGCGATACCTGTATGGACTATAAGCAATTTAATGGGAATATTGAGTGCGTCACACCGCTCAGCGATGACAGCTAGAGGAAGGGCAAAACCTGCATGTCGAACACTACCAGGCGGTGCAGCACCCCATGGCATATATTTTTAACTCATATTTCTACATTTTTCTCCTAGAGGATGGAGAAAATCAGGGAAAATCTCAAGCTGGTTAAGTGATTTTAGTGTTTACACTAGTGCTTACTTTTCTTGGGCCAGACAAATTTATCACTCGATCGTGGCTGCAAAAAAAGACTTTCAAACTCCTTAAGATTTTCTAGTTTTGTTTGCCGTATGCAACACCCAATCAGCCACTGGTTTGTGTGTGTGTGTGTGTGTGGTGTTTATGTCTGTGTCTAGAGAAAGTCCAGCAGGCCGTTTTTTAAACCAAACTCACTTTCACAGTGGCAATCTTTACCATTAATTCCATACTTCTCCCACTTCCAAACTTTTCACTTTACCTAAGTGCTATGTATCTCTCGTTAACTGTAAATAATGATGTAACTATATTATGCTGTATCACATAGATAAGCAGACAGATATCAGAAACATTACTCCACACTCCAGACACCCGGGGCATCATCTGAGAAACCCGATAGCCATGTTTTTACTTTTCAGCAGCTCTCTTTCTCAGTCCATCCATCTGATAACAAAGTAAAGTTGTAAGATGTAATGAAGATACAGTTCTAAGAACTGGCTAATGTGCATACTTACAGCGTTACACAACAATTTTCAGAATCTGTCTCTTTTTATTGCTATATAGTTTTTCAATTATATATTCAAAAACATTGTATATTTTATCTGCTTGATCAAATCAAATGAACATCTAGAATCTTTCTGTCTGTTTTCCAGCAGGTCCAGCCGGTCAACGACAGAACGGACCAGCAACGGAAGACACAGAAGCACAGAGGAGGTGACTAAAGATTTTGGTACCATTTAGTAATGATCACCTTTTTAACAGTAGCAGCTGAGATAAAGACAGTAAATCATCACCAATGTATAAATTACATTGATTACAGTAAACATTTAATTGCAAAGTAAGTGAATTTTAAATTAGAACTTGATTTTGTCAAGTTTCCAAAGATTAACCCTGATATTTTAACCTGGAACCTAGTACATTAGTCTTAACAGACTTGTGACAGAAGGTTTCAACTTTATAGCAGATTTTATTGACCAGGAGGGCATCTGACTGACATATGAAGCAACCAATCACAGTTTGTTTTGTTTAGCGTCATTTTAAGGTGTAATAATGTTACATCAAGGTCTCTAAAAAAGGCCTTTGCACAACCTTAAAGCGTTGTGCAAATTAATTAAGTCTACTGTAAACTTTAGATCATTTCAGAAAATTCAGTGATTAGTAGATCCTAGTAGATACAACTGCTCACTTCTCCCATAAGGCGACACGTGTCTCCCAAAAATCCATTAGAATCCAATCGATCAAATAAAGAGTTTGTTTAGGTTTGTATGAAATATGCATTAGACTTTTAGACATCAATTCATGTCTTAAAGTCTAATGCATATTTAATACAAAAGATAACACTGAGACTAGGACCATATTAACAAACTGAAAATTCGACATCTTTTTTAGTTCCCAGTTTCAACTTTACCAACAAGACGATTTTTTTCAGAGTGTATTAAATTCTATTGCAAAATTACATTACTACATTTACAACATTTGGCAGATACTCTTATCCAGAGTGACTTACATTTATTTCATTTATACAATTTAGGGAGCAATTAAGGGTTAAGGCTCCAGCGGTGGCAACTTGGTGGTGCTTGGTATCGAACCCTAAACAGTCCAACACTGCGCTACCACTTTCCCAACTCCCCAGTATTAAATTGATCCACTGGTTTGTAGATGATACACATTAATTTGTTATTTCATAAACGAATTATTTTTGGTTCACCCCACTATGAACAAAGTGTAGAAACTTAGTATTCTAATCATTGTATGAGAATCTTACTCTAAATTTGTTAACATTATGCCAGAAAATTCTCCTTACCAAAGAGTTTCCTCATCGATAATAACCAAGGAATGTCCCCATTTTTCCCATTTGCAAAATCCACTTTATTCAGCTGACATAACTCTACTGTCATTAAATCATCACAGCACCTCCCTCAACTGGGTTAGAAATCGCTTTTTGCCCTCTTGTGGTATAAAGAATGCATTGCAGTTACAGACTTACGAAGCTTGACATCTGAGCATGACTGAAAATAGTGTGATAAACATCCACAACTGTGAGATGTTTTTTGCTCAGCAGTGGTCAGAGCAGACCAGTAACACATTTTAAATCTTGCACATTTCACATTTGAAAATGCCATAAAGAGAAAATTTGTTGCTTCATCCTTAACTTATTTGTCTGTAGGCAGATGATGGAGCAGCATCAGATGCAAATCGAAAGAGAGCGACGGACTTCTGGCTCAGCAGGTAAAGTCTAAACAATACAACCAAATTGTTAATGCACATTTTCTGGGATTTGACATATTCTCATACTCAACACTGCCAA
Source organism: Bagarius yarrelli (assembly GCA_005784505.1). NCBI lineage: Eukaryota > Metazoa > Chordata > Actinopteri > Siluriformes > Sisoridae > Bagarius > Bagarius yarrelli. The sequence continues at coordinate 2,651,438 of VCAZ01000059.1, read as the reverse complement.
ACTGATGTGGACACAACTCACCCCCTGACCTGCCAGTTCACAGATCATTCATTTTCAAATGAATTCTCTTACTGTGTCAGTTTGTGGTGTCTGCTCATGTTTGCTCATGTATCACTTCAGCTCAAACTAACAAATGCCATAATTCCATACACATATCTATCAGGTTTTAGGCAGCTGGGACATTTTTTTTATACAGTGCATGAGCCACAGCTTTGCTCGTAATTTTGCATATGTTTGGCTTGCACATTATTTCATTTTTTAAACTGTTTTGGTTTGTCCTTTTTTGATTTTCATCACTGTCACTTTTCTCTCCTTTTGTTTGTCACTTGTTTCCATACCTGTCTTAGTTTCCACCCTGCAGTTTAAAGTGTCTGCCTCTCAGTCCAACACCTCTCCAACAGAATACAGGCAGTTTCGTGCCCATACTCTCCCCTCCCACCCCCGTTTTGCCCCCTCCCCGCCTTCCTCCTCTTCCTGCTCCTCTAATTCCTCACAGGAGCGAGAGAGCATCTCTCACAAAAAGGACTCATCTCACAAAAAGACTCAGCAGTTTTCACAGCTCTCCACCTCCCTGCCTTCTGCCTTCTCTCCTGTGCAGTCAGGGGGCACTCTACCTTCTCGAAATGTGCGTCAAATCCCACTCTCTCCTCCCACAAGCCGCCAGACTGACTCCAGAGATGTCAATTGGACCTCTGCTCACAATTATGGAGCAAATAGCCCTTCCCCTCAGCCACTCATACCTCTTAACCAACTAATACACCCTGCTACCTTTACTCAGTCTAATGCTAACAGCCAGTTAGAGCACTACCCCTTTCAAACCTCCTTCTCCAAGTCCGCCTCTGGGCCTCCTCTTCTCCCACAATACTATAATCCTGATCTTTTCTACCCTTCAAACTGCAAGGATATCCCCTCTCTGTGTGTTCAAAGCCATGCCCACCAGCCACAGTTTGCTGCCTCTTTTTGCCCTGAAAACACACCTTTCTCTTGTAGCTCTGTGTCCACATTCGAGACCACACCCCCTGTTCCTCAGGCTGCCACGGCACTCAGCTGTAAGTAACACGGATCATCACCCAGTTGGCTGTGGATTATGTCTGGAAACTTCAGCCCAGTTCTCACACACACACACACACACACACACACACACAGCTGTCACACAAAGCAGGACTGATAATATACACACTGGTTACGTATTTCTTAAAGAAACAATCCAGCTGCTGTGATAGTGATCACTGGCTACATTTCCGTTATTAATTTCCATCAGGATGTTGACTCCTAAGTTGAATGTTCTTATACAGACACGGTCACAGTACTCAAATTATTTAAATCAATGACGTCTTACAAAAGTGTTTGTCTAGTAAAATACTTAAGAGTAAGCCTTTTATTTTTTTTATTGATCAAACTGGATATAGATAATTCAAAAAAGCATTTAAACAGCAAGTGTATTGTTAATAAACAAGTAGCCTTGTATTGTCGTCTCAACCATTTATAACTGATGAAGTAAAATGAAACAACGTTTCTCTAGGACCATGGTGCGACATAAAACAAAAGCTACACAAAATTGATACTAAAATTAAGTTAAACACAAACTATACGATGTGCTTTGGGTGTGTTAAATAATTAGCACAAGTTTCTTTGTAGAAAAGTTTAAATCATTTGATTAACACATTTACACATCTATAGCTTATGGAAGACACCTTTTATCCAGCGTATTAATTATCCAAATTAATTTCATTTCTACAGCTTAAGAGTTTTTATTATAAGGCTCAGCAGTGGTAAATTAGTGATTCTGGTATTTTAGCCCACAACCATTTACTACATTTACATTTTCACCTACATTTATCTCCCTTATACAACTGAGCAATTGGGGTAAATGGCCTTGCTCAGGGGTCCACAGTGGTGGCTTGGTGGTGCTGGGAATTGAACCGCTAAGCAGTTCAATAAACAGTCCAATTAAGTCACCTCTTTCCAGTGATAAACTTGTACAAAATTTGTAAACTTGTACAAAATTAGGCTTCAAAAGCCTACCTTCGTTATAGAACCCAATTTGAAAGCATAATTTAAGATGGCAAATAAAGCTATTAAGTAGAAAAAATATATCACCCTATAAAGTGTTAATGTGTATATACTGTCTAGCAAAAGGCAGACGCATTAAAATAAGCATTGAATGTGTGGTTTAAAATGCACTCTTTTAATGTTTAGTCATTATTTGTTTTGTTTTAATGGGTAATTAATGAAAAGAAGGAAACGTTTTGGATCTGGGGGAATTTGTGTGTTTGGTTTGGCCTACAATAGCCTTAAATAAAAAGTGAAAAATTGAGGCCTAGTATGATATAATTCACCTGATTGAATTTTCATTATTAGAGTTGAAGTTTAAAAGCTTTTCTCAATCATTCACATAAACTTTTATTGTAATTTTAAAAATATATACAAACCTAAATTGGGAATTAACAAGAAAATATTTTGATATTTTTTAAAACATTACACTAAATTACATTTGGATGTAATATTGTGTTTTTATTACTGGTAGAAATAAACAAAAAAGAACTGTTACACTAATTAAGCACAAATGGAAATTTAATTAGTGGTTGAGAAACAATGGAAAAAATAGATAAACTTGATAAGCAAGAATGAGGTAATGGGTCTCTAGAGACAGGGTGTGTGTATTTATGGGTTAAATATTAACCAAAAAAATATCAGCATATTTGTTTTTGAGATTGATAAATTGCTATAATTATAACTACTATCAGCATTATTACTTTTATTTAAAATCAATCATGTAGAAGAGTCGATTAGAAAAACGCAACAACACCATAAACTGCACCACTTCATCTTCTATCTGTTTTTATTATTTTTAGCATTTTTGATTTTATTTGCTTGTGGTTTCTGTTTCATATGAACATAAATTTGTTAAATTATTTCTTTCAGAATAATATGATCTTTATTGAGTCTTAACACTGAACTACAAAATATTCCTTTACTAAAACTGCATACAGTGCGTTAAGCATGCACACCCTCTGTGCACCCATTCCTTTTTTGTTCTTCAGCAGGTCCTTCCATCCCTCCTGGACATCCATCCATGCTTTCCTCCACTCCTCCTCTCCATCCACCTGCTCCTGTTCCAATGGCAGGTCCTCCAGCTCCTCCACCTCCACCAGGACCTCCTCCACCAGCTGCTGCACCTCCTCCTAACCCTCCTCCTCTCCCAGCTCCATCAGGCTTGGCTGCAGCTCTGGCCGGAGCCAAATTGCGCAAAGTACAGCGGGTAAGTAACCAATGTTTGCTGTATCAGAGTGAGTTTAATAGGCTTTTGTTTGCCTTACAATCATAAACCCACCAGACAATTTCTTGGACACACTGATGCAGTCAGGCAATCATGTGGCAGAAATGCAGTATAGAAAATCATGCAGATACGGGTTAAGAAATTCAGATAAGGTTTACATGGTTTACAAGGTCTGCTTAATCACAAGTATGAGTTGTACCTAATAAAATATTCATGATTATTACAACTTATTTCTACTTATTTCTATTTATTTACACTGGATCATACATTCATTTACAGTATTGTGCTTTTGGGTATAAAATTGTTTGAGTTCAATTGTAAAAATGTTCAATAGAAATTAAAAGTTAAGTAAAAAAGTGACAAAGTATTAAATCCAATAAATTTGAATGGAACATTGTAGTTTTTTATCACCAAAGGTGCTTTTTTGTACACATGGTTAAATGTTATATTTTTAAAAATATACCAAATCTAATGTTCCTTTTATGTAGTAACTATCCATCGCAACTGTAGGGCTTTAGGGCTTCTTCCATCCTTGCGAAACTGTCTTTAAGCAGCTCAATGAGCTTAACCCCTCATTGAGCTGCTTAAAGACAGTTTTGCAAGGATGGACCAGAAGAAATTGAGTGGCCTGTATGGAGAATTTTTTCTCACAACAGCCTCGAGTTTACTCACAATAAAGACACACCTTGTTGATAAAGACAGTCAACGAGAACAAGCAAACTGGTTTGAGCTGCCAGAAAGCTAGAGTGACTCGGAAAGCCCCGACTCGTTTCTGTTGAGCATCACAGAATAGGCAATGTCAAATAACAAAGTTATGAATAGGCTGCAACAGCAGAACACATTTTTTCCACTTTTGTCAGCCAAGAACAGTGAAAATAAGGCAAAAATAAGACTAATCAAAATTTGTATTTAAAAAAAACAGACTGGTCTAATGAATCATTATTTTGTATAGGCAAACAAAAGGTAAAGTCCAAATTTTCTGCCAGTAGAATGAATCCCTGGACACAACCTATACTGTGTCAATAGTCCAGGGTGGTGGAGCTGGTGTAATGATGTAGGGAATGTTTTCTTTGCACACCCTGGGCTCATTAATATCAATCAATCATTACGTAAATACCAAAGCTTGTTTAAATATTGTTGACATTTAATTGCATCCCTTTATAGCCACAATATTGATCGTCATCTAAGAAACTCAAGTGAAGAAATGTCTCTGAGACGTTTGGAAACCTAGCCACAAAGAACTGAGATTGTTTTAAAAAGGAAATAGAGGTCCTACCCAGTATTAGTTTCCTAATAAAATGCTTGATGATATTATACTTGTTTAATTATTTACAAGGATTTTCCTTTTGTTTAAGTAGCAAATTTTTAATTGTGTATATATTATGCTGGGTTGTTAACTCATAAACTGGTGACATAAAGTAACCTGTTGAGCAATGTAATATTTGTTCGTTCTGGCCATTTCTGATGCCCTTTGTTTGAACCTGGCAGCCTGAGGAGAGCTCTGCAGGGGTGGGTAGTGCAAAGAACGATGCCAGTCGCTCCAGTGGTGGCAGTGGAGGAGGAGGAGAGGGCCTTATGCAGGAAATGAATGCCCTCCTAGCACGAAGGTTAGGATTTTATTGTCATTTATTTAATAGCTATTAATGTACAACATTGATCCAACCATAAAATGACATTTCTTCTCTGCAGGAGGAAAGCTTCTGAAAAACCTGATGAAAGCCAAAATGTTTGTGCATTTCTCATTAAAAAATACATTTCTTTCTTTTTACAATATCTAGTAACGTCATTATTTTCATTTAAAATGTTTTGTATGTTTCCTGCAGGAAGAGTCCAACGGCTCTCCAGCCTCACGTGGCACAGGTTAGCAGAAACCCTAAAACACAAGTTGGTTAGAAACACCTGTACCTTCATGCAGATATCGAATTAGACAATCACATGGCCTTATATTATACAGATCAAGAGCTTTACTTAATGGTAAGATTAAACATCAGAATAAACAACACATGTGAACCTGTGACTAAAACTGCTCATGGGATTTCCACACACAACTGTAATCTGTGTCTGTGGAAACACAAAATAGTGCAAAAACAAACATAAATCAGTAATTATAGAATAGATAGAAGTGCTTTGTAAATATAAGAGGGTGAGATGAAGTACATAGGAACTTAAATAATTACTCTTTACAGTTAAGGTATCTAAAAAGGATCTCAGCATTCATATATCCACAAACTTTGAGATTGCTTTTCTTGACTGATAAAGACTGAGGTTTGATGGGTTGTGTGTTCTGAGATGTTTTTTCTGCTTGAAAAGATTACTAATTTAGGTTACTCTAGCTTTACTGCCGACTATTCTTTCCCTATTTATTGATCTTTCTTAAGAAAATGTCACAAAATGAAAAAAATAAAATAAAACGAAGGTCATGGAGTTAAGGAAATTATTAAAATGGGGTAAAAAAAAAATAAAATGAGAGAAGTCAAGGTAGTCTGGAAATCTAGTAAAGCAGTTAAGGGAAAATAAAATTAAGGATGAGAAAGAAAAAAGTAAACGAAAGAAAAGAAAAAAGGGAAAAAAGGCAATAAAGTGAAAAAAGGAAATAAAAGAAAAAAGGGGTGATGGATGGATGGATGGATGGGACAACTCTAAAAATATTTCTAATTTCTAGATGCCCTGAAGAAGCCATGGGAGCGAGCAAATTCTTCAGACAAATCCTCTGCTGGTATAAGGTCAGTTTTCCATAAATTTATTTGATTGTTTATTTTCTTGATCCATTTTCTTCACCTACATACCACAATTACGTCCCACTAATTCTAAAGACAGTCTAACTGACCATCCACCCAGCACATTAGCTTTAGGTTTCTATAGGTCAGTGGGCACATAATGGTTAATGCTTTGGTAACTATATTACAGCTTTTATGAACACACAGTGTGATTAAACTGAAAGGTATTTGTTCAAGCAGCTGTGTTAACAGAAGCGAAGCCTTATCTCTGTCACTCTAGTAATGATAAACAGCTGAAAGTTTGTGCTGTTGTATAGACAACCTGATGGAGCAGATGCATGTTTAGTTATAAAGAATTACCATTATACTGACAAGTCAGCAGCTTCATTCTAAACATTTTAAATGCTTTATTATAAAATGTACCGTGCTTTGAATTGCACAGGTTGCGAGCTGTCGGTGCTGACGGAGAGTCAGGAGAGTTTGACCGAATGAAACAGGCAAGTTTTATAACCACACAGTGAACAGACACATCTGTTAGTAACAATAACACAAACTGCATATTAGTTGAACACTGACATCACTGGAAATGAGACTTTTCCCCTCCACTTTTATCCAAAAGGAGATCTTGGAGGAGGTCGTACGTGAACTACATAAAGTCAAAGATGAGATAATAGATGGTGAGAATTAACATATTCCCAGATTAAACATAACTGCTTTGATATTTTGCAACAACATTGCCATTGTTTGTATTGCCATCGTTTCTCTTTTCTCTTTAGCTATCAGAAGAGAACTCACTAGGATGGGTGCTACATAGTGTTCGAAAGCAGGATAACACCAGCTGAAGGCTCTTGAGAAAGTATGGAATGGATCCCTTGGTGATTTGGAAGGAAAGTCTTGCAACATGGCTGCAACGACATGACATATGCTGGTGTTGCAGGAATGTTGCATCAACAAAGAGCGTTACAGAAAGGAGCAATAGACAGGAGCAAAGTGGGAGTAACAGTGAGTGAGTGAGTGTGTGAATGCTTGTATGTATCTGTGATTGAATGATAGATGGATGGACCTTCACACTGAATTTTCTATTTCCTCTTGTAAAAACATTAAAAGACTAAGCCCACTGTGCAGTTTGCTGCTCCCAGTCTATCAAGTCTTAAAGAGAAACTCGACTAGGTGGACCTTGATGAAGATATTTGCATTTTATATCGTTTTATTGTTTCATTACTGTTATTGTAAAAGTATGCTCATTATAATTGGTGTCAGACAACAAATTAGAAACACAAAGATGCTCACTTTTTTTCCCGTCAAGTGTTTTCATCTTTTTATTTTGCTTTTTGATAAGCACACAGCACACTTTTGGGCTGGTTTGTTTCCATCCTGCATTACAGGATGCTTAATTCTTTTATTCTTTCACAAAAACCAATGTTCACTGGATTTCTTTTAGCTTGAATTTGAATTGGTAGTGTGACGTTTTTGATAATGGTCTTATGAGAGCTGTATCTGTAGCTATAGCCCTGCGAATCGGCGGTTTGTGGACTCCCCTTTATTGATTTGAATTGTTTTATAGTATGAGATCCTAAATTATTTAAAAGATTAGCCTGGCTCACTGGGTTAATCCTCTTAAAAGTTGACATTAAAATGATCTTTGAACAATACACCGTATCTGTAACTGAACATTTTTTCCTTTTTTTCCACAGAAAGCACTGAATATTAAGTTTATCAAAGAGGTTTATACTATACCAGAAAATTAAGCATAATAAGATGATAAAATCACTTTTAATACTATTTTTATTGTTACATATAAACAGCATACAATGTAACATATATAACAGATTTCTATAATAATATTCTCATCTAAGGCCATGTCTACATGTATGCAGAGTTTTTCCTCTACGTTTTTTGGGTTTGTTTTTTTTTTAAATCTTGTCCACACAAACAGTTAAAAAAATCTCCATCCCTGTGAAAAAGCACAAAAAAAAACTATAAAGCAAGCAAGCCAAGCCAACACATCGCAATATATAAAGAATTCTAATCCCAAAGTCATGTTGGGTAATCAGAAGAAGGCGTGGACAAGACACAAAGACGCAAACCGTTTTAAACTAATTAGCCAGATTTGTTGAACCGGTTCGACCGTTGAAGAAAAATGATGAACTGAAAAATCAGGCTCCTAAAACGAATAAAGGCCTGTCTGGCATGTTTAGTTATCCGACATTATAATGGCAGAACCCCCTTTTAGCAGGAAATCACTCCCTGCTAGACTGCAAAATTTGCTGAGAAATTAATTAAGAAATACAAGAGTTTAAAGTGTTCACTAAGACCTTTAATTTTCTCTCATTTGTGCATCTGTCTGATGTGCTGGAAGTGTGATCTATGCAGACTTCAGCTTACAATTTCTAGGACTTAAACTGTCTGTTGCTCACCTCACATCTCACAGCACACCTTTAGAGGTCTATTGGAGTTCATGCTTCGAGGAGTCACAGCTAATTGGGGTTGATTTACATAATATTAGACAGGTGGATTTGATAGTATGGCTGAACCTGCATACTTGAAGATCATGATTATTTAACTGTAAGTAAAGCGTTCTTTAAGTTGTATGAACGGTAAACCAAAATTTCAAGGGTTTTTACACAGATAAAAAAAAGTAATATGTTTATATGTGCAATATGGAATTTGTGGACAATTTGACTTTACCTAGCTCTGATAAATGACTCATTACAGAACAGATTTTTTGGAAAACTAGGAATCCCATATATGTTAATAAAAACACAACATTTTATACACATAGGCTTTAAATACTTGATAAATGCTTGTTTTAATTCAGTCACTGCATGTATCCATGATGAATCGACAGTCACTTACAACCTATGATTATTATACAATTTTGTGATTAATCTTAGAATACAGTAGCCTCTTATAAAGTCCAAATAACAGCATGCTTTCTCACTGATGAGAAAACATCTAGTGGCTGGTTAGAACAAAAACATGTCATCTAAGAAATCATGGTTTCAACCCAGCATTTGTTGAAAACTCGACAGAAGTGACCATCCAGGTTGTGTGTTACTCTAGACCCGTTTTCCCTGCTGTAGCAGTTAGTGAAAAAGTTTTTAAACAAGCGTTTCTACCAGTTCAGCAGGCCTGTCTAGTTTTCTTCTTTTCCATTTAAATAGCGGCTTTGTGAGAATAATGCACTCACGGTACAGCTTATTCCTGTTTGGCCAGTTTGTATTCTCGTTTGATTCTGGCGTAGGGGCCAATGCTGTCGTCAAACACAAAGTCCCATAGCACCCGTATCCAAGAGGTGTGCTGCGGTAGTGAATCATAATACTCTGCTGCTATTCTCTTCACCTGGTAATAAGGGAAAAAGATTTCAGTAACTGTTTAGAGAATACGAATTAGTTATGCCTGAAAAGAGCCTGTGTTCATTGGGTTCGCCTTCATTTTTGTAAAAGCTGTCAAATCATTCAAAGCAGTTGGCCACACACCCCATAAATATGCATTCTAAATCAATCCCTGACATTCTAGCTTGCGTAAACAACATTGGCGAACCGAACAAGGAAGTATATCAAATGTACCTGATTATGGATTTGTCTTTTCCTAATATTAATATTAGCAGAAACTATGCTATACAAAAATATTCATAAGCTTGTTTTTAGATATTCACACATTATCTAACTGAGCCACTTAGTTTAATTGCAGCCGAGATGCAAAACCGGGTAAATATCTGTCTTTCTGTGAAGTTAATGTGCTGTTAATTATCTTTAATGGTAATGATATTCAGATTTGCTCTGCAATTAGACTCTTTTTCATTTCCTTCCCCCGAGTCAAGTCACATGGTGAAACACCTATCTAATTCACTTTTACATACACTCTCTGGAATTTCATTCTTCTGTTATGGGAAGTGTTGGGAACATAACAGACACTACATAAATGGACACTTACCTCAGGTAGCTTACTGCCAGGAATGCTAGGAAAATCATGATGCTCCATATGGTATCCCACATTGAAAGTGATTAAGTTAAGAGAGCCGTAGTATGAGTAGGTCTCATGGCCTTTCAGAAACATATAATGCTCAGCAATAAAGTGCCCAGAGATGGGATGCAGGCCCATGCACAGTATGGACCCAGAGATAAGGTACACAATTGGTTTGAGCCCCCACATATAGTAGATAAAAATGTCTGCCGCAAACTGAATGGCTGCATTTATCATCTCCATTCTGGTCACAGGTTTTGGGTTCACCACCAGAGGCCGCAGGGCATAAAAAAAGGGCTGAAGAAAAAGCCAGAGCATCTTCCTTGCAGGTGTGCAGAAGAACCAGCCTTCTATGTCTGTCGGAATGTCTACATCCAGGCCATCCCCTCCAAGGTAGCGGTGGTGGTCAATGTGATATTTTTTGAAAGATACCGAGTAAGGTAGGCCAATAGGCAGGTTGGCGAACATGGCAAACCACCTGTTCCAGCGCACCTGCTTATTTCCGAATGCGATGTTGTGCGAGATGTCATGGATGGCTAGGGTCAATGAGTGGTTTATACATCCCCCAAAAACATATGCCCAGAAAAACACCCACTTCCAAGACAACTCATGGATCAGGTAACAGGCGACAAGTTGCGTGAGTACCATTCCAGACACAACCCACTTCAGCTGGGGGTCGGGACCCATCAAGGACTTGATCTGTGGATACTTTGCTGTAGAGAGGAAACAGAAGGCCACTGATGAATAAAATTTCAATAAAAATCATGTGGTAATCATGTTGCAACACAAAACAAACAAAATGGCCACTGCACTTGACCCATGTGTCATGTCCTTTCAAACATGCCGTTCTTATAAAAGTAACATTAAATTACACCTAACAGACAGCTTTTAAATTGTGCCTATTTTAGTAGGTTGTCTTAGTTTTTAATTGCCAAATGTTGAATCTGTTTTTGTTAATAAACTATACTTTAAAACGTAATTAATGAACACTAATTTTTGTGGCTTCAGTCATAATTTATATATTGTATCGATCAATATGGGAAAAAAATATTGAAATAACATTTTGGTAATTTTTGCTGTATTACCCACCCTTAACTGCAGGTGTAGGTGCAGGAAATGCATTAAGATGCAAAGGAAGCTATGCGGTGTTTAATGCACTCCCGGTGGGACATGCATGCTGGATGTTGTGCTTTTTTTAATTAGCACACTTGCTCCCGTGACTGCTTGTGGCACTCACTGTAGACCCTTTATAAAAGCACTTAATTATTTTCTTCCTGAAATTAAATTAAAAGCTTCTAGAAAACCAGGGCTTACATTAACCTCAGCATTTAAACAAAGGCTCGCTGTTGGCATGCAGTCTGTATACTAACTGAGGAGATCAGTAGGTTTTCTGTACCACAGGTGTTGATAAAGTTTACCTCAGCCCTTTTCGATTTTTTCAAAGTATTATTTCGATAACAGTAATGTAATTTGCGTAAAAAATTAGACAAGCAAACAAATAACGAAACAATAAACCATCCTAAATTATCCGAAAAGACATTCCAAATCTCCTTGCTAGTCTTGTTACTATTAGTCAAACCAGTACTTTCAAAATAGACTACTTTATAGAACATATCAGCTGGTAATACTGTACATTTACACCAAAAAATGAAATGTCAGATTTTCTTATTCTACCACAATGCATATTTGCATATTATGGGCTTTTGAAACTGATGCATTATATTTAAATTCCACACCTGGACCAACTTCAGAAGCACTGGAGAATTACAGTAATTGGGTAGTTTCAATTAACTCCGAATCATTTAGCATTTAAAAAAATGCAACTGATTCACTAGTACTGTTAAGCGGTCACAGTTTCATGATTAAGCACAGCGAATAATTGGATGGGTATCTCGTCATTCTTTTTAAATGATAATTGGCATTTTTGTTGATAATCATTGCATATTTTTGCTTATTACTCTGGTGGCTCGTTGTGATCCAGTACTGCCAAAAATGTAGGTTGGATTTTGCAACAAATTTTACTAACTACCATTTGTTGATTCGTCTATTCTGTCTAACCTACATACTACCATACCACAATATCCTCACATGCATTTGACATTTACATTTACGGCATTTGGCACACGCCCTTATCCAGAGCAACTTGAATTTTTCTCTTTCATAAACTGAGCAATTAGGGGTTAAGGGTCTTGCTTAGGGGCTTAGCAGTGGCAGCTTGGTGGTGCTGGGAATCAAACCTAATAATAGATACTTCAAATTTGCAATAAAAAGTGTATGTGTATACATACATACATAACACAAGCTTGTTTGTACATTGTACATGTTCATAGTATTTCTTGAATTTTATAAATAAATTTAAAAACTTACAAAATCCCATCTTTTTCTTTTGCATTTGTTTTTATTGTGCCTGTGAATAATTAACACAGTTATTCTAGTCACATGTTAAGTCAGCACTCATACTGATACATTATAACTGGGACTACAATGTCATATGAATACCCATCTGATCAGTAGGGGGGGGGGGAATTGCTCTATAAAAAAACTTAAGCGACGCTGTTCTTTAATTTAAAAAAAAAAAAATCTGTTCCTCTAAAATGGCACTTCTGTGCTGTACAAGCTCTTAATGACCTTCATGCTCCATGATTCAGCTCAAGGAGCATTAGAATCCTTGGCTTAGGTGTAAATTGATTGTGGTGAAAACATATCTTCCACACCTTCCACACCCTGACTATAGCTAGGAGAACACACTAGCCAGTCTGACTCCTCAGGTCTCATTCTGTGTGCAAATAGATTATAAAATACAGCTTTATTAATATTTAAACAGCAAAAGGTGTCGGATCACAATACAGGTTTAATAGAAAAAAAAGCTGCATAAAGGGGAAACTACTAAGAATTTTTTTTTGCATAATACGTATAGTAATGCAGAAGTTAAATATTTTATGACCTAAACGATAAATGTAAACTGGTAAATCAATTTATGCACAGTTGATTAGACAGAACGACCCAGTAACCAGGAAACTGGCAAATCAGCATTCATCAATCCTGAAGGGAGTTTTGCTCTGCTGACCTACAAACAATAATTCTAACAAGTGTGTATGTGTGTGTGTGAATGTGTGTGTACCACAACAGTATTGGTGTGTGTTCTGTTTCCAGGCAATGTCTAACAACCACCAGACACACCTGGGCCGCTTAGCAATTGTTCCACTTGTCAAAGTGTGTTTAGTCTGGAGTCAGTTTACAGAAAATAAATTAACCTGTTCATCCACAATACATCTCGGTTTTATCAAGGCTGGAAGGAGGCAGTGGGTTAAGACTGTAAGAGAACTGCAAAGCTGGAAATATTGATTTAACAAGTTTAGGATATTAGTCTATAGGCTATACCAAGTTAAAAAAGCTCCATGCTTTGCAAATTCGGGTATACAGGACTGTACTACAAAAATACATTTGCTTTAGTTTATTTTATAATAATCCATTTAAATTTGTACATTCTCGCCTGGGAAATGACGTGAATTGCTAAATTTTGCCTAATTTTGGAAAAAAATACCCCAAATAAATGTGACACTAGAATAAAACCTGAAAGTCAGTGAGCAAGGGAGGGTATCATTCTCAGAGGCTCGAGCACAATCCGACACGCTTTATCCACCTTCAGCAAGCGTGAAGCAATAGAAGGAAGTCTAGAAATCAACTCGGGTGTGTAGGCAAACACACCGTTCTTATATTTACCTCCTTAATATAGGATTAATACAGAACCCAAAATCCACAAGAAAAAGTTTTCATCGGAAGTAACTGTATGTCTTAGTGGCTCTGCGGATACGGCGCAAAAAATAACCACCAGAAAGCAGCAGCAGCAGTACACATGCCCTGACATTTAATTACATTCCAAAAAAAAGACAGAAAAAAACGAACATTATAACACAAAGGGAACTAATCAAATTCTACAACAAAAGGAAACAAAACAATCGCAACGAAATAATTAAATCCTAAACACCTGCCCTGGATATTATTCCCATTACTTTCCTTTTAAAATGTTACATAAGTATTATAGTTTTTTTTTGTTTTGTTTTGTTTTTTGTTAATGAACCTACCTAAAATTTCTTTTCTTCTCCATGTGTGCGGCTGCTCGTCGTAAACCCATTCAAAGTCCCCACGTCCACCTGCTTTGCCCATTTTCCCCCTCCTGTAGTGGCGTAGTGAATTCAGGTGATTCCTGTCGGAGTGCGCTCGTTTGGGACACGCCCTCGCTGATAACACTGGAAAGGTGTGCCGGAGTGACTACACAAGTACTGTAATACTCGTTACTTTGTTAGAAACAGGCGAGGCGACCTATGGCTTTCAAAAAACAAGTGTGGAAAACAGGTTAAACACGGCTTTGATCCAGCCCATTCTTTTCTTTACCTTATAAGAACTGTCTCAAGCCCATAGTTAAACTACAGGGTCGAAACCCCTCTTTATGACACCTTAAAGCTCATTATAAAATCATTTCACGTCACCACTGGGTGGCGTCATAATAGACTTGGCTTTAGAGATATAAAATGAAATTAGAGGAATTTTAGACTCTAATATATATATATATATGTGTGTACGTTCGCTGATTTTCTAGAATTCTTTATAATTATTGTTTCAGACACTAGCTTTTTACTGGAATTATAAAAAGCCAACAATTTAACGTCTAATATTCTTTAACTTTTTATAACATATTCACAAATAAATTTCGACAGGAAACATATTATTACTAATACCATATTATTACTAATACACTATACACCACGCATACACATTAGGCCATATGTTACTGTTTCTATAATATGTTACAGTGTGTTCACTTTACAATATTTCCATACAAATACCTAATGTTATTAATCACTTTAGCTCATTTATTGACCAATAAAAATCTGAGGTATTCTGACTATTAAACTATATGAGGAGAAACATGTCAATGCTTTATACCAAAAGTGAAATAAACATTTGTCTATTTCAGATTTGTTTTCCTGTCTATATGTTATTTTTTGAAAGTTTTCATATTTTCCTAACAGTTGTAAAAGTATCTGAACTCAAATGTAATATCAATTCAGTTAAGAAAGAGTTTTGCCACTAAAAAGGTTATTAATGTAAATAGTGATATTATGAATCACTAGTTGTAGCGTAATTGGAAATGTTGCCAGATTGCCATTATCCACCTCTATTTTGTAGGCTAGTAAATATCTAATGTATAATAAGATTTAACTTTATTTGTTGTTAAAGTTGTGTTTTTATTGTATATTTGAAAAGTAATTTGGTTAATATTAATATCCTAGTTTTAATAGTAAATCTTGGGTTTTTTTTTAAACTTATTGAGAGCATTCATTTTATTCACTGATTTATTTATGTTTACCCTGCACCTTTTGTGTTTGAGGGTTTGCTTCTCACTTATGTTCTTGTTGCACTTTCTTTGCATAAACTTTGCAGATTTTTATAGGATTTTACCGGATTCCATCCAAGACAAGTGTTGGTATTTAAATGGTCTGTAGTGTGAATGTGTGTGTGTGTGTATGTTGGCACCACATTCATGATACTACTCCCTTTGTGCCTCAAGAGATAATAAATTAATACATAAATTGTTAAAATCTTTTAAAATATTTTTATTATTATTGCTTGTAATAATTTTAAATGATTGTAGAGATATTTTCTCAATTTCAATAAAATAATGAATACTAATAAATGAAGAAATTTTATTTACAATTTCTATTTTTTGGTTTATGGTTTAAAAAAATAACACTTAGTAACAGTAATATTTTTAATTGTACATAATTAAATGTAAATTACCATATTTTGCATGTCCTAAATTTAAGTTTAAGATATGCATGAGATTAAAATAACAGTGTAGGAAGAACGCGTCAGAGGTGGGTTTATGTACAATCTGGCCACCCCGGCAGACTGTATTGTTGCCATTGTACGGAAGTGGGTGTTAGGTAGGAGGCGACAGAGAGGCAGTGTGGAAGAGTGTAAAGCTACTCGACGGACTGTTGGTTCCGTTTGGACGAAAAACAATCCGGAATGGCGTCTGGGGAGACATTGTACATAGAAACGGACGGCTCGGAGATGCCGGCGGAGATCGTGGAGCTGCATGAAATCGAGGTGGAGACCATAGAGACCACGGTGGTCGGGGAAGACGACGACGACGACGATAATCAGTCCATGATAGCGCTGCAGCCGCTGGTCTCTGACGACCCGAATCACATCCACCACCAAGAGGTGATCTTAGTCCAGACTCGGGAGGAGGTGGTAGAATGTGACGACTCAGAACTTCACACAAACGACGGATTTGAGGACCAAATTTTAATTCCAGTCCCTGTTCCAGCCGCGGAGGAAGAGTTTATCGAGCAGACTCTGGTGACTGTGTCTGGGAAAAACACGGGGCGTCTGAAGAAAGGAAGCGGCAAGAAAATGGTTAAAAAGGGGTTTTTAGGCGCTACAGAGGCGAGCGGAAGGAAATGGGAACAGAAACAAGTGCAAATCAAAACGCTGGAAGGGGAATTTTCCGTTACTATGTGGGCATCGGGTGAGTTTTATGTTTTGAAAGTTATCTCTTGCATTGTTCTTGCTTTGAAAAGAGGGCCTGCTGTGGGCCTAAACTGTTCAACACACACAGCAGGCGAACGACTTAAACAGCGTACCGTGTGTCATTATTTACAGCGACAAATACAGACTTAAGGATGTTGTGCCGGCTTGAAATGTTTTTGTTTTGATGGGAAGCCATGTTTTAAGTGTTGATGGGCGCCGCCATATTCGTCCAGACCATTATGGCCGCCCGAAAATGGCGTTTCTGTAGCCGGGGAAAGATGGCGGCGAACGGCGACAGGCGCCCTGCTGCAGGCTTGAAGAAGGCCTCAGTGGCGCACTTCAGCAAAACGGGTGCAATTTACACTTCACCGGGGTGGTTTTTTCCCCTACCCGTATTCAAGCCTCGTTTACGTGATTGGCTCGTACTGTATTTAAACAGTTTATGATTGACATTTGTCGAGTGCTCATGTAGAAAGTCTAAAGGAGAATAGAGATGTATATTTTGTGGAACTATTTTGTGGAGATGTATATAAGTGTGGAAAGGAGGTGGTCATCTATGATTTGATTCATCACAAACGTATTATTATTAACCATTATGAATATTTATTTATTTATTTATTTTAGAACTAGGATGATGAACACTAACTAGGCCTCATTTATTGTAACAATCTAAATAAAACATGTTTGTAGTCTTTGTATAAATGTATTATTCTAATCATAAAAAAAGCAAAATAAATGAGAAAAGCAAGTTTATTACTAATTATTGTTTAAAACAGTTCCCAAAGTAAAATTGTTGATATCAGAAGCAGTTTGTTGTGTCACTATGACATTAATAATATCAGTGAACACTGTTAGTTTTAGTCACTCTTTGTTTTACTGATGTAATTAAAGAATTGATGAACCATGTTTAATCCGTCTTCATGGCAAGATTTTTAAATATGCCCTTATAACCTGATCTCTAAGTGTGTTTTGACTTTGCACTCACTCGAAGCAGTGATAATCAGTTTACAGCCAAACTTTTGTTTAATTCTTCTCACACTGTCCTCTGGCTTTGTTTCAGATGATAAGAAAGACATTGATCATGAGACAGTAGTTGAAGAACAGATTATTGGCGAGAACTCCCCTCCAGACTACTCTGAATATATGACGGGCAAGAAGCTGCCTCCTGGTGGAATCCCGGGCATTGACTTGTCCGACCCCAAACAGCTGGCAGAGTTTGCTAGGTGATTACTTAAAGTCTACACTGAAAAAATTGAATAGAAAAATGCAGTGCATTTTGTGTGTGTTATTCTTAAATGTACAGTGTGGGCTTAATCAATAAAGTTAATTACACTTTATTATTTTTCAATTGTTTTCTGATCCATATATTAGAACACGTGTTTAATTAATTAAACACGATTGATTACTTGGTGTAGGTTAAGATTTAAAATATTGTTATTAATTTTATGTAACAGAATGAAACCAAGAAAAATGAAAGAAGATGATTCACCAAGAACAATAGCCTGCCCCCATAAAGTAAGTCAGTTGCCATAGATAGTATATCCAAGTGCTGTTTTGTATTTGACTTTCTTTCTATATCTATTATTTATTATTTATTTTGAAACAAATTTTTAGGGTTGCTCAAAAATGTTCAGAGACAACTCTGCAATGAGGAAGCATCTGCATACACACGGCCCTCGTGTACACGTGTGCGCTGAATGTGGAAAAGCGTTCGTCGAAAGTTCCAAACTTAAAAGACATCAGTTGGTTCATACTGGCGAAAAACCTTTTCAGGTGAGTTTACCTATTTGCCATATACATTCGAGTGAACACTGATTTGTATACGTGAACTATATACCCAAAAGTTTAACACCTTAACAACACATCCATGTATGTGTGCCTTTCCCAAACTGTTGCAACAAAGCTGTCTGTCATTAGTGTGCTGCAGTATTACATTATTTCTCCAGTGGAAGTTTTAGCAGTGTCTCTGTGCACAAAATTTTATGAACACATGGAATGGAAGAACTGTAATTTCCCGCAATGAGCTTTGACCCGGACTCCACTGAACATCTTTTGGGATGAACAAGAACACAGTAGAATCTTGTGGAAAGCATTTCTAGAAGTGTTATTAAAGGACTAACAATAAGACCAAAAACACATGGATGGGACGGTCAGGTGTTCCAATACTTTTGTCAGTAATAAAAACATTTATATGTAAGGCAAACAGTGAATTCTGTCATTTTTCTAAATCTTTGCAATTCATTGATTCGAGCTGGTGCTGTTTAGTTTTGTGTGTTACAAATATTTATGGAGTAACAACACGCCAGCATGCCAGCATTTCGTTACACAAACATTTATATATATTTTAAAGTGTAGCCTTTTTTGTTTAATATATTCCTTTTTTACAAAGTCTTTTTCTGTTTCAGTGCACATTTGAGGGCTGTGGAAAGCGTTTCTCGCTGGACTTCAACTTGCGCACACACGTGCGTATTCACACTGGAGACAGACCCTACGTGTGCCCGTTTGACGGCTGCAATAAGAAATTTGCTCAGTCCACCAACCTAAAGTCTCACATTTTGACACATGCTAAAGCTAAGAACAACCAGTGAACGAACGGACTATCTGAAACGATGTTTCAATAAGGACAGCAGCATTCAAACGCTTTAAAAACACCCTTTTGTGTGTTGTTTGTAGATGATTTTTTTGTATGACAGAGTATCTACTAATGTTTTTATCAAAATTGCGTATTTAACTGATGGACTGACCTCCAACTAGCCTTTAGGACGTTTCCTATGGTACAAACCGGACTGAAATTTCTTTACTACCAGAAAGTGTCTTCTTTTGAAGATGTGCCTTTCTGGACCTTCATCCACAACCCAAGATCTTCTTTCTCTACAGCCCAAAGAGTCTAATCCTTTCTTCTGTGTATGTTACCTGTCCACAAAGAGACTTGACTGCTTTTTAGTTGTCTTCTAAGTGTGCATATTGTACGCTTATTAGACATTAGCTTTGTTTTGAAAGTTCCTCCCTCTTCACCCAAGATTTGATATATGTGAATGCTCTTCTTCAAAAAGAAGGAGATACTATTAAATTTTTTTTTCCAGTCATGAGGTATCTGCCAATGGTATCTCATTTTGTATAACTGTTCTGTAAAAAAAATATTTGAAAAAATATGTAGATAATAGAAATAGATTTCTGTTTAACCTATTAAAGGAATTTTATTCAATTTAAAATAGCACTGTTAAAACAGCGCTATAGAACTACGTTTGTTTACATTAAACAAACAGGTTTAAATCCTACAAAATTAACACATACTAGTACCAAAATGCTACATTTTTGAAATGTTAAACTTGTCTATAAACTTACTGCCCACTTAAAACATTTATAAATTTATTCAGTTTTCTGATCAGGTATGGGTCACATCACCTCTTAAGAGTTTACACAGAAAGGTGGGAAAACATCGGTAGACACCTGCTTTCTGTAGCTGGAAATGTCAGGTTCATAAGAGAGTCAAAGGAATATGTTCAGGTTGAAAAGAGCAGCCAGGAGAGATAATCACTCTTTACAGTGATGGTGAGCAGCATGTGTAGCATGTTTAAATACTTTAGACAGCCGACAGATTAAATGATCAGGGCCCATATTTACAAACATCTTAAGATTAAAAGTAGTTCATGACTCTCAGATTTCTAAGAAAATCTTTAAAATAATATGTTTAAGCGCCTAAATTTGTAAAAGTCACAAATTATCCTAAAACTGTCTTAGGAAAGTATTGCCTTCATTGCGAGGGTATTATGACTTGTTGAACTTCTTTTTCTTGGTAAAAAAAGTGCCAATTCAATAACATCACGGGTAAAATGTAACATAAAATGAACATTGTAAGCAATCTCAGCTAATAACAGTAATGACCTTTTAAGAATAGCTAAGGTCGGTATCTGGGACATTTCAGAGAGTAAGCAGTCAGCGAACACGTTTGATGTGGAAGAAACGAGGGGGTGTAAAAACTTTTGGTGTTGCCAGAGGGCTGGGCTAGAGTAGCTCCAAAACAGGCATGTGACATGCTCATACTCAGGAGAGGTGAGTACACAGTGTATCCTTTACTGGCTAGAATTCTTAGTTTGTGAAGAATAGAATCAAATCTTATCAAAATGAAAGATTAATTTCTACTCATGTTACAAAAGACAGCCATTATAAATTAATTCTCCTGATACCCAGATCAGAATAATGACTTGTACTGTCTTAAGTAATAAAATAAAAATTTCATACAATAATCATTTAAAAAACAGTTTCAAAATAATTTATTTGTATCACATTGCTTATTTCCTAAAATCCATTTTTACAATTAATTGTCACAATAATGTTTTATGAATTAGCATACTCTCTAAATTCAACATACATTCCTGACAATAAAATGAGGAAATGCAAGCAACAATGAACTAAAAAAAAAATAATAAAACAAATGTAATTTAGGAAAGAGTGGTATGATTTTTATTCCATCATTGCTTTTACACTTTAATTACTCCAATTATACGCCCAGTTCCTTTCTGTACAAACTAAATGTTATTTCAAAATTGCCCATTGTTATTTTATTAATTAAATTAAACAGTCTCTTCAACAAACTGATGGCAGAGAAAAAAAATGGTGAAAAAGAAAGCATTTTTTTTCTTATTACAATTTTTTAAAACTGATACCAAGAAATCAGCTCCTAGTTTTACAACATAAAGTCAGTGCAAGTGCTGGCAACTTACCTAGGAGGTATGCGGTGATTTATTTTTTTTTTGCTTTTATTTTAACAATTTTTAAAAAACTCTTACTTGTTAATGTTTATTTGCTCAGTAATAAAAAGTCCAAAAAAACATGGTTAGATCAATATTCCTGACCGAATCATGTTTTTGTAATATTCCAAAAGTCTTTGCAAGGTAAAGGTGCATTTGTTTAAAACCTTTTCCTAATCATCCATAAAGGCATCAAGTAAAACAGGGTAGTTTGGTGTTCCCCATCCGGTTACTGGATCCCATGAAGAAGCAGCACAAAACCCGTTACCTTCTACCTTCTCGTCCAGACAACCCAAGTGACATCCCTCTGTTACCTGAAAGAATAAAATAGTCAAGTATCCAAAAGAACTTAATCACAAATCTAAAAGAGGAAGTGAATAAGAAATAAATTTATTTTCAAACTATACATTTAAAAGCCACTTACATCAAAAAGACCAGCGCCTTTGAGTTTATAGAGTCGAGGATTGAGGAAGCCGAGAGCAGGAAGACCTTTCAGGAAGCGCTGGTCATTAATCAGCGACAGGATTCCACCTACCACTGGAGTCGAGGCCTAGAACAATCATGTTTTTGTCATGCGATTAAAAGGTATGAGGAAATCAATTTGTAATTGCATACGAAATTTCCATTCATTAGGGAGATCAGGAAACGGAACATATTAATACTAATAACCACTGATCAGAAAGGCATCTTATCTTTCTCTATTCTGATATTTAGACAAACATTAAATAAAGCTCTTGACCTTTTATCTGCATCAGAACCGCCTGATATTTCATTTTATCGTCGATATCGCAATGTGTGCATCTTCAATAATGACGGTACATGCGAGTTCAATAATAGAGTAAAAGTTTAGCGTTTGAACAATTTACACAGTAATAGATCTTAAAAAAAAAAAATTCAAGCATTTTAAAGCAACCAGGCGCAAAAAAAACAATACAACAGCTTTAATATATACAGTGTGATTTTACATTTAATTGGTTAGTTTCTGTATTTAAATCTCCAGAAAAACATAAAGCACGGTTTATTTAATTTCCATATTTGTTCTGTTGTATTTATCGATTATTATAATTTGTGTATTATATTTTACGCAGATTTTATTTTACGCCCTTACAAAATCACCTCAATCATTCTAAAATATTGAATTCTCTCCAAAAAGAGCTTTTCAAGTCATCTGATGAAATTATGTTCATATTGCAGTAAATGTAAAATATCACATTGTCTGCTTTTAAACAATATCGTGCAGTCCTAATCTGCATTTCTGATTAACCGGCTGTCATTTATATGTCAGATAAGAGTATATTCTTTACTAACCGATGTTCCAGATACCCATGGGATGGGCACAAGGTTGGTCACAACCCAGTAATTGTCAGACAGTGCTGCCATGTCAGGATAGGCTCTTCCAGTGCGGTTGAAATAGGACTCTGGAGGAAGCGGCTGTGCACCTTTCAAAAATGCGCTTACTGCGCTAACCTTCAGATATCAGAACACATTTTTAATTTTCAAGCATATTGCTGGAATGTACAGTGTTTTTTTTTTAAGTGTTTTATGTTTAAGCGTTAGTATTAAGTGCTATGCCTAATAAGTGAGCACAACATCTATAGATTATTAGTACTGATCAGCAACGCTCTTCTCCTTTTCCTGTTCCCTTTTAGGGGCCGCCACAGCAAATCATCTGTCTCCACCTAACCCAATTCTCTACATCGTCTTCACTCACACCCACTAACTTCATGTCCTTGTTTATCGCATCCATATACCTCCTCTTTGGTCTTCCTATTTGCCTTCTGCCTGGTAGCTTCATTTCTAACGTCTTCCTACCAATATATTCACCATCTCTCCTCTGCACATGTCCAAACCACCTTAATCTCGCTTTCCTGACATTTCTCCCCAAAACATCTAACACAAGCCGCACCCCTGATGAACTTGTTCCTAATCCTGTCCAATCTCCCAAAGAAAACCTCAACATTCTCAGCTCTGCTACTTCCTGCTCTGTCATCTTTTTTCTTCCGCAGTGCCACTGTCTCTAAACTATACAACATAGCTGGTCTCACCACTGTCTCTAAACTATACAACATAGCTGGTCTCACCACTGTCTTCTTCACCTTCTCCTTGATTCTAGCTGATATTCTCCTGTCACACATCACTCCTGACACGTTTCTCCACCCATTCCAACCTGCTTGTACCTGCCTCTTTTACGCACTCTATTGCTCTGGACTGTCGACCCCAAGTACTTAAACTCCTGTACCTTGTTTACCTCTTCACCCTGTAATCTCACTGTTCCACTTCCCTCCCTTTCATTCAAACACGATGTCATTCAAATGTACACTCTGTAAGAGGTAAATTTTTACCTGATAGTCTGGCATTGTAAACACATTACTGAAACCTCCGCCACTGATGTAATCTGTGACCTCATACGTGACTTTAAAAGGATTCTTGAAGGACGTCCCGCCCACTGTGGTCACATAGGGACTACAAAAATGGAATAAGGAAATAAGATCTTCACTTAAATGCAGCTATACAAGAGATCAACATTTAACTTCATGCAAATTTGCACTGAAAACCTGTTGCTATTAGCATAAATCATATAACTGCTTATTCTTTATAGCAGTCAAATATTTTGTTTGGTAGTTGGACTGTGTTAATTAAAGTATTGACATTTGTTCGGCAATGTCTTGCCTATATCTGTAACGTGTTTTATTTAATGCACTGCAAGATTTTGCTGTTTCTTGATGGCAACGGATTGTGTTACAGTGATACGGATTGTGGTACAGTCCATCTTGTTTAATGCTACTACAACATTTGGTGATCTGTGATATCGTAAACCACAGACTTTTTATTTTATTGTACATTTGCACAGTGCAGAACTTGCAGTTTAGCAACTTTATTTAATAAAGTTTTTTCCCAGTTTTTCTTCTTTTTAAAAGAAAATAACCAACATGTTCCAGCCAATCAAAAAGGAGTTAATTATGGCTACGAAAGAACCAGATTTACTTGTTAGTCCACTGCTGCAGCAGACTAAAAAGCAACATGTTCCAGCTTCGTAAAGGGCCCCCTCATCACTATAATTATCAACAATTTAGGATTTCTAAAACTGGATATAGACTGGATACAAAGGTTACAAAACCCTGAAACTGAAACGGAGTTAATATTTGTTATTGGTTCCGTAAGGTGTTAAACATTTAGGAACACCCAATAAAAACAGCTTTTGCAGTACGTTATTATACCAGGACATAACAGCACTTATTCAAAACGGCTTGGTAGCACATGGGTGTTTGGGGGAAATATGTAATGTTAAAAAAATAAATAAATAACAGAAAATGTGTATTAATGAACTATCAGCTGCCACAAATTAAATAAATCAAATAAAAGGGCATGACAAGTGGGTGGCCGCTGTATTAATCTAGTTATGGTTTTTGACATTGCAATGGAATAAATAAAAAGCGGTAACCCAGTATTTAAAAATACACAGTGGGAAGTTTTAGGTTAGTAACAGGAATAATTAAATGTTAACATTAGGTAAGGTAGGAGCAGTGTAGAACCTGGAGGCAGGAAAGCTTGGTCTAAACACGTTTTCCTTAGTTAAGTGCCGACAGCCTGCCCCACTGTCCCCTGCAACAAAATAACACGTTAATAAAATGGCACACAATGACAAAAAAAAAAAAAAAAACCACACCGATTTGTTGAACATAACCGTTGCGGTTATTGTAACTGCAATTACCAGAGGCAAAGAGCAAAGTGATTCCTCGGAGGCCAGCTTTCATAAATTCATTGTTGATGCGGTTCATATAGGCAGCGGACAGACTGTCCTCGTCATCCCCGTAGCTAATCGTGTGCACCCAAGGCACGGCAGACATGTTGCTAAGAAGCAGCATCCACTGAAGAAACGGCTCTTGGGTCTCATGTCGACCTTAACATCGGTTAAGGATAAATTAAGGCTATCTGGCATTGTACAATTTTTACCACACAGGACGTTCCAAAAACACACACAGATATGACACTTGAGTGTCCGAATACTTTTGTGATTTAATACCTGGGTTGGTAAAGACCCATGTGGGGATGTTGGCTCCAGTGCTCATGATGTATTCCACATCTAAACTAGCCTCCAGTCCTGCTTTCCCTCCTCCCTGTTTGCCGACCACTCGCTCAACTTCAGTCAGGTGTTTAAAACCTCTTGCAAATAAACTCATGAACTCTGCCAGGTCTGCTGGGTGATAATACTGTTCCAAAAACTGAAATAAATACAGAAAAACAAAATAAATAGCTTTAACCAATACGTGTCTATATACTGAATATACAGAACTGCAGCAAACATGTACCTGTGCAACTGCCTGGCTGTTATTGGCAGCACTTCCGATATCAGCTGCCGTCAGGTTGTAGCGAGTTCTCAGTGTTGCAGGAGTCACGCCCAAATGAAAAGCTTTTGTAGGTCGCTTAGGTCCTGCCCAGGCCTTAATGTTTTCCTTACCACTCAATGGAAAACGCAACACACCACCCACTGGAGGAAAAAGGTAAACAATCCTCAGTAACTGGCATTATTAATTAAACACAGTTCCTTAATGAATCTAAAGCCATTTTTACTCTTACCTACAACTGCATTCATTCACTCACCAAAGTGCAGATGCTCAGCCACGTCTTTATGAACAGAGTACTGAGACGACGACCTCATTACAGTCTGATCACCTCTCCTGTAGCGGTGAAACTGACTCCCAGGAAGCAATCTTTCAGCCACCCTGACAAACAAACAAACAAACAACAACAAAAAGACTTAAAGACACAACACCTAATCCATCAACCGCACCAGCATCATCGGTCCAGGAATGCAGTATTAAATACCACGAAGTATTAAAAGAAAATTCAGTTTTACTTAGAACAAAAACAAAAGGATACTTGCAAGGTGAAGGAATAAAACGTGACTAAATATGCCGTTTAAAAAAAAATGTTGTATATAAGTATTGTCACAGCAGTAAAAACTAGAGGTGGGAAAAAAAATTCGATTTATTGCGATTATTTCTCTATTGATTCTTAAAAAAGCCCAAAATCCGGACGG
The DNA here is from genome assembly GCA_005784505.1 of Bagarius yarrelli. Taxonomy (NCBI): domain Eukaryota; kingdom Metazoa; phylum Chordata; class Actinopteri; order Siluriformes; family Sisoridae; genus Bagarius; species Bagarius yarrelli. The sequence goes on along the minus strand of VCAZ01000059.1, from coordinate 2,625,143 downwards.
TTCTGGCCTGTGCGTGCAAGACAGCGAAAAATTATAAGTGTATATTAGCGTTCGTCACAGGTCCACCTAAACACGTGAATTCAATAAAATAAAAAAAAAACGAAATGTACTGAACTGATTAATTAGATACAACTTTTTCCTCCGTCTTACACTCCTGTGCGCATGCACTCTCGCCAAACGACAGCAAGCCCCGAGAGGGGAAAATGCATTTACCCCCACACATAGAATGAGTGCTAACACAAAATTACCACATCTACACTTAATAAACAGTTTAGTCTGTTACATAAGCACTGACTGACACTTACGTGTGCTGGCCAATTTGCTTAATTTAAACAAAAATGGACATCAAATCAACATCAAATATAAAACCGACTGTGTGGCAACACTAAGCTTTCACCGGATTCGACACACACACGGGGCGAGAGGGGGACACACACACAGGGCGAGAGGGGGACACACACACACAGAGCGAGAGGGGGACACACACACACAGAGCGAGAGGGGGGCACACACACACACACACACACACTCTCACACACACAGAGCGAGCGAGTGACCGTTTAGAGTTGTTCATTTGTAGACAATTTGTTTCTTTGTGTTTCCTGACATTTTTCTGTCCCTGAACACAAAATAAAGTTTGGTTGCATTAAAAATCAGTCTGAAGATTTAGAATAAAAACTGCAGTGTGGAGTTTCTGTTGTCAGTCTGTGAAAGACTCCAGATGTTTATACGTTCTTATCAGTTCTACTGTACAGCTGCTGTGTGTCCATTTGTGGTCCATAACAAAAGGGGGAACCAAAGTTCAATAAAAAAAAAAAAAAAAAATCTTACTGAACGCTCATGGTGCACAGCAGGAAGTCTCGTGTTATCACCGAGCTGCAGTTTTCAATCCCGTGACCTTGCAGCCACGTCCACACGGCTTTCTCAGTCAGCTGAGACGGCCTGACCAGAGACGCCACTTCCTCCAGGGAGAAAAACTTTCCTGTACAGAAACAAAGGCTGGATGAGATTTAAGGTTTATAATGTAAGACGTAAGAAACAAAGGATTTTCTTACCGTAGTGCCGTGAATCAGGATCCGATACGAGCTGCAGCAGCTTCTCAAGTCTGTCCACATTCTGCTGCATGAGAGCAAAAGTGAGCTGGACTTCCTCATGAGGAGACACGCGTCCTTCATGGACCCAATCCTCTGGCACACTAACACACAACAACAATCACACTAAATCAACCAAAACACTTTTCTAAATGAATAAAAAAAACCCAGGATATAAAGTTACAGTTATGCAGAAGACATTGAAAATTTCTCTTACAATAGAACCTGATCGCGCTCGAGCTGCTCCCCAGCGACAAGCCACACACACAGCAAAACAAACACCAGCAACCTGAAATAAACAAAGGACAAAAACATCATATATATCAACAAATATTTACTGTTTCTGATTTAAGGTCGTAGTATGTGTTGGGAGGACTGTAATAACTGTTTAAATCAGGTTTAATACCTGTATCTACTTTACATAAGGACATTTCTACAACATGGATGTCGGAAAAAACTTACCGCATTTTTACTAACAAAAACAAACACAACTAACACAACTAAAGGGCAGAAAACACTCCTCTGCCCTTTATGTGTGATTCTAGCCACGCTTAGCCACAACAGTTTTACTGATGTCAAAATAAAAGTCCTCGCCTGTATGTGAAATTTCAGAATTATGTACTTTTTAATTATTTAGACTTAAGGTTTAAACTAGTAATCTAAGATTCTTAAAATGCGCTATTTAATGCGCTTGTATGTGAGTGTTTTGTTTTGTATTGTCTATTTTGCGCTAACTGAAGTGGTGTTCAATTTGTTTATTTACACTGTTTGCTCCAGGTTGCACACATGCACACACACATGTTGCTAAAATCCAATTTATTCTCTTGTCCTTTGTTGTTTTGTGTAATTCTGGGTTGTTTTGTGTAGCACCCTGATCCTGGAGAAATGTTGATTCATTTCACTCTGTACTGCATCTGCTCTCTATATATGTTTGAAACGACATTAAAGCTTCTTATTACTTGAGATTTTGTAGATCTTTTTGTGTTGCTCCCCATGCCCATTTCCTGTTTTTTTTCTTTCTTTCTTTTTTTATTCCATTTTTAACGCTCAAAAATGTGTGTGTGTGTGTGTATGCATTTCTCACCTCTAACTAACCTCTCAAGCTTTGTTTAAATGTCATTTACAGAGTTTCTCTTATGCATCAGAAATCTTGATGAATTGCTTTTATTTGTATGTGTAAAAATAGCCATAAGAACAACATTTATAAAGTATTTTTTTTTTACAATTTGAATTAGATAATAACCAAGACCCTTAAAAACAAAATTCAGTCTAAATTCAATGTTAAGGAACAGAAAATACTTTGACAAAGGTATAAAATCTAGATTTATTATTGAGTTTAGGGTTTGGGGTGCGTCCACACGTTTAGTTATGTATGTCTGTCTTTTATGGTAATTGAATTGCATATGGCTTTTGCATAGTTGTAATCCAACGGTTCCTAATCATCAAATGAACTTTTCTGGAAGCTCATCACCGATTGAAATCCTAAGCATTTTTATAACTCACAAAAACCCATAAAAAAAACTGTAATCATATTCATATTGGGCAGCACGGTGGCTTAGTGGTTAGCGCTGTTGCCTCACAGTAAGAAGGCACAGCACTGTTGCCTCACAGTAAGAAGCCTCAGGTTCGATTCCCAGTTTTATTACGTTTTTTTTTTTTTTTGTGCTTAACTTTCACATGCAAACAAACAAAAACTTACAGTACACAACAAAAGTACCTGGAACATACTGGGAGCATGGGAGAACATGTAAATTCTGTACACACAGCAAAAGGGCAGAATACAAACCCCAGCACTGGAGCTGTGGGGCAAATGTGACAACCACAGCCAATGTTTACCCACCATCACTAGCATACATATTAAACCAATCACAAATTATAAAGGATGAACTTAAAAATGTAGCTGAACAGGTTAGTTTAACTACAACTACAATTTTGGGTGACTAAATGTTTAGATTATTATACGTTACGTTAATTAAATACTGTAATTAGATCGGTTAGTTTGGTGGCCCACATACATGCTTTTATTTTGACAGTTACGTAATATTAGTTACTAACTATTGCATAATTCACGGATTTTTAAAACGCCGTTGATCATATGACACAATGAAGTCAGCTGATCTGCACTTTTTTCTAATTTTTTTAGATGAGAGTTCAAGCAGTGAATGAGGAAGTTTTATTTATTAATAAAGCAAACAAATAAGTAAGTAAATATAAAAAAAATATTAAATAAACATGTTTTTGGTATTTATAACTTTTTAAAGATCCATCTGCTTTCATTGGTAAACCAGACCAGGTATTCTGAACTAAATTAACCAATAATTCCCTACCACTTTATCAGCATATTGTGTAGATATTATACTGCAGTTTGCACTACATTTTACATTTGCAGCATTTGGCAGATGCTCTTATCCAGAGCGACTTACATTTATTCATTTATACAAGTGAGCAATTGGGGGTTAAGGGCCTTGCTCAGGGGCCCAGCAGTAGTGGCTTGGTGGAGCTGGGAATCGAACCACAATCTTCAGATTGGTAAACCAACACCTTAACCATGAGCCACCATTCCCCACACTACAATACATTTGGACATCTGAACATTTTAAAAAAAACAACAACCTGTAATCATATTCATATTGGGCAGCACGGTGGCCTCACAGCAAGTAGGCCTGGGTTCGATTCCTGGGCGGTGGCCTTTCTGTGTGGAGTTTGCATGTTCTTCCTGTGCCTGTGTGGGTTTACTCTGGGTACTCCAGTTTACTCCCACAGTGTGTGTGTGTGGCCCTGTGATGGACTGGCGACCCTCCTGCCTTTCGCCCTTTCAGAGATGGCTGGGATAGACAGCAGATCCCAGTGTCCCCCGAATTAGGGAATAAGCGGGTATAGAAGATAAATGAATATTTATATTACATTTATTTATTTATTTATACTGACTTCACCTTATTTCTACATTATTTCTCAGATCTTATGACTAGGGTTCCTTGTACTTTTCCTCACTTATATTTTAAGCTTCTATTTCACTGTTAATTCTGTTTTATAATATTTTCAATCTTATCTTTCTCTTTTACAGCCGTATAAAGCATTTTTAGTGCTTATGATTTTGACATTTACTTTACGTTCCTGTTCAAACATGCTTATGTGAGGCACGAAACTTTACACAAAATTCGACATAATGCAGTTTTGCACCTTACACGAGAAACCAAAAGCTCCATAATTTTAACTTAAGAAGTTCTTCATTAGCAGCTATGTAGCAGGTTTCTAATGCCACAGTGATATAGAAACATAAAGTAGAAACAGGATGGGTTTAAATCCCATATCCTTTACTTTTTGCTGGAACTTTTATCAACATGCTGCATGAAAAAAATCTGACTTGCTGTCAATGCTTATATTACTATTTATCTGATATTTTATTAACTCTTATTAAATGTGTATTTCATGAAGCTAGCACCGGAGTTAAAGAAGAAGAAGAAAACATTTTTTTGTGTGTGTGGCATATCCATATTTGCATCGAATAAACAAATCTATTTCCAAACTTGCTTATTCAACTGTCATTTCGGAGAAAAAACTATAAAACCATACTTTACACTAGCCAGGGGTTGGACTCGAACCCTAAAATTAAAACAGTGATACTAACTTTGCCTAATACCCCAGTCTCCCCCAATTTTACCCCATACCATTGTTATTGCACATGTTTACTGGTGGGTTGTGGTATAATATTGGGTCTATTCACAAAGTTGATCTAAATTACAAATTTTGTAAATATTGTACAGAAGCTGATCATTTTCTCTGCAGGACTGGTAACTGCTGCATTGCATGTTTTAGACAGTAGAGGGCGACTCACACGCCAGAATGAAATAAAGATAATGGGTGATCGTTCGGCGTGATCAGAGAAATATATGATGTGACGGGAATAAGAGATCACGGTTCAAGGTCAATCAGGAGGTAAAACGGTTCATTGTTTATTTACTGTAACTGACTTTATTCCTACCGGAAGCCATTTTTCCTAATGCAAACAACCGGGGACTGTTAATAAGCCTGGGAAAGTTTTCCGTTATTCAAGCCATCACACTGGAATAATAAATAAAAGAGTTTTGTATTTTTTTTTTGTATGTTATTCTTCCAACTGGTTTAGAAAAAAATGGTATATTCTTTCTCTTGAGTGTAAATAGTTTACCTGTTTAACGTAAAACTAATCAAACATCAATTAAAGGAAAACTTTTCAGGTGAAAGACACATTTTCCAGCTATAAAACTGTCTTTAGGAGCAAGGGGCAAATCCAATACTACTCTTTCTGAGTAGATAATTAGTGGAAATGATGAAGCCTCTTAAATGAATAGTGAGTTCGTTTACCTTCATTTACTATCACAGGGCAATTATTGACCAGTATGACCCAGAAAAGCTTCTTTTTTTTTAGTGCACGTTTGATTCGCTATTAAGGCAGTTCTCTCGTTTTACCTGTAGGGGCGCTGTCAGTGTTTAGCGCAACAGGCGTCACCTTATCCACCACATTCAGCCCGAATCGAGCCATTAAGTCAATTTAAAGACCAAAAAAGGGGGAGTTTCTCAAATCCCGACTATCCGTCAGGTTCCCCCGCTGTGGGTCAGAGAGCGCTGAAAATGAGCGGTAGGAAGACTTGCGCTCCCCTGTTGTGGCTCGCTGTGTGCCTCGGGAGCGCGCTCGAGGCTGTGGCGCTGGGCTCGCGCGCAGTGTGGCGAAACGGCTCGGCGGTGGTCGTGCCGGACTACATGATCAACCTGTACAGGACGCAGTCGCAGCTCGAGCGCACAAGCAGCTACGGGAGCGGGGCGCGCGCAAGGACACGCGCCAACACAGTCACCAGCTTCGTGGACCAGGGCAAAGGTGAGGAACGCTCATCACTCGGCACTTTTATTAGATTTCACGTGTGTAGATTAAATAACTTTACTTTTCTATGTAATAAAGCAAATGGATTTAAACTCAATTAGAATTATGTACATCTAAAAAATAAAGAAACTGGTGCATTCTCTGTCCTCCTCTCTTTCCTGATGTAATGGTATTTTAGATGTTCTCCCACTGGCATTCCTGCTACACCTTTATGTGTTGATACATTAGACAGTTTTACATGCAGTTGTTATAAATCTACTTACACAGTTTGGATGATATAGTGTAGTTGCTTGTGTTGTTTTGTGTCTGCTGTCAAGTGCATTTAATGCATGTTGGTGCACTTGACACTTTGCATTTCTTGTTTTGACCAATGATATTTATTATTGTATTTTGTTTGGTGCCTTACAGGTCGATATTATAATCCATAATATAAATTCCATAGCGCATTTTAGCGTCAGTAAATAATTATAAATAGGTGATATAGGAAACACCTTGTAGGTTAGGATGCTAAGGTCGTCTAATAGCACCTAATATATTTGAGTTTACTTATATATTGAATTATTTTCAGAAATAAAGTCTATATTTAATATCATGGAAAACTGTTGACATTTTTTTTTTTTTAAATGTTTACACTTTCGAGATGTAACCGATTTCAAATAACACCTAAAATCGTGGACGTTAATGTGTCTAACCTCTACCATCTGTGATAAATAAAGTTCACTGGCGTGTTCAGCCGAATGCTCGGAAAGAGCGTGCGATCCGTGGCCAGGTGTTGCTGATAAAGACAGAAAAAGTTAATTCAAAACTTATGTCCAAATACACATTATCGTGTACAATAGTGACTTTAGAAAATACCGCCTGGTTCGGCGGGTCATTTCCCCGCCTGAGAAAACAAAACGAACGGTATGCGCTAGAACACCATTCCTGCTGTAATGAGGGCGACTGGAGTGATGAGGAGGGCAAAACAAAGTGCAATAGGCTACAGAGTTCAACCTATCAAATGTTTCCAAATTGATATAATACCTCTAAATAGAAACATCGAGGATCCTAAAATACATTTTCTCAAAACAACACTAGCTAAAAGATTTCAGAAAAATTAATGTGAATAAAAAATATGAAATCGAACGTTTATGGAAATTTAATTATCGAATTATATTGTATTTATCATCGTCTGACATCATTTCACTCTTTGACCCTTCTGGTCTCTGAGGCGCAGAAAATTCTTGAGGCAAATTAAGCTGCATATTATAGACCAAAATAAGATAGGGAGGGGAAATGAACCCCTATTTCCAGACTGTATCTTTATAACATTATTTAGATTACGTCATTATTTTGCCTGGCAAGCAGATATTACCTCAGGAAGAGGATGCTTTGCCCTAGAGCCCCACTCTTTAAGATCATCTTTTATTCTCTGAGTGTGAGAAACATGTCTGGGAGGCAGCTCACACTAGATGCCGCTGACCTTTTTGCTCCTCCTGAGGACCGCAGGCCAAAGCCAGGTTGCCTGGCTGTTCGCAGAAAATGCTTAACTGTTTGCAATTACTTGCTTTTCTTAGTTCTGTCTCATGATATGCAGTCAACACGATATAGCCAGATCTGGCCTTGGATTCTCATGCTAGCTGCTCATATTAGAAGAATCCCCTTCATGTTTTAACCATGAAACTGTGGTCTGCGTCTCAGGTTGCACAGTCTTCTGGCTTCTACGGTTGAGTTAGATGTCAAGACGTCAACATTGAAACTTGTTTTACTTGCCGAATCTGGTCCCCCTTAGCGAAGCTCTTGTCTGTATTGCTTCAGTCACGGATGGCATAGTGCGACATGGACTTATGATAGATCTTTTTGAAAAACATCTTAATAAGAAAAAAAGCATACAACAAATATCATCATGAGATGTTCAAATAAGAATCGTAGTTCTCTCCAGAAGTTTAATAAGTCTAAAATTTATATGCTTTAAAAAATTTTTAGGTCCAGGTCTCTTCTAGCAGTAATGCTGGCCAGAAGTGGATTTCTAATTGTGTCCCCAGGCCACCTATCCTTCTATTCCTCTTTAAATTGACAGCTTTAAGGACCATAGCATGAACTCTCTAAAACCATAACAGAAGGGGAGAGAAAGGCTTTGCCAGAGACTATGAGCTTTTAGGGTGTCCCAGCAAGCCTTTTTTCACATTGCTAGGAGATGCTGCCAAAGACCAAATCAGTCAGGCAGGTCCACCAAACACTCTCCCCACCTGGTCTTGGCTGGTGTGCGACTTGCATTTGGAGAATCTATTGTAGGCCCCAGAATGTTATTCTCATTGAAAAGAGGAGCTGACAATGTCAGTATGGCATTTTCAGCTATTTGGTACTCTGCTTATAACGGGCCAAAGAATGTGAAATTTCTATCCCAGACAGATGGCTCCTGTAAGCACTGTTAAAGTTAAATTAACATTGACCCGTTATTGAAATTCCTCTCAGGCAGGAAATATTTTAATGTCTAACACTTAACTACTCATCCTCTCCTTGTTTATTTCTTGTGTATCTACAGATGAGTTATCAGATGAGTCCCACCAGCAGTACATATTTGACCTTTCGGGTTTCTCAAAAACTGAAGAAGTAGTGGAGGCCGAGCTACGGGTGTTGCGGAAGCTGCCGTCTGAGTTAGAGAAATTACGGTCCTGTGCAGGAAACCTATACCACCTACGCCTTTACAGCTGCTCCTCTCGGGGCTCATCAGGCAAGCTTCTACTGCTCACTTCTAGGACCATCAATATTCTGGATACCACTACGAGCACGTGGGATGTGTTTAAAATTGGAACTACTCTGAAAGCTTACCACAGGGTGCACAGGACAACTCAAGACAGCAGATATGTATGTTTCAGCATAGCTGTTGTTTCAGACTTGAAAAATGAAGTGATTTCCCCTTCTTTAGTTGGTTTGGGTTTGGAGGGGCAACAGAAGAACGAGAGGGCTTTGCTTGTAGCTTTTTCCCGCACTCGCAGAAAAGAGAACCTGTTCCGAGAGATTCGTGAGAAGATGAAAGCCTTGCACATGTTTGACCGAAGTGCTGAGGGTCGCAGCAGACCCAGGCGCCGCCAGAAGAGGAGAACTGCTTTAGCAGGCCGTGCAAGTGGAGCAGGGGTAGCAGGTGGGGGCGGTGCTATTGGTGGAGGTGGAACAGGTGGAGGGGGCAAAGGAGGTGGCAGACGGAGGACTCGCTGCAGCCGAAAACCGCTTCATGTGAACTTCAAAGAGTTGGGATGGGATGACTGGATCATTGCACCACTGGACTATGATGCATACCACTGCGAAGGGGCATGTGACTTCCCACTTCGCTCACACCTCGAACCCACCAATCATGCCATCATCCAGACGCTCATGAACTCCATGGATCCAGAGTCAACACCAGCCAGCTGTTGTGTACCTTCTAAATTAAGCCCAATAAGCATCCTATATATTGACGCTGGGAATAACGTGGTGTACAAGCAGTACGAGGACATGGTGGTGGAGAGCTGTGGCTGCAGGTAGCAGCATGAAACAGGGCTGGACCACAGCCCTGGACTCCAAACCTACAAAAAGTGCCCAAATGCAGCACAGCCAACCTCAAAGAAATGATTGAGCCTAAGTGCCAAAAATATTTTAGCAATTACTTCCATGGATAAGCGTGTGTGCACATGCATGTGGTGAAGTGGACATAAGAGGTTATGCTCACAGGCAGTTTGAATAGTGTCTGTCAAATTGGGTAGAAAACCAAGAGGGTAATAAAAGCTGAACAGTGCTGAACACTAGAATCTCCAACGAAATAAACACTTCCTTGATCAGGAAAAAGTAAGAGCAGAAATTCCAGAAATAACACTACATCCTGATAATGTAAACGCTCAATGTAGCACTAAAGTATGCTCCCAGTGACTGAGAAAATGAACTGTTCCCAATTTCCCAAGTCTGTCAGGGATTCCAAGTAACTCTAAGAGCAGAAGTGCTTTGCAGTCAGCTTAAACTGAAGAGAACATTCACATGAATCTTTATAGAAGATTTATAAATATAAGAAAGGAAAAAAAAGTAACCTTAATCAGTGGCAGCAACGCTTGCCTGAATGTTGGACTTTTTCTGTACGCCACAATGTGCTATTCCAGTTGGAGCTAGAGTTGTTTTTATAATCAAGAGACTCATAGCGTGATTTATTGTGTATGACAGTTCTGAATTTTATATCAAGGTAACCCACACACAGCTGATGTTCCCGAGAGGTGACATCTCACTTCCTTTACTCAGCATAATGGACAGTGTTTAACTGGCCCATAAACGAGATTTTACAAACCATACATTGTTAACAACCTCACTCTTTATTTGTTTCACTCAAAAGGCTAATCATGTCGAGCTGTTTACGAATCACATTTAACAAAGCATTGTGTACTTGGCATCCAAAGGACTAGATACAATTACTGTCTTATTCATAATGTCCACATGTGCAGGAGGTAAATGACTTCACTGAACCTCAGAACCTGGAAAAGAGGTTAGAAAGCCAAAGTTAAAATGATTCTTGGCATCATGTGACAACCCTCTTGTCAGGTCGAACTGCATGTGTAGGTTGGTTTGCTTTTCCTTGTCTCTTCAGTTCTTCATGTTCATTTCATTTCAGAATAAACATTCCCATCAAGCACAATCTCCTGAATGCAGCCTCAGATTCTACACCTGCTAAGGGACATAAGACAGTGAGTGTAAACTATGGGGAAGAAAGAAATAAAACAAATTGGAACCAAGCCACGTGAACTAGTGAACTAGCCATTTAAACTCGATTCGATTGAATAAAAACCATAAGCCTTACAGAACACTGACTGTTCAATTTGGTATATAAAAAATATGCGCGCTAAAATGTAGCAATACACAAGTAATGTGTATTGTGTAATTCTTTAAAAAATAGTTCCATTATATTCTATACACTATGCTTCTCCGTGCCTTAAATGAACAACAGAACGTAATTAGCTTAGCTTAAGTTTTACTAACATACTTCAGTTTTGCTTCAGTAAAGACAATTTATTGTAACAGTGTTACAGCATCTTGATAGTAAACCAGCAGGAACACTGATAAATAATATCATTTTTTTGGGCTATTAAATAAATTCTTGTACCCCTCCTGCCTTTCGCCCTTTCAGAGACGGCTGGGATGGGCTCCAGCAGATCCCTGTGACCCCGAATTAGAGAATAAGCGGGTATAGAAGATGAATGAATGAATGAATTCTTTAAAAAAACAACAACTAATGGCATCAGTTAATTCTCATAAATATCAACAATAATAATAAAACATACATACTTCTTGTCATACACAGACTAAAGCTTGATTATGCTTAACAACATTTAATCTAAAAATGTAAAAAATAACACATAAAGGTACAGATCTACAACCAAAGATGACAAACTTGTTTTTAATTGCGATTCAATTATAATTCATGTGACACAGCCATCTTTATTATCTTTTCTTTTACAACAAAATTGCAGCTTAGGTCACTGAAATAAAATACCAACAGTAATGAAAAGATGAAGAATCTTTTGTCAAAAGTTCCAAAGTTGTATGGCATAATGTGAGTTATTGGTGGAAGTCAAATTTAAAGCTGCAAGAATTGCGTTTTTGTGCATTGGCATTTTAACTTGAAAGCCTTTGTAGACATTTTTTGAAGAGTAGGTATTTTAGCCGGCCGAGAGCTTTCAGACACTGAATGTAAATCCTACAGCACTGCTATGCTTCGATTGAAGGATTTGGCATCCTTGCTGTAAAGATCAATGTTAGACGACGTTCACTGCGTTGAAATCAAACATCTGTTTCACTTTACCGTACCCGGTTTATAACGTGCTAGTTTTAAATATGAGATGGAAGAGAAAAATGGTGCTTATACTTAGTTCTAGCTTTAAATTTAAAGTCTTCTATATGTTCTATTAAGTCCCCGATACATAAAACTATAACAAGAAATGATAATGAAAATAATCATTATTCAAAACAGAACAGAAATGCTGTGTATGTCCTTCCAACTAACTAAAGTATTGTCATTGCACTATGTGCGAGTTTTTGTGTAACATAGAAGGGATTGTACATAATTGGTCTATAAATTATCTGTAGACAATTTCCACCTGGAAATGTTTTTTAGTGGTTTATATGAAATTTATGAAACACATATAAAGTTTTAAATAAAAATAAAATTAAGCACACATTGTACTATCCGCTTTTTTTTTTCATCCTCTTTTTTTGCTATGCAATTTCTGTACAGATAACTTTATTAAAGCAAAGAGTTTTTTATTAAAAACAAAACTTTCAAATAAAAGTAAATTCTAACTAACATGTATCCAACCCCTGGTTTCCAATGTTTTATTGCATTTATTTTATCTTTCTGCGCCTGAGAAATACAACAAATGCTTAAGGTAATTTAGATTTTAAAAAGCAGAAAGAAAGGGAGGAGAAACTGAATGCATTATTTGATGCTCAGGGCAACACGGTGGTTTAGTGGTTAGTATGATTGCCTCACAGCAAGAAGGCCCATGGTAGGGGTCTAAATGTGTGGAGTTCTGTGTGCATGTTCTCCCTGTGCTTGTGTGCGTTTACGCCGGGTACTCCAGTTTCCTCCCACAGTCCAAAAACATGTATGTTGGGTTGATTGGTGCTTCTAAATTGCCCATAGTAGAGTGTGTGCGTGTGTGTGGTTGTTTGTCTGTATGTGGCCCTGTGATGGACTGACGATCTGTCCAGGCTTTACCCATTATCACCCAATGACAGCTGGGATAGGCTCCAGCAGATGCCCATGACCCTAACTAGGAAAAATGGGTATAGACAATAGATAGATGGATGGATGGATGGATGACGCTCTATGCTCAAAGTACTTAAATACCTGTGTACATGTGGGTAATAATGTGGGATCCGTTTAAAGTTTTGATAAATCTGTTGCCTATTTATTATGTATATTGTAAACAATGTAACTCTTTACAATAACCAATATAGTTCATCTCCTGTAATTAAGCATTTATTTTTTAATCTAGAGAATAGTTTATTCCTAATAAAAGGTTAAATATTATCAGATAAATTTATTTGTTAAGAGGAAGCCTATGTTTTCTAAAGCATTGTTTAAATTTTTACATTAAATTATTTTTTTTCTAGATTAGATGAAATAAATAGAACAGCAACAAAATATAAAAGAAAAAACCCAACACCACATATAACAATGCTGAAGAAAACTGAACTGATAAAATCGAGAAGCAACAATGTAATATATAGACAGATAACACAGTTGCTGTCTAAAGCTTTCTATAAATACACAACGACTTTACAAAAAGCTGAGCCAAAAAAAAAGCCGCATTGTTTATTGTGAATGAGTGGAAATAAAGTTTGATATTTTCTACATAACCACTGCTTTATGTAACGCAAGTGTTACAAAATTTGTGTTTCGATTTCTCGTTTAAAAAAAAGGAATGCAATCGATTCTTATTTACGTCACGCTTTTAAAAATTTGAAGTATCCACCTACTACCAGAAAAAAACAACCCGGAATAAATAAAAATAATTTCCCAGAAAAATTTGATTATGTAAAAAAAGCTGAAACCTTACAGATCAAAGTGTATTAGCTAAAGATATACTGGAACAAAAACTAAAAGTGGAGACAAAGAGATACTACTACTATGTCAAAACAAGCTCTAACAAAGACCAGGGAAACAAACTTGATCCGTTACAGATGATATTTGGCAGGAAAAAGCATGTATATATCTGGGCCGATTCTTCATTGCCACAAAAAGCCCAAACCACTTTGAAAATGTAAAACAGTAAAGTTTGTTTGCTTTGCCACAATTCAATCCACCCGGACAGGATTACTCCATTTCCCTCCATGAACTAGCCCTGCCTCCTGGTTTAAATCAAGGATAAGCAAATTAAGGGGCTTTGTCATTCTTTTCTGAACAGGCAGAAGAGGGAGATTAAAGAGGCCCGGGTTTACATGTCGAAGGTTTACATTTCCTCTGGGATGTCCAACAGAACGGATCAGCTGGAGTTGTTTTACTTGACTCGATTTGTTCAGCTTTTCACCAACATGAGATAATGTGTGCTTGTGTGATGTCTGTGAGTGAATGTGAAGTTTAATTATGAATCATGATTTATATTGAACACCTATTGTCAAAATAACACAAGGCCAAGCTGAAAATTGGTGGCATCTGGTTTGGGAAAAATGATCATCAGAATGACATTATCGATTGCAAAAGACAGGAATTTGGTCATTCTAATCAGGAAGCAATGATAAAACAAGGTGATGTGTGATCTTTATAACAACTGACTACTTTATGGGACTTCCTACTGTTCTGGATATGTAGGTTATTAAGGGAAGTTTGCATGCTTAACTAGTGAAAACTCTGCAGCACAACCAATATACTCTTTATACTCTAGTACTACACTCTTATTTCTATAATAAATGCTACAAATAAACAGGCATCGGCCATATTGTATAGTATATATATTTTAATGAGTCCTGACTTGATCATATGAACATTTCATATGAGAACATCAGGAAGCCTTTCAGGGTCGACACGATTCCATAGTCATGCATAGCTGTGTGGGAAATTTTTTTCAAGGCAGTGTAAAAGCGCTAATGTTAAGCACTGTACACATGATGAATACTGCAAATACATCAAATAGGAATTCAGAACACTGACAAGTGCAGGGAACACATTGAAATTAATTACTCTATCTTGCTGTTACTGTTAGAGGGCTTGCAGTATTTGACTTCTGCCACTATGCCAAAATGCTACTGCTATTTTTGACCCAACAAAAAAAAAACCAAATAAAACCCCATTTAAGGTCGTCTTATGATCTATTTGCTCAGCTGAAATGAAAAACACATGCATGCACTATATTAACAGTTAAATAAATCTCTGTAATAGTCAGAGAGATTTTTGAAAAAACTTACATAACTTTTGAAGACAGGTGTTTTATACTCATCCATTTATCCAGGTTACTGGAAGGCTAGAATCTATCCCAGGGGACTGAGGGTGCAAGGTGGGGTAACTTAAGCTAAATCTCCAGAAAATACTTACAATATTTAATAGGGGTGGCTCAGTACCATTTTTTTTGTCTGATATCGATACTGATATTATGAACTTGAGTATTTGCTGATACCAATACAATAAATATATCTTTTAAAGAATTAACACATTTGTCAGGAGTATTTAAAATTGTAACAAAATGTAAAAGTTGCATTGCTCAGTTGTGTCTTTGGCTAACTTTTTTGGCTTATATTTTATTCTGTGGATGTTTATTAACATCCATTAATGTGTTTTGGACTATATATTTTACAGAGTTTGATCATCTGTATGTAAATATATCAGTTTTTCTATTAGTTATCAATGGCTTTAAAGTTAAGGCATTTAGTTTTTTGGTGTGTTTATTAGTATGACAAAAACTCTCTGATTGTTTCTGCTGTGTTAATTGTATGTTTGAATAGTTTAAATAATTTGAATCAAAAGAATCCAAGCTATGGAAAGATATCTGACACGTTTAGCTTTGACAAAGTTTTCACGCTTTAAAATTGAATGTCTTGTCCATGGTATTTTTACCTCAGTTTCGGATTAGGTCCGGTATTGGAAAGGATTATACTTCCCCAACTCATACGATATCCGATCCAGTAATTTTGGCCGGTATTGTGCTAATTCCGTTACTGGGTATCGGATCATACACAAAAATATACACATACACATTTGGATTATGTACAATAATTTATTACAGATTAATGTTAAACCACCAGTCCAACTATCAGTATTAAATTACATATCCATTTAACCCTAGCATCATTGTAGCAATGACAGATCATGTTCTTTTCTGTTTGTCCTCTGATTTGTAATCTTTGTAGTTTTAGTTTTATAACACCAAATATATGTTTACTGACTTCACAGCTTTACAGGTTAAAACCTGCTTCGATATAGAAGACATAAATGTAAATTATCCATTAAATGCAATTTAATTACAGACAAAATGTTCTAACAAAAACAAAGTACTAATCATATTGAAATTTTTACAACTTTGGTCTAAAAATAAAAAGACTGTGCATTTTTATTGGCCACGTTCACTGGAATGCACTGGGTTTCAGCATCATAATAATAAAAGCCTTTGATAATATGTCATTTTAAAACAAAATGGCAAACCTGGCCTGTGTAGGTCAGTGAATACGTTTGTTTAGATTCTATTACTATTATATATTTATCTTACTATAGTCAAATCATGACTGATCCACTCTGTAATCATGTTAGCCATTTCTTCACCTGCATCCAAGACAAATGCATGGCGTAGGCCGCGGTCACACAGACGAATGTCCCCATCGGGAAAATCTCTTCGGATATCCTGGAAGTACTGCACAGGGCACCAGTGGTCTGTGGCGCCGTAGTAGAAAATAAGCTTAGGAAGAAGAGGAAAAGTGTGTTAGTTCTACATGGATCATGCTAGACTTCCCAAAACACTCTTAGATCGCGGCATGGGTTAATGATTAGGGTCTGATTAGTGTTGATTTCTGTTCCATAACAGCAAGTAATTCTGGCAAAAAAACAAATGATCATATTATAATAATGTGCTTGTTCTTATACATTTTGACAGAGACTAGTATTGTGGAGCTCTATTATAATAAATGAATAAAACATGTTGATGTTTGTATTTAAGAAGATGTTTATTCAGCGTTTTTAGGAGGAAGCACTTGGGTCTGTGCTTTGTAACAGTCAAGAGGTAAGCCTGGTCGATTATTTTCTCTAACATGGGAAAAGGTTTTCTCAGAAACATTATAAGCTGTTTTTTTCTGGGAGAATACTTCATGAGAGACAAAGTTGAAGACTGTTTAAAGCTGTTATACTGTTGGAAATAGCTTTCCAACAATAGTAGCTTTTGCACAGCTAGCAAGAAAAGAAAATCACATTTCATAACCTCAAAATACACAAAAAAATGTTATTCTCCACGACATCATTGAAAAACATGGAAAAGATCCTAACAAGGCAGAGACTACAGTGTCAGTGATGGTATAATTGGCCTAACATTTCATACAGGTCAAGAGTGATAAAATATAAAGGCCTCCTTACTCAGGGTTAGCAGTTATTATGCAGGGAAGCCTATAACATTTAAAAGAAAAAGAAAATCTCCTTTATTAAAAGTGTTTCTTGTTAAGTATACTTAGAAATGTGCATGATAGAATAATTGCATTAGCTTGTCAACTGTTTTACAACACTATCCAGACGAAATGCATGACACTAGGCCTCTGCTGGATGGACCGGTTCATCATGACGGCTTCTACATCTGTCTGCCTGATTGATTTCTCCACAGCCTATAAATCTAATAAAGAAGTCACATGCGTGCAGTTTAAGACTGAAGAGGGGTTCAAACATACGACCTCCTGTCTTCACCTACAGCGCTTTTAAAAAGAATTACTCTGGCAAGGTTGCCGGCAAGCAATGGGCCAGCAGAGCCCAGATAGTTTCAACACAGGCTGAAACAAAGTGTATCAAAGCAAAATGGGAATACACACGTACATTTGGAGCCAAAGCTTCAAAACAAAGCAGGGTTTCCTTTTGTCATGCAATCCATGTCAAACTTTGGAGGAAACACAAAGTTCTGACATTTACCACCACAAAAAAAGGACCCTATTTAGCAAAGCGGTGCCATACAAGTGCCTTCTCTGTGACTATAATGCTGACATCTTTGAGATCTTTCTTTTCAACAAAACCTAACAGGAAGGTGCTGAATGTCTTGTGACACTTAGGGTTAAAGTATGTGGTGTGTATGAGATGCAGAGTGAGAGCAGCAATGATATCACCTTTTTAACCGATGACAGATAAACTGCACCAGTCTTTCACATCCCAGTCAGTCGTGTCCCACCTCTTTGCATGCATGAGGTCTCTGGTTAGCATCAGAGCAAATGCATCGAAAACACACACGCCGACACACATGCAAGATATGTTCCTCATGCCTCCAGGACAGAGTGAGACGACATGAGCACTGACTCTAATCTTGCATTCTTTGAACTTTTTTTTTCTTTACATAAAACTGTGTGGATGATTATCAGACACAGTGCATTCGAAAAACCATTCACTGTTTTTATGTTGCAGTCCTGAAGGAAAGTCCTTACATCAATCTACCCTCTATACCCCATTATGACAAAGAAAAAAAATTAGGATTTGTGGTAACTTCATCACTAAAGTGTTCAGGCACTTGATATTTAGCTCAGGTGCATTTCATTATTCTGGATAATTTTTGGGTTGTTTCTACACTTACTGTAGATTCTCTGCTTATAAAGCTCTGAAAATTTAGTTTGGGATGATATTTCTGTAAATGAATTAGAAAAGCACACATTTGTTTACGTAACGTCAAATAGTGTTGAAGAGCACAACTGTCTCCACAGTTCTTAAATTAAGTATGTTTGGAAAAAGCAGGACTGGCAGGCAAGGCAAACTAAGCAATTGGGAAGAAGGGCCTTGATAGGAGCTGATGCCTAGTGTAGTTGAGCTCCAAGAAGCATGTGAAGAGAAATTTGTAGAGGGTCAACAATCATTACAGCACTCCCAATGCCAGTCTGAACTAAGTGGACAGGCAGAAGCCTATCCTAAAGACAATCCTATTCAAAATCTGCAAAAAAAAAAAAGTACATAAAGAATTTTCTGGCTGTCAGAAACAAGATTCTCTGATTTGACAATCTTGTTTCTGTTTGGCCTTAATTCCAAGCATCATGTCTGGAGGAAACCAGGCATTACTCATCATCTATTTTATCCTGTCCCCACAATGATGCATAGTTGTGGTAGAATCATGAAATGAAGCAGTGAAGTTAAAATACAAACATATCCTTAGAAAAAAAGAAAGGGTTAAGCGTCTTGATCAAGGAACAGTGGCAGACTGGTGGCGGTGGGGCACGAGCCCAATTCTTCCTGGTTTTCCAATCAACAACCATTGCCATCAAGCATCTGCGGAGAGATTTGAGATGGCTGTCCATTGCTACTGAAGGTGCAATTTGTGGTACTGGCTCCAAATAAATGGGAAATGTCCATTTTCTTTCCTTCTATTAAATTTGCATATCTGTATATATTTCTTTGTTATTATGGGGTTGGAGATGTAGATTGATCAGAATATGTATTAAAAGCACTGTAATTGGGCTGCTAGAAATGTCTGAATACACATCACTATAATGATCATTTATAACACTGTAACATACAGTCATTAATCAGTGCAATATAACAATTTTTGACCAAATACCTTGTCAAGATGCTGCTTTATGGTCAAGTTATCTCGATCTAGAACCATCCTCATTTCTTGACTCCCCATATACATGGCATTAGCTGTAAGAAAAGTCAGAAAACATAAAAACAGTCTCACAAAAAAGAGACAAACTAAAGAACAAAGCACTCTAACTGCATCCTCCTAACATGAAACACCTTAGTAA
This sequence comes from Bagarius yarrelli, assembly GCA_005784505.1. Classification (NCBI taxonomy): domain Eukaryota; kingdom Metazoa; phylum Chordata; class Actinopteri; order Siluriformes; family Sisoridae; genus Bagarius; species Bagarius yarrelli. The sequence continues at coordinate 2,605,793 of VCAZ01000059.1, read as the reverse complement.
TGCAACAGTAAAGCAAATGCATCTGTCTTTGCACAAGTATACAATGTTTGATGTAGAACTTTTCTGTATTTCTTTGGCAGCATTTTTAGAGTTAGCATGGGAAAGACTTCAGGAAAACACTTTGCATGCCAAGCTGTAATTTTTGTCTTATTAACCAAAATAGCAAGTAAAAGCAGAAAGGTTACTGACTGTTTATACCTATAGAGTCCCTTTAATTAGTGCCATATAACACTGGCTATTGAAACGCTGTATAGTAAAAAAAAAAAAAAAAAAAAAAAGTTAGTTAAAAATAGTTATATAAACTCAAAGTGGAGCTTAACTACGTTCATCTTTTAGTAATCAGATATGAACCCTGACACACTGTCCTAGGAGTCTTTTCTTTAGTGAAACAACCTGCACCTTAACTTTAAACAACAAGAATACACACTTGCCCCTTTAAAAAGCCTGCTGGCGGTAAAATGGTGGGTATATGTAGAAAAAAAATCTGAGAAATCTGGAAATAAACAGTGCTTGGAAGTCACATCCACACAACTCATTAAATCCAGATGACTTGTCCACTTAGCAAGTGATCAGCGAGGAACACTCACTGTCTGTCACTGGCTGTGGCATGTAAGTCTATGAGCATAAATAAGTCTGTGCATGAATGCAGGTCTGTTCAACAGCATATCAATAAATAATAGGAGTGGGCGGTATGACCAAAATTCTGTTTGTTTCTATGAGTAATTTTATTTCATGGTAACAATATATTTCCCGATATAGTTATTTACACAGGTCGTTGTTCTGGAAAAGCAACAAAAAAGGCTTTAGATATTAAATATAACTGAATAATTCGATTAATGAAAAGGACTCCACCTTATTTAATTATTTTTCCCTATTTCTTGGTAAATATATCTAATGAAATATGAACTTGGATTAACCTTACTATAACAAATTTCACTGTATGTCAAATTTCACAGTAGTGTAGACAAAACTTTCCTCAATTAACATCTTTTCACAGATGTTAGAAAAATTATAGGCAAACATTTTAAACACTTTCATGTGATCTCTATCACATGTTTAAGCTTGCTGCACGGGATTTCACTTATCACCTGAGGATAGTAACAAATGACAGGACCATATCAGAGGAATTAGTGAGAAGATACCGAGCATCACTGACATATATAGTATAATCAGTGCTTTCCTTATACACAGTTTGTAAAAGTAAATTAAAAACGTAAGCATATTGATAGTGGCTCCAAAAATCACTGACAACATAATAGGCCAACTACCCTTAAACTATATGTAAATATATATGGTAGACTATTCAGCTGGGATAGGCTCCAGCAGATCCCCGTGACCCTGAATTAGGGAATAAGTGGGTATATAAAATAAATGAATGAATAAATAAATGGTATACTATTGTAAACAAGTACAAAAAAGGCAATAAAAGTGTGAGTGCATTAGCCTAGTGGGTAGTGAGTCAACATATACGGCACTATAGAGCTTCAGGCATCCCGAGTTTGATTCCTGGCTCGTGGAACTTTTCCGATTAAATTTCCCTTTCCTCTCTCGCTCTACTTACTGCCTTTTTTGCACAATAAATCTTACAAAAATGAGGCAAAAAATACAACTTTTTATATCGCAAACAATACATATACAAATCAAAATAAACTGCACTATTTAAGTAAATAGTTGACATGTTGCTAATGTCTGAGAGCCCGGGTTAAGCATCGACAGTACTAGGGCGTAAGCAACAGAGTTTTGCGCAACTCTATCATAGATGATTTATGGAACAAGAAAAAAAGAGGTAAATATAAACCTTGTAACCGTGTAAACAAACGTGATTCTAACACTTAAGGTCACTGTACAATAAACAGACATATCTATATCTATATATACAGTATATGTATTTTATGTCACATTATATATACATATAATAAATATAAATATATATATATAATAAAATATATATTGTAGCTTTGTTGATTTAGTGTCACTGACTTTATAACTTTACAATCAAATATTGTAAAAATGCTATACATTTTTAACCCATTGCTACTGTACGAAAGATGTGTAAAACAATTCAAACCCTAAAAAACTGAAATATTGCACAATACAGTGAAGATCTTACAATGTGCAGTTTGTGATGTGTCTTGATATGTATTAAAAGCACATTTGTCGAACCCTTGACGTGCAATGGTCGAAGACTGGGCCGCATTATTTTGCTCAGTATTATTTATGTTTGTCGGATCATGTAAATGTGGTTCATCAAAACAGCCACAGGAACACTCATCTGCAACATCTGAGATCATTTAGGATGCACACAGGCAAAGAAATCTTCAAAAACCCATGTAATGATCTGTAAGTGAGCTCAAATGAGATATCAAAGGCCAATATTGCAGTACTGCCCTACAAAAAATACATTGACCTGCTCTAGTGGAATAGGCATGGTACAAAACACCTTTGATTTTATTAATAATTTCCTGATCAGATCTACAGCAAATAAAACCATTTTAATGAAGGTTGATTATTGTCTGTAAAAAACCTGCCTTATTTTCTGCATAATGCATGAGCAAATTATCTTTCTCCTGCATTTGGAGCTATGTAGTGTACTATGACCTGAAAAATTGAATGAAGTATTACATTAAAAAGCGTACCCTAGATGTAAATGAGTGTAAATAACCGGAATGACTAAGAACAGAGTTTAGGAAAGGTAGAAAAAAATTGACCTTGTGTATTATTAAGTTGTCTTTTTCTTTTTTTTTTTTCAAAACATTGGTTTAGTACTCGGGTTGAAAATTAAAGGCAAGTTTAGACATGGGTTAAAAAGAATAATCTTTTAAAGGTCAACGGAACAGAGTAGCAATGATGTATGTTTAGCGTCAGGGCATATTGCACAATATTGAGCATTTAGAGCTGCTTAAAAAGTTGACATTTGCTGATAATATGCAGCAATATGATAATATATTGCACATGCCGGGTTTCAAAATAGACTAAACCCAACACAGATTTAGAACTATTTTAAATAAAAATAAAATCATATGTAAAAATTTGTTGGATTGAGACAGACAAAGAAAAACTGAGATTTAGTTAGAGAGATGTGTGTGCCAGTCTTGGGGCAGTGATGAGCGAGACATCCCCTGTTCTATCTCACTTATCTCTAGGGGGGTGTCTGGACTCAGGGGTTTGGCAGGACATAGCATTCCAGCCCAATTTACACATCCTCACACATGCACCCAGTTAACATCAGAAAGGAGACATCAAGGAAAGACAAACGCATATGCACTGACTCATCTAGAGGAATCAACAAGGAAACACCAATATAATGACAAAATTAAGACAGAGTAAATTAACATACGTTTCTACGCTTAAATGATTTAATTAGCATTAACTTATTCTACATGCATACATATGTAATTACACATAATGACTGCATACATATGTAATTACACATAATGACATACATTTTAAAATTTATATAATGTTTTACTGTAGACTATATTCCCAAAAGTTTATGGACACCTGACAATCACAAGCATATTGTCAGGTGTCCACAAACTTTTGGGAATATAGTCTACAGTAAAACGTTATATGAATTTTAAAATGTATGTCATTATGTGTAATTACATATGTATGCATGTAGATTAATTTTTAAATATCTTATTGCACATTTTAAGGGGGGACATCAGTGCCCGGGTGCAGCATCTGGTGGCACCAAATTGATGTTACATAATTACGAATGCATTTCAAAATTAAATGTTTTCCCTAATTATATCTTCAAAGTACCATCGTTGCCTAAATTAGTTTACTTTTTTCTTCCTCTTTATAACCTAAAAATATGCTGGTTTTTATTTTTTTAAACTGGAAAACATGACAGACCCCTTCTAGCTTACACCTTGTCATAAGGGGGCTAGAAGGGGTCACGAAAACCGACTTTGTCCCCGGGTGCTGAAAACGACTAACTACACCGCTGGAGAAACCACATATGGATCTGATGGTTAGGTGTCCACACACTTATATAGTGTATACGTCTATTTTATGTTTAAAATAAACTGGCACATGTTTACAAAATACTTCTAAGTATTTTTTGTGAGCTAATACCACAGATACAATTACTTAATTATTACTCAATACTGGGTATACCTCACTATCGAACCCTAACCTTAACCCCAACAAAAAAACAAACAAGCAAAAAGAACACTTAAAAAAACAAAGTAAAAAATCCCATCCTTGGATACACATTTGATTCTGACTAAAACAACAATAGTAGTATTGGTACTAGTAGGATTTATAGTATTAATAAGGAAGTAAATATAGTATCAAGAAGGAAGTAAAGAAAATTCAGCCAGCTTTCTGCCTGAAGTTTGTCACTGTTCTTCTTTGCTAGTAAAATAAAAATGAACATGATGAACCAGACAGTTTACTCTACTCTTTTCAATAACACATGTCTTAAAGGCAAACCACAAACCGATGCAACAAACTGCAGATTTTTCTTCCACCAAACAGAACCCAAGGTGGGTGGGCAAACTCTGCAGTGCCTCATACAGAGTTATACTGCTGTTTAGAAGAAAGCAATTGCATGAAATAACAGAAATAAACTTGTCTTTCATCACTTTGAATTAAAAAGATTTATCCATCATCACTTTTTAATTGTGAATTAAAGCTGATTTGGAGGTGCCAGGGGAAAAGTTTGTGGCTTTTTTCTGCATGAGAAATAACACCTGTGGTCAAGAACCCAGGGTGACCAGACTGCACAACACCGCAACCACATCCTTTATTTAAAAGAATATACCTGGCCTCAGATCAGGACTTTTCTTTTTTCGTGCTTGTTACGAATTTCATTTATAGTGTACATTATAAGAACAGATATTACAAAAAGGAAACCATACTACCACAAATAGCACAACAAATGAAAAACAACATCTCTGGAATGCTGGAAGTTCTTTTTAGAGTGGATATTTCTATCCTGACTACGGATTGAAGAAAAACCTCAATATCATTCAATAAAAGTGTTCATAAACCAATCCACAGCATGGAAAATCAGGAATCCGGTCGGCTATGATAAGATGTTCTAGAGTTACTTTAAAACAGCTAACATATTTCAGCCTCTGTATGACTTTCATTTTTAATCATTTTATTGCCCTTGGGTTTCTGTCCAATGTTCTTCAAGCGAGAGGTTTCATCTTTAGAACTTACATGCTTGAACTCTTGCTAAGAGAACAGCTTATATTCCATAATGTGCCAACACTCTTTCTTTACAAACCAGGCCACTACGATCAGGTAAAGTTCACATATGAAATTAATATAATGTGTACAGTTGTGTGTAAAATAACTGTTTCTTGTTTCCTAAGTACCAAAGCTTAGCTTACATAAGGACACATTTGCCTTCATGTTTCATTGCGGTTTGTTACAATCCCAGTGAATTTATGCTTCAGAACACAATTTAGATTCTTGTGTAACGGCTACTGGAGATTTTTAGATACCCTGCTTAAATAGAATTGTATTATTCTCCAGTAAAAAGTGTCGGGTAAGTCTAAACTAAGTAAGCACGGATCAGCATTTAATCACAGTTTAAATCAAATATAAATATTTAAATACATTTGGTTAAAAAAAATTTTATATCTGCATACTAAACACTAAACGAAAGTTTATAGACAACGCAACAGAACACCCATTAGGGTGTTTTCCTAAATTTGTTCCATCGTGACAATGCACCAGTGCACAGAGCACCTGAACTCCATGAAGACATGGTTTCTTTTGGTTGGATTTAAGGTAGTCAGGCCTCTTGTCCAGACCTCTGACCTCAATGTTACTAAACACATCTGGCATAAACTGAAATGCAAAAAGACTTGTAGGGTGAACTACAGAGGAGAGCCCACATGTGTGTGTATGTGTTGGATGTGTATTGTATATAACTAAATAAAACTTGCATGTAAACAGATAACACGTCTGAATAATTGCAAAAGCAGAGAATTTCTCTATGTTCTTTCCTTAGTTTTCAGGTGTCTTAAACAAAAAAGGGAAAATATATGCAGTCAATCTTGTAAAAATGCCAAATAGGAAGTGTATAATCTTTGTCACTGGGCTGCAAATCAGTCTAATGTTGACTATGTTTCTCTCTGGTGATGTGAAATGAGTATTTAGCAGTCCTGCTCGGATTTCACACTCTCACATTTCCCAAAAATGCAAGGCTGAACGTTAAGATTATTTTTATTCCTTGGAGAATTAGATGTTATTTAAAATAGGGAAAAGGGTGGCGTAGGATAGAAATATTGGCTGAAGTGCTTGATGATTGAGCCTTTTTAATATCTTTTTTTTCCATAGGGAGGCTGGCTTCATCAAATCATGTCCAACACTGATGACTGCCCAGCATGTACTGTGTGCATGTTTCACATGCAGTTAATATGAGAGCATCAACAATCCCGATTTCAAGGAAAGGGATTTCCGAACAAATAAATCCTTAAAAGTACCCAGGAAGTTTCATCTAATCACAACATGCTTTCTTAATTAAGTCTGTCAACGTGCCATTAATTATGTGTGTAATGCGAGTAAGAGCAGTTTTTCATTTACAAATGAAGTCCAGCACTTTCTAGCTTCGATGTGTATGTGCACACACAAACACACACAGCTTTCAAAGAGTATCTTGTTATTTTTAAGATAGAATTTGTCATTTGTTAGTTAAATGCACTAAGAGGAAAAACTCACATGCCATTTTAATAGAAACACCTGTGCACTTTCTCCTTCATACCATCATCAAATCATCTGGTGGTAATAAAGTGCATAATGTCAAGCAGATACAGGAGACAGGCTGTAAATGAGAGAAAAGAACTGTAAAAAACTGCTGGTTTCTGTAGGTTTTATTGCAAATAAGAGTATACACAGAATTTAACTAAAAGCAAAAATTTATGCTATGTTGGAAAGGCTCTGCTGGCTAAAACACCTTGTAAAATAGGAAAACCAAAGGAAAATGATTTTTTTGAGGTATGGCTCTACCAGCTTTGGACATCTAGAAACTAAAATTTTTGCCCATTAGTCTTTGCAAAATGGCTCAAATGGTTAGGGTGCTGAGTTGTTAATCTGAAGACCAGAAACACCTGGGTTCAAGCCCCACCTCCGGCAAGTCAACCACTGTTGGGCCCTTGAGCAAGACCCTTAACCCCTCCTGCTCCAGGGGCGCTGCATCATAGCTGACCCTGCGCTCTGAGCCCAACTTACTAAGATGGGATATGCGAAAAATGCATTTCATTGGCTCTGTACATGTACCTTGCACAATGAAGTTGAATATTTATTTATTTTTATTTTTTAACAATGGCTTTCTTAATCTTTTTGTTCCACTTCACAATTATGTGCTACTTTGTGTTGGTCTATCAAATAAATCTCAATAAAATACATTTAAGTTTGTGGTTTTAGGGTGACAATATGTGAAAAAGTTCAAGGATTATGAATCCTTTTTTTCACGGCACTGTATAAAGTAACTGAAAGCAACTACCAGAAATGTCGTTTGTTGCAGGAAAATCAGTTGCCGTTCTTGTGAATTAACCGTTCTTTTGCAAGCATTTGTTCGCACATGTTCGCACATCAATAATCTAATAAACTAATTAAACATCAGACCATCGATTTGTCAAAACCTGCTTAACTGAAGTCAGTGTTCTTCTTTTGTAATAAGTAGCGATGAGCTTCAGAGAAATGTATCAGAGTGAAATTATAATTTTTATTTGGGAAAAGTAGTTTAAGCAAAAAAGTAAAACAAAGTTGATAGAAATATAAAAACTCAAGCAAAATACAGATTCTCACTAAAAAACTGTAAAAGTACTGTAACAAAGTATTATTTCTTCATTACATTACATCTCTGATGACCAGACTGGTTTGAAACAACAACAAAAATGTACCTAAAAATGCTCATTGAAAATAAATGTCTATAGCAATTTAAACAGACACTGTTCAGAACTGTGGTGAACAAAAAAGCATCATAGAATTACAACAGGTCAAACTCTCAGGCTGATGGCCTGCAATAGAAAAAACCACAATGAATTCCATACTGGTGAACCAAAAACAGGAATTTAGCCTTTCTGGTGCAGTGGAACTCAATGCTTGTAATAGGAAAAGTTTTTCTTTTCTTAACAGTTGTTAAAAAGTGGATATTTGTACTTACAAAATACTTTTTGTTCGTTTTATGTTTGATAGAAGCTTTAACTAAAACACTAGTATAATACAATATCTTCAGAAACACACACTGGTATTAAAAATATATAAACTTAAATTTATTATAGCCTTCCATTCTAAACGAATGTGTGTTTAAACCTGAGGACTGTGCATGTACTCTCTATGTAGGTAGATATATATGTCATAGATATGGACGTACATATATATTTGAACAAACCCTCTTTCTGATGTTTAAAGCACATAGTAACTAAAGCGCTTGACCTGCCTTGTGCTGCTGCCACATGATAGGCTGTTAAAATATATGTATATTCACAATAGGCATAAAGTGCTTATGATTAAAAGCATACGTCCTAGTGCAGTTGGTTGTAAAGTTTTAGCTGAAACATAGAAAAGAGAGCAGACAAAGAAAACTACCAAGCATGAAAAAGAAAGAAAGAAAGAAAGAAAGAATGACAGCGAGATAGAGAGAGAGGGAATAAGAGAGACGCTTATAAGGTCCACTGAGGCCTCCTTGGCAGACCCTCTCTATCCATCACGGCATCAATCATCCACCTCCCAGGATAGACAAGGAAAAACACTCTGCCTTTTACACAGGCTGCAAGAAAGAGCCATGCAAATCTGGAGATTAGATAAGATCACTTTTTTTAAATACTCTGGGGAGAAAACTGCTCACTTAGTTGCCAGTCGAATTCTATTTTTAATTTATGTAGATCATCCTAATGTCTTAGCTAGGTACTGATCAGCTTCTTAGCAGGGACAATAGAGAAATATTATTAAGTCAATAGATAAAATATCAACTGGTATCTTTTCAGAACATGACACCTAACTGCTTGATTGTTTTGGCATTTTACGTGTTTTTTACTTCACTGGGCTCTAATCATGGGCCAACATCAAAATGTCTTGAAAATTATTCTTTCCAAATAATCCTGACAGACAAGCTACTGTACTACTACTATACTGTACTAATACAGATACTACATTTCAGTAACCTTAAAGTTAATATATCGCTGCAGATGGTTTGGAGAATGTCCATCGGATGGTTGCTAATAAATAACAGGGTCAACATATAATGGACATCCATGTCAGGAACAATTTAATAGAATTCAAAAAACAGACCTTCTCAAGTGCTTTTACTTGGCAAGACTTCTTGTTGAGTGATGGTGCAACGACAACTGAAACAGTCATCATTCAGTGAATGAACAAGTGGTAGGAAGTGAATAAGACAGACTCACCAGCACAGTCCAGGTTGATCAAGCTGACAGTGGCTGGGACACAGGATGTGTCTAGCGAACGCATGTTTCTCAGTATTAGCTGCACCATGCCAGCCTTTAGTCTTTCGGGTAGGAGAGAGAGAATAAAGATGGGCAAGTAGATAATGTAGCGCAGATGGCACAGCACAGGAGTCATGACCTTGCCTTGTGGACTAGAGGCCATGCGCTCAATAGTAGGGAACAGCAGCACGGACTTCACCACCTGAACATGGGACATGTTGGAGCAGATGATTAGCTTATGTTAGACATATTTTCATATGTTCAGCATATCAGACCAGAAAGTTAAAATGTTTTAATAAAATAATAACAGAATGGCTTTTATTGTGGTCTACTTAGAAGTATTGTCCTTTAAAATGACTTTAGTTTATATGTTTTTGTTCTTATTTGTCAAAAAACCTATATCGGACATACACAAACATGCTACCTTTCAAAGACACTTTATCCGTCTATGCCAAGATCAGATTTGTCCAAAATTCATAGCCCATGTTTCCTGCTTTCAGTCCAAAAGGATTTTTCCATTGAAAAGCTTTGCGCTAATACAACTAAACTTAGAAAGAACAGATAGATCAGATGGATTTTAAAGAAGGGTGAAAAGAAAAAAAAATCTAGAAGAGTAAAGAGTACTGGTCTATATTGAATCACAAAAACAGACTATAAAAACAGGTCTTGGGCCTAAAAAGGTCTCTCTGTAGCAATAATATCAGTTTACATTCCTGGGATTCATTTGCTCTTGCTCTGCGCATTAACTGAACCACATGTACTTTCGAAAAAAAAATGCAATGGAATGACATGCAGTGTAAAAGATGCTACAATTGGTTTCGTAGACGTTCCCCCTCTTTTCTTTAGACAAATATGATGCACCTGACATGTAATGTAATTTCAAAGCTGTGGCTGGGGTGTGCATAATACAAGAAATGACATGTAACTTTAGGGATTTGTTTATTATAAACCTGATATGAAACAGAACCATAGAGAATGAGAAAGTGAGAGAAAGAAAGTGCGAGAAAAAGAGACAGCGAGAAAGAGAGAGCGATAGAGAGACTTCCAGAAACAGGAAGCACCTGTTTCTGTTTGGCCATTGACTAGAAAGCAGCTCAACTCATTCAGTAAGACAAAGTGAACGTGCTTCGTCTGCCTCTACATTGCTTTGCTGTTAGGGCCAAGCATTTTTTTTTCAATGAAACTATACAGTGCAATATCTATTCCCTTGTGTGAAATATGAAACAGCCAGCCGCATGTGATGCCAGATGTAATTTATTCATTGTCAAACCAATTTCAAGCAACGATATTGCTGCTTGTCGGAAAAGACGTCGGATTTGACTTATAGCACAACATCTGTTAACTTTCTGGTACAAACAATAGAAAGCACAGACCCTAGTGTTTGTCCCGGTAAAACTGTTGATTTAGGATCTGTTTCGGCTGATCCATATAACTATATCTCTCCTCTGTGAGAAGACAAGAAAACCTGGTGAAATCCCAATGATTAAATACTTCCTTTTAAAGAACATTTGTTGGCATTAGTTTTACTGTTGTAAGGGAAAAAAAATTAGACAGCAAAAATCATGCAAAGCAATTACCACCATTCAGCAATCCATCTGTAATTAAAAAATACAGGCCCTGCCTTTTTTCTCCATCAATAAAAGCTGAGCACCTTTGAATAAACATGAATTACATTTTTTACTTTTTTTGCTATGTTTTGTTAGGAACAACTTGTATGCGGCAAGTACATACTCCAACCTTCCCAACCTGCACTGGATTAGTTAACTTAGATACAATTTGCTTCTCAATACGAGTTTAACATTCAAGCGACTGTGTGAACAGGTGACCTTTGATGTGTAAAGTACTGGGCTTGATGAGAAGCAGTTCCTCTCCATGCCGGTCACAGGAATGGAACTTTGGGAGGGGTTCTCTAATCAGAAAAAAACAGACAGCCAGTCACTCGCCCCATTTTCTCCCTCACATATATACACACTGTCTTTAGACTAACCTGAAGCAGGATTTCAAAACCTTGTGCTTACTCACTTACACACTTAACCTTTGCCACATGTAAACAAAGTCTAATTGTGGAGACAGGCCCTTCTACACTTCCTGCATGTACAGGGAAGCCAAAGATGTGACTAAATCTTGTGTACCAATATCTGGAGTAGACAAGCTGAATGTTTAGATGTCACAATTTTTTAAGCATTGGCAATATAGCCTAAAATGTCTTTTTCCTCCTGGAACTCCAGAGAGAGAGAGAGAGAGGCACATGCACCACTTTATATATCCATAATAGTCTTAAGTGGTACATGTATATATCAAAAATATATAAAATATACAGCTATCGCAATTTTTTTCACAATAGTGTATCGAAATTCTAACCTCTAGTATTGATACATATTTAAATATGGTTATAAACTGATTTATATTCTGGTTAATATTTAATGGAAACCCTTTGTATCAACTGACTTCCTCCTCCGCTCCTGTAGTTGTTGCTGACACATGGCTGTAAAAAATGGTGTTTTCGCCTAATTAGCTATTGTTTAAGTTTTCTTTCTAAATAATGCTATGTATTGCGATATGTATTGTATTGCAATATATCGTGATATACTGTATCATGACCCATGTATCATGATATGTATTGTATCGAAGGAAAAAAAACTAAGAGACTTCATTTTGCAGGAAAGATTGCAAAGCCTAAGGCTCATAACAATAGATGTTGAAGACAAACTAGAAAACAATGTAATAGAAATATTAAGTGTTATATAATAACTGACAGCATATTGTGAATAATTTGTGTCCGCCATTCTTTTCTCAACTTTTAGTCTTCAGAGTGATGCCAAAATGTCTGTACAGCTTTTATTGGACAAAAGATATTTAAAGCAGACAATCACAGTTCGGTTTCGGGTTTAAAAGTTTCGAATTGTCGTCTCTTTAAAAACAGAGCAGCGTTTAGCTGCATCTCTTGAAAACAGAGATCAAATCGGCAAATCAACTGAATTTCAGCTTTCTGTACTTTCTGTTAGTCACTTAAGACATTGATGGTTGGTTTGTAAAGCTTTTATACAATTTTCTGCCCAATGTATTAGGCAAGCATGGTACATACTTGCAATAAGTAGGTCTATAAAAGTAGTTTGGAAGTAATCATGAAAAGTGGCAGATTGTGTAAATGGTAAGTCAAACGCTTGAACGTGTTGAAGGGCTGGATAAGTGTTAAGCAAATTTAACTATCTGTGTTTTTTTTTTAAAAACCTGGTGTGTATTGGGGCCGTAACCTGAGCCGGTTATATAGTGTAATGTTTATGCTTTTACTTGGCAAACACAATGACTGTAACGATGTTTTATTTAAGTGAATTATGAAGTAATGCCAACACTTTGGACACCCCCCCCCCTGCCTTAACCTTAACTCTATGAATGGAGGCCCACCCAAAGTGCTGCAATGTACATACACACATACGCACATGCACATGCACACACGTACACACACACACGCACACACACACACACACACACACACACACACATATATACACTCGCAGGAAGCAGCAGACACATTTTTGTGTCTAAGGAATTTTTAGGATGTGCCATTGTTCCATTAAGACTTATGACATAACTTGTTGAGTTCTTTCCTTTAAACATCTGTAAGCTTTCCATTAATCTGAGCAGATAATGGCTCTAGTTAAACATTTAAAATACATTTTTTTAATTCAACAGACTTTAGTGCAAATTGCTTTCCAAGACAATATCAACATGTCTTTTAGCCGTGTTAAATTGCTGTCAAAATAAAGATCTCTGGTTTCAAAAATAATGTCTGGCAATATACCCGAGGAGATAAAAATAATTTAACATAGAAACTTTTTGCTTTTCCCTGCGCTTAAGCATGGACGAAAATAACAGTTAGGAATTACTATAAGAACAAAATCCAACTATAACACTATTTTGGGCAAAGTACCAATATTACTTAAGTAACATGTAGGTATATTTTAATTAATCAGTTGGAAAAGTTTATATGGTGAGGTAAGCAGGAGTTTGAATTAGCTTGATAAAAGCCATATAATTTCTCACAGGTCTGCAGAATAAACATATTTTGAAAAAAACCCCCAAACAAATAGGGATGGTTGTACACATCTGTTTACATTTAACATTGAAGATCAGGATGAGAAATTAGCCTGCAATCTGTAGGTGACTAAACCTACACTTATACAGGAAACATAAAAAACCTCTAGTGATTATTATATAGTAAGGTTAATGATAAACGATTAGAAAGTAACCAGACACGCTAAAATAAATACATCACTCATTGATAAAACATCAACAGAAGTAACAATAAACTAAATCAGGGTCTGAAAAACGTAAAATGTAAGCCTTTATTTCAGGCTCCCTAATCAAATAATCTGTCGCTCCAGATGATGGAATGATTTCTCAACCTGTGCCTCGGCCCAGTGTAAAATAGCCGCTATTTCTTGTAGAGTTTTCGTCTCATAGCAGTTAGTCTAACTGAGAAATCTCTGCTGTGCTCTCAGAGTTGTTCATTAGACCAGCTGGAGTCTAAACATTCACCTCAGAGTCTTAGAATGGGCAGAAATCCCAACAATGCTGAGTAGGCTGGAGTTACACAATTTAAGCACACATGTGCAGCAGACCAGAGAGAATATTTGTTCTGTCAAGTAACCCTGATCTTTCTAAGACAAACGTCCATAATAATGTCTGGTAGGAGTTGGTCAAAGCGTCTGGACAACTAGTAATTACGCACCAAGTCCAGCTGCCTTTCCAAATAAACTGACTCACATAACAATATACTTAAATAATCATGTCAAAAGACAAGAGTCAAGGAATGGCTGTAGTTACCCCTTAGAAGTTTCTTAGCATTGATATTGGTAACAAAATCAGTTTTATGTGCATGGTCAGCAGCCCTACATGCTGCTTCCAGTTATAAGCTGAAAAATTATGCCACCTGTCCACTTCAGAGAAAAAGCGGAGCAAGACCTGCAATTGTCTCCCCAGACCTCAGCGGGGTCCTCTGCTCTAACCCACATAGCTAAAGCTTAAAGGAACAGGAGTTTCTGATTATCACATATCATACATAATCACCATGTTGCATTTTTTGGCAGTCTACAATCTGCAGCAGTGGGGGAAATATATTTTAGTTTTTTTTTACTTTGTAGACATAGCATGCCACGACTTCATAATGGTTTAGGTATAAGCTGGTCCAAAAAAGCGAATATCAGACAATAGTGCAGGGTGAAAGATTATAAAGTTAACGAGAATAAAATTAAATAGCACATTAGACTGTTAAACATGTCAGGAAGATATTAGCAGTCCTCTTTGAAACTATTGGAATGGCAAGGGCAATTCATCTGTTTTTGCTGTAGACTGAAGACATTCGGGATTGAGATCAAAGGAATGACATGAGAAAAGACATTTAGAGTTCCAGCTTTTAGTTCCTTATATTTAAGATGTAGATGTGTTAACATAGAAAAATGCATATGTTGCATCAGTAAAAATATTCCGAACATGTGACCAACATGTGTTTTCTATTTTCTAGGTTTAACCTGTTAGATTGATTTTTTTCTGCATTTGTTGATAAGTCAACTTGAAGACCAGATACCCGACTACAGAAACCATCGTAAAGCTAAGGAACGAAGAAAAATAATCAAAGACATTGCACAAACATTAAGCATAGCCAATACAACAATTTGTAATGTCCTGCAAAAGTATACTAAACAACAGAACAGGCTGTCAAACAACAGCAACAACACTATTAGCCACCTCAAGATCTCACAGATCTCACAAAGAGAAGAAGATTTGTAAAAAGATGCAAACCCATCAGCTGCAGTAGAATGCAGAATCCCAGACTTAAATCTATAAAAAAATTATGAAGATGATCAACAAATGTCCTATAAGTAAAGTTGAACTTTTACCAACATGATGGAGAAACAGAGGATATAGTATAACCTAGTGGACGTAGTGTCATGGATTGAGTTTGATGGCCGCGTCCTACTAACCTGATGAAAGTCATGTTGGTCACAGTCATGATCCAAACCACATTGCCAACACAACAAAAGACTTTATCTTCTGAAAAAGTGTAAGGATTAAGATGGGTCAGGTCAATCACCAGACCATAACTTAACTGAACAACATTTCACCTCCTGAAGAGGCGACTGCAGAGAAAAGCCCTACATAACATACGCCAAAAAAAAGAATCTGAGGCACAGACCCAAAAAGACATCACAAACCTGAAAGTCCTGATCTTAATGCATTTATCGCAGGTAAAGGCTATGCAACCAAATATTAAGTCTTGTTTATCTCAAGACTTACCCGGCCTATTCTTCATATTTATGTATGTATATTTTGCTGTAAAATTTATTATATTATTGCATAAGCAAAGTCTTTAACTACTTGAACTTTATTTGAAGAATTATGATATAGCTCTTGTCTGTTTTTATGAGTTATCTGCACATCTGTATAAAGCCCTTGAGTGGAACTAAATATTTCTGAAAAAAAAAAAAAATCATTGGATGAAAATAGACAGGAAGTTAAAAAAAGAGTTAAGGGACTGGGGGATGGAGGGAAAAAACAATAAAAGCAAAGCCTGAAAATAAAAATGACAAAGTACACATCATAGTAGCAGAAAAATTCCCAGAGGGAGAAAGAAAATCAAAGTTATTTTTCACCTTATTTAATCTCCCAACCTTTTGCACAGCAGGCATCTGGGAGCAGAACTGTCTTATTATCCTGTTTAGAAATGGCATCTTAGGCCGCTTTTAAATCATACATAGTCCTGCTTATATTTTGCTGAACATTAAGGCCTCAATTACACGGCATGATTTTTTCCTCCAAAGTGGCACAGATGGGATATGACCTACGATCGTGTAAGCAGGAAAAAAGCACATGGATTCAGCTATCAGTCATATGTGGAGATAAATCTGATATGAATCAGATACGTGTATTGGCATCTGTCATGTAAGCGGACAGATCAGATTTTCACCTGTCAATAAAAGTCAAACATCAATGATTATGCGATGGTGGCGCATGATGTCAATTCAAGTGGACAGTAACAGCGATATATATATAGCGATATATACATTTCTTATTTTTGTTCACTTAAAGCCTGTTTTGTCTATAAACAAATTGAAAAAACCCAACGCACTATAAAATAAAGGCTGCAACAATGGCTCTCATTTTTTTTTCTCCTCCTAAAGAAAGCATTGTTTAAATATGATGCGAAAGCAAAATACTGAATAATCATTTCGTCTTTGTCTATTGTGTCCATTGATTAATGCGCCGCTTTTACTTCCGTTTCGATTCAGTATGTATAGCTTAGGCTATTTTGCCATATATAGTAGAAATGGAGAATGGATATATTTACAAAATTAGATTTTGGCATCAAGATCTCCAGTGTAAATGTGGTCTTAGACTATGGCAGACAGACACTTTAGTAAAGCAGTTTACAAAAACCAAGCAGACATGGCCAAGAAACACATGTTGCGTTAGTCAATATTTACACACTTTAATAAAGAGAAGCAGGCTCAATAAGCAAAAAAATATTCTCCAGAGACAGCTGTAATTCACTCTTCCAGCATAGACTTCATGCTGGTGTATTGTTCTTATGCTCTAAAACGGTAGTGAAGGAAATAGAATTTCTTTAATCATGGTAAAGGCAGGGTATTTACTGACTTACTTAACTAACTTCAGCAGTTGGAATAAACATTAATAGCCAACATGTTTAAACAAAATTAAACAGTAAAACCACAGAACATAAAAACGATTTTTTACATTTGTAAACCTGTGACATGCATTAAAGAGGTCATCGAATCCGATATGCACTTTTACAAAAAAAAATGCATTGGACTAGTTGATAATATTTGAGCTGCTATTTAACGGGTAGGAGTTGGAATTTTGGGATGGTATTTTTTTAAACGATATGCTAGTTGGTCTGGTTATTTTAAATCCAATATCGTAACCCTGGCCCTGGGTGATTGTCACCACCAGATCCACATAAATGCATTCACGTTTATTTCATTATAAACTAGAGTCAGAATAACACAGGTTTTTTTTTACAAAGTCCTAAAAAATAGATCAATATCAACTATTTGTGTCCTTGCTTTACCTCCAGAAAGAATAGGTATATTGTTTTTCTATGAATCTTAATCTATAATGTGATACAGTGAGCTTAATTTAAAAGTGCAGAAGGCAGGCAGGAAGCAGAGGAGAGAGTTAGCTTTGGTGCTAAAAGGATCTGGCCCCGGGTGCTGGAGCTTTTGACGAGAATTAGACAAGCAGATCAGTAGCGAGATGCTAACGACTAGCAAGTGGAGTAACGAGTCTGCAAAAATACATGAAACATCTGAGACCAGACAGTGACCAAGTGAAAGGCTTGTGTATAAATAGGATGTGTAATTGTGATGGACTAAGTGGGTTCTATAAATGGTATATAACATTTGTCTTTCAATAATTATTTTAAATGGTTTTGGAGCAGTAAAATCACCCCACAGAATCGAGAGGTGGGAAGAGCAGCGCGTATTAGCATTTAAAGCAATATGCACTGAAAGAGGTTGCTGTGAAAAGAGCTGCAAATTTAGTGTTTTTTTACACTACCAAAGAGAATTTTTAATCAAAGTATATTATAGACTTTGTATATTAAGAATCATATCAACAAAAATAGAGACCTTACGACTTACTTAAACAGTAAACGACAATTAAAAAAAACATATTTCTTAATTTTACCTTTAACTCTGGGTCCCTCTTCATCATCTCTAGAATGATGTAACAGCCAATTGAGTGACCAATCAGCACAAGCTGTGAGTCCCGGGGAACGTGTTCTGAGAGAAAGCTCAGTTTATGCTTAATCTGCCCATTTAAGCCAAACGTATCCTCGGAATCAGCCACCAACGCATCTTAAAAGTATAAACAGTAAATAAAATGAGTGTATTTCTAAGATAAGCTGCACATAGTTATCATCATAACCACCGATTATTTATTAAAAACATTTTTTCTGAATACAGGTAAAACAGTTAATAAAATATGGGACACTTTCAATTGGCAAGTTGTTCATGTGCAACATTTTCTTTCAACATCTTGATCATGTTCTTTATTATATCTTCACTCAGACAGGTTAAATAACACGGTATTAACAATTCCAGTAACTTGAAGTCCTGAACAATGCTTGGCAGACATAGGTATTAGTGCCATTTAAGTAGCACTAAATTAAGTTAACTCAAGAAAGAGCTCAATTTACTAAAAGATAGTTAAGAAGAGAGAATAGGAAAATATTAGGATAAAGAATGTCAGGATAAAGAATTATTCTTACAAAAGTTAAAATATGACTTAACATGACTTAATATGACGAAAATGTGACTTAATTGCAGGTAAACAACAAAAATTAACATTGTTTTGCTTATTAAACAAAAGATTTCAACAACAATGTGTATTCTAACTGTGGAAAAAGTTAGGACACCCTACCCCATAATAGCTAGTGTTACCCCCTCTGGCTGAAATACGGTGCCTTGAAAAAGTATTAATACCCCTTGAACTTTTTTACATTTTGTCACCTTACAAGCACAAACTATTTTATGTCATAGACCAACACAAAGTATTACATAATTGTGAAGTGAAATAAAAATCTGAAAAGTGTGGCATGCATTTGTATTCAGCCCCCCCCCCCCTTTACCCTAATACCCCTAAATAAAATCCAGTGCAATCAACTGTCTTCAGGTCACCTAATTAGTTAATAAAGTCCACCTTTGTGTAATTTAGTCTTAGTATAGATACACCTGTTCTGTGAAGGCCTTAGTGGTTTGTTAGAGAACACTAGTGAACAAACAGCATAATGAAGACCAAGGACTCACCAGACAGGTCAGGGATAAAGTAGTGGAGAAGTTTAAAGCAGGATTAGGTTATAAAAAAAAATCCCAAGCTTTGAACATCTCAAGGAGCACTGTTTAAGCCATCATCCAAAAAAGAAAAAAGTAGGCCCCAACTGCAAACCTACCAAGACATGGCCGTTCATCTAAACTGACTTGCATTAACTTCACCCAAAGCAGCCAAGAGGTCGCTCTGGAAAAGCTGCAGAAATCCACAGCTCAAGTGGAAAAATATAGGACAACTATAAGTCGTGTACTCAACAAATCTGGCCTTTATAGAAGAGTGACAAGAAGAAAGCCATTGTTGAAAGATATACATAAGAAGTCTCTCTTCAGTTTGCCACAAGCCATGTAGGGGACACAGCAAACAAGGAGAAGTGCTCTTGTCAGATGAAACCAAAGTTAAACTTTCTGGCCTAAATGCAAAGCGTTATGTGTGGTGGAAAAGTAACACTGTTCATAACCTTGAACACACCATCTTTACTGTAAAACATGCTAGTGGCAGCATCATGCTGTGGGGATGCTTTTTTTCAGCAGGGACAGAAAAGCTAGTCAGAGTTAATGGAAAGATGGATGAAGTTAAATACAGGGCAATCCTGAAAGAAAACCTGAGGCTGCAAAAGACTTGAGACTGGAAAGGAGATTTACCTTTCAGCGATACAATAACCCTAAACATACAGCCAGCAGTACAATGGAATGGTTTGTATTAAATACTATTCATGTGTTAGAATGTCCCAGACCAGACCATTGAGCATCTGTGGCAAGACTTGAAAATTGCTGTTTACAGATGCTCCCCATCCAATCTGCCTGAGCTTGAGCTATTTTGGAAAGAATATTGGCCAAACATTAGATGTAAAAAGCTGGTAGAGACATACCTGAGAAGAACTGCAGTTGTAATTGCAGTGAAAGGTGGCTCTACAAAGTATGGACGCAGGGCTTATAAATACAAATGCACACCACACTTTTCATATTTTTATTTACTTAAAATTTTGAAAACCATGCATTATTTTCATTTCACTTCACAATTATGGGCTACTTTGTGTTGGTCTATTACATAAAATCTCAATAAAAAATACATTTAAGTTTGTAGTTGTAAGATGACAAAATGTGAAAAAGTTATAAAAAGAGGTATAAATATTTTTTCAAGGTACTGTAACTTCAAAGATGTTTCTTGTGGCCATCTACCAGTCTCCGACACAGGCTTTCATCGGGTGTCAGTCATGTGAAAAAATAGGAAACACTATGAATGCTTGTGTTTTCTTTTTTTTTTTTTTTTTTTTTTTTTTTTTACATATTTGGGCATATGGATATTTAATATCAATTTAAAGCAACACAGAGATTCAAGTAATCTCAACAATTAAAACTAAAGAAAAGATTCTGTAAAATTTAGTTTAAAACAAAACAATTTCTAGTAAGGAATAAATTAGGAATTCCGAACATTTATTCCCACTTTAAAAGGCTAAAATCACACACAGGTATTTCACATCAGGTACACATGATTAGAACATTGTTACTCAGCTTTTTTAAGGAGACTGGCCCTATTTAAACGTCAGACATTTAGTTTGGTGTGCTCTTGACTACTGAAGTGATATTGAACACCATGGTTATCACCATGGCCTTCAGAAAGAAGATTGTAGAGTCTGGAAAGGGATTTAAAAAGATCTTAAAAGATCAGCCATTCTACTGTCTGCAAAATAGTCTACATGTGGAGGACATTCAAAACAAATACCAACATGCCCAGGTCTGGTCGTCCAAGCAAGTTCACCCTGAGAGCAGGCCGCAAGATGCTGACAGAAGTCACCAAAACCCCTAAAGAAACCCTTAAAGTTTCATCATGGGACCTACAGCAGGCTCTTGCTACTGGTGATGTGAAAGTGCATGATTCTACAATCAGAAAGGGAGTACAAAAGTTTGTCATAAACCAAATACTGACTGCCAGATGTTTAGTGAGGCTACTAAAGGAAGGTACTAAAGGAACATTTGAAACCATCTTTAAAAAAGTTAAAGCTAAAATGGAACTGGACCCTGCAAACATGACAATGACCCACAAAAACATCCCTCCACCAAGTACTGGCTGAAAACTAGGAAATAGAGAATCCTGGATTGTACATACCAGAAGAAGCCCCTCGAATATCAAACTTTCCTCAGACCAATGTTAGAGACTGGTAGATGGCTACAACAAGTGTCTTATTGAAGGTATTTTAGCCAAAGAATCCAAACTATGGGCAAGAATCCTAACATTAAACACAGGATCATTGTGCAATTTGCTAACCAATGCATGCACGGTTAGCTTATTAGCAGAGCATGGAATTCCCAAACACCTTCACAAAAGCAGTTTTCATATAAAAATGTAGGTTTGGCTTCATGCCTAGGTTCATATAGTGAGGTGTTAAATGACTAACAAATGGGGAAGAGCCCAAATAGAGGACTGCCTATGTCCTGCCTAAATCTTTCCTGTAAAAATGAAACTAATATGCTTTCCAGAGCTCCCAGGGTGAAATCACTTATAATGCTTTGATGCACTGTGATGGCTGCCACATACATGTTTAACACAGAAAAAGACTTGCCACACCCGCTCCTGAAAGAAAGAAAAGAAACCAACCTCCTACCATCCATCTCAGGGGTGCAAGCAGGACTTACGAGATAAGTTACACACTGTCTGTAGTAGTGCAGCTTTAGCCTAATTGTGATCCATGATATTAGCTGAAACCTGTGCAAATACTGTTTTGAGAATATTTGTACTTCATCATGTATAATTTTACCAAATTATATCAAGGCCACCATATATAGGCTGGCTGCCATGGCTGATTTAGAGCATAGCAGTTGTGTTCTAGAGCTAATTGGGCCTGATGTAGATGCTTTGTCAGATACTGATTAGGCAAGATAAGCCTGGAAAGACCTCTAGGATGTGATTGTGTGCATGCAGAAAGTCTTCACATGTGTAAGAGGTGGTTCCCAGATCCTAAAAAAATGATTTATGATGACCATGTCTGACCAAGTCATTAAAAAAACTAAGTAAGTATCTCAGACTGCTAAGCTAATAAGAAAAGTCGGGGAACCGATGAGTGAATAGGAAACCAACACCAGAACAGTGTATTATCGAAAACCCAGGTAATAGTAAAGCTATAAATCAAACAAAAGAATTGCCAAATCAGTGGATTGTGTAATACTACATTTCATTAAAAATATTTTTATATGCTCATAATGCATATAAGAATACAATTACTAAAATAAGGTGTTTCTTTCACTGTCATCTCCAGATACAATCTCCAGGTATGTCAAAACTTGTCCATAAAAGAGAACCACATTCGCATTGAAAAAGTTAGTTATAGAAGAAAATACACCTTCTTCTTAAAATACATGAGGCAACTTGATTTTAGATAACAAATATTGGCGCATTTGTGTTGACTTTACAATGCATCCCTAAAGTAAGTTGGTGGCTTATTATCCATCCATTAATGAACCTGGATTAGAGGTTGTTAATTGATCAACCTGACTGCCACAAAGTTGCACAAAGGAAAGAAATAATAGATTCAGGTCTTAATTCAGCTAGGTGATTGTCTGTTCGTCTTCACGCCATTCAATCCCGAATAGCACATTTAGCATTTACAGCTTTCATACACAACTCTTTAATAGCCATTCGATTTGACATTTATATCTACAAACGAATATTATGTACACATTTTCTTTATAGATAAATGTTCTTACTTTTTACCATATAGAGAGGAAGAAAATATCATCAGGCTAACATTGCTCTATGAGGCAGAGAATTTATAAGTTCTAATGTAAAACAGCGATGGGTTGTAACATAAGTAGATATTTTAATGGACAAGGCCATCTGTGAACCAAATGACAGAATATCAGAAATGATGAATCATTAAGGGAAGGTTGAAAAAGTGGCCTATACATGATAGCACTATGTTAAATTTACATTTACATCATTTGGCAGACGCCCTTAAGCAGGGTGACTTACATTTATCTTTTTTATACAACTGCCTGAGTGTGGGTTAGGGGCTTGCTCAGGGGCCCCTTAGTGGTATTGAACCCAGATCGTTGAATTAGCAGTCCAACACCTTAACCACTGCACTACCAATTTCCCACATAAACAGTTATTTTATTATATCTTAACTGCCCTGGTTTTTGCCTTTTGATGTCATTTTTGTAGCACATTGGATTTCATTGCAGAGTCCAGATTTATCCCCTGCCAGGGGAATCTGTGTCATAATACAAGGAGCAATGACTGTCACTTGTTTTTTTTTTGGACAAAGATTTATACTGTATGTGTTGTTAAAGTTGTTGTTAGGTTATTTTTTTTCTTTTTTACTTACTAAAGACAAAAATCATACCTCATCATACCAAATCATGTTCTCAGTTCTGTCTACCCTTTAATTTGAACAATTTTGCTATTCCAGTTACATTTGTTATAAATATACAATTTTTTTTACTACGCATTGGTTATATTTGATAAATAAGTCTTCATAAATTCAAATAATAACTGAGTGGTGTCTGGAGCATTCTTCATCCTGCCCACAGACCTGATATGGCCAGTTTCCATCGCTGCTTTCCAATCTATCAAGTTAGCCAGTGGAAGTGCTGTTTTAAGTGATCCAAGCCATCTGTATGTGGTTTTCCTATTACAGGTGGGTTTGGCTAATGTCTTTCCCACATAGCAGACTTAATAAAAACGTTCACAATGGTTCATAATTGAAAATACTGGATGCATTTATACACTGGCATAAGGAAGCATAGCGAGAAGCTGCTTGGTTCAGCTCGCCAGCATTTTACACGTTCAACATTGCTCCCTGCTGTGTGGTGAGGAGAATCCCTTTACCCTGAGATTTGTCTGGCAGCTACATATGACTCAACTCCAGCTTAGAAAAATGGCAATAAACTCTCAGTGTTAAACATACAACTTCCACAGCTACATTTAATTACAAGCAATGGGTAAATTAAATGAAAAATATTTATCGTAATCTGGGTGAAACTATTTCGCAACAGTGACATTATTTTATTGTCTTGCGGATGTTCTGACAGCCCTTCCCTGATGCCACACATTGTGAATTGGTTCAAAAACTGTTTAATTGTTTGCTGCCACCTACTGTCTTAATGAGAACAGTGATCTTGTCAAGTTGTAAATTTTACAATGACAAGAGTTATTTATATTTATATGCCTATAACTAGAGCGACTTACAGCAAAAATACAGTCTCCTTTAAATAAACAACAAATGCCTAATAGATACTATAAATGTTAGAGGGACTGACAGAGCAGATCGAAGTTTGTTTTTTATTTAAAAAGCTGCAAGAAAGACTTACCCAACATAAGAAAAAATGATGTGCCCAACATAGGAAACAAATAGTCAAGCAAACTTGCGAATGTGTCTTACCTTTAACCAAATCCATTGTATCTGGAGGTGTACAGTGTCCAGCATGGCTCACAGCCCAGACCGGGTATCGCCGGTTAAATGCCTGATACAATGTCCTCATAAAGGTCTTATAAAATCCAACTATACCAGGATTGCCTGTAGAGAGGATAGAAAAATTATCCTAAGCAATTCTTTAACTGTTATAATTGTAGGATTATAAGATCAAATAGAGTAAGGATAAAGGAACTTTTCATTTCAAATTGCACAGCATGCCATTAGATGATTATGCTGCTTTAGGTTTCACCTTAACGTAATTATTTAGACTGATCTGATAACATAATTCACAAGGTGCAAAACATAACAGATGCCAGTGTGTTCTCTGCGTTGACTACATTGCCCTGCATTAGTGTAGAGCAAGAAATCATTGATGTGGTATTTGAACAAATGACCAATGTATTGCAAGTGCTTACAAAACAACAGCTGAAAAATATTTTGCTTTATTGGAAAAGATTAGAAAATTTTGGACATACTGTCAGTAAGTAAATAACGGTGGTTAAAATAGAATGTCGGAGGTATAAATTCCGTTCCTGGTGTCCACTTAGGCATTACATAAATCTCAGTACTGTGAGTCATTTGGCCTGTTAAGAATGCACTGAAGCTGTGCAAGGAGCAAAACTGTCCCAGATGCAGTTACTTCTTTACATGAGGAAACACACACACACACACACACACACACGCACACAATAACAACCTTTTTGAAAACAAGCTGAATATAAGTCTCGGTTCAGCCTTTGAAGTTTATCGGCAGATAGATAGAAAAATACACACATCAATGTAAACCAGCGTGTGAAAAATGCAGTTCATGCACAGGATAAATAAAGTAGCAATGCACATGCAATTCTGTTCTTTTGAAGTAGTAGAACAGCTGGTTTTGGTAATCAAGTCTTATCAAATTGATGCCTTAAAGCAAACTGAAACACTTTACAAGCCACTTAACACCATTAATGACTAAATACAAAATCTCATGTGAAGACTGAAGTACCTGGTGAGATCTTAAAAACAGCTGTGGCGTAGAAGTGCACATAGTCTGCACATAGACCCAAACCACTGCACTTGATTTTCAATGCAAAAAAAGCACTTTTTTTTAACACGTACATTTTTCATCAAATCAAACTTAAAAATATAACAATGATTATGGCTTAATTATGGCTTAATGTCTTGTGTTTAATTTGCTATTCGAATGAGCTGTGTGTGTGTGTGTGTGCCCAAAAGCAACACTTTGAAAATTACTTTGAAAATTACTTTGGTAAAAGTTAGCCATCATTTAAAATGTTACTTTAATAAAAGTATTAAAGTATTTGATATTTATTGTACTTAGGTATAGAAAGTTTTTTTTTATATTAAATGCACTTGTGTAGTAAAAGTAAAAATACAAGTAGATGCAAATTTTAAATATGTATATATTGAATGTTCTATACACAGTTTTATCAAGACTCTTTAACGAGTCATTTAAAGGATTCGTTCAAAACAACTGAATCCTTCATGAACCATACCTTTCTACTTCGTTTGTAGTAACGGATATTTATTGGAAAATAAAACTTTACATTTTACTCAAAAAATGTAGTGAGGTAAAAGTTGAAAGAAATTTAAAAAAATCAAGTAACGTACAGATTCTCCTAAAAAAAGTACTGTAACGGAGTATTATTACTTCACTTCATTCCACCTCCATTATGTATTTATTATGACATTATGTATAGCAAAAATGGATTATCTTTAGCTTACATTGGCATGTACATTTTTGTCCAAAGCAATTTACAAATGAGAAGCAAAGGAGCAAAGTTCAGAGCGCAGAGTTATATCTGTTATAACTGTTATTACTATTTATTTTGAATTATGTGTGGGACGTATTTGGTATAAGTGGACAGACAAAATGAGTATTTAGCTGTTAAAGATAGTGACGGATTCTGCTTAGCTGACACAAGTTACCAGGCAAACAGTAGTTTTATCCATACATAATTTCAACCACCAGTTCTTCCCTTTTTTTATTCTTTCTGCATAAATTTGTACATTTATACTCAATCATATAATAAAAACTTAACTCTAAAGTATGTCATATACACAAAAATGGCATGGAGTATTTCAGCCATCTTCTAATCAGCGCTTATTTTATCTGTTTATCTGTTCAGTGTATATGTCCGACAGTGAGGGCAA
This sequence comes from Bagarius yarrelli, assembly GCA_005784505.1. NCBI lineage: Eukaryota > Metazoa > Chordata > Actinopteri > Siluriformes > Sisoridae > Bagarius > Bagarius yarrelli. The sequence continues at coordinate 2,578,964 of VCAZ01000059.1, read as the reverse complement.
AGTGTGAGGGAGCTGATGAGGAAGCAAATCACAGCTCCACCCTGGATTATTCCATGTAAGCAACAGGTTATATAACCGACACTTTCTTAGGAAATTTATGGCTATAATGTGTGTTTTTTATTAGTTAATTTAAGAGAACAGTGCAGTCAGGAAGTTAAGATTCTTTTTTCTTTCCAATGTGCCACTGGATTGAAATGAATATCTTTCTTTAAAACAGTGACATCGAAAATGTTTCGTATGTTTGTTTGAAAATAGAAAGAATGTAAAGGACGCACTCACATTTTTTAAAAAAAGGCACAGAAGCATGAGCTATTTTCTTTTTTCTTCTTATCATTTTCCTCTTTCCACAGGGTTCATAAATTCAACGCTCTTTGCTGAAACATTAAACAGATACCTAGCCTGCTGTCTCTGACCCCGAGGCTGCATGGACTACCACACCACTGACGTAGCCTTGCAGGTGCGGAGCCCACTCACTCTGACAACCTTTCCTTCTTACACACACACACACACACATGCAAAGAAACAGACGCACACACCTCTAAATCTCTGTTAGGCTAGCCAAACAGCAATGTGCGACCCTTGAGGTTTTTGTCGAATAAAATATGTTGTCAAGTTTGGCACAAAGAAAAAAAAATGTAGCATCGCATACTGGGGAAAAGACAAATTTAATCTGGGACAAAATCCCAAACCAGCTAGACATAAAATGTCCAGATTGATAAATAGCTTCGATACTTAATCACAGATTTGGGTAAAAAAAACCTAAGCCATATTTTGGATGACATCGTCCCTGAAGGTGGTAAAATTCTTTACAGCAAGACACAGTGGGTGTATTCTTTTATGGATTAGCTCTTAACATGCCAAAAAGTCAATCCATCTTACGAAAGAAAAGGAAGTGAAAATAATTTATTGACCCTTGTAAACATACAGACAAGGGTCACTGTGGCTGGATTTTTATTAGAAATCTTTATTTTTCAGGGCTTTTTAAGTTCATAATTCTGTGCCTTCCCAGACAAGAGAATTAGTTTTAAGGTGCCTTTACAAAATTGCTATTAATTAAATTTATTTAAACTCTACTGTATATATTATTTTAGTTGTAATAAAATGGACTTCGTTATATGCAGGTCTGTAAAATTCAAATTCAGTTCATTTATTAAATAATGTAGTATATTCAAAAACAGCCACAAGACTGACCAAAGTGCTGTACATTAAAACAGACCACAGACACATAAAAAGAAAAATAATAAAACAAGAAGAAATGACAGATAAACAATCAGAAGACAGAGTAAAATCCAAGACCACAGTGGAATGTAACAAGAGGGGATATTAGTGGGCCAGATTGAACAAGTGTGTTTTTAAAAATGGATATGGAAGGTGCCATTCTAATCTCAAGCGGAAGGTTGTTCCATAACCGAGGCCCAACCACAGGAAAAGCAAAGTCCCCTCTACGTTACTGGGGAACTAAACAGAGATTCTGATCACTTATGGAACAGCTTTGAGAAGTAACTAGGGGCCTAGTTTTGTAAAGATCTATATACCAGTAGAAGAACTTTAAAATTGATTCTAAATTAAATTGGCAGCCAGTGGTGGGTCCTCAGTATAATTTTTAGTACAATTACAATTTTGAAAAAAATCTGGCAGCAGCGTTTTGGACCAAATGTAGGCGAGATATTTGTGACTTTGAGAAACCAAAGTATAGTAAGTTACAGTAATCTAAACGTGAAGTAATGAAAGCGAGGACAGCCATCACTAACGCTGTTTGATTTTTGACAGCAAGTGGAGTTGCTGGAACTGGAACCTTCTGAAATTACAGAAGAGATATGTTTGTCTAATTTTTAATGACCAGAAACAGGGATCTCGATGTTTAAATGTTTTTTAGGAAAAAATAAAAAAGATAAAGTAAAAAACTAAAAAAAAAGGAAAAGAAATGCTTCAAAGACATTGTTTTAGAGCATTTAATTAAGCAGTGTGTCGATCTTCAAATATCAAAACAAGAGATAAAGGTGACCTCATAGCAACACCCTTATAGATAGTATATAATAAACTGAGGAAAGACTAGAAGGAATCTCTGTAAGATCGTTATGAATTATCGAACAATGCAATACTGAAGGTTATTAGAAGCAGCTGCTTGAAGAGTGCTGTTCGCATCAGGTTTTTTAAAATGTAAACCATCTGTAGAGGCCATTCCAAACCCTCTGAACATCTTTATGGCTTTAATATTAGCTATAACAAGTTACTCTTCTCTTACACTCGTCCCACCAACCCCCTCCCCCAGATTCTGAATAGCTCGAGTGATAGAAACCCTGTTTTATGACAAAACAACAAAAACATACCACATAATTTATCTACGCACAGTTTATACTAGCAGCATTTGTGCACACTGTTAAAGATAAAATCGAAATTTTGTAAATGTACAAGATGTACTATGCTACAATACCTATTACAAGTGGGCAGCTATGTCTTAATTGTAAATCTGTGCTGGTTATCTTATAGTAGTGGCCATGAAGCGCTAAAGATATCTCAAGGCAAGTAGGATAAGCTGCGGCTGATCAGTGATCCGACGGATCGACTTAGGTGTTATGCATCTGTAGTTAACTGCAACCCAAAGGAATGTCAGTTCATCTGGGCACAGATCCTATCGCTGCTTTCAGGCTCTCCTGATTAACTGGAATTTGATCCCATTTGGGAAATACCTGACATCTTAAAAAGGTTGAAATAACCCGTGTTTGGTCCGATAAGAGTGGAGATAAGAAGAGATACTATGCACAAAACACACAAAAATCTGTACAAAACAAGTCATTAAACTTATCATTCTGGCAGAGGGATTAAACTCTGCATGCTGTCCATAAACAGATTATTAATATAAAACACCTAAAGGAAATAATTATACTACCAGCAACGTAATTACAAATGAACGAAACGATTACAAATGATTACATATGAAAGATTAAGTCCTTAACCTTAGTATTACAAGGTTTTTTCTATGGTTAAGAGATGTTTCGAGATATGTGACCAACAAAACTTTTAAGTATTGCTATTTACTGTAAATAACATTACTACAAAAGTACCTTGGGTACCTTAAATTTACTTGATCAAAATTCAATAAAGCCTATTTTAAAAGCTATTAAAAAGTACATTTACAGCGTTTGGTCGACACCCTTATTTAAAGCAACTTACTCTTTTATACAACTGAGCAATTGGGGTTTAAGGGCCTTGCTCTGGGGGCCAATAGTGGGAGTTTGGTGTTGCTGGGAATCAAACCCGGATCTTCCAATTAGCAGTCCAATACCTTATCTACTGAGTTACCACATTTACATTTACAGCATTTGGCAGATGCCCTTATCCACTTACATTTATCTCTTTTATACAACTGAGCAACCGGGGGTTGAAAGGGAATGGCTCAGGGGCCCACAGTGGTGGCTTGGTGGTGCTGGAAATTAAACCCCGGCCTTTATAATATCAGTCCAACACCTTAACCCTCAAGCCACCACTTCATCACATTTAAAACATCCTGCAGGTGGCTGCAGCAGCCGGGTAAAATCAAGCAGATTTTTACATTAAATATATATATTTTTAAATAAACATAAACAGGTCTCTGTCAATGCATGACTCCACAGACACAACCTGCCTTGTGTCCAGCATCACAATACACCATGTGAAAAAGCAAAAATCAACTACAAGTATCACCCCAGCCACTTTCTCAGGGGTCAATAAAACACCCTTGTTATGTAATAGAAGAAGAAGATTAATATTTAGTCCCATAAATGTAACATCACAGTGAAAATCATTTTCTTTAAATATCCTATTTTGTTACGCCCAGAGTGCGAGATTAGTCATGTTACAGCACCTCTGCGGCAGAGAGGGTTAAGAGTCATGCTTAAGAGGCTCACAGTGTCAACGTGGTAGTGCTATGGCCTGAAACCCCAACCTGCTGTTCAGTAACCCAGAGAGTTAACTGTTAAGATACTAGAGTCACAGAACGAATGTGCAGCTGACAAATCACATTAGCACATTAGCATAAATTGTCAAAGAAAGACTTCCATCAGTCAGTGGAATCCATGCCTCGCAAAAAAAACAAGCTGTTATGACAGCACAAGGGAACCAGTGACCAGTATTAGTATTGAATTTTTAGTAAAGTGGCAAGTGTACATTAGACTAAGCTTTTTTGACTTTATACAATAAATAATGAAGTCTGGTTAACTTGAACAAATCTGACCAGCAAGGTCAATGATTTGCTTCACCATGCTGAGCCCATGGCGGTATATGTCAACAACAACTTCAGGAGCAGAGGAGGAAGAAGAACACTGAGGGTTTTAATTAAATAAACGTAAATATGTATTGACACTAGAGGTTGAAATACAATACAGGGGCGTCTGCCAAATGCTGTAAATGTAATACTGTGAAAAAAATAGTGCGATAGTTAGCTGTATCGATATTTTTACACAGCCTTAATCTTTCAGCTTTACAGATCAATTCTCACAGCAAAGAAAAGAAATGTAGTGACATGTAATCCTGACTATCGTTCAACATCACTAGAAAATCAGTTCTAGAAAAGAATGTTCTTGCCATTAAAAATAAAGCCATAAAAAAACAACTCGTCAGTAGGATATGACTTTAATTGACCAGTTACATCCCTCTCCCTTATGCAATATTTTAACATTAAAAGCCTAGCACCTGCACTCCCACCATGACGGATATGAAACCTATGAGGAAAAGGACGGTTGATTCTGGTAAGACGGTAAAGTTTATTGTTGTTATCTCTGTGGAAAAGGGCACAAGCTCTACAATAAGAGCCCTGCACACATGCTTTTGGAAGGCCATAAAGAGTCCATTGAGCAGAATGCTCAGTGACATTAAAAGCTGAAAAAAAAAACCAGGCACGCACGCAGCCATCATTAAGGTCATCGGCCTGAACTGGTTTTACACCTGTAGTAAAGGCTCGTTGATTAAAAAGTCAGCCGCAATAATTTCGACATGTGTTAAACATGCGTGATCCAGGTTATATAAAGGATACATTGGAATAGGGGAGAGATTACATCACTGCCGTTTCTATTTTTAGGTTCAGGTCAGTGAAGTTTCAGAGACAATAGAGCCCTTTGTAAAGGAGGTCTGACAGCAAGGTAACGTAAAAGCACACCACTGTAGATATTTTGTTTTTATATTATGTACATGACTTTCTTTTTAGTCTTGTCTTCTTCTTGTGTAATTAATAAATCTGTAAAAAAATTATTAAATAATATTCTTTATTTTTTCATTTTTCTACAAATAAAATTAAAACAAATATTAATTTTCCCATAATTCCTTGTGGTTTGCGAAAAAAGAGAAAAAAAAAATTAACATATAAGCTATGAAACTCTATTAAACTTGAATAAACACCATAAACCGACTCTCGCATACAATAAGAATCACCATTTTAAATAAGAATCACAGTCATCATACTTTCAGACTGCTTTGTTTTTTCCCGCAATGATCATAATGACACTGTTGTGCCTGCTGTCATTGTGTGCTAATGCTATTGTCATTTCCCATATTTCATCTGGAAAAATGCTGTGTTACACTAAATTATATTCTAATTTTCTAACTCAGAAAATCTGTTTTTTTTCCCCCTTGACTCTTAACCTTCTTTTCACACTTTAATTAACTTGGTTTAATACACCAAAACCCCAACCAAACTGCTATTATAACCATGTGACTTTGCAATCAGGTGATTTTGAAGACGCATAAAATTCAGATTGAGGGCCGGAAGTAAAAAAAAAAATTTGAATACATGGAGCATTTTCTGTATTGTAGTGATTTAGACACTATTTCAAACCAAAGACAGAAAATCATCACCTATGTTAGACACCATCCTAGCAAAATATCTACCAATCTGAAATATTTGCCTGCCATCAGGTGGTAGATAAGCACCTAACTTGTGCTCCAGACATCATCTACACCAAAAAACAGATAAAAGTGTAAAAAAGCAAGGGATACACAGAATTTTTAGTGAGTGGATTTGTCAACGACTGTTTTGTCTGTGTAACTTTTTGCCCTGTTGATTAAGCTAACCAAAACATTTAACGCTGCGGTGCCTCTTGATGTTAGCGTTAAGGTTGTTTACTTTAATTTATTAGGTTGAAGATCTGCCAAAACACCACTGAAAGCACAAAACTAAACAGAGAAGCACAAAACTAAACAGAGAAGTTTTACGGCAGTTTAATTGGTTGTACAACTGTTAGGTAAAGTGTGGTGTTGCTTGTAGTATCTGTTTTAAATAAAATAAGGCATAAACATGTAATAAAGTAGTGATGTACCAGATATACAATGTATATGTGTTCAGCGCGCAGGTTTTCCTCTCCCTGTAGCCAGTGTCACTGAGCGGTAAAATACTGAAAAGGTAGTTTTCTATAAAAATATTGTAAACATAGCATATGTAATTTACCTAACTTTGATTTGATCATTACCTGAGTCGACTCCTCCCCCCCAAAATCTCGCCCTCATGAGCAACAATAAAGTTTCTACTAGCAATTCCTATATTAAAAATCACTTCCTGCCCATCAGCTGGATCTCACGACACAGCAATGACGTCATATACAAACAATCTCTAAGAGGAAAAAATTAGGACAAAGTAGAGTGCATACACGATACGAAGACAATTGCATGCATGTGTAGCACCTGCACCAGTGAGATACCTGCTGTAGAGCACGTTAGATAGTTTAAAACCACTGGGTGAAATTACTAAACACTAGAGCTGTGCATGGGTGTATTTGTGTAACAGCCTTACGATATGATAAAATGTTGTGCATTTTATTTTCGTTAACTTGAGCTCTACAGGAGATTCCAAATGGAATTTTGGGCTTCCAATCATTTTTATTACAATAGATTTTGTCAGGTTTGATTTGCGTACCTGGAATAATGAGGATGAGTACTTGAGGTGAGTTTTTGGTAAATGTGTGAAGGTCTTTGTGCCCATATTTAAGCAACTCAGTAACAGCACCTCTGCAGTAGATATGCTCCACAGTTGCATCATCTTTTTGGCATTCAGACATCAGGCTGGTCATTGCATCAGCTAGACCAGAACAGCCGTGCGGTGGGCCTAAACGCACACACAAAACAAGTTAGTACTTATGTTACTAATGTTTTTTTTTTGTTTTTTTTTTAAATTTAGAACCTCTAAGTGACATATTTTTTTTAATGTAAATTAGAACATTATATTATAACAATTCTTTTCTTGAACACGTACTAAATTAGGTGTGAAGTCACATCTAATCCAGTCAGTGGCACTGAAGTGACAAAATAAAAAAATGGAGTGAGCTCTAAAGCCAAAATAAATATTTAAACCGAAGAGTAAAATTGTTTGTTAATCACAATCAAAATAAAATGTTTGATTAATTGAGATTTTGATTTTCGGTATTGCCCAAACCTCAAAACCTCTCAGAACAATGACGTTTCACTGACATTAATGTCTTAAAAAAACCTCTACTTATTATCTTTTTTATATAAGGCAACAGTTTATTACACTGATAACATTAATAATTTGGTGTTAACGTATATTAATGTTGCTTTGTTTATTCAAATTTTTAAAATTGTGTTACATTTATGACATTTGGCAGATGCCCTTATCCTTGTGTAAAAGAGGTGAAGAAGCGAGTACAGGCAGGTTGGAATGGGTGGAGAAACGTGTCAGGAGTGATGTGTGACAGGAGAACATCAGCTTGAATTAAGGGAGACCAGCTGTGATGTATGGTGTAGAGACAGTGGCACTGAGGAAGAGACAGGTGGCAGAGCTGGAAGTATGTTGAGGTTTTCTTTGGGAGTGACGAGGTTGGACAGGATTAGGAATGACTTCATCAGGGGGACGGCTCATGCTAGATGGACAAAGTCAGGGAAGCCAGATTGAGGTGGTTTGGACACGTGCAGAGGAGGGATAGTGAATATATTGGTAGGAGGATGTTAGAAATGAAGCTACCAGGCAGAAGGCAAAAAGGAAGACCAAAGCGGAGGTATATGGATGCGATAAACGAGGACATGAAGTTAGTGGATGTGAGTGAAGAGGATTTAGAGAATAGGGCTAGGTGGAGACAGATGATTTGCTGTGGCGACCCCTAAAAGGGAACAGCAGAAAGGAAAAGAAGTAGGCAGACGCCCTTATCCCGAGCGACTTATATTTATCTCATTTATACAACTAAGCAATTGGGGGTTAAGGGCTTTCCTTGTACAGGGGCCCAACAGTGATGGCTTGGTGGTGCTGAGAATCGAACCCCAGTTTTTCCGGTATCAATCCAAAACCTTAACCACTAACCTACAGATGTAGTAATGCGAGGGACAGATGTAAGAACCAAACGCACTTTGATTGTAACTAATGAGTATCAAGTAAGTTATTTATAAATAGCCCAACATTTATATAAATAAAGTCGTATTCGATTGCTATAGGATATTATATCCTTTTGTCCTTCTGATCTAATGCACCTCCTTTTTATTTAATATTCATCGTGAAAGTTAATAATAACACAGGATGTCTGTTATGAGAAATGTGTCAGAAACGCTCAGCTTTTACACACACAGACTCTGTTATGGAGCCACACATTTTGGATGCAGGAATTATGAGCTCATTTACTCCGGAGATTGTTTTCCCTCTGCTGTCTGCTTCACTATCACATAACTTCTGCAACATATGTACGTAATGTATTAATGTCCAACATCAAGCAGTTTGGGCTTCAGCTTTAAAGACCTTGAGGAGCACAAATTCCAGAAATGTTTCCTGTGGGTTTTATATGATCCAGAGGGATGTCTCTTAATGGCTTTATTATAGTTGTTAGACTATGGATTTTTTCTACTCTTATCTTTTTATATATCTAGTTTTATTTTTTAATTTAAATACTTCTAACTAATCACACATTTCCCAGTAAATAATTGATCTGCACTGCGGATGAGTTTTTTTATTCTTGATTTTTCCGTTACATCAGATTTACAAATTATTCTTTAAAAATTATTATTATTTGTATTATTAAATTATTATTTATAAATTCAGCATTAAATCTGATCACAAACACATTTTTAGATACCGGGGATTGTTATAAGTCGCTATTATTTTTCTTACCGACAAAGAAATTTGCGTTGTTTTGGATGCCAAATGGTTTATTTAGATCAGTCTTTATAACACCTCCACTATACTTCTTATTACTACTATATCACAGCAAGAAACGATGAATCGCTGGAATCCAAAGTTCCGTGTTATTCTTCTTCTCATCCTTCGATTTGCTGCTTATTGAAAGTTCTGTCTCTTTTACTGCCATCTGCTGTTGGACGGCGCTAACTTAATCAACCAAGGGTTAACCACTGATTACCTCACTGCACTGTAAAGACTTTTAGCTCTAGATCTTACACCTATTTCTGCTGTTTGTATGTTGCACTTAGATAGATAGATAGATAGATAGATAGATAGATAGATAGATAGATAGATAGATAGATAGATAGATAGAGCTAACCACTTTAAACTACTTTTTAACTGTCACAATATAAAGCCACCATTTTCCAGTCTGCGATCTATCTATCTATCTATCTATCTATCTATCTATCTATCTATCTATCTATCTATCTATCTAGATGGCTTGAGGGATAGATGCATAAATAGATAGATAGATAGATTCTTATTAAATAAAAGAAAACCACATTATGAAAGGATTTAGAAAATAGATATCAAAATCTCTGGTGTCCTCTAGTGGGCACTATAAAACACACACCTGGGAAAGCACAGTGTTGGGGAGTTCAGTAATCATAAAACCACTTCTAAACAGAGATTATTATCTATTTCTCACATTTACTGATCAACAATTTAATTAAGTATGTAAGTAGTTTTGTAATTAGATACTTATGTGCTTAAAGTCAGTTACTGAATTAACATACCGTTATCAGCAGTGTTGATGGCGTAAAGTGAAGAGGATAAGGCCAGCTGTAGCTTTATGGTTCAGTACAGCTGTGAATTAGCCCACAGTTCATAAAGAGAATTAAGGCCTGCAGATTGAGCAGTACCGCCCGCTCTCTCATGTGTCAGAGACATGTTTATCCAAATCAGCTAAACAGAGATAAGATATTCATATAATCAATATACAAGTGCAAATACATTCAAAGTGTGTGCCAGTCATGTGATATACACACATCGTCTGGAGCTGCAGAATTTACAACAGTTCCTAACACATCATATCACTTCACAAGCATTATTCATAATCATCTATTAAAACAAACACAAATGACCAAAATCACTTTAAGACCTCCAGTCCAATCAAAATGGCTTTAACAGGAATCTTTAAAACTGATTTCTGAAGCTGGTCAGTAATCATATATTGTTTTTGGCAAGTTTTAATACTAATATTTTTCATTAAGAATTTTAATTGGTATGGATTATGTCTACACTTTTATGTAATTAAGTTTTTTACTTGCTCAATGAGTTATTTATTTATTTATTTTTTAAATATTTTGATTTGGCATATTCTTTACACAAGATACCATCCCTCTTGGACCAACAATTCAGTTTTATCTATTTTTGTTTAAGGCCCACTTTATCTAGAATTAGAACATGCATGTCATAGGAATAAAAATAATAGTTATTCATCTGTTACAATATGTATTTATTTGTATATTTCAATCTGCACTATTTTAGAATAAAAATAAACATGTTGAATAATCACTGCTACATGTGCATGTGTTATTTTCTTCTTAAAATGATCCTGATATTCACTAATATGGGTATATCATAACCCCCTGTTCTCCCTATTACACTTGCTGTAGTATTTGATCAATAAAGGCAAAAACACCCAAGAATTTATCTTAAAACGAATAAAACTACTATAAAATACTATTGCACTATTTTGTGTAAAATGTAAATATTTTGTTGTTATTGCAGAAAATGGTTTACACTTTGAAACATTCATTAATATTAATATCAGTATGTGCAGGCAATACATTTATACACACCTATGTTTTTTCTGTGTAGTAGTATCCTGTCTATGTAGTATTCTAAATAGATGTTAATTTCACTCCTTTATTCTTTTTACTGAATGCTAAAACACTGGTTTGGGGTCTTGGGGACAATTTAATAATGATTATTAACTACTGTTGTGTTTTATTCTTTTTACAAGTATATAAGTATCTTTATTTACTAGATGGAAACCATGGTACGGCACTTGAATCACTTTGCTGTCTCCTTAAACATTTTTATCCTTAAAAAAAATTATAATTTTAATTCATTGTAAAAGCAATATATTTTTTTTAAACAACCAAGTAATAAAAATCAGCCTTTTGCAAAGAAAAGTTTATTCATATGTTATGCTAGGTAATATAGCATATCAACAACTTATACATAAACACTTAAACGTAATTTTGTATAAACACATCACACATGGAAAAACAATTATTTGAACACTTTTAAAGATGGAAAATGGAGAATATATATTTAAATATAATATTTAAGTCATGCTTGGCCATTCACTGAAAGAATTCCAGTAGAAAGGCAAAGGAATCTCTACATCTGCCTTTTTGCTGCTTATTTTTATGTATGGCTGTGTATACTGTGAAGCGTTCTTTGAATATTTAATAATATTTTCAATGTTAGTCCTAAGTTGGTCCTCTAAAACTGAAATTGATTTACTGATTTCTGAGTTGAGGTTCTTCATGGAGAGCCAATTGTAGGCCTCCTGAAACTTTAGCGCTGCGTTGTCTTTGTAATTTGCTAGGTTTGTTTTTGCCACTTGAATTTGCTCTGTAAGTTTCTGCACTACTGGTGTATTGCTGGCTTCAGTGTAAATTCCCTTGAGATTATTAGACAGCTCGTTCAATTTCTCTGTCTGTAAAGATGTTATAAGCTCCCCTGTTTTCTGGATGCACAGTTTTACAAAATCACTTATGTTCTGTAGCAGGTTCTCAAGCTTCAGACCTTCCCACTTCTTCATTGCTTTAAAAATCTGATCTTGTGTGGACTTCGCTACAGACTTCAGATTTCTCAAAATGTCTTTACCGTTTACGACTACATTTGAATAGGGAAGACTAAAGTGAATTGTATTAACAAAGCTTGCAATGGTGTCAGCTATAGTCTCCACCAGGCTGCTAAATCTACCTGCAGCTCTCTTGATTGCCTGGGACAGAGACTGTCTCATCTTGTAGTACAACTCCTGACCAGTGAACTTCTCTTCCAAACCTGGTAAATGAAACTTCGTCTCACTTAGGAACTTCATTACGGCATCCAGCAGGACTCTAACATTGGACTCATAATGCTGAAGTAGTTTTTTGACATTGTTAGAAGCCTGGGAGATTATATCTTGGAAGTTGATCTCCGGCATGCTATTTATAGTTCTGTTCATGATTGTTTGACTCTGCTGGCCCAGATGATGAATTGAACGCTGAATCGCATCAAATGCCATGGGGATGTTGCTGTAAGCTCTGTCAATGTTGTTAGCTATGGCATTTTTAAGCCTTGAAGCAGCACGATTAAGGTCAATGCCAAAATGTGCTTTGTGATATTTGTTAACAAAATCATAAAGGGCTGCTGTCATATCAGGCAGCCTGGCTTTAATGTCATTAATCATGTCAAAGAGCCCATTAAGCTGCCAGCTAGTTTGAAGGGTCAGCCTTTCAGAGTTTTTAAGAGTAACCTTAAAATTCAGTAGGTCAGTGTCCTTGTCAGGAGATGACTGCATAAAAAAAGACAGAACATGTTTTTAGAAAAATAACACTGTATGTTTCTCTAATTTTTTTATTCCTATCCAACATTGATTTATTATGTGAATAAAAGAACTTTCTTACCAATGATCTGGTAAAGACTTTTGCAAAGTACTGTGATGGTGTCCTCCTTGTTAACTGAAATCCAACAAAACCAGCTGGGTGGGATACTGAAGATGTGATGCCGTTATTGTGGGAGGCATAGCGAAATTTCACATCAGCAAAGGTTTGACTTATTACATCAATGTCCAGTGTGTGTTTTGTGGGCCTGTGAAACACAATTATCATTTAATGATTTGAACTTTTGCCTATTTTCGTATACTGATTCTGGCAAGTAAACTATAACGCATAACGAACAATGAAGTTTAATAAAATATAATAATCCTTAAGCACAGTTACCTTGAGACAGAAGATGCCTCACGTTTAATTCTGCATGAAAAAAATGCACAATTTTTTTAAAAGAATTAGCAACAGGAACTATAGCAGCTTCTAGAATAGTATCATAAATATGATAGGTTTGCTCTATTACAGTACCTCAGATATTGTTGAAGATCATGCTTCAAGTTCACCTTTAAATCATTGTGAGAGAAGGTGCATTTTCCATCCAGACTCAGAGCTCCATTATCCAATAAAACACTAGCAACACCTAAATAAAGAATGAGAAGGATATTACTTAGTATGACTGGCATATTCTATATTTAAAATGAGCTTTTAAATGCTGCTATTTAAATTAAATCATTACCTTCCAGATCATATCCCAAGAATGCCATGGTGGATGTGCATGAGGATTTCAATGTGTAGACAATGCCTGGTGACTTGTTCTCTAGTTTTTCAGTCCATGTATTGTTGTAAATTGGAGAGGAAACTTTCACAGAAGTGGAGAGAGCACCAAATGATGGTATAAATACACTGACAGGTATGTTAAGAGATATTTCTGGAATCTCAATCTTTTGTTCTGGAATTGTTATAGATGGCATCTCAAAGTTACATAATGCTTTAATGGGGTCATCCAAGCTGATTGTGTATTCACCAATGGTTAAAGATTTGGGCAGGTTAAATGATGAAATTGTGATTTCATATTGAGGTATCTGTAAAAGTACAAATGCCATTTTGTCTTTCATATATTTTGTGTCAATTTTAAAGCTGGGAACCTTGATCTTTGGCAGTCCTGGCAAAGTTATATCAAAAGCATCCAAACTGACAGAATCTGGAATTTTCAAATTTTGCATATCTAGTGTAAAGGGTGGCACCTGGAGAGTTGTAAGTGGCACTCTGAAAGTTGGAACAGTGATTACAGGTGGGATAGAAACAGAATCAATAGTGTCCACACTTTCAATTCGCTGATCTATTTCTCTTATAATCAGTGGAATACTCTTTATCCAGTCTGGTAGTGATAGGGTGGTTTTTGGAAAACTAACAACGATTCCATTTTCAAATATTTTTGTGGGCAGTGAAAACAGCGTCCCATCCATACTCTTGGTATATACAACATGAGTAGCGAAATTGAAGAATTGTAATTTTTCAGGACTGGTGGTCTCATCGAACTTCATTACATCCCATAGACTTTTCTGATAGATAGGCAGTTTAACAGACTTTAAAAATACAAGATGACCTTCAAAAGATTCTGCAAACTCCATGCGTATCTCAGTTTCATCGTTGGACAGCAGGACATCTATGGAATGTTTTACTGATGCTAGTTGTTTCTTGCTGCTCCAAATTAACTTCTGTTTATCTGAGTTGACAGCTAGATCTATATTCTCTATCAAATTTGCAGGCCCAAGGTTAGATGGCTGGGAAACATCAAGCGTTAGACCAGCAGACAGAGTTTTCAGTGGAACAAACTCAAAAGTTCCCTTTGCAGAGTGCTTTCCACTGGTTGAAAAATAGGCAACATTTATCTCATTTTTATTTGTATAATTCATAGTGGCATAAATGCGTTTAAGAGAAGCTTCGAGTTCAAGGTTCTCAGTCAGGTCCAAGTTCCAGATTTTAGCCTTCTTGTAATCAGAATCGGAGCTTAAAGCTGTTTTTGAAGTAAAACGTAAACCGTTGGAATTAAGATATATTATTGCATTACTGTCTAGAGATTCTGAAAAATGTCCCTGTTCCATTATTGTTCCATCTGTCTTTCCCTTCAAAGAACTCTCTACAGAGAAATAAGATGAGAGTGCATCAAGTACAAGATCATGTTGAATGTTTCCCTTCCCTTCACTTTTAATTTCTGGGAGATTGTAGGTGTAGTCAACCTTCATGTCTGAAGAAAGATTGGGCTTGGTCTTTGTATTTCCACGAAGCTGATGATTTAATTCCATCATGAAAACAGGCAGGTTGATTTTGAGAATGTTTGCTAGGGAAGACTCAATGCTCCTCTTGGTGACACTGACACTGCTTTCATGATTATATTCTGCATTTTTGTGTTCGAGTGACAGAGTTGTAGCCACTTTCAGACATCTCTTCCTAGTGATACTGGTTGTGCCATCAAGTTTGCCTTTCAGGAATTCAAAAACAGAGGAAGAAGATGATCCATATTTGAACACAATGTCAGATTGGTTGTAGAGGCCACCATTTGAGTTCACAGTAATTACTGGTGACTTGAATGAGAAGTCATAAGTCAAATTTCCTAGTGCAGGTATCATGATGTTGTTCTGAATTTCTGGCAATGTAAATGTTGGTAGTGTCAGTTTTCTGAGTGTTCCAGGCACGTGTAAAACTGGCAATTCCAGAGAAGGAAGTATAAATGTATAAGAGGGTACTGAAAAACCCATCATAGGAATTTTGAAACTAGGTGTGCTAAGCTTTTTGGGGATAAAATAGCCGACTGCAGGTAGCTCTGCTCTAAAGGTTGAGACTTCAATATCTAAAAGTGGTACAGTATATCCGGGGACAGTAAAATACCTTGGAGGTTGTATGGATGTCTCGATATTGAATTTCTCAAACTGGGTCTTGGCTTGGTTATAAGAATTAGTTAAAGCTTTAAACATTTTGTCCCGTCCAATTTCAAAGTGCACATCTAAGATTTGAGCATTTTCTTTAATAAATTCATAGATGGGTTTAAGATCTAAGTTAAAACTGTGAGTGTCCTTGTTTTTTTTATACTGGAGATTAAAGTCAATATTAAACGATTGACGAGGTGTGGCTAGTAGGCCTTTCAGACCAAAATCATCCCATAAAGAAAAGTCTTTGATCATGGGTGTTTTAGTGTCGAAGTATGGCAATGTCATCTCTGGAATAGTCAGTGGAATGGTCAAAAAGTCCAGATTAGCCTCACCATCCACTGATACATAGAGCCCTGCATCATTTTCACTGTTCTCCAAAGTTACATTGTGGTTATATTTGTATTGGTTAAATCGAGTTAGACCCACACAACTTAGGTGCTGTTTTTTAGAATTTAAAATTATCTTATAGTCTTTCTGGAGATCAAACTTTCCAGTTAGTTTAATGGGCAATACTATTTTAGAGTTTGCTTTATTTTTGCAGTCAAGATTGATCTCAAATGGTTGGGCCAAAAATTCACAAGAATTTGATAGGGTTCCACTGACTTTTCCAGTAAGTTCTGCATTATGTGAGGCAGTAAGTTCAATTTTGAGACCCTCCATTTGAGCTTTTCCTGTCAGTTTCATCACACTTGTCTTAATGAAGTACGTCTCAGTCTCAGCACCAACATCAATGATAATATGACTCAGGATAACAGATTCAGCATTGACTGACTGTTTTGCTTTAAAGATGTCGCTGTTTGTCTCGCCATCAAAGGTTAGTTTTGCAGTGCCTGCATTGATTCTAAATTCTACATTGCTCTTGTGGATGCCCTCATCAGTGTAACCCTGGACTGACCATTTACCATTTCCCACATTTCTGCAATTCAAAGAAATGGTTCCAGATTCAAGTTGAGCCTTAACATTTTTGGTAATTGTGGCCTGACTTGAAATTTCCATAGAAGGAATGTTTAAGTCATGGTTGTAGGTTGTGTCCATAGTCATGGATATTCCATTCTTTAGATTGACTCCTACATTGTTTGTTAAGTTGGCTTTGTATATTGCAGTCGTAGCCTTAGCATCTGTCTTTGCGGTTGCCTGAGCCGAACGGCCACTGAAAATAAGTGATCCTTCATGATTGATAGTAAAAGCCATGTGGCTGGCTTTAATGGTTTCAGTTATCACCAGTTTCTTCATGTTGGGGGCTCCAATTTGAAGCATTGCATCCAAAGAGTAACCAAGAACATTTAGAGTTGAATCTACTTTTGATGTCAGAGTAGTTTTAAACTGTGGCTCTAAGCTATTAGTTGTTGTATTTTGAATTGCTGTTTCTGTGATTACTGTGTAGTGTGGGGACTTAATTTGGAATTTTCCATATAGCTTTCCAAAAGCAGGTACACATGGTTCTAGTGTGAAATGAGGCAGCTTGATTTCAGGAATTGGCAACATGGTAATTTCAAAATTTTCCATATTTAATTTTGGTATATGAACTTCCGGGAACTGTAAATCTACAAGTCGTATCTCTGAAAGAGTAAAATCAGGCACGTAATACCAATAAAGTGCCCTTAAGTCTCCAAATATTGCTTCGGGATCCAGTTCTGGAATTTCAAACTCTCTGAGTTGGTCAATGAATTCAATTATCTTGCTTTTGATTTCTTCAAAGTTAATGGTTATAGGTGCAACATACATAAAATCCATAACCATAAACTCAGGTATTTTTATCTCAGTTGGGATGTTTATATCTTGAAGCCTATGCAGATTTATGCTAAAACCAGGAACTTCAAATGTAGTAAAAGGAACTGTAAATTCCCGCCATTCAATTTTAGCCATTTCGAAAAATCTTAGAGCTTTTTCCCCAGCTTCTTGAATCTGACTAAGAACTTCTTGCTCACCATATACTTTGCGTATAAGCTCAATTAAATTGTAGAATTGTGATGAGATGTAGCCAAGCACGTTCTTGTAGGATTCACTTGCTCTTTCCAAATGAACAAGGATTTCATTTCTTATGTCCATGTCATGAATTCTTGCTCTCATATCTTCAAGGGTGTCCAGGACCTTCAGTTTAATATCTTTGTAAGCTGTTCTGTCTATTATACCCTTCATCATCCTATAAAGCTCAGATATCTTGGTGTTTTTTAGTTGCTCCAAATACATGATCATGGAGCGATGCATCTCTCTTAGAAAGTCCTTGGATGCTTCTATTTTCTGTGGGATTTCATAAAGCATTATTTGCTTGTTGATATAATTTATGAATTTACTGATATTCTCGTTGGCATCACTGACAAATTCATTGTAATCAAAGTTTTTAAGATTCACAATTGTTATTTGGATGTAATTCATTAATTCGTCAATGTTTATCTTAATGTCAACTAATTTTAATTTACTTACAACTGCATTAAGTAGTTCCATGATATTGTCTAAAACATATTCAAATGGAATAGACTTTAAAGTATCTACTATAGCCTCAACTGTCTTGTCGATTTTGTACTGCTGAAGAAGAATAGTTGCTTGTTCTATAAAGATTTGCATTTTCTTTTCTATTTCATATCTCTTAAACAGCTTACCAATTTTTGAGTAAACATAATTGATTTTTTCTATCAGTTCATATTCATCAATCCAGTTAAGAACGACATCCTTTATGGAATCTATTACTTTTTCAATGTCTTCAGATGGGATATGATCAGAAAGCTGACTTACATACTGCTCCAGATCAGATGATCTTATATAGCTTATCACATCTTGAACAAGCTTTATAATATCAAAGTCCTCTATTGCGTGTCTAAACTCACTTAATTTTGTTTGAAGTTTTGCTTTAACATCATATTTAGCATCCAGGTTTTTTAACCAAGTCATGCTGCTGTCCTGCAACTTCTGAAAGTCGATCTGACTAATTACATCTTCAAATGCATGAATGACCATAAGAATTGTCCTGGTGATACTATATCTTTCATCAAAGGTTATGATTTCATTGCCAATTGTTTCCAAAATTTTGGTCCATGATCCACTTTCAATAATTTCTTTTACTTGGGTCTTAATATCTCTTATTTGGATGGCAAAATCAACTATGGCTTTTTCCAAAGCAACCTTAAGCTTCTCCATCAATGCTTCAATCTCATCCATGCTAACAGCATATTCTTGTGCTAAAAATATCACCTTGTTTTTAGCCTTGTTTAGTTTGTTCTCCAGGTCAAGTTCCTCTATAAAGTAGCGAACATTTTTTGGAACTTTTTCCAGAGATTCTCTAAACTCTCTGACCAAATCATTGATATCCAATCCATTGAGGTACTGCTGAAGGGACTCAAGAATATTCACAATACTGGTTTTTATACTCTCCAAGGCGACAGGAATGCTCTCTATAAAGGGCAAATCAATTATGTGACAATCACTGTTTTTGTCATATTTAAGAAAACCAGAGACGCTGTATTCCTGGGTTTCCAATGAATTTTCACTTGATTCTCCAGTCCAAAGGTTTGTGTGAAACACACTAGAAAGCTCAACTCCCATATCTGATTCTTTGTTGTAAATACTGATGTCTTGATTGTATGCATGGTTATTTAACTTAGACTTGAATTTCCAAAAAATTGATTGCTCATTGGGTATCAACAATCCATCAAATTTGTTTTCAAGGTGAGTTTCTGCTGAATTCCCATTTGGTAACATGTGTGTGGATGAGGCTCTCCATTCATGGGACTTGGCAATGGCAAAAGGTTCTGCTTTAAAAAGGACCTTGCTGTAGATTTGTCCAGTGTGCTTCCCATACCAATTCAATGAACCATTCATGTTCAAAATTCCATCAACAGTCAAGCTAAATGGCAGTGCCATTGCACGGATGACATTCTCTAGACGCAAAGCTTTCGAATTTAAATGGGTCTTACTTTTAAAAACAGAAGACAATCCAGCAAATTCCAGTTCAACATTTTGGCTGATTTTGGATTCCAGAACTTCTCCAGTTGAGTCACATTTTATTGAACCACTCAAGTCTGAATAGATGATTCCACAAGTGGCTTTAATGGTATCCTCCTTATATGTGCCAATAATGCTTTTGGTTGCCTCTAACTTAAATGGTTCCATCTTCAGAGAGCCATGATTGCTGAGGGTAACATCGAATATCTGAACTGTATTGTTTGCATGCAGAGAAGTAACAAAAGGCCTCATGGAAACCTCCAAATCATGCTTGTATGATGCACCATCACAGATTACACTGTCCGTTTTGGAGTGTAATTCCAGAGTCCATAAAGTTATAGTCAGAGAATGAGTGCTTTCGGTCTTCATTTTTTGTAAGTTGCCTGTCATAGAGTTGGATACAGTCAGGCCTTGCCCATTCAGAACCAAATTCATTGTGTTTCTTGCATCAGCCTCAAAAACATTGCCTTTAAAAATGCTGTTAAAGGATAGCTCAGTCTTAGAAATCTTGCCTATTGCATTGAACTCAACTGTATTGTCTAGACCTAATGCTTTAGTCACAAGAGACATGGAGGCTCCCTGGGTTCCATCAATACCAGCATTCAAAACATTCTCAAATGTCAGCAAACCGCACTGAAGGATTGTTCTACAACTTGTGGCCAAGCCATTCACTCCTAAAGTAAGTGTGCCTTTGTGAGTTCCATGGGTATTGTCAGAATTGAGTGATCCATCCAAGTTTACTTCAAGACCTCTGTCATTGAGAGAGCCCATGAGTACAGAATATGCTCGATTTGTTGCATCATTAGCATTGGTCTCAAATTTGAAACTGACATCTTTGTTGGTCATATGTAGGTCAGTCTGAATGCGAAGTGTTTTGTCCAATGCTTTGACAGCACCATCTGACTTCAAAGATAATTGGCCATCCTTGTACTTCACTTCAGCTATATGCTTTAAAGTGTCCTGTTGTGCATTTGTAGTGGACACAATAGATAACTCTTTATTGCGATATTCACCCTTGGTCACAGTTTGACCCTGGATGACTGAAGAGTCAAATCTCAAGACAGATTCTCCTTTTCCTTCCTCTTTAAAGACATCTATGGTGTATGATTGGGTGTATGTGGTGTTGGCAAACAGGGGCCCTATTTTGAAGACTCCATCCATGTTTCCATCTACAATTAGCTCATTGTCTTTGGCAGATGTCTGTGTAGAATAATACATAGAGGTTTCTAGGCCAAATGGGCTAGTTGCTTGAAGCTTGCAGTTTGCCCTGGACTGCAAGGCATTTATGCTTCTAAGGACACTGAAGCTAGCATCAAGCAAACTGTGGTTTAAGGAGCTATTCACAAGTAACTTAAAGGTGTCATCAGTTATTCCAGAAACCAAAGCGATACCTTAATAAAGAAAACAAGGAACATAATAATCAAATGTTTAGTAGTTTATACAACAGATCAATTCATTTATTATTTCCCTGAGAATTGCTGTTCTTTAATTTTAATTATTAATAAAAAAAATCACTGATCTTTTAATTAATAAAAATCATACCTTCGACTTTATATGAAAGAGGTGTCACAGGACTGTTGGCCATAACTTTGCATTTTGCAATGTAGCTAGGAACATCATCAGTGTAATTTCCTCCTTGAAGTGAGCCTTCCCAATCATAGTAGTTGCTGTTTATTTTAGCCGAAACCTCTCCTATGCCAATCAAGGGCAATGAGAAGTCCAAGCTCAGAGGTACTGTGAAGGATGGGATTCTGTAATTAGCTTCAGGCACATTTAGCCCAAGTAATGGCACGTTAATGGAGGGAAGTGTTAACTCAGAGGGAATGTATAACTCTGCAGAGGATCTGCCACCAAGAGGAAGAGGCACTGACAAGAATATTTTGCCCTTGTTGAACTGATACCGGAAAAGTGTATTACTAAGGAAAGCAAAACAAAAAACAGCAATACTTTTAAAAGAAAGGTAAAAAAAAGTGGTTTGTTAGTTACTAATTAGTATATTATGTAATATACGTTATGTAAAGCATTTTTAAGATCTGCCTGACTTTTTGTGACATATCAAATTGATAAATGACTCACGTATTGAAATATAATTTCTCTGGCACAGAAGGCAGTTCGGGGATAAATCTCTTGCTTCTTAGCTTGTTTACATATGGAATGCCTTCTCCAAATTTGTCAAGCCAAATGTTACCTGCCTGAAAATAAAGAAAAATAATTAAAAAAAGAAAGAATTTTTTTAAAGAATTGTTCTAATAAAAAGGAACAGTCCACATATATAATTAATATATATTTTACATATTGTCTAACAGTAATAAAATATATCACTAGTATATATTTGTCACATAATCACGATGATTAAACATTTAAAAAATATAACACTTATGAAAAAGTTTTACATATGCCTTGGTTTTAAATTGCTGCATTGGAAAACTCTAAATCTTATTAAGTCAAAAAATTTTCAAATAATTACATACTTTTTTAAAAGGTTTAAAACACTTACTTCTATTCCTTTTAAAACTATATGTCGTAGTTTCATATCAGTTTTGGCCACCTTTTGATCAAGGATATCATCAATTAGAATCTGTAGCCTGTTTTGGTAGTTTTCAATGTCTGGGATAAGTTTTTTAACATCAGTATTGGCATCTGAATTGATCTCCAGCTCAATCTTGTTTTCATCTGCAACACAGTGCATCGCACACAATTCAGTAAAAATATATCTTGCAATTTTCAAAGGTTTACATCAAAGGTTTACACTGTATGTATTAAGTGACCCAGTTCTGATTGCTGACCCGCAATCGTTTAAGCATAAAAAAGCACATGGATTCCGATATGTTTAGATCTGTTTCAGGCCTCATTCATATGTGGAAACAGATCAGATAGAAATCATATCTGTGCAACGCGAGTCAAACGCAATTGCCTAAGCGACGTCAACTCAGGTGGACACCAAAAGCGATATACAGTATATATAATTTAGCGCAACTATGTATTTTGACATTTCTTATTTTTATTTGATTTTAAGTCTGTTTTGTCTGTAACCAATTATCTTGTTTTAAATTAACATACTAACAAAAATATATATATATATAACTTAGTGATCAATACTACATTCATCTAGGCTGCAACAAGGGCTGTAATAAAGCATTGTTTTGTCAACCTATAATTATGGTGCGGAAAGAAAAATATCTATTTATTATAGCGCTGTTTTCACTTGCTTTTCTGGTCAGTTTGTCTACTTTGGGTTGTTTTTCCATATACAGTATAGTGTAAATGCAGATAACGGATACGGGTGAGTTTTGAAAGAAGTAAGATGTAAGCGGGTCATCAAAAAAAAAATATTTACAAAATCGGAGTTGGGCATCAAGACCTGCAGTGTAAATGCAGCCAAAGAAATAGAAAAAAATTAATGGAATAAACATACCATATCTAAGTATGGCTTTTTGCAGTGATGAAGCTTCTGGGGCTTTAAAAGTTGTCTGAAGTTGTAAAACAAGGCCATTCAGTTTCTTTAGACTGGCAGTAGTAGAAGCATCCAGTTGTAGAGTGGGAATAGCCATCTCTAGTTCTAGCATGCTATCTTCCATAGACTCCAATCTACTTATAGACAAACACAAAATCACCTCCCTTAAAATGTGACACTGACTTAGAAGACCAATTCTATTCAATTAATACATCAATGACCATAATTAAAACAGGCCAAAATTAACAAAATCCATTGCAAAATATATAATATATGGTAAAAAAGGAGAATTTTATAGTAGTAATGCTGTACCTGGCACGTCCAGTTAAGGTCAACTGGGGAACCTTTCTGTTGCTTACATCAATTGTAATGCCATGCATTCTTTTTCCTTTTCCTGTGTTATCCAATACTGCTATCTTAATACCAGCCTCAACATCAAGGTCTGGTATTTGTAGGTCGCTGGTGAAGATTTTCTTGTTATGGTTATATTTCAAAGTGGTAGTTGCCACTGTTGGATCGGTCCCTTAAAAAAAGAGAAATTAAATTTAGATTTGAATTAATTTAGTATACAACTGTAATTAATGAATCCTAATCTCTTTTCTAATGTTTCCTGATGTTTTAACTCGTAACTTATCTGGAGGGTTTACCTTCAGCCCTAAGTGAAATAACCAGTGAGTCAACTTTATGGCGACCTTCCTTGCCCTCCTTCAGGACCTCATAAGAAACAGCTGCAGTGTATTCTGATACATCACCAGTGGGCTGAAGCTCTACTGCAAACCTGAGGGTAAATAATCAATTCAGAACTTCCAGAAGCTTATTAAAAAGGACAAGGTTTCTTGAAATAGGTAAATCTTTTCGATTTCTGATTTGGCAATAATTTAAGACAATTTTAATAAGAGACAGTGAATGTGTTGCTGTGCAAAATGGCAGCTCCCACGTTACACTTTAACACTTGACATAGCTCTTTTAGCTACCATGGATGACTGTCCAACATTTAGTAAAGAGCCACATACTTAAAAAAATACTGACAAATCTAGATTTTTTATTGTAAAAAAAAATTAAAACAGCAATGAAATTGTTTTTTTGTACATTATTAGGAGGTTTGCTATAAGGCAGATCATTATGGTACATTCACTTTCTTAAAATTTAAAGAGAGGGAATATTTATTTCGTTAAAAAACAATTTGGAGATGCCATAAGCATAGCGTTATATTTAGGAACAGCTAAGGCTTAATAAGTATTAATAAAATAAAGAAATAAGAACACCTGCGTTTGATAGCATTTAGAAACATGGAAAATATGTCTAGAAAAAAAAATAGTAATCACTGTGTGTGATGTTGATACCTTACTTACCTACTTTCTCCAGTTAGGGGGTAGTAGGGAGCATGGGCAGAGTTGGTATTGTAGTAGTTAAGTATGGTACAGTATTTCATTCCAGGAAAGATGGGGCTGCATTGTGTGGAGTCAGTTTTGTCTTCCTCATTAGGGGACACTTTTTTGACCATGGTGGAAGTAACTGAAAATAGCTCATTGCTGTTTTAAAATGAGATAATAGAAACATGATTAATTCAACGTAAAACATTAATGAAAACTACAGTATGTATTTTATTTAATCTGAGGCTATTTTTAAATGATTAAAAAATTAACAATGTAGGGCGGGGCCATAGTGTGGTGGGCCACTGCTGACCTGGGTTCAATTCAGGCTTGGGGCCAAAATCCCCTTCCTCCCCTACCTCACTCCTGTCCTTTTCTCTGAATAAAGGTTTAAAATACCCCCTCTCTACCCCCCCCCCCCCCCCCCCCCAACAAAAAAATATAGATGTAATGATGTTCCATTTGTTACTCTTTCTAATTCAACTTAAATTATCCGAAATTGTTGATAGAGTTATTTTGTAGTTTTTGATTTTGCTAAATATCATATAGATTTAGCTTCATAAATACTTGCCCCTAGTAACAATGAGGTTCTAAGGAAATGTAAATAGTAATTAATCACTAATAATTAACCACTATTTGTATAGTGAAATGAATAGTGGTTAATTATCTTACTCTTGCAATAAAAAAAATATATTTTAAGCTTTTAACATTGATTTCATGTTTTACTGTATAATACATTTGAGGTGACTTGATTTCTCAGTCATTCAAAGACATTTTTACTTTATGTTACTTTTCCTTCAAGAGTGCTGACAGGATGCTAAATAATCGCTGATGTATTAAGCCTGTCTTTGTCTTATTACATTGTTAAATGCAGTTAAAACTATGATTTTTTTTTGTTCACTGTTTAGTAAAGTAAACGTTTAAAGTTGTTAACAGAAATAAAAAAATCTTTTGGGTTTGTAGATTTAACTGTTATCAATGACAACAGTGTTAGATTATAGCATATTAAAGAAATTAATCTGCATTACTGAGCTCATGATTATAAGCATTGTTATTGCACCATAAATCTTCAAAAGAATGTGTATTGCCTGGTGAGCGAATGACACTACTGTAATTTTTCTGTAACCTACCTGATGCTTAGTAGCTGGGTGTTCTCCTTTGTCACAGGAATAGAAAGCTTTACTTGGTTGGTACCCATAGTAATTTTAGATTCTAGACCACTCTCATGGTATATGTTTGTGTGCATTCTAATACCAGCATCTACAAATTCTGGGAAATAGATGCCCATCTGGGTGACAAACTCCACTCCCACTGATGGCTTGAACATGAGCTGGTGCTGCCAATAAAGAAAAAAAATGGTTCACTTAAGTCATATTTTTCTAAATATCAACAATTATCATTAAACAAAATTAAATCTGCTGTGTAGTAAAGTTTTTGAAGAACTTACCAAGTCACGTTTAAACTTTAGGCCTCCTTTTGCACCAGGGGCAAAGATCCCAGCCAAGGAAAACTTAAGAGGGAACCCAGAACCCGTGGGTAAAGTGAAAGCTTCATCCAGAAACATGTAGTGGGCAAAAATCTCATTATCAGTTGTAGACAACAGTTTCTGCAGAAGCTGCAGACATTAGGAAGAATGTCTTGTTTTTAGATGATATTCAAAGAAATAGTCAATCATTTGTTGCAGAAATATATAATTGTAGTATTCTTATTGCACATACTTCTGATAAAATGTTGTTAAAGAAAATATTTGTGTATTTCATCATATTTTCAAGAATGCCACTAAGTTCGCTTGTCTTTATGTAACCCAGTTCTGATCCCATAAACTGGAGGTAGGCCATGGCTTTAGGGACATCTTTGTTCTCTTGAAGGGACTGGAGCCCTTCTCTGAATTTCTCAAAATTGTCTTGAATCTGCTTTAAAATGTTGTGGGAGATCTGTGGAGACACTCGTCTGTTAAATTTTTAAAAATCTTTCTATAAAAAAATCCACTGTACAATATGTAACTTTTTCCTTGGTGTACCTCTCTCTTCATTCTACTGCCTTTTATAGGAGCAATCAATTTTTCCAGAACCTTGCTAATTTGGGGTGGAACCTGGTCATTTGCCCAGTACATAGCTTTTGAGATGGTATCGGGAAAGAAACCATTTTCACCAAACAGGGCCTCAATGGTTGGCTCTAAGCCTTCAACTTCCAGACCAATCTAAAAAAACAAATAAAAAGAGAAAAGCATTAAATTAAGGACATTAAGCACATTTAGGATTAAGTGACATAATTTGACCTACTCAAACTCTCGCCAAGATCTGTCTAGAGTCAAATGATCCAAACACTGTGCCATACATCAACAACCAAGAAGGAGAGGGACATCAGGCTATACATTTGAAGCTTCATCGACAATTTTTGCAGATCCACACAAGATTTGGACTTGTACTGTCTTTACATTCTCTTATTATGCATGCTAGCTTATGCTAGCGCAGCAGTGTAACATTAGTGATAACTAGATAGTGTGTCTGTCTCGGTGTGTCTAGTTATCTTATGTCAATTACATACAAATTTCCTAACACTGTTGTCAATCTCAGTTTCAAACAAAGATTCCAGCACAGGTACTACTGATCAGTGAGAAAAAGCTGAAAGCCTCACAGCGTAAGGGAAAGTTATCGTGCAGGTTTAGATCAGACAGGTTCCGTTCACAAGAACTATTTTCTGTGAATCGTACAAAAGACTATTTAAAATACATATTTTGTTCCATATGCTGTAAAGATAATGTGTTGTAATATTTATCAATATTTAAATATGTACGCTAAGCAATGGGGATTCACAGGAACTGCGCCCTGCTTTTCTATTCAATTGTTTTCCCTGTAATTAAAAAAATTGCCTACAATTTCAGCTCCCACAAATTGTTTAGTAGTTATTTTTTCCATGTTATCTTTAAATGCTAATAGTGCAGTTTTTTAAACATTCCCACTAAACTCGTGCATTAATTTTAAAAACTGCAGTTTTATTATATTGCAACAGATTAGTGTATTTTCTCAATATGATACCAAAAGCAACAGAGCTGGCTGAGATTTCAGCGTAAGTATGTCATCGCCTCCGTATGCACATAGCCTATTCAATAAATAAAACAAACCTCAAGTAAATCCAAGTTAAATGTATCAAGAGTGGTTGCCAATGTGACTTCTCTGGGCATATAACTGGCAGAGGTAAAGATGACATTACTCTCTACAGAGCCAGTCCATGGCACATTAATCTTGTAATTCTGAGAAAACTTTGTGAAATCCATAGAAGATAAGTCTTCATCACTCTCCAGGGCTTTTGTGATAGAATCTTTGGCACTGTATCACAGAAAGAAAATGAAGTGTGAATGTGGTGTTGAGTTTTTATCGAACTTTTTCCTGGTAACAGACATAAAAATTCCAACATTTAAACTGAGGTGGACATTTTGCAACACCAATATTACAGAAATATACTAGAAAATATATTAATGGTATTTACTTTAATGCATGCATTATGTAGAACATAAGATATATGATTATATGTTGTAATAAGATATATAGGCTTGTCTAACATACATTTTGAGATTTTGATCATCTGTTTCCATGAGGTTGGTAATGTGAGACACAACAAAGCTCTTGACCTGCAGATCCTGTTCATTTTTCAGTGTCTTTAACACCTCTTCTATCATATCAGGGCTCCTCATTAACATTAAATATGCCGCAATACGTTTCTGGGAAGGTGCGTTAGTGTCTTGGTACTGCTGTAACAGGGCACTAGTTACCTGGATGAAAAAAATGAGACAAATAACATAGACATTGAAATCTTGATTATTTTGGATTAAAACATTTGCATTACTGTTTATGTTTTGTATGTATATTTAAACTGTTATAGATAAATGTGTAATTTGTGGGTTTAACTTACATCAGGGTCGAGTTCCATCAGTCTGAAGGCATGAATGGCTGATTTTTGCACTGACAAAGAAGCATCCTTTTGACGCATACAGCTTAAGAGAGTGGATTTTAGAGATGAAAAGTCCTTCATATATTTACCCATGACACCTACGACCTGCAAACCAATTTACTTTTACTTAACAATTCTATGAATAAGTATATAATATAAATCTTTTTTATAAGATATAAATTTAAAGGTCAGATAAAACACATTGTGTACCCTAAGTGTAAGAAAAGTTTTGTCCTCATCTTCTGAGCAGTCCCCCAGCATAAACTCCATAAACTCTGCTACCTCCCTTACCTCAGGAACATTGATTGGATGATTTTTAGAGAATCTATAAAAATCCACAATTAAACACATTTATTAATAAATTTAAAGGTGAGATAATTTTAAATAAACTATAAGGCCAAATAAAAAAACTGGATGTTGCTTACTTTTTCATTGTGTTAGCAAGGGCATACATAATAGGCTTGCTTTGGCGGTGCTGGGCCATGCTAAGCATGTCTCTGAGGTGCTGTGGACTCGATTGTGGTAAAAGACTCAAAGCATACATTATGGCATCTACCTCCCAAGCGGGTTCATCGATACCCCTCAGGATCTGCAAAATGGCACTGGTGCATTCACTGGTTCCACATTGGAGCAAAGCTTGCCAGGTTAGCCATTTGGAAACCCCAACCATTTCTTCAATAGCCAAAGACAATGTTTCATTCTTCATTTCTCGGATCTGTGAAACGAGCTTATAGAATAGACGTGCCCTCTCCTGGTTTCTTCCTGAGCGAGGCAGGTCATTAAGAGTTTTCATCAAGGTAACAATGTCCTCTTTGCTCTGGATATAAGATGTGCTTTCTACTTCTTCTTGGAAAAGAGATTTTGCAGATTTGCCTGCTCAAAAATAAAAAAGAAATTAACCCTGCTTACAACTTACAACAGAAACTAAATTATTTTATTAGTTAGGGTTTTTTTTTTTTTTTTTTTAAGTGGTGGTACTTCATATATTTAATATTATTTAATTAAATACACAAATATAAGGCTTCTAGATCTTAACTTTTTAAAATAGATAGAGGTTAATACGCAACAAATTATTTAAAAGTCTTTGGCATAGAAGAAACTGGACACAAAACTATGGCTGTATGCTGGAAGGTTTTTTCCACAAAACCTTTGGCCATTTATAGCTAGATGTGATTATGTGATTTATTGTAACATTTTGCCCTTAAAGGTACATACCATCTGTGTTAAAATATCTGTTGTTAATCTTCACCAACTCTTGCAGAACCAGCGCCTGTTTCACCTCAGAAGACATGCCATACCGATCCCTAAAGAAACAGCTAGAATTAGACTTAAGTTGTCCTATTATGTTTCTTTAATTTCTAGATTAAATAAAGGCAATGTGTTATAGCAAAAAGAAAACTAAAAAAAAATAAAATAGAAACATTAGAAATGATTATACTCAATGCAATAATATTATGATACCATTAGGTTTTTCCTAATCATTAGATAAATTTAAACTGCATTTTGTATTTATTCCTACTGTAACTACTAAACATTTTTAAGAAAATAGCATTGTATTATTATAAAATGTATTAATTACAGAATAAACTGTAAGAAATTATTGTTACTGGTTACTTACTCATTAGAGAATGGAATGAAGAGGTGCTTTTCTGTGCACTGGGCCTGGGTCATGTGCTTCTTCCTGTTGTCCAGCTGATAGTTACAGGTTTGGGTGCTAGTGATGAACTTGCTCAGAAGTCCATTCTGTAAAAAAAGTTGTTAAACAACATGAATAGTATGACAAAACCTTCAAAACATGTTTGGATCATTATTAAGTCTTAAAAGTATCAGTAGCCAGTTTTATTATCTTACCAGGTCAAGTAGAAGGGATAGAGGACTAGTGGGAAGATTGTGAGCATAAAAGTGACTGCATGTTGCCAAATCTCTAACCACAGTGACATCAGTGTCTATATCTTCCCTTGTATTGACAGTGAGGTCAGTAGGGCATCTACCATGTATGGTAGCCTTAAAAACAAAGAAACAATGAGACATTTATGATTTAATGGCACAGTAATGACCATACACTAACATAAGCATAGACATTCCCTAACAGGACATTCCATAACAGGACAATGATTGGCATCGTCTCAGAAGAGCTCTAACTACTGGCCTAAATGGTGAAACAATCCTACCATTATTCTATTGTGCTCCTCCTCAATGACAGGCACTAGAAGAGCAGAGATGATTCCTTTCTTTATGTTTATTATGTTCTCAGGTTCATCCTTTTCAGGATAGATGGAAATGTTGACCACCTGCTCTACCACAAAACTCAAGGGGCTCCTGAATATACCAGAAATTTAACTTAAATTAGTCATTAGTCCACATAAAAAATAATAAATTGTCAATTACACTATCTAGTCATCATTTATGAGAGTTGTTATGTAGACTGATTAGATTTACCTCTCCATAGCCACCCTGAAGGCCTCGGTTCCTGGAGCTGATGTGTAGACTGGCTGGCCCATAGCATCAATGTCATTTACTTCACTTAACGCACACTCTGTGGTGTGTAGGACAAATTTGCATGTCTGAGGAACCTCAAGTTCTACCTAAACAAGAAAACAAAGCAATAAGAATTAAAAAAGGCCCGTCTAATAACATGGAATGTACAAACCGTTTGTGCAATAAATGGGGTACTTCTAAAAAACCATTTTATATAGGGACTAGACTGTTTTATTTGTGTTGTTCTTATGGAGCTCAATGATAGATATTAAATTATTTTGTGTATAAAATTTACGCAAAAGATCTTCCTTTCATTCATGTTTCTGTCATTTCATTTTAAAATTTTATTTATCTAATTTGAATTTATTTTATTTTATAACTATCTCTTCAGAATGTGGCATTTAAAATCATCTTGCGCTGTTATCTACATAGCGATTGTCATTACAAAAGCATTAAAAATATATTACATTTTTTACACTTTAAAAAGGTTTTTATATAAAAGCTTAATTGCCCCTCCAAGTTTTTTTGCTAAGCACAAAACCTCAGTGTTTTTTTTATATACAGAACCCAAACAAACTTGTATTATCATAATATTACTGTATGTCCTCAGGGTGGCCTAACTAAAAGGCTAAATGTTTTCAGGAAACACTACACGACTGAAGTTATCTAGACTCTAAATCAATGTGTGTGTGTATATATATATATATATATATATATATATATATATATATATATATATATATACACATTGGTTTAGAGTCTAGATAACTTCAGTCGTGTAGTATATATATATTCTTGTTCTTTGTATCATGTTTTCATTGCAAAATATTTAAAAAAAATATAGTTTCTATACTGTATATTGTGTTCATACCTTACAAGATATCCTGGGCCCATTTTTGGTTTCAGCTGTTCCAGGCACTCCATTTGTGCTCTCAGCTGTGTACTGGTAAACATATTTTCTGAAGTTCCTAAATCGTGTTGCCACTAGATTCAAATTATTACAAATAAAAATAACATCAAATTAATAATTTAATCAAGTGTCATACTTGTTTTTCATACATTTTCTAAACTCATAATTATTGTGATTTTAAATAATATGTTTATGGGTTGTTTTAACCTCAAAACAGTTCAATAAACAGTTCCAAATCCGCTTTTTTTATTCTTAAGAACTTTGGACTGTTCCCTAACAGAGTGGCACAGACTTGAGTCAACAGATTTATCAATATCCTCTATTCGAAAACAACAGAGTACAAAGGTTTAGAGTTGATATCGTTTCCGCTTAACAAATCAATTTAACCTGAAATGTCTGGTAACTGGTAACTTGTAGGTCATCATTTGTAAATGCATGACAATGTTTGAAGTAGATTGCTTACATGGGCATAATGATTCTTCTCCTGCTGCTTCATCTATAACTTGAGTGCTTGACTCTGGACAAAGAAGATATAAAAGTTGTTTTTATTTTTAAATTAATGCCATGAATAGTTATATTTACATACATATTATATTACTATCAAATGTGTATAATGCATATGTTACTAAAAGATGTGTAAGAGGTGAAACAGATGTTTTGATGCATCCTAATATAATAATTATTGTTTTAATGTATTTAACAATTTTCTAAACATAAACATTTACCATGTATATTTACAATATATCTTTATATTTGTATTAAATTATATTTTTAGGAGAAATATGTTTTTGACAAATTTCTGTAAACTACTTTTCTATATTTCTACCATTAAGTCACTTTTATCTAGCCACGTTTTCTAAAGAAAAATATATAAAAGGCTAAATTCAATTCACTAAAAAAATGTTTTAACCTGAATCTTACCAGCCAGGACATAAGCACTTAGAAGAAAAAATAGACAGAGCTTAGTGTCTCCCATGATGGACACCAAAAAAAAGCTCACGTCTTACTTCCCTTTTTTTCTTGTTCCACTCTTATCCAACTGTGTTTGCCTCCCAGACAGTCTGTGAGTTTTTATATGTCTCTCCTACCCTTCACCCTCCCCTTCTACCAGATCACAAACAACACAATTATATCTATCTAGAGGCAAAGTCTTTTATCATTCCAGTATTTGAATTCTTTGTTTCTCTTCCTTTAAACATCTAATTTCAAGTTTTAATTTAAAATACTGAAAAGACAAATATGTATTCATTTGGATATATGAATTAAAATATGTGTTTAAAAAATGATAAAACTACAGCCACTATACTGAACCTCTTACAAAAACAATGTGGTTAATTGTGAGCTGCAAGATCTGGGATGTGAAAGGTAGGTAGGTAGGTGAGTAGGTAGGTAGGTAGATAGATGGATGGATGGATGGATGGATGGATGGATGGATGGATGGATGGATGGATGGATGGATGGATGGATGGATGGATGGATGGATAGATAGATAGATAGATAGATAGATAGATAGATAGATAGATAGATAGATAGATTTTTTATTTCTATTTCAAATGTTCTAAACTAAGCTTAAGTTTATACATGCATATATTTTAGTATTCTTGTTGGTACGACTGGAAGGAATGAATGAATGACACCACTGTACAAGATCGACATTTATTTATAACTTGCATACCATGTAATTATAACGAAATAATGTCCGGCTGAAGACAAGGCAGTATAATTAAAAAAAGGAAATAGTATATGTTTAGCTGATCATTTCATATAAAATTTTCTAGTCTGATTTAAAGAACAGATGCCTTATAAACAATCAGGCTACATTTGTAAACAGAATCGTTTAGAAAAGTGTGTTTTCTTTAAATATTTAAGAATAAATTACTTTACTACTTTTTTCAACTTTATTAAGTTCCTTTAGTCAAAGTTTA
Source organism: Bagarius yarrelli (assembly GCA_005784505.1). Classification (NCBI taxonomy): domain Eukaryota; kingdom Metazoa; phylum Chordata; class Actinopteri; order Siluriformes; family Sisoridae; genus Bagarius; species Bagarius yarrelli. The sequence continues at coordinate 2,545,308 of VCAZ01000059.1, read as the reverse complement.
AAGCTGGAGACAAAAACTACAATTAATAGACTTATAGTTTCACCTTTGTTACTTACTTCAGTCGTGCCTCATACATAATGAAACATATCTGTATTATGTCCTGAACTTTGCTCAGGTTACCACTGATTAAATCCAAACTTTGGTTCGTTGTAAAAGGTGATAAAAGATGCTAACATGCACCTTTTTGTGGTGGAATACAGAAAATGACCTGCTGACATATCAGTGTAACTTCTATTTGAACTAGCAGCCATTTTACAAATAAACAAACCTAGTGTCTTGTGTAGATGGCTGTGAGGTCAAATCTTTGTCCTTCCCTAAATCGAATAGCTCAATGTCTGTACAGTACTTAGTCACAAGCACATGAGTATATACATAAGTTTTCTTATTATTTTCTAGATTGACCACAGGGTTTGCATTTAATTGTTTTTTGAGCATTTGGGAAATATTTCATCGCCAAAAATAGTTTATCTGCTCTATATTAAGAAAAATAAAATGAAGAAAAAAAACCTACCACTTGTCTGTGCTACTTTTACACATTTAATGACTTTTATTACCACACTTTGCAAGTCAGTGTACAGCCTTTTTTCTAATGTGGTGTTTGCCAAATAGCATGAAAACTCTATTTCCTTTGGATTTTGCACATTTGCATAAACTTTTCACGACTTTTTCATATAGCTGGAATGCCCAGCACTAGTCTAGTCAGTAAAATGTTTATTAGTGCTGTTTTAAGGGAACATACAATACGGCTTTATAGTTGTAAAGTGATTGATTTGACTCGGATCTCTGAGCATGTTCCCTGTCTTCTCTTTGGATTAGTTTTCCTGAATAACCTATAAAAAGTAAAGAGTGTGAATATGTATTTGCATTGTGCCCTGAAATTGACTGGATTTACATCACCTTGACCAAGAAAAAGGAATATTTGGTGATGGTTTTTATATTTAAATATATTTTTTCGTGCATTTAGCCATCCATTATTTATTTATTCTCATTTGTTGAAATCATTATTCTTAAAAAAGGGGGAAAATAACTAGTCCCCTCAAAAACTTTTGCCAGAGTTAATTCCCTTACCATGTGTTTGTTTGGTCTACAAATTCCTTTAAAACCTGCGCTACATTGCGCATGCGCATATCTTTAGTTTCGCGTCAGTAACGTGACAAACTCTCGGTTGTTGTATTTGGGGCACAAAATGCCGCGGAGGAAACTTTTCAAACGGAAACTGAAAAACAAAACCATTGTTGAAGAAGAGTCACACGGGACGAGGTGTGAAGACTTTCCTTTAATGCCGTATGTGTCTGAAAGTGAGACTCAGAAGCGCGGGAAGTTCACTGGCCGCAAAGAGAAGTCATCGAAACAAGTGCACTTCGCCGTTCTGCCGGACAGATACGAGCCTCTGGAGGAGGACAGAACCTCAAATACAGCCACAGAAAACAACCAGAAAAGAAAATATAAGAGATTCAGGAAGGTATGGACACTAATGTTAAAGTTTATTCGTGCTAGATTACTTTTTAATAGTATTTTTCAGGCTTATATGGTCTTAAAGTTACTTAAAGGTTTGGAATAACAGCAGCGACAGAAGTCCAGTACAAACGTTTATCAAAATGGGTCAGTTAAGCTATGTTTCTGGCAGGTTTCTAAAAAATAAATAAAAATAATGTTAATAATAATAATAATAAAAGCTATATAAAATAAGTTACTAAAATAAATATTTTTTTTATTAATCACACCCAATTCCGTATATGACTTTAGAGATCATATATGTGATTATTTAATACTGCAGACAAAAATATATTCATATTTCTAGATTAAGTGCCAATAAATGGGACCAGTTTATTTGGATTTTTGCTCAAAATAACAATAAATGAATTAATAGTACATTAAACAATTACAATAACAGTTTGCACAGTATAACACACAGGGAAAAAACACTTTAAATAGACTGTAATCAAAGATCAGGGTTAAACCTTGGACTTTGGAGCTGCACCGCTGTTCTGTTTTATTCTATAATATACACTGTAGGTTTTTTAACTTTCTACAGTACTTCCAAAACATAAAAAATATATATATTTAAAAATATATATTTTAAACCAGATATGTTAGCTAATCAACAAATCTCTTGTTTTGTTAAAATATACAATAACCACAACAACAAATGTGGTAATATTTTAACACATTGGCCGACTGTATTTGTTTAGAATACACTAAATAGCCAAAGGTTTGTGGACACAATATGTGTTTTATTCCCAAAAAGGGGAGGCACAAAGTTCTATGGAATATCAGTAAATAATAAAGCACTACAGACAAACACCAAAATGTGGTTTTCCAGGGTGGACTTGGATTACGTGCCCAGAAGCCTGACCAACCGCACTTATACCCTTTGGAATAACAAATTCAAACGGCCACATTTTAATATGAAACTGAGAACTGTAATGTGTCAATAGGTTTAGTTTATATGTATGTGGTAATAAGGTTGGTCAGCTAGTGTATAATTATATAAAATGAGACAACGTCTGACAAAACTAAGACGTGAGCTTGCAGACAACAACTACTGGGGCAATCGGTAGTGCAGTGGTTACGTGTTGGACTGATACCTGGAATATCGGGGTTCGATTTCCAGCACCGCCAAGTCCCACTGTCGGCCCCCTGAGCAAAGCCATTAACCTCAAATTGCTCAGTTGTATAAAACAAATGAATGTAAGTCACTCTGCATAAGGGCGTCTGCCAAATGCTGTAAATGTAAACTAGACCTACAGCAGTTTAGTTACTACTGGGGGTTGTTTGGGCTATTTCAAGAGTCATTCTAAAAGTCTATCTAAGTATGTTTACACATTTTTCACAAAGCTGTTCAATACTTCATATACTTCAGCTGGTAGACTAATAAATGATATTTCTCGTTGTCCTTTAGTGACTTCTCTCTCTTTTGCGTAGAACTTTGGAAAGGCATTTCGCTACACCTGGAAGTGTCTAGTTGTTGGACTGCAGAGTTTCAGCACATCATACTCAGGACCGCTAAGTGCAGCTTCCACGCTGGTGCCTGAGATACAGAGGACAAGGCCTAAAGCATGATAAAATCCCTTCAATGTGAAACAACACCATTAACATTTATGAGATTTTAAGGTAGTGTTTGATGCTTACCAGTTGCCATCACTTGAAGTTTTGACCTTGTTTTTGTACATCTACAGGTTGCTTATAATTGAGCCCTGTCTTTTATGAAGCAAATACAGAAACTGAATAAGAACATAATTTGCATATTAATTGGGTGCACATTTGTTTTCTAACTAGCAAGTATTTAAGAAGTTTTTATTTTTATTTTTTTTTTTGCTGGCTCTCAATTTTTAATAATTGTTCCAGAATCTATTAAGACAGATTGGGATAATATAAGGCAGACAACTAATATCCCCAAAGAGCCATTTAAGAAGAGCCATTCAGGATTGGAGGATTTTTTTTTTTTTGCTTATGATGAAAAAAGTATGTGACTTTTTTACCTTGGTGCCACTAACCTAATCTGTACCAGTGATTTTTTTTTCTGTTAATCATCTCAGGTTAATAATAGATGTTTAGGTCCCCTATAATTCAGTTGTGAAAATGCTAATAGGAGAGCGTGGCTTTTGTTTGTTATTGCCATTTATGAAATGTATGTTAAGAAGTATTAAGAGTGCAATAATGTTTATGCTAAAAATACGACTGAATCTGTGTTAGTGACATTGAGTGTCTTGTGCTGGAAATCTTTGCTTTTAACCTTTTGCCAACCTATTTTAAAAATGAAAGATTTATGTAAATATTATTTTGTTCTTTAAAAAAACCTGTAAATCTATTTGCTGGTTAACAGGAGAAAGGACAAGACTGTTGGGGTTTATTTTTTTTTTTTATTTGAAATGTTCTTAGTTTCTGTAATTCTAAAGAGTTTTTGAAAGAAATCATCCAGAGTTTTACATTATTGTCCACAAACAGAGTTTGTTTGCTGCTGTAGATTAACCAGAATTTTTTTTTCAGTTTCATATCACTTATTAAATTACATATTATATAATTTATTTAGTATAATTTAATTTAATATATAATTATATCTAAAAGTTTTATGCATTTATATAATTAAATAATTTTAAAATTGCTTTTACAATATTTAATGTAAATAGCTTGTAAGCAATATTGTGTTTACACATTTATATTCTAAATCGTCTTCCATGTTTAAATATAAGTATAGTAACTGGTTGTGGATCTAATAATTAAAATTAGGAAACAAACATTGTTAAAAACCAAATTACTGTATTGATAGAGATGTTTATTCACCAGCCTGTGGCAGTATTGTGTCAGAAATGAAAGAAAATACAAACAGATTTTTTAATGTTCTAAAATCTAAAATGGCTTTTCGCTTACGAGAAGCTCATGTGGCAGTGATTTTTAAATCACTACAAGATGACCATCCTGTCCTACAACATCTGTTAAATTTCATTGTAGTCTAATGTTAATGGCATTTGTTATTTAGTTAAAAGATGGCTGTAAAACATTGTCATGCTTTAAATGAAAAATAGCTGGCACCATCCTGTAGTATTGCTTTATGTTGCTGTTGTCTTTTCCTTTTAGTCTTCTTAAGATTCTGCCATAACGTATTTCAATATTTGTATAAAAGGTAATGTAGAGCTGGGATGTGGAGATGTAATTAGCTTTGGACAAGGATGTCTGCCAAATAGATTAAATGTCAATGTAAACTGGCTTTTTTAACACACCACATATTCTACTGTCTTTTTGTGGATGACGTATTAGTTATGAGAAAAACAAAATATTTAAGAGGCAGTTTCGTCAGGTTCTGGTTCAGGTTCTGAAATGTAAGAAACAGGCAAAATACTAAAAATAGCCAAAAAATTAAGGACAAAAAAATAGGACATTTTTAGAAATTAGCAGGAACACTGAAAAAATTAGGAACAAAATTTAGAAATGGCTTAATATGGGAAATGGCCAAAATATTAGTAATGGCCGAGATATTAGGACCGTAAAAAAATTAGATATGGAAAAAAATAGGAACAACAAAAAATTTGGAAAAAAGTAGGAACGACGAAAAATATTAGAAATGACAGAAATTATCAACAGACAAAATACTAGAAAAAATAAAAGCTGATAAAAAAGTAAGAACAACAAAAATGGCTAATAAGTTAGGAATAGCCTAAAAAATACAAATTACAAAAATTTGAAATTAAAAAATATTAAGCAATGAGCAACAGCTGAAATATTCGAAACAACGAAAAAATTGCAGTGGACAAAATATAAGGAACAGCCAAAATGTTAGAAAAGTCCTGTTATATTTGCTGTTCCTAATATTTTATTTTTAATATTTGTCATTCTTTATTTAGTTCCATAATTTTGGCCATTTCTAGTACTTACTTGGTACATTTTTAGTACAAAGGTAAAAGGTCTTAACACGAACCCTTTCCCTTTCTTTCATTGAATTTTCTTTTGCCTATTGTCTGTCATATTCATTCTAATTTTTTTTTAACTGTGTATCCAGCATAAGTGAAGCCCCGCCTCTGCAGATTACAAAATCTGTGGATCATTTGGAATGAACAGCAGTTGGGTTTTGATATGATTGGGTTTTGGATGATGAGCTGCCATGCATGATGATACAAAACAGTGAGGGGAAAAAAAATTTGGGGGGCTACAGAACCATTACCAAGCAGCTTAGTGAGAAGGTGGCAACAGTGCTATTATTCGCAAATGGAAGAAACATGAAATAACTGCCAGTCTCCCTCGGTCTGGGGCTCTCCTCACCTTGAGGAGAGAATGGTAAGGAATTAGCCAGGAACTACACAGGAGGATTTTGTCAGTGATCTTAGGGCAGATGGGACCATAGTCACCAAGACAACAATTGGTAACTCACTATGCTGTGAAGGACTGAAATCCTGCAGCGCCTGCAAGGTCCCCCTACTCAAGAAATCACATGTACAGGCTCGTCTGAATTTCGCCAATGACGATCTAAATGATTCAGAGGAGTTCTGAGGAGTGTTGTGGTCAGATGAGACCAAACTTTAGCTCTTTGGCATCAACTCAACTCGCCGATTTTGGAGAAGGAGTAATGCTGCCTGTGACCCCAAGAACACCATTCCCTACGTCAAACATGGAGGTGAAAACATTATACATTTTTACTTCTCTTGGTAGAAAGCAGTCTTAACAGAAGTCATGTACAAGAAGAATTTGTATAAAAGAGAACACTAAGACAAGACCTGGGTTGAGTAGCCTTTCTTTCTGCTTTCTTTGCAGCCTTTAATTGCGCTGCAACACGTTTAAATAATATAGAGCAGAAAATTAGGAGCACCATAGTTAAAATAAGAGAGTAGAGAAAAGTTCCATTATCATATTCCAACAGTAGAGAGGAAGAGCAGCCAGTGTCAAGAAGAAATAAACAGGTGCAAGAAAATATAAAAAGTAGAGTAATATAGTTAAAGGATTGAGCAGTAGAATAATAACAAACTGTAACAGAAAAACCTACACTTAAATATTCAATTTTAATCTAATTATTTTGACATAGGAGACAAATAAAATATTATATTAGCTTAGTTGTTATCATTTTTGCCTTACAGCAAGAAAGTTCCAGGTTCGTATCCCTAGCAGGGGCTTTTCTTTGTGTCGTTTGCATGTTCTCCCTGTGCTTACGTGGGTTTACTCCAGGTACTCCGGTTTTCTCCCACAGCCCAAAAACATGTGTGGTAGGTTGATTCGTGAAACCAAATTGCCCATAGGAGTGTGTGTATGTGTGGTTGTTTGTCTGTATGTGGCCCTGCAGGAACTGGCAACTTGTTGCCCAATAACACTGGGATAGGATCCAGCAGATCCCAGTGATCATAATTAGAAATAAGCGGGTATAAACAATAGATGGATGGATAGATATTGATATACAATAACAGAAATGTTTACTATTTCACGTTAGGGCAAGAGCAGGAAAAGAACACAGGCAGGTATGCATAAAATACCAGCAACCTCCATGCCTAGGTGCCTCCTAAATATACACAGTACTGACCTGTCAGAAACTTATCTGACAAAACTTTATTATTAAGAGGGCTTCATAAACAAAACTGCACATGCACTGTATCAAAGGCCAAGCTTTGTTTTGGCATGTGTTATGTGCTACAGGATAGGTGATGATATGGGGTATAAGCAGCCCATGGAATTTAGCCAGGCTTGGAGCAGTGCCACAGATATTCACCTGTATCTTTCATCATGGTTAAGTGACTTCTCCAACTGTCTCAGAGGCTAACTCAGGTTGCAGGATTGCAGTGAAATGAAGTGAACAGCAAACGCTCATCTTTGACACAGTCAATGAAAAGATTTCATTATCTTGGCCTTGAAAGCAAAAGCATGAAGAAATGTTATTTCAGAAAGTGCCCTAATTTACTGATTGATTTCCCGATGCCATTTTTACATTTTTTTAAAGTATGTAATCCCTGGAATTCATATGATTTGTTTAAAATACATGTGAAATATATGTATATAATACATTTTTGTTGATTATTATTTAGCAGGAAATTAAATAAGCTTTGGACTATAGGAAGGTGGCTAGAAGGAGTGACTAGGTGAACACGTGGAATTCCTTTGGTGCATTGAGAACTATATGTGTGAAGATTACGTTAGGTCATACCTCAATTAACACTATTTCATTCTCCGTAACATGAGGTTCTATTTCAGATTTTTATTTCACAAAACAGCACAAACTGAGCACAAACAAAAGGCGATTGCAACGACATGGGGTGTAAAGTGACGACGCTGCCCCCGTATTGTATTTGCTATTTTCAATAAAAGGAATTACATAAAACATTTATTTTAATGGCACAAAATGAGCACAAACGAACGACACCGGAGAGATTTGGATGGCATGGGGTGGACAGTGACGTCTCTGCCCTAAATTGTTTCTGGGTTTTTTTTTGCAAAGAAGGGGAAATAGTGTATATTTAATGTTCATTTCAACAGCACAAACGAATGAGACCAGTTTTGTGCGATTGTGCAACAGGTCTAAGAAATACTTTGGTTATATCTAAGAAAGGAAAATGGATCCAGAGTTTGTTTTAATGGCACAAATGAACTGTGCTGGTTTGGAGCGATTTGGGCAACATGGGGTGGAGAATGACGTCACACTGTCAGTTTAATATCTCAAAAACCAAACCAGCACAAATGTTCGTTGTTGTGGCACAAATCAGCACAACCGTAGTGATTGATGATTATTTATTTCAGTGGGGTGCCAACTTCACTGAGGTATTTACATGCCCGTTTTATACTTTATTTTTGGGGATAAAGCTGGTTTAAAGGCAATGACTGTCAGATTTCCGGATCATTTTTATGTTCCTTATTTCATAATGGAAAATGAGCAAATAGTCTTTCATTTGAAGCAAAAAAACTAAATTCAACTACTACTGACTACTACTGTATTTTTCTACTAAAGAAAAATATGATTATCATGGTTACTTTCAGACATATTTAATAACATATCAAAGACATTTTGAAATGTTTTTCTTGGCAGGTTCTGTAAAGAAACAAAAAAAGTATTTTTTTAAGCTTAAATTTCTTATAATATCTTAGGAAAAAGCATATAAGCTCTATTAAAATCTTTTACAGGTAAAATTACCCACCCCAGAGCTATAAAAACTACAGAGCTATATTTATGCACCTAATCTAAATACCTGCCGTTCTTAAATAACACCACTGCTTATGTGATGTTACTATGTAGCAAAAACATAACCTAGCCATGGTAACAGCACATTTGGATGCACACCATGACAACAACACATTCCGCAAAACTACCCAAACCTAAACAACACAATGAGCTAGAGTTCCAGCATGCATCCCAATAGGCACAGATCACTCTAATCAACTACATGCTGTTTGAACACTTAGGAAAGCATTGGGAATTCACAGACACATCAGGGCTTGTTGCATGTATTGCCTCAGTTGTGTATAGTACATGGTGTGTAGACGTGTTAAAACTTTTATCCTAAATGGGAAAAGATGCTATTTAAGTTCTTTAATATGATGTGCCACAAAAAGCTGCAGTAACTCACATTGTTAACTTTATAATCTTTTTTTTCTAAAAAAACAAAATTGTTCATACAATCAGATTTTAAATTAAATAACCAGTTACAAAACAGCTTACAGCATTAATTATCCACTATAGCATTTAACAGTATCTGTCAGGTGCATTCCCTTCTATGACAAACAGCTAAATTTGGTTGCAAAGCACCCAGCGCCAGTTCATAAACCTAACCTAAGTCCTGGTACGCTTTAGGTGCTGCATACTTGAATTTTTTGCATGGTATTGCAGAGTTGTTTACCTTTTGGTTTGTTCTTGTGCCTAAAATTGTGCTAAATGACCCAGCACCTGTTTCTTTTGATGGTATAGCTTGTTTGCAATCACGTGATTCTAATGACACATGAAATTCAGATGCAGGTCCAGGAGAAAAAAAAAAAGAATGAAAAACATCAACGAAAGTCCAAATTGTAAAATAACGCCTTTATTCAGAGTAACTTACATTTACCTTTTTTTTTATACAACTGAGCAATAGGCGGTTAAGGGCTTTGATCATGATCCCAACAGTGGCAACTTGATAGTGCTGGGAATCGAAACCCGATTTTCCAATTAGCAATTCAACACTTTAACTACTGCGTTACTATTTATGAAACAGATTATATTTTAGAGCATAGCATCCTCATAGTGGACGCTTTGGATTGAAGTATGGCCAGCAGTCTGCACTTTAGCGTTCAATTTTATTTTTAATTATGTCCAAGTCAAGTTCTACTTCTACGTCAGCCATTGTGGGTGTCCAATTTAAAAATCTGAATAGTTAAAGAAACAGTCTTTAAGTGGCAATATGCCACTGCTAATGGGCAGCACTACTGATTCCAAAGGCTTTGGGCAGATTAGATTAACATGGCAGCACATAGAAACTGAAATCTGATTGGCCAAAAATCTAACATCCACATACAAGTACTGGAAGCAGTGCAGCTGAAAGAAATGCTACAAAATGAAGAGAATAAACTTTTTCATGGAACAAATGTAAGAATTTAGGTTGTAAATGTAGATCAGTGCTTCTGATAGCGAAGAGAAGACCTTGCTGGCTCTGACTGCACACCACTGATATATAGAATAAAATAAAAAGTATTTAGCATTGTAAAGATAGATTACCTTATTCCTCAAGACAGTACTTTTTCATAAAATATATATCTGTATTAGATGTTGTTTCCTCTAAAGACAAGCAGACACAAGTGGTGTTCTCGCTATTATATAAGACTAATCCCCATAGTCTTTGACACCACTATATTAACTTCACAAAAAGACACACAACAGAGGTACATAACAGAGAAGTAAGGTTGGCAATGCAAGGCAGGTTTTTAGAGCACATTCTTATTCTTATGCTCGACGGAATTAAAATTATTATAAAAATATTACTTCAATAAAAACAGAGTTCAAAACAGTTAAAAATATAAAATTATGCAATTGGTCAAAACGTAGCAAAAAATGCTCATTCAGTAAATACAGAAAAAAACAGATGTGTTCCAAGTCTGGCTTTAAAGATGGCTACTGATTTAGCACATCCGATCTTCTCTGTCTAACTGACTTGATCCTAATAACCTGTGTGATCTAATTTATATATATATTCAGTGAGGATATCTACAATGTATTTACAGTACATGTAGGTCCTAGGCTAATAACTGGTTTATAAACAAGTAACTTTACATAACTGGCAGTGTGATATGTTCAGATTCTCGTCGAAATCCTGCCGGCAGCGTTTTTAATGAGCTGCAGCTGTCTAATGTTGTTCCTGGGAAGTCCAGTCAGGAGTGCATTACATTAGTCCACTCTTCGGGTAATAAAAGCATAAACAAGAATCTTCAGGTCCTGACTGGAAACAAAATCCTTAATTAGTATGCTGATTATATTATTTTTTTAAACGACTACTAAAACCAAGTCCTGACCTCAGAATCACATCAATATTCCTTCATCTTTGTCTCCAAGTGCAATTACGTCACTAGGGCTGTATCATTCTAAGTATGACCTGAACTAATCCGAATTTAAGTGATACGCAACAATAAATCCCATTAGAATCACTGATATTTGCCTACACTGGATGCAAGACAACATGACATCACAAAGCCCAGAAGGTACAGGATTTCCTGTACAATTTCTGATATAGTTTAATCTCTTTGCAATGGCCTTGTTGTCCTCAGATCCAGTGTAGAAAACGTCCAGCTGTTGTGGTCGCGCCACAGCGCGTCACGGTTGTGTTTATTTTATACATTACTATCCATCAAGCAGCGAACGTTATTACTGCAGACTCATCAAAAAATACATCATCATCATCTGTATTATAGAGAAAATTACTTTATCCTCTATTGTTTTCTCTTAAAAGGTTTATAAACTTAAAACACATTTTTGCCCCGTTACTTTACACAGCATAAATACAACACTGTTATTTACAATACACAGCGTCCGCGTGGTTTTTAATCATATTATTTTAAATGGGGGCATCAGACAGGGCAATCCCCCTCCATCACCCTCCACCCCTCAGGATATCCGCCTATGTAAATGGGTTAGTGCCTTACAGCATGCTTTTACTTGTATTATCTGTTTTTCTCACTCATGGATTGTCATGCCTGCTTGAATAAATACTCTACATTTCAGAAGCCAGTTTTCTAGTTGTTTCAAGATTATAAAGCTTTAACCCCTATAAAAGCACAGGTAAAACAATAAGGGTGGCAGGAAAGACATTATTTCAGAGGAAATGCTAGGTCTGTCACGTCAAAGTAAAAGTATTTTAGTAGATGTGGTCTTATTGATATGAAAACTACGATAAACAATAAAACACGAGGAATGGGAGAAAAAAGTAATTTAAAATGTATAAACAAACAGACAGAAAGAATAAATTCCCAAATCTTCTAATCTGTATCACCTCTGATTCTACTGATCTTAAAAACTCAGCAGCGTTGTGGTTATTTAGGTATTTTTTTGAGTTTTATTTTGCAAACTATAATGCCTAAAGCCTAATTAAATGCAAATAAATATTTTTTATAAAAATATGTTATTTACCGGTCAGCACAGTGGCTTAGTGGTTAGCAATGTTGCCTCACAGCAAGGAGGCACGGGTTTGATTTCTGACCAGGGGTCTTTCTGTGTAGAGTTTACTCCGGGTACTCCGGTTTCCTCCCACAGTCCAAAAACATGTATGTTAGGTTGATTGGTGATTCTAAATTGTCCATAGGAGTGAGTGAGTGTGTGTGGCCCTGTGATGGACTGGCAGCCTGTCCAGGGTGTCCCCCTCCTGCCCTTCGCCCTTGCAGAGGCGGCTGGGATGGGCTTACCCGAATTAGGGAATAAGCGGGTATAGAAAATGAATGAATGAATGTTAGTTACCATTGGATTATTTAAAGTTGGAGATTTAAAAAAAAAAAAGTGCTAAAATAGGCTGGCAAATAAGATACAGATAAAGAAAGCATAAATTACTACATTACCTTTTTTTCAAAAGAAAATTAAGAAGTTAAAAATATGCAGTTCTACTATTTAATTCAATTCAAGACCTATAATCTCTGTTTGTATGAAATAGATAGAGGACATTTTTTTGGAGATTATGTAATTTTTCTCTGAAGTCTCCTGTCAGGGTTATACATGTTTTGCAAAATAAGTACATATCTTGATTTTTTAAATTGCACCAGCATAACAGATAAGTTGCAAGCTTTAATATTATTAGTACATACCACAATTTATAAAGTCTAAACATTAGAAAGACAAATTTTAGAACATCAGAAAGGACAAATTTCAAGTGTAGTCTTTTCGGCATTAAATAAAAACTAAATAAAAACTCGATATAAACACAGGCAAACTCTATTCCGTTTCCCAAAAACATGTTTTATCATTATTATTTAATGTGACTATGCATAAGGTGTTTTCAATTTTATAACATCATTCTCATCACTAGAAGTATTTCGTGGTCATAGTGGCAGAGGGTTGTAAATACACCCTACATGGGATGCCAGCCCATGACACAGTACTATCTGACACATTTAAATAGGCGTTCACTCTTAGAGGCAGTTTAGGTACGTAGATGTTTTTGTGAGTTGGGACAACAAACCAAAAAACCTGTTGGAACCCATGTGAAACTTGGATACACAAAGTAACCGCACCACATGATTAATTCAGGATTCGAGAAGGTGTGCCACTGTACCAGCCACTGTTAAAATTACTTTGCATGGCTTTGCTTTCATTCTGATATTATTTATGACCATAGGTTATAAATGCACAGCCAGTAGACACAAGGCTGCATATTGTATTTTATTTTATTTCGATTTCTTTTTAATACCACACCATTGGTAGACTACAGTCACACTAATAGCAAATAGCGTATGGTAAATTGATTTGATATACAACAGTATTACAAATCAATCCCGCTGAGGTCTGGAGAAAGTTCTTTATGCACGAAAGAATAAACGCTAAAGTCCAGAAATAAAACCTGCATTTAATAAATTTTGGCAGGTCTATTGTATTTTAAATTGGCAGATAAGACCAATAAAATGCTAAAGGACCTTAAGGGTTTTGTAAATGAATATCACCTGCACAGACAGACACACTATGGGGCACTGTTGATCCAGCATTTATCCTCTAATAGATCCAAGCCTACTTAAATGCCCTGCGTCCTCCCTTGTTAAATCTGCCTCACTCCACCTATAGGTGTAATAATAGCAAAGCTTTATAATCCTGATTATGATTACCTAAGTGGAACTGGTGCTACGTTAACGTGATACTTCTCTGGTGACTGTTTAAAAGGGAGGCTATAAAACAACAGGGAGGAGAGTAAAATATGACTTAGCATTTTTCCCCCATTGTTAAAGGGAGTGGTAATGTTGGGATGGAGCAGATCAGGCCTGGTTCCTCTCCTCTTGGTCCTGGTGTTAGAACTTACCCATTTGTCGATGCTTCTTCCTTCTTCCAACGCACATACGGGTATTTTACACTGATCCAGCAGCATAATGACTTTCCTCCTTTTGGCTTTGCTGTAATGGATCACGTAGATAGGAATTGATTGTGGTACCCGCTATTAAACGATTGAAAGAGAGGAAGAGAACATGGAGAAAGATTAAAAGACTTAATAACCAACCATCTTTAGTTGAAATTAATGAAAACTATTATACCTAACCCACAAGTGGTGTTTTTTATTTTATTTTGTGAAGCTGTTATGAAACGGTGACCGGAATAAAGTAATAGCACTAAAATGCGTTTTTTGAGGAGCACTTCGACATGCCGGGACAATCCGCATGGGACGAGTCCTTACGTCTGCAGCACAGGATAAAAACGCGTGGAAAACTCATGCCGGATGAATGTAACACGAACCTCACCTAGAGAAGCGACGGAGGAGAAGGAGGACAAGAAGACGAAGGAAAATGAAAAAAAGTCGCCGGCTTTTTGACACCTTTTCAATCATTATACAATCTCAGCGAACGACCAGCCTATGAGGAGACTGAGCTCCGTGTCTGTCATGGTGCACTAGATATCTAACCGGAGTTTAGCCAACAGAGAAACCGTACAAACTCTGACGTTAATATATATTACTCTTAACACACCAGGAGGAACACCGAACCAGCGTGACAGTTGCAAAACAGGTAACAACAAGGCGCATGTTAGGTGCGTAAAATGCGTCTAGCTTCGGCGTACTATTAGTTTGTTTGGGTTTTTTTGCACTACTTTAAAGTGCAAATTGATTGCGGCGGATTGATACAAGTTGGACCTCGGTGCATGCGTTCTATTTAAAATCTTATTCTAACAGTTTCCTTCTGTAGATTTGCAGCCAGTCTTTGGCACGTCAACACCTCATGCCACAAGTAGAAGCTGAGGAAAGTCACGGTTGGGGCGTAACTTGAGCTAAATTCCTTCGAGTCATTCCTTTAGATTGCACCGTATCATTGCAAAATAAACTTTCGAATTAGCTATCGTCATACCGATGCGCGCGCGATGTGATAAATACGTCTGAGCGTAATGGGACGGTTAAAGCTTTGCCCACTTGTGTGGAAGTATTGCGAAATTAGACTCTTGAAACGTAAACTTTTTTTTTTAATTCAAATTGGCGTCTATTGTGCTTGCTTTGTGGTTTGTTCGTCCAGGGCAGAAGTTAACACGCCTCAGCGGGGAGAGAGGCACGCTTCAGCTGCGCTTCATTATGATCGTTCTGCGCGCGCCAGTCTTCACTGCGCTTGCGCTGCTGATTGTGAGCGGCGGGTACGACGGACAGAGTGGCTCTGCGTCCGCGCGCTCCACCAGCCTGCTGCAGCTGCTCACAGAGAGAAGCGGGAGAGAAGCGGCCGAGCATCACGGGAACTCCAACGAGCATCAAGCGCAATCTCCGCTTCCCATCAGGACGGAATCGAGAGAAGGGAAAGAAGTTAACAACTCCAATCTACATAACCAGACACTGGGTAAAGTAAAGCGTTTTACTGGGTAAATTAGGACATTATTCCACAGGACGCATCAGTAGGATATTTCCAAACTACAGTTCTGAATATATGTACAATTCTTTAAATATAATAGCCCTTTCTAGGTACAGTTATAAAACCCTATTAAAATTTATTATATTGGGTCATCCTAATTAGGGAACTGAATATGAGTTGTCTAAACCTGAACTTAAGATTAAAAAACTTGCAAAAAAATAAAAATGATTATTGTATAGTGCCAATAAAAATATATAAAACTTCACTGAAACACCTAAACAAGAAAGTTTACATCTTCTTTTGGATAATGGAACTGTGTACAGGGGGTCGAAAATGTCTTTATCTTACATTTAGAGGAGTTATTGAATCCAAAGTTATAAAGTTATAAATCCAAATTATAAAGTATTTTTCAATCTCTTAAAATGTTGAGGCAAAGGAGATGTAATAATAGTATAATATCTATAATAAAAAAATATTTTTGAAATTATAGATAATGATTAAAGCATACATACAAAGTAGATATAGTAATAATATCTATAATATAAAAAATATAATAATAAATCCTAGCTCTTATGCAGCATACATGGTTCTAGTGAAGACAACTAGTGTTCAAATAAAATCTTTATATAAGAACTCAAGCCAATTGCATAAAGGTAACATGCACTTACATTTAAAACCCGTAAGAAAAGAGGGACCAACATCACCACAACTGACAAAATATCAATCAATCAATCATGTAGTACCAGTTTATCGGGTGCTACAAGGGCAATATAATAATCCTGGACCAGAGCTTCAGTTATTGTTCCCACTGAATATCAGAATGAGAAAAGTGTGATCATGACTGTGGTATGGCTGTTGATGTACAGTACATTTCTGGGAAAATGCCTTGTTGATGGGAGAGGTCAGACGTGTATGACGCAACTGGTAATTTAAATAACCACTCTGTACAAAGGTAGGGAACAGATAGCACGTTTAGTACACACGAAAAGGAGTGGATCCCCAATAGCAGAAGATCATATCGCGTAACACTCCTGTCAGTCAAGCGCAGCAAGTACAGCTAAAACCTCACCTACCACTCCTACTGACAGGAGGGGAAACATAGTGTGGTCATCTGCTGTCTAAACCCAGTGCTTTGATGGAGGTGTACAGGGTACGTCTAATAAAGTGGACAGCGGGTGTATAGTAACTTTCACATCATACATCTGGGTAAAACAGACAAAAAGCACACAAATAGCAACTATTTTAATAATAGACTGATGATCATACCATTCCCATCATCTTCACAAATTTAAATTTCTTTAGTTTATTCAGGGTTCACCTGGTATAATGGGTTAAAACTGAATTAGTCCAAAAACCATACTACTTAAATATTTTTGGAGACTTACTAAATGAAATTATTACTGTTGTAATAAATAAATGAATAATGTTGTAATAAATAAACAAAACTAACAGTTGTTTGTTGATTTTTGGCAGAGGTTATTCCTAGAGATTTGCGGCAGAAAGAAAAGTTCTTAAAACACTTAACAGGTGAGCAACAGTACAACATTTAGTGTAAATGTGTGTGTTGCTGTCAATGACACCCAAGTACACATTTTAATTGATGACCGTTTGGTTGTTTTTCTCTTTGGGTCTGTTTTAGGGCCTCTTTATTTCAGCCCCAAATGCAGCAAACACTTTTATAGATTATATAATTACACCAGGGACTGCACAATACCAGCCTGTAAGTAGGTGGCTATAGATGTTTTACCTTTTTTTAAAATCAAAATAATGTTTAGATCTTCTCTTCTTCTTTCTTTGCATGTGTCTAATATGTTTGTCATAAAAATTGCATTCCCAAGTCATTGAAATGTTTCAGTGTGTCTAAAATCACATAAACCTAATTTTTAAGCACGGTATTTATTCATGCTCACTGTAGATTACAGAAGATGTGCTCGGCTACTCAGAAGGTTAGCGGAGCAGTGTTCCGAAGGATAGACGCTGCAGGTACATTTTTTAACTTAAAACATTTGGTGTGATTATTTACATCGGCAGTATTATTTTAGAAAACATGTTACTCAGCAAGTTAAAAATTCTATGGCTAATTAATTGTTAATTATATCGTTTTACAGATCTCGACAGACTTAAAATAAAGAAGGACCCAGAATAAAGTGCCTTGAAAAAACAAGAGGGGGCCTTTACCAATAATTATAGAAACCTTAAAGCATAATTTATCTTTTTTTTTTTTTTTTAACTATCCTGACCACTGAGTTCTAAACACAGTACCATGGAAGTCCTATTGACTGACAAATCAATGTTATCACTCCTGATAACATGAATGGTGCAAGTGAAGATGCTGATTTGTATATGCAAAAACTATGCTAAAATCGGTGTACCGCAAGTCCATTTACTGCTGTTCACTGTTTTACAGATGCTATACAAACTCAAAACTTAAGTCAGTGATTTTGCATTGTATTTGTAAGAAATGTCTTTTGGCAGTGATTAGGGATGAAGTTTTTTTTGTATTAAATAATATATAAGCATTGTCCCTGAATATGAATGTCATTTACTGTATATATATCTAATCTATTTATATATTCAAGCTATTGTCAGTTGCTGGTGCCAAATATGTACACATTCTAGCTAGAGTGCAATATGTAAATACTGTAAATATAAGAAAATCTATCTTCAAATAAAACTTTGCTATATGTAATGTTTTTTGCTATGCTTGTTTCATGTCACAACTAGCCAATCACAAAAACAATGGCATCACAACCTTTTTTCATTTAGAATAAAAAAAATACATAGTACTTTATTCCCTTATTGTTATCTAAAACTTTATTGTTAGACAATTTTTGCTATTTGTACATAATTTCATGTAAAAAATAACTGAAAATTATCACTAAAAAAGTTTTTGGACACATGATTGTCCCATCAATATGTATTTTTTGGAACATTCAATTCCAGATTAAGTGAATTCACTAATATTTTTAGTTGTCTGAGGTGCTGTTGGTGTTCTAGTTCATCCCAAATATGTTCAGCGGTGTTAACATTAGGTATCTGTGCAGAATACACACGCTCCTCTATGCCAATAATAACACATTCATTGTAAATAGATGGTTTGTTTTTTGGCAGACATTGGGCCCCTAGCCCATAGCACCCACACACATTGTGTAATGTGCCTGGGCATGCCACGGTAGCACTCACACTAACAAGTTTACAGAAATTCTTCAATCAGAAGACAGCCAAGAGAACCGCCGCTGAACAAACATGCAATTATAAACATTTTTAAGTAAATCCACCAATCAGAATTGCTAAAAGGCGTATACAGTTTTTATAAGAATGCACATCAAATGATTATTGCAGGTAAATGTAGTCTGTAAGAAAAAAAAGGTAGACAAAATGGGATTGGATATAAAAAATATCCTTTGGATTTATGTTTTTAACTTAAATTTTTTTTTCAAAATATGGCTTATGTAATAATTTGTCACATTGTGTGCAGAGCCATTTAGTGATTTTAAGCTATACATATAGTGCATATGTTAGCGAAGACTATCTGTCAACGAAGGCAATTTCATTCCCTCCGCATGGGAAACTCCCACAACATGCTGCCAACACTGTGGTTTAGCTGGTCTGACTATCATTTTGGGTGGCAGCCAAATCAAAGTAAGAGGTTAAATCAGTGCTATTTTTAACATATATACTTCATGGACAAAAGTTGTGGACACCCAAACATATGTGCTTTTGGAACATCCCATACCAGAATTCTTCCTCATTGTTATAATAATCTTCACTCTTCTGAAATGGCCGTTTACTATATTTACAGTGTGCCTGCGGAAATTAGCTTATTTAGTTA
The DNA here is from genome assembly GCA_005784505.1 of Bagarius yarrelli. Classification (NCBI taxonomy): domain Eukaryota; kingdom Metazoa; phylum Chordata; class Actinopteri; order Siluriformes; family Sisoridae; genus Bagarius; species Bagarius yarrelli. The sequence continues at coordinate 2,526,032 of VCAZ01000059.1, read as the reverse complement.
TAAGAACATCTCTTCAGAAACTCAAGATGCGTTGACATGCTATAGGAACCGCAGTCTGAAGCACAGGTAATCAGAAGAAGGTAGATGTCATGAGCTTGTTTACCAAGCGGACTGTGGAGCTAGCACAATCTCCAGCATATAAATTGCTGCTGGTCTCTCATGCTTCGGCAAGGTTACAGCTTGACTGGCTGTTCTAGGAGAAGCAGTAAGCTGGACGAGTGGTTTCCCTGGTTAAGACCACCACCTCCATTTTTTATTGATCTCCACATCAAAGTAAGCCGATTTTTGGCCATAGAGAAACATCTGTGGCTTAACCTCTCAGAGATACGGCCTTTTTGGATCTATGTTTGATGCATTTGTGGGGAGGTTCCAAGAGGCGAAAAGGCAGGCTACCTGCCTTGCCGTACCCAAGTCCCCAACAACTAAGCTTCTTGTATGCTAACGCCCAAAAGTATAGTTTCGCTACATGCACTTTACCTGTGGGAGTCCCAAATGCAAAAAAAATAATTAAATACACATATATTTTAAAAAAGCCACTGTTGTTTATTCAGTGACATATAGCTCACAGTGACCGGTAAAAATCTGATGTGTCTGCTTACATGGCAGGCGCTAATGCATGTATCTGATAAATATCCAGTTTATTTCCACATATAAATACGAATATAAATATCATCTAAAAATAATTTGTGAATATTGGAATCCCTGTGCTATTTTGTATGCTTACATGATTAGGGGTCATATCAGATCTGTGCCACATTGGAGGGGAAAATTGGAAATTACTTAATGTATGCCTACTTATCAGCTGCAGAACACCAGCCTGGACGCCCCAGGAACAAGAACTGTCTGGTCTGATGGCCTGGTGGTTCTGATCTTTAAGGAAAAGGTAGTTGTTTCTCTAAGGGGACCTATTTCATAGCACCGCAGCACCTTTAACGTAGGCACCTCTCCTGGTGGGAGCAAACCAACACTGAAGTTTCTTCCCTGTTCAGTTCCCAGGAACCAGAAAGCGGTTGCTAAAATCCCTGGGCAGCCAAATCGACCTGGGACATGTGGTTGCGTCTAGGGGAGGAACAGCCCCTTTTAACCAGAGTGGGCCAGAGGACCCCCCTGAAGGTGTATACATGGCGGCCTTCGGGATGGCTGTGTGTAAACACCCACTAATTACTCATTTCCTTCATGGCACCAGGAGACTGGGACCTGCTTGTTAACTGGGGTTTCCGACTTGGAACGAGGCAGTGGTTCTAGATGGGCTGGGGGAAACAGCCAGGTATTTGCTGCTATACACTAAAGTTTTTTGCCTTCCCCCACTGTTAACCTTGCCATCCTGCCTAAAATTTGCGCCAGACATGGTTAAGGCATTCCTCCATCTTTGACCTATGTATGTCTCTAAGGTGCCCTTAAATATGCCAAGTCTTATAGTGCTGCAGGCTCTATATCCCCCTACCTTCCATGACCCAGAGCAGAAAGATTGATAGAACAGATGCCTACTACTACTCTATGCCCACTCGTTAAAGGACATTTGTGATGCAGCAAGTGGGTCCTCCTGGCACACATTTGTCTGTTTTTATAATCTAGACCTGGCAAGTGCACCAAGATATTGAAGTCCTGACTAAAGTGTCTCCAGACAGGCTCTAAAAATTTCACGTGCTTCAGACTGCGGGGAAGAGTTTCCATAGCGTTTCCATGCAGCGTTTTGTTCCCTCAGGGAACTGAGGTTACGTTTGTAATCTTAGAGATGTTCTTCCACAACGTCCTTGACAAAATAAATAACTCTATGGACCTTACTTTATTCACAATGGTGTCAACATGCTGAAACATGTTAGTTTCAGTGAAAGGAAATCTTAATATTACAAAGATATTGTATACAACTCTTTACTTTCGACTGAGACAACAGTTTATTACGGAGTATCACAGCCATATAATGTATGACAGTGATTGACAGATAGCCGTTGTAAAATAAATAAACATGTTTTACAATTGAACTTAATCTACTAGATGCTTTTTGGGTGTATTTTTCAGTGAGAAAACATATATGTATGTAAAACATACATATATAATACACTTTTGAGTTCTTCCTGGATTAAGGGTAGAAAATAGAATGTCATAAAACTAAAGACTTAACTATTTAGGCACCGGTTTAAAGAAATCTATTCACCTGAATTTATGTTTTTCATGTTTACTGCAGAGTTGCTATGAAATTGTTAAAAATGTATTGAAATATGAATGTAAAAAAAATGTATTGAAATGACTAAAATGACTTTCATTTAGTTTTAAGACTGCACCTAATCAAAAAGTTAACCAAGTAGATGAAGCTATCATTTCAGTTCACCCTCAGTTAATGCACCAGTTTGCATCAAAGTTCACCGTCATAAACTAAAAGATATGTCAATAAAACATTTTAAGCTGAAACAAAAATAAATAGTAAAAAAAAAACAACATTATGACTTGCAAATTCTTTAGGGGGGTTCGACTAGTTTTGCATTTCTAGGATTAACAATTACATGTTTAGATGACACCTGTTCAACATTACACTAAACCATTGCCTTACAGTGTGTATTTTGCCCAGTGGGTAGTGCTAGTGAGCACATTGATGCAAGTCCTTAAACAAATTGGCAAAATTGTCAGCTGAGCTTTTAATTAAAAATCTTTATGACCTTTTGTTAAATGAAGCTAGAGAAAACACACACACACACACACACACACACACACACACACACACTATAATTTAATTAAGCATCACCTGTATTTGACTCACTAACATAACTTGTCCTTACCTGTTACAGACAACCCTATCTTTCTTATCTGTTATTCTTAAGGCAATACTAGTTAAGAATTTACGCAGCTATTTGATGCATAAGTGGAAATCTTGTCAATATTTAAGGGAATTTGTGTTTTTTAGTAGGATAATGTAATATGGTCATGTAAGGTGAAAACCCCTTTCATCTGCTTGTACAAACAAATGAGGAGCCTAAACAATCTTTTGCCACAATAGTTTCATTGTCTGTGAGGTGCTATGAGGCCACTTTATTATTTCCTGAGCTTCAGGATGGCCAGCCAAACCCCTGCAAAAAGTTAATGTTTAAAATGTAATGTTTACATTGGTATCTACATACAACATTCCTGAAAATACCATGCTCAGCTTAAAGTCTTTTCCGCCTCACCTTGCTTTTTCTCACACTAGTTATTCACCTTGTGGACAACATTTATTCTCCTGAAAATGACGTGAAGTATGCAAAGAACTTGATAAGCTCATTACTTTAGCTAAGAGCCTCAACTAAGCACATGATCCGAGAATGTTCAAAGCTTTATAGATTATATAACAGCAAAATAGTTACCACAAAAAAGAAATCTTTGGATTATACAGGGTTTGCATTCCCAAAATGACAATGATTACATTTGCAGTATTTGGCAGACGCCCTTATCCAGAGTGACTTACAATATTCCTTGTTATACAACTGAGGGTTAAGTTATAAGGGCCTTGCTCAGGGGTCCAACTGAGGGTTAAGTGGTGGCTTGCCGGAGCTGGGAATCGAAGTGGTGGGCTTGCCGGAGCTGGGAAACCTTCGGGTTCAGGGGTAATCCAACACCTTAACCACCTTCGGGTTGAGTAATCCAACACTTAACCATCACACCATGAGCCACCACTTCACCACCACAATTAGCATGAACTTGACAGTGGAACACAGGATACACTGCAGGGATAGGGATCGGATGCCAATCTATAGGATAAGATAAGATATAACTTCATTTGTCCCACATTGGGGAAATCTCTATGTTTGGTTAATTTATGAAGTATCCCATTCATGCAAAAAAGTTTTATTTTAGTGCAGTTGACTAGGAACAAACTGCACAGTCCATATTAAATCACATTTTTACACCTCAGTGTTATAAAGGAGATCACACAGTGATTATATTTCCCCATCTGCTCCAAACACACCCTTGCCTTGTGTGCAACTGCATCACTGTCAATTCCAAACTTCTAATAGAAACACGGAAGAATTATATTTACCAGAAGGAGGTTTGTATTTCAAAAATTTTAGTATCTCTATAGTTGGACATTTTAAGACTTCACCTAGATTTTCTCAAAACTCTCTCATGCCACACAAAACACTAATTATAGTTCTAAGTAATTAAATAATCCAGGTGTGTCTAATTGAGGAGGAGTAGAAAAAGGGACTAAAGGCAAGTGCATGTTTTGAAAGATAGATAAACTCTCACTCTCCTCCCGATTTATGAGTAAGTATTAAAATTCAGACATGGCAGCACAAGGCTCAGATAGCATACCATTTTGGGTGTGTATATAAATTCGCTTTTGGTGCTTTGGTACAAATAAATGCAGATGCAATGACAAGCAACCCCAAATAACGTTTGCAGGTGGTGCCCACGGAAAATTGCAGCAGGACAAAAGCAGCAGGACCGGTATCTGGAGAGGAGTAACTGGAATAGCACTGCCAGAGGCCTACAAATTGACCTCACCAGGCTACTACAATGCATGCTTTTGACCAGACATTGAGCAACAGACCCCATGTACCTGAAACTGCCAATAACACCAGTGCTTAAAGCTCAGCACCATGCAGTTAACTATTATCAAATAGTTTGGTTTGGCCGGGTCTGCCATTAGCACCCAGTTAGTTCAACAGATGAAAGCAGGTTCACAGTAGGCAAATGAGTCTGGAGTTGCCAGTGGGAATCTTGCAATATTGACTAGAAACACCGATTTAGCAATGGGTCAGTAATGGCTGACGAAAGAAAAAACTTTGATGGATTCAGACCTCTAGGTGCTGTCCACCCTTTCTACTGTACTAGATACCTGTACTGCTGCTAGATAGTAAAAATAAAATCCTAAGAGCCATTTTCAGAACTTATGGGCTCTGGTTTGGGAATGAAAATACCTGGCCTCATGTGGCAAGAGTGTAGGCAGTTTTTAAATAATGAAGACACTGATGCTAATGACTAGCCCTTATCCTCCTTCTAACTAAATCTAGTTGAGAACTTAATGATTGTACAGTACAGGAGTTCACAGATGGCCTGAGCCATGTCAGGAAGAAGCTCCCTTAGGACACCACCTGCTATCCCATCAGATGTTGTCAAATATGCTCATACAGGCATTTCGGGACCATTTGCACTGAAAAAGTAAAATTTGATAGTTAAATATTTTATTCTTGAAATCTAATTGTGATTTAAGTTTTCTGTTTTTAAGCAGTGTATAAATAATTATTTATTTATCTTCTATACCTGCTTATTCCCTTATTTGGGATCACAGGGATCTGCTGGAGCCTATCCCCGCCGTCTCTAAAAGGCCAAAAGGCAGGAGGGGTACACCCTGGACAGGTCACCAGTCAATCACAGGGCCACACTTACAATCACTCCTATGTGCAATTAAGAATCACCAATCAACATAACATACTTGTTTTTGGACTGTGGGAGGAAACCGGAGTACCCAGAGTAAGCCAAGCAAGCACAGGGAGAACGTGCAAAGAAAGGGCCCTGCCCGGAATTCGAACCCAGGCCTTCTTGCTGTGAGGCAGTGTATAAGTGTATAAATAGCGTAAGCTAAATTAGCTGAAATTGAAACTTAGGTTCATATATGAATTGAAAAACCCTTAAAAATCCAGACTTTTAATTCCAAGACAGCATTTAAAGATTTTACACTGAAACAGCAATACTCATTTTGTAGCTGAATGAGCAAATTTTCGAAGCCTGACTTTGAAGCCTAAGCTGGTAAAAAGCCACTTCAGAAGTATAAAGGTTAAATTGAGAAAGATTAGGACTAAATTTCAAATAGTCAAATAGTGTTAGTCCGGTGTCCCAATATAGAACTGCAAAACATGAGTACATACTGTTTTAAAGTTAAATGTACTGTCTCCCTAATAAAAGTTCTTGTTTTTAAACAAAAATAAAAGTTATCAACCCATTAAATTTTATTAGGTACAGATATATATCAGAATCACAAATCAATAGAACTCCAAAAGTCAGTGGTTGTAGTAAAGTCTGTTGTTGTGCAACAAGCTTCATTACGATGTTTTCATATGCAGAAAAAAAGTCAGTTTGTTTACATTTTAGTCAGGTGTCTTTTCCAAGCCTTAAAATAGTATTGTGTGGAGGGAGGAGGAAACGCTTATTACATTTCTGACATAGCTGGGTGTGTATGATTGACATCTAAAGAGGTAGTCATATAAAGCGCAGATGGGATCAGTGAGTTCATTTTTCTATTGGCTTTCAGACTGGGGTAGCGAGAACTGCTACCGCATTCTGCAAGCCGAGGGCTTCGGAGCCTCCTCAAGGGAGCAGAAATCTGACGTCTGCAAAACTTCTTTTGGATGACTCATACGCATGATTCATGTTTGGTGTGTGTGTTTTCGTGTGTGCTCCTTCACCAAGACTACTTCATTTTTAGGTCATTGTCACAACACACAGGAAAAGCCAGTCTAGTCGAGTTTCCCAAACAGTTGGCAAAATTCAAGGAAAAATAACCTGCCAAAAAATGTATCCACATCAGAAGGAAAGAGTTAAAAAAATGCTTGAGACTTGTAACCTAACTAACCCTAAACAAAATTCTTTGCCAAACAGTAAACAAACCAACATATGGACGCTACTTCACTATATATTACATTATATAATTTTTTAAAAACATTTTAGGTTTATCAGTGACATATAGACATGCTCAGGAGTCTTTATTAAAAAACATGTCCTCATTCTAGTACGAACAGGTCACGATTTGAGAATACCATACTGGTGGGTCATCAGTCTTGTCTTATGACTCAGTAATAAAAAAAAAAAAAATCATTTCAACACTTAATTGCCAGGATTGAAGAGAGTCTTGATGCCTGTCTTCATACCTGTTTCCTGATTAGAATGCAATGTAATGCCATTATCTGTAGCTACAGTAGATATACAGTCAGCACAAACCAGTGCAATTAAACAATACAATAAGACTCCAGATACATAAAATCCACTGAATCATTGTCAAAAATGGGAGGCATAAAAAAAAAAAAAAAAATCCAGAGCGTTAGTCTTTATGCACAGTTGAGTAAAGATCATTATATATATCGAGGGTAAAGATTGTGCACATTAAAGGTAATGGCGTAGCATTTAGATCTTAAAGTTGTATCAGGGTTAATTATGGAACTGATTGGTAGCGGGTTCATTTAGCACTAATTCAAGCCTTGTCCATGTTGTAGTTTGTCAGCTGGTACAGAGTGCAGAATTTTGGCAGGACCAAGCTATTAATTGTCTGCAGTGTGGAAATATATAAAATGGAAGAAAATTGATAGCAGTTGCCTCTAGTAATGTGTGCAATGTTAGCATTTTGAGAGAGAGAAGCAACTAAACTGTGTTCAATAGCACTAACTTTATATGGCTTTATATAAATATAACGTTTACTCAGGAAACACAGACAAAGGCTACACCAAAACATCACTCACTAAAATATACATTTATGAGAAGAAGAATTTTTTGTTCTTCTCCTTTCGTGTGTTCCCTTTTTAGGGGTCGCCACAGCAAATCATCTGTCTTCACCCAACCCTATCCTCTTAACTCACACCCACTAACTTTATGTCCTCGCTTATCGCATCCATATACCTCCTCATTGTTCTTCTTCTTTGCCTTCTGCCTGGTAGTCTCATTTCTAACATCCTCCTACCAATATTTTAATTCTTATCCCTCATCTGTTCATGTCCAAACCACCTCAATCTGGCTTCCCTAACATTTCCCCCAAACCATCTAACACGATCCGTCCCCCTGATGAACTTGTTCCTAATCCTGTCCAACCTCATCACTCCCAAAGAAAACCTCAACATCTTCAGCTCTGCTACTTCCAGCTCTGTCACCTGTTTCTTCCGCAGTGCCACTGTCTCTAAACTATACAACATAGCTGGTCTCACCACTGACTCTAAACTATACATCATAGCTGGTCTCACCACTGTCTTCTTCACCTTCTCCTTGATTCAAGCTGATATTCTCCTGTCACACATCACTCCTGACACGTTTCTCCACCCATTCCAACCTGTACCTCTTTTACGCACTCTCTCTGGACTGTTGACCCCAACTACTTAAACTCCTGTACCTTCTTTACCTTTTCACCTTGTAATCTCACTGTTCCACTTCTCTCCCTTTCATTCAAACACATGTACTCTGTCTTGCTACAACTAACTTTCATTCCTCTTCTCTCCAGAGCAAACCTCCACCTCTCCAGGTTCTTCTCCACCTGCTCCCTGCTCTCACTACAGATCACAGTGTCATCTGCAAACATCATTGTCCAAGGGAGATTCCTGTCTGACCTCGTCTGTCAACCGATCCATCACCACAGCAAACAAGAAGGGGTTCAGAGCTGATCCCTGATGCAGTCACACCTCCACTTTGAACTTCTCTGTCTGACCTACTGCACACCTCACCACTGTCCTGTTTCTCTCATTATTTATTTATTTTCAAAGGTACGGTGCTTTTCTGGCCTGTTATTTTTCTGCTCTATTTTTTCCCAGAAGATAATATAATATATAATTTACGCAAAAAGAAATTCCACATTTTTAATAGTATCTTTTGAGGCTGCTTTTAAATTGTATATTTAACAATCAAGAAAAACCAACTAAAACTGTACTACAGCCGACTGGTTTGTGGTATTAAAGTTAGACCTTATGGAACACACGCATAAACAAGTTTATATTTAACTGTGTTTTCGTAATGTTTTTACACAGTTGAGTTGCACTATAATGTTACTGCCGACAAACCTTAGCTTTGTTTTGACAGGACAGTGGCAAAAAAGTTATTTTCTTGGGATTTCAACAACAGAAATTCTTGTAACAACAACAGTACATATCTCCAAAGTGTTCTTAGTTGACTACGTTTATGTACCTTCACACTATAAAGAGAATAAAAGATCTTGTCATTTGTAGTCAGTGTTGGTATCGATTAGGTTATCCTTCATGATTTTCTGGCCTGAATAACTTTATGCTTGAGTCATATAACACCCCCTACTGGATGGATAAAACACAGTCGTATAAAATATCACAGCAATATCTACCTGATAGGACTGACCTAATCAAGGCTATTATGAAAGGTCATTGTGAATTGGAGTGTGGCCTTTACCTGATGTCTATCTTCCATTTATCAAGTTGCCACTTAGTTGGTCAACATTGCATCCCTTGAGGTACTTAATAAAATTTAGATGAACCCAAATCTGATCTATGTGTGTGTCTGTTGCTTTAAGTATATTTATTTTGGGGTAAAACACATTAGGTTTAGTTTCCATTCTCTCATTGCCAGTCATTTTAAACAACAGACGATCAAAGCAACAGCTTCGGTGTAATGCCCATCTAAAAAATAAGCCCTCATCTTGTTTCATGCCAAATATGAGTGACTCACTGGCTTTTTAGTTGCAGTCTGATAATAATAATAATATTCAATTCATTGTGGAAGGTATGTGTACTGAGCCAATGAAATGCATTTTTCGCATATCCCATCTTAGTAAGTTGGGGTCAGAGCGCAGGGTCGGCTATGATACAGCGCCCCTGGAGCAGGAGGGGTTAAGGGTCTTGCTCAAGGACCCAACAGTGGTTGACTTGCCGGAGGTGGGGCTTAAACCCAGGTGTTTCTAGTCTTCAGATTAACAACTCAGCACCTTAACCATTTGAGCCACCACTGCCCACCACTACCATAAAACATAAAAAAAAAAAATCATACAGCTTTATGCATTTAAGACAGTTTGGATCTTCATTTTAAGGCTTATTCTTGAGAACTGGATTTTGATAAAACAGAAATTGAAATGAACATATTTGAGTCTTTCTATCTGATGTCCATACTGCAATAGATTCTGCAATTTTTAAACTAGAGTGTCTTTGTGTTGGATATAATAGTTGTCACTAGTAAAACCCATCGTGAAATATTGATAAAATAAAATACAGAATATGTTGTCTGTAAAAAAATATGTAAATGTTTGGAGTAAAAAGACAACCATGTTTTTTTTTTTATATGAAAATAATTGTGTTTAATTTTTTGGTCTCAGTTTCTGTCGGTCAGAATGTCAGCAGATTAATTAATTAACTATCCTGATATTGTAACGGTAATAGTAATGCCATTTTTCACAGGTTTAGTCAACATGTAAGGTTATAGACTAAAATTAATTAAATAAATAAATAAATAAAATACTTATTTATTCTACACATTTTTTATACCCAGCTTCCTTCTACAAAATTGATAATTCGAAATAGCTGTAATCCAAAAAATCTATATATGTAAATCATTACAATTAATATAAAACGTGATCAGCACGCACGACTCTATTTTATTGATATTTCAAGCCCACTCGTTGTATTGGATTGTATTTAGACGTATCTTAATTATGTAAATATTTTCTTGTTTTTTTTGTATCTAGATATTACTGTTATTATTTATTTATGTATTTTGTTTGTACCTTGTTTGATTGTACAATTTTTACTTATAATAAAAAGGCGCTCTGGGGGGTCCTCATCAAGATGACGTCATTTTTTTGGGGCCTGATCTATGCCTGATACAAAATTGTGAATGTGATAAATTATGGTCTGCAGTTCGCGGCTAAAATAATAATAATAAAAAAAATAATTTGCCTTTTTAATTAGTTTTAGAGAGCCAAACATATTTTCCATAGTATGATGTGACCGGGGTCCTATAAGACCAGCGCAGCAGGTTGGACAGGTAAATCGGAAGAAAATGAAAGTACATAGCCAACGTGTTTAACCTGTGCCAGGTAAGAAGAAGCCAAAACTCTCAAACAAGCGTCTCCAAGTCTCGCAAAAACAGAGTGGGTAAAAAAGTAAGTACATAAGATATTTTTCTTAATCTTCTTTACTGTCATAGTTTCCAGATAAACAATTCAGACAATGCTCGCGTGATGCTTCTAAATAACTTCCGATTTACCTGTCTTTCGTTCAGTCTGTCTATTCCTGTCAAACTAAATAAAATCGAAAATTAGTCTAATCTGTCAATTTGTAAAAGTTGTCAGATAGATTAATATAAAAAACTAGCTAATATAGTTAGCCAACTCTCTTCAGGGACCATCGCTTTTACCCGCCTGCATAATAGTACTGAATAATAGTTCTGAATTGCGTCATTGTCTTAATATGCATAATATTTGCATATTTCCTTCAGATAGATTGAAATTCACGAGTTTACTAAAACTGGAAAACGTAGCTGGTAAAATGCCGATTTATATATTAATTAAACAACAGTAGAGTTTCTGCTCATAATCTAGACAAAAATCCGCCACAGATTATGCAATAAACTCTTAATTACTTATTCATTGATTTTAGTTTAATATGTGCAAGAATGATGAACGGTGATTGGTCAGTGGGAGTATCAGCTTGTGTGAATGCAACAACATATATTTATTTATTTAATTTGACATCACCTGATAAGATTGTAAATTGTTTGTATAACTATTTGCACAAATGACTTGTGTAATATTTTGTATATAGGCTAATCATATAAGAGTAATAGGGTATAAACGAAGGTATATATGCTGGTCTGGTTGCATTTTAATAATATGCAGTGCTTTAATAATGCCATCACTAAGAGACTAATAAATGATGTATTGTAGTTATTGGAAAAGTGTAAAAGATACCCGGTTCTTTGTCATGTACAGTATAGATTTCAGTACAGTTAAATTCTTCTTTAAATGTCCTGATGTATTGGAAAGCAGTGAAAATTTCAGGCATTACATTAAATAATTAATAAATGTGTTTTTTTTTGTGGGATGATCTCATTGACTTACAAAAATTTAGGCAAAACAGCTGTAACATTGCTGTGTGACATTTTCGTTAATCATTTTGGTCTTTGTTCAAAGGGCTAACTATCCACACCGAAATGTTACATTTCATCTGCCACATTTATCACTTGATGCATTATGTCGCATTATATCTACAGGGGTGCAGGACTTTCTGGGTCATAATCAAAGCAAAAGCATTATTGACCGGAGGGTGGGGGGTGGCTGGACGGAAGGGTAAGAGTACTCTATAACACTGTTTCTGAGCTGCTGTGAGTCACTCTTAGAAACCCGTCAGTGCAATTCACTGTAATTCTGTCGGAAATGTGCTCAAATTAATGACAAATTTTCAACCACACACACACTCACATGCTATGTGCCAGATAAGCGTGCTTAATGTGTGTTGATGGCGCCCTGTATGGGCTAATGTCTTACCTTGTTGCCAAGACTGGCACTGTAGTTACTACAATTCTGGGAGACGATGAAAAAAGAAAAAGCAGTCTTTGTTGGGGCATTTATTATATCAATAGGAGTCGGTAACAACACATCCCTGCAGCAAAACTGTTGCAACAGATGCATAAAGCCCATACAGATATTAACAATATTAACAAAAGAAACAATATTTTTAAACAATATTTTTATTACAAATGTATTAATGTTAAATGCAGTACTGAAACTTTGACAGGTCTGAAACATAAACATTTGTGTATCATGAATAACTCTAGACATACATACTTACTGTGCCTTAAAAAAGTATTCATAACCCTTGAACTTGTTCACATTTTGTCACTTTACAACCACAAACTTGAATGTATTTTCTTAAGATTTTATGTAATAGACCGAAATGATGCATGATTTTCAAAATTTTATGCAAATAACAATCTGAAAAGTGTGGTGTGCATTTGTTTTCACCCCCTCCTGCGTCAATGCTGTGTAGCGCCACCGGTTGCTTTTTTTTGCCCATTTTTGCTCAAACTCAGCCAGATTGAATGGGGAGCGTCTGTAAACTAGCCACAGATGCTCAATGAGATTTAGGTCTGGACTTTGACTGGGTCATTTTAAAGCATGAATACTCTTTAACCATTCCATTGTATTGCTGGCCGAATGTCTAGAGTAATTGTCTTGCTGGAAGGTGAAGCTTCTTCGAAGTTTCAAGTCTTTTGCAGCCTCCAACAGCTCCATCTATCTTTCCATCAACTCTGACGAGCTTCCCTGTCCCTTCTGAAGAAAAGTATCCCCATAGCATGATGCTGCCATCACCATGTTTCACAGTGGGAATAGTGTGTTCAGGGTGATGAGCAGTGTTACTTTTCTGCCACACATAGCAGTTCCTTGATCTTTATGATGCTGTTTGTTCACTAGTGTTCCTTAACAAACCACCGAGGCCTTCACAGAACAGGTGTATTTATACTGAGACTATATTACACACAGGTGGACTTCTAAAGGCAATTAATTGCACTGGATTTTATTTAGGGGTATTAAAGTACAGGTGGATAAATACAAATGCACACCACCGTTTTTAGATTTTTATTTGGTTAAAATTTTGAAAACCGTATTATTTATTTATAATTATGTGCTACCTTGTGTTGTGTTGGTCTATTACATAAAATTCCAAAAAAATACATTCAAGTTTGTGTTTGTAAAGTTCAAGGGGTATGAATACTTTTTCAAGGCACTGTAATCACATGGGAACAAAATTTAACTGCATTTTTAATAATTGGCAAAAACCTAAATTGTATTCATTCTGACGTTTCGTCTCGGAAGCTGTTCATCTGGCACATTAACTAGCTCCCAATATAGGGGTAGCTCAGACTTCACCCTTTTTAAATTAATCCCAAGTTAAATTGTCAATTGGCTCTGACCACAACAGATGCTTATGCTTTGTTTCTCTGGGTGGAAGCTGCATTTGTAATGTGTCATTACTTTCAGTAAATATGAATTAAGGAATAATCACACTGTCGCAAGTGTATTCATTTCGCATTCTTTTTTGTTTTGCTTTGTGAGCCACTTATTCACTAATTACAGACTAATACATTATGTAAATTTGTGTAAGGAGCAATTACTGGTACAGTAGTAATCATAAAAATTGTATTCTCATTGTTATTCCTTCTAAGATGCTTGCCTTTGTTAATCTGCCCCCCCATTGGGCAGCACAGTCTGACGTCAAAGCCATGATTTGGCGCATGGGGCGGCATACAACATTTTTTTTTATTTCCAAAGAGAGAATTTTTTTTTTTTTTTTTTTTGCGATTTTGTTTGGAGGCTTTGTTACCAATTAGTTAAACCTTAATAGAAATGATGACAGTTAATTTGAATAATATCAAGCGTACCTTTTGAGTACATGCTCCAAATTTTTACAGACATCTTTTAAAAGTTTCACCCTGCCATTTATGTGATACAAAATCAATGCATATCCTTGCCACGATTCAGTTAAAATTCACGTTGAACAGCACAATATAATCAATCATCTTTAATCCTGGTTTGGTTTTTGGTGCCAGATGCTCTAGTTTGTTTATAGTCAGTTTAAGCAAACTGATGAAATAAGATTTTCACTTGTAGTAGTCTATAGAGTTTACACAGCATGGTGCAAAATTCATATCCATGCTACATGCTATACTTTTTTTAGAAGAGGTCAGAAGAGAATGGCCTAAAAAGTTAAGGCCAAGAAGAATACATTTAAAAAACACCAAATGACCACCACAAGTGGCTGATTGCACCAGCTGGATGTAAAATTCGGGGTTTGAAGTGGGATTAAAGCCCTACTCTTAATGCACCAAGCCCTCTGATTAAATATTTACCTTTTAAACAAGCTGTTGCACAGTGTCTAGTCATGCCCATGTCAACATTCTAATGCATTGATGGCTGCCATGTTTTGGTTACGAACATGCTTCAACTTCAGTGACTTCTAAGATAAAAAAAAACCTCTGTGAAGTTGGCACCCCATTAAAAGAAATAATCACCAAAACTATGCCATTCGTTTGTGCTTTATTTGTTCCGCATCAATTATTTTGACAGTGTGACGTCATCCTCCACCCCATGTTGCCCAAATCGCTCCAAACCAGCGCAGTTCGTTTGTGCCGTTAAAACAAAAACTGTATCTGTTTTCCTTTTTTGAATATAACCAAAGTATTTTTGGAAGCTGTGACGTCACTCTCCACTCCCGTTTGTCTAAATCGCACAAACTGGTGTCATTCGTTTGAGCTCAATTTGTGCCTTTAAAATGAGCATTGTATCTATTTTCCTTCCTTAGAAATATCAAATACAATACAGGGCGGTGGTGTCACACACCACCTCACGAGGCAGTTTTATGTCTAAAAAGAATATTTGTTGTTGTCTACAGTGTAAATACACAGTTTGAGCATTACCACTACACTATGCTTACATACAGGTAAATAAAATTCTCTAATAATGGTTTAATTAAAAGTAAATTCAAGCTCCCCGAAGGTTAATAAACGCTGTACTGTACTCAAATGTTAATAAATGAATAAATATTAAATTGAAATGTACTACTAATTTATATGTAATTTAGGGATTCCTCTGCGTACCACTAGAGGGAGGGAGCCTGAATACCACACTTTGAGAAACTGAAAGACAATACACAATTATAATTTTCCACTAGTTTATTAAACAAAATCTAGCATTAGTAATTTTACAGTGTTAGTACAGCCAGAGACGTTACAGTACATTGCAGTGAAAGAAAGAAAGGAAGAAAGAAGAAAAAAGTTTCTTTTTATAGCACAAAAACAGCACAACCTGAGCACAAACAGATGCAATTTGGACGGTATGGGGTGGACAGTAACAGTGAAATAGATACAATAATCATTTTAATGGCACAAACCAGCACAAACGAGCGGCACCGTTTTGAAGATATTTGAACGATATGGGGGTGGAAAATGACGTCACTGCCCCGAATTTTATTCGTTGTTTTAAAGGAAAGGCAATAGATACAATGTGTATTTTAACGGAATCGAGCACAAACGAACAGCACCGGTTTGGACGACATAGGGTGGAAAGTGACGTCAAAGCTCCTGGAAATACTTTGGTTATATCTAAAGATAGAAAATAGATACAGTGTTTGTTTTAATGGCACAAATCAAGCACAAACTAACTGTGCTGGTTCGGAGAGATTCGGGCAACATGCGGTGGAGAATGACGTCACACTCTTGTTCAGACAGCACAAACAGTAAGTTGAAAACTAGTTTGAGAAATACCTAACTTGCTGTCAAATTAATTAACAATGCCCGCAGAAGATTTCCCTTTCAAATATAAGTCTAATATAGCGTTAACATTGACCTGTTCTGTAAAGGCCTCAGTGGTTTGTTAGAGAACAAAAAAGCAGGGTTAGGTTTTAAAAAAACTCAAGGAACATCTTAAGGAGTGCTGTTTAATCCAGCAACCAAAAATGGGAAAAGTATGCTGCAACGGAAAGCCTACCATGACATGGCCGTCCACCTGAACTGACAGACCGAGCAAGGAGAGCACTGATCAGAGAAGCAGCCAAGTGGCCCATGGTTACTGTAGAGAAGCTGCAGAAATCCACAGCTCAGGTGGGAGAATCTGTCCACAGGACAACTATAAGTCGTGTACTCCACAAATCTGGCCTTTATAAAAACGTGGCAAGAATAAAACTATTGTTGAAAGAAAGGCCCGTTGGGAGTGTGCCACCAGCCATGCAGGGGACTTTTGGGGCGAAATGCGAAGTGCTGTGTGTGGTTTGGATCAAAGAATATTCATGTGTTAGAATGGCCCAGTCAAAGTCCAGACCTAAATCTCATTGAGCATCTGCGGCAAGACTTAAAAACTGCTGTTCACAGATGCTCCCCATCCAATCTGACTGAGCTCGAGCTATTTTGCAAAGAAAAATAGGACAAAAATTTGTCCAGATGTGCAAAGCAAAGACTCTCGGCTGTAATTGCAGCGAATGGTGGCTCTACAAGGTATTAATTCAGAGGGGGGCTGAATACAAATGCACACCACACTTTTCAGATTTTTATTTGCTTAAAATTTGGAAAACCATGCATCATTTTCGTTCCACTTGACAATTATGTTTTACTTTGTGTTGGTCTATTACATTAAATCTCAATAAAACACATTCAAGTTTGTGATTGTAATGTAACAAGATGTAAAAAAGTTCAAGAGTTATATTTTTTCAAGGCACTGTATATCATAGCACACCTAAATCCTCAAATTTCTATAAAATTCATCTATATTAATGCCCTTGTTCTAATACTTTATAATTTCTATAGTAAAAGCACATTCTAGGCTCAGTGTTTTTATAACGTGTTCCATTAAGATTTACAAGAAGGGCCAGCCTTTAAAATAAAGGGTGTGTTTTGATTTCTAAAGTTTTGTTTTTTTTTTCACCTTGACACAGAAAAAAGAAAATAACAGTAGCTAAATTGTTTCACTGACGTTTCACAATTTTAACTGCTATTATAATTGAATATAAAGTATGACATTCTTTAATAATTTGTTAGTTTTGGAAAAGTGCTTATTTAGGTCTGTTGAAAACAGGATTTGCTGTTAATTGTTGTAAGATAATTAACTTTGTGGTTTTAACGGCAACATAACACCTTGCTGTTGATTTATGTTTCTATAACAACGCACAGTCATGCTTTAACAAGCGCACTGCTGGGTCATTAAGTAATAATTTACATTTAACACATTTTGTAGACACCCTTATTAAGGAAGATGTACCTTTATCTTGTTTTGTACAACTGAGCAATTCGGAGCATTCCTTAAGTATCCATCAGTGACAGGGCAGTAATCTTAAGAATTTTTATTTATTATTATTATTATTATTATTTTTTTTTTTTTTATAATTAATAGTCTGAAACCTTAACCACTGAGCTACCATTAATTACCATTAATCACAAATACCTGTTGGTCTAAGCTAAAAATCTACAACCAGACACATTATACATTATGATTTATTTGTAGCTGTGGTAACATTTTCAAATAGGACATAATAATGGACAATTTGTTTTCTGTCCACAACTAGCATGTTCTGCTGTGTTTTTATTGTTACTTATTATGGTTAATCTCCCCTGTAATTTTGCTAGGTAATAAATAGGTGAAGATTGGCATCTGTATCTAAAACGTCCTAATTAGTGATTGCCATGTACACCATTGCTGTGTTTTAAGCAGGTGTCTCCCAAGTGTAATGGAAAATTGTCATGCTGTCAAAGCTGGTTTTGGAAACTTGAAAGACTGCATTGAAATTGACATGTCGCAAGCACCTCCCTGCAAAAACTATTACCAAAGACCAAACGTCAAAAATAACTTTTGTCCATGCCAGTTGGCTTTTCGGATCTTACTGAATCAGCCATGACAATGTAATGAATTATTGTAAAATGAGTTAGGGTGGTGGTTTGGCAGATGCATACAAGAATCTAAAAGTGGATCTTATCTGTGGAAACATTAAGACGAAGTGTGACAGATCAGAGTCTAAAGAGATTCTGAAAAGAAAATTATTTGATGTTAAAATCTTTACCTGGTTTTGCTAAGCAGCTCTGTTACTCACAATATACAGTTGTGTGCCTAGAAGGTTGTATATTTTTAAACCAGTGGTTACTACTGTTTAGCACAAAGAACAGCAATTGTCAAATATTTTAATTATAAATATACAGACCTATGGGCATATTGCAAAGCTGACGGGTCAACTGGTTCATTAAAACCGTCAAAAGTCATAATTAGATAGCATCGGTATTGGTGATAACTCAAGAACAAGATTAAATTTGTACAACAAAAAATACCCGTTTTGCTTGTGCAATTACTCTTAGTGTAGGGTGGGGAAAGACACCTTAAGGAGTGATATTTGACCAGAGGCCATTTATAGTGAGACACTCCCAAAATAAAAATTTACATTTTGGTTTCACCTATAATTATTCACTTGTTAATTTTTTCTTTAATATGTGTAAACCCTCTGACCTTTTAAGTTTTACTGTTCAGGAAAGGCAGTCTGTATCTACCATTATTAAACTTTGTTCCTTCTTTATTAAATTAACCAAATGTTATTTTATGTCTAAACTAGTAGCTAGTCTGTATCCAAAGTTGATTAGGCTTCAAAGAAAGAGTAAACAAGGCTCTTTTGGTATAGGTGTTGCAGCTCTGGAGTGGTGGTTGCTGCGTTTCTGTGGCCACTCTATACTCAGCCCACCTAAAAGAGCATTCCTAAGGAAGAGAGCCATTCAAAAGTGTGATGTTGCCGTTTCTTAATATGGTATTCCACCTGTGTGTTTCTGTATGAGGTTGTTAGCTGGTACCGGTGGATGTTGATCACTGACTCTTCTGTCTGAGCATCAAATGCACAGGGGTGTATTTTGTCGATGAGTCCAGCTGCAAAATCAGGCTTTAATGACTTAAAACAGGAGGCGTTCCAGTGCATCTGTCTTTATCTAATTCTCTCCCTGGTCAAAGCCAGGGACAGACTAGTTCAGGCAGTAGCCTAGGTGGTCTCAGGGTGACAGTGGGGACTTCCCCACTGAGGACCCAACCATTCAGGAACCCTTATTTCTTTTGCACTTTGCAGCCAGTGAAGATGCCCGGGGAAACATGTTGGATCTTTCCAGTATTTACCAGTCATATGCTCTTGATGCTGGGAAATTGGTTTCTTAGGGGCAACCGCGCCCCACCTTGGCGCTATTGGTCCCGAAGGTGTAAGATGTCATGTGGGTCAAACCGTGTCTCCCTTCCAAGGGGCTGTGAAGAAGCTGTTTCTGCTTGGCATTGCTGCACCATAGACCTGCACCAGGGTGGTCATGACCCAGATGTTTTGAAGGCACTATATACAGCAGCTGACCTTGTGGTTTGGCTGACAAAGGTCACAGTGTGTTGGCTGGGTCTATGCTTATGGTACAGGAACACCATCACTGGATGTGTCTAGCCGATATGAGGATGCCGACAAGTTCTACTTTTTGAATTTTCCTGTGTCCCTGACTGGCCATTTTTCACAAAGCGAAGCCCAGCAGTTCACAGCAGAACAGAAGCGGACTGTCCCTGATGGACAGCTGTTGCCTTCATCTGACTGCTGGCTGTAGCAGTCTCCAGCCAAGCAGCGCTGTGGACTTGGCCATAGGCAGGCCTCCCAGCCCATCCAGATCACTGTAAACCTCTCCTGGATGGATGCACCTCTGCATCAACCTTTAAAACCCGTCTTGGGGCCTCTTACCTTTGTTTAATGCAAACTTTGGCAAGGGGTCTGAGACCATAGATTCAGAGATGAAGAAGGCAGCTTTTAAGAAGATAGTGAGCTCAACACACTATTCCCTGGAGAAAGGTTTGGACTGTAAAGAGATTGCAGTCTTACTGATTAAGGACACGATAGAGTCAGTCTTCCTGTCTGATATGAAGGCAGTTTTTTACAGCATCTTTTTCTTTGTATCCAAGACCTTAGCTCTTCACAAGCTACTGTTCAAAAACCTAACGCAGAGGTGCATTTTCAGTCATGGGATCAGATGCTCAGTCACCTTAGCCAGTTAGGGGGTCAACTGTGAAAAGAACACACTGGTGCAGAGGATCATTTTTTGGGGGTGGGGGTTGTGGAGCCATCACTTTGGCTTATTAGTTACAAGGCATGCTTGCTCTCTCAGATTGCATAATTGTGCAACAGCAGAAAATGCTTCTAAAGCAACAGAAGGTGGTGTACAGATGTCAGAGCATTAAATATGTGCTGTCCTAAACGTTAAGCTTTCAGCAGTAAGTCCTTCTATTCACTGCAAAAGTTTTCAATTCTACCTTACATTCTACTGCAAGTGCACGTTTATACAGCGTTACAACAACGAACAGATCCTGGACACAGAACACCACTACCGACTATGCTATAATCATTCTTGGTGAACTGCCAAAATACAGACAGCGTGTCCTACCAGAGACCTTAATCATCTCATACTGGTGATGATTTGATACCATACTTTTGGCAGAATATAATACCTCGATATCAGTACTATAAGTGACTAATCTCAAAGCCTCAAAAAATAAGTAAAATTAAAAAAACTATTTTGTATCAGCTTATAATAGTATTTTTTTCTTGTCGTTGATAGTACTTCTAAAATTGAAGGCTGGCTACTTAGACAAGTACATTACATTACGAGTTGGATGAATGAAATGAAATGAACTGTACACACACAGTAATGAACAAGAATCATGTTCTTATTGTTCTACAATTTTAAACATTAGATTTCAACTATCGGCAAAGTGAATAATCATCATATGTAGTATTTATGCTGGTTAATGTTGGGTATGTGTTTAATGTGTAAAGTAAAGTTAACATACTAAACATGTATTAGTATATTCATTATTTTTAAGTAGTTTACTAGATTGGAGGACGGACAAGTGACACAAAGGCCTAAACTAATCATGACATTCATTTGATTCTTTAATGATAGCAGTCAGTATAATAATAATTGAACAATTATTTCAACTGTACATTGTGCTCACCTGTGTGAGGTGTGTGCTTGCGTGTGGAGGAATCCCTGAAGACAGAGACAGAAATAACATGTCGTCGTGTAAATAAAATAAACGTTAGCCTATTATAATTTGTTTAATTAAAAAAACCTATTAAGCTGCAGGGAAATATAATGGCAGAGGAAACACTAAGATTCTTGACCTAGCTTAAGTGCTTCAACACTGCAGGTGTGCTTACCTTTATAAATTTTAACAGATGTTGCTTTATTGTTAATTGTTATTTAACAGTCAAATTAATATTAAAAATCATGTTATTTTTCTGTCATTTTTAGATTTTAGTCCCAAACAGCCGACAGTATTGTACTGTTTTAAATATAATGTATACTAAAAAATTTCCAGTACAGGTATACCGCCCATCCCTATCCTTATTCCAAGTAACCTCTCTCTCCACCCCTCCTGCACTTCATATCAGTGAAAATGATCAGCAAAAGAGAACGCACTAGGTTCAGTCACTGGAATTCTTTTGTTTCCTTCTTCATGGAATGAGGTTTTTTGCAAGTAACAAGCATGTTGTCAAATCCTTTAACTACAGTGAACAACCCCATTCCATCTAACTTGAAGTCTGAGGCTAAGAAGGCTGCTAGAATCCTCCGGGAATTCACTGAGATTTCCAACAGAGAAGGCCCTGACAAACTTATTCCAGGTAAACACTATTTATGCATTTTTTTATTTGAAATGATCTTAATTGCTGCATAAAATAAAGCATAAACCAAACCACAATTCATTTTATCAAGGTGGTCATTAACAAATAATCAGTGTATGGTCTTTAGTGTATGTGTCTGTAATCTGACTGCTTTTCATAAGAATTAGATTGTTGCTGCAGCTTTTAGAACATACTAACTGATTTATAATGCTACTTGTCAATTTCTCCTTTGTCAGAAATCTTTCCTGATGAAAAGTTATATTGCTAATGGTTTACAATGCCACTGTCGAGTTGCCGCTGTTCTACTGTTGCTTACTATGTAACTACATTCTCTGTACAGCAGTTACACTAGCAGGTTAATTGGTATGGTGCCGTGGCAAATATTGTTTTGTATTTCTTTAATTTAAATTCTTTGTTAAAAGGTTCCTATTGTTATATGTATTATACAAATAAATATTCAGATTAATTTAGTTAATTTATATTGGCTTGAGTTGGCTAAAAGTCAAATGCTGTGAATGTAAGTCTTTCCAGATTAAGATAAAAAAAAAATCAAATTAACAGCTTCCTGTTATTGCTCACCTTATTGTTTCCGCTCTCTCACGCATATTTAACAATTTGCTTTCTTAAAATTTACTCCAACTCTTCCTTTTTTACATAATTTGCATAATAGTTTCACAAAAAAAGAAGTACAACTGAAGATCTAAATAAAACCTTTTCTTCTTCTGCTGAGGTGCAAAACCTTTTTGTTACAGTCTATTAGAACCGTGTGACAATTTTTGTGCGGTCATAAAATAATATGTTTACTGCTTTTTTTTTTGCTTGTTGTTTTTTTTTGTTAATTTCATAATTTTTTTTCTTCTAAAATTAATTTTAAATTTTAGTTTTGGAGTAGATGTTTGTATGGCATGTTTAAATCAGAAAAATCTATAATGAGCCTATTTGGTTTATATATTGTCCTTGTTTTTTTTTGTTTTTTTTTTCTCTTTCTGTCCAATTAAGCCCATGTGATTGCCAAAGCCCAAGGACTGGCAGTCTTATCCGTTGTTAAAGCAGGATTCCTCATCACTGCTAGAGGGGGAAGTGGAATAGTAATTGCTCGTCTTCCTGATGGCCGTAAGTTCATTTTGTTTGTCCACTTTTTTCTAGACTTAATTGTGTACTTATATTTATCAATTTCAAAGTTACAGACTTAGTAACACACTAAAATAAGCAATATTAATTGTGTAAAACATATTAGGCTATTAACCGCTACTATAGCCTACTACGTCCACTGCTTTGTTCTGGGGTCCTGGGTTACTGATTTTTCCACCACTGCTGTTGCTGACACTGTAGACAACTTACTGAACTATGACATTGTTTTTTTGTCATGTGAAAGGCTGGTCAGCCCCTTCAGCTATTGGCATCGCTGGTCTTGGTGGAGGCTTTCAGATCGGGTTGGAGGTGAGTTTCTGCCTAATTGTAATTATTTTTTCTATTCTTCTATAAATTAGAAATTCTATTATATGCCCTGTCTGTAATTTTAGCTGTTTGACTGAAAAAGCTGTTTTATCCAGTTATGGGAATCTATTTAGTCTAAAAATTCCATTTTCTATGAAGTGGAAATAAGGATTGTGATATACCACAACTTGTGGTTTAGAATGTGTGGAATAGAATTAGAAGAATGTAAAAGAACATTAAAGATAATATAATCTTATAATATTAATCTTTAACGAAAATCTTCAATGAAAATTATATTATTATTAATCTAATGATATAATGTAAAACAATAATTATTAGAGCTTATTTGGTATTCTTATTGGTTTTCTTTCTTAGGCATCCGACTTCGTCATCATTTTAAATCAGCGCCGTGCTGTGGAAGCTTTCAGTAAAGGAGGAAACCTTACATTTGGAGGAAATTGCACTGTGGCTGTTGGTCCTGTTGGCAGGTAAGAGTCTTTACCTCCAATGCCAAACATTTTCATAATATTGACAGTCAGGCTGTTGCATTGTTCGTGCATGTAGTTTATAGAATGTGTTAGTGAATACATTTCTTGATGGCTCATTTAGATTATTGTGACTTCTTCTTTTTGTTTATATACTATATTTTGTTTATGTATGAACTATATTCTATATACAGTACCAATTAAAAGCACAAAAATGGCAAGCGTGCCCAAACTTCAGACTGCTACTGTAGCACTACTAGATCATACTAAAAAAAGAATATCGGCTCATATATTAATATCAATATTTTTTTTAACTTCCTAATATTGGTATCAGCCCCCAAAATCTCTATTGGTCGGGCTTTAGTTGCAAGTGTGTATTGCAAGGTTTAGAGCATTTCAAATCTGCAGTGGCACGGGTACTAACAAAAGCAAGGGTGTAGCTACTCTGTTATAAGAATATTTAATGATATGTATGTTAAGCTTTTACTTAATTTTATTTGCAATGGGTCATAAAGCCTTTTGTACATTTTAAAGAGCAGTTATATTTTATAGTGGGCACTTAGTATATATTCTGTAGGTGTTCGTACAGTTCAAATTTGAATCTTGTTTGGTGGGTTCATAAATATTTTTTATAACATGTTGTCTCTTTGTGTAATGAAGATGAATGTACCTGTCAGTTGCATTGTGTTGATTTTTATTTTGGCGCCTTATGAGACAAGTTCCTTTTGAAGAACAGTGATTTATGCTTTTTGCAAGCATGAGCAAGCACAGTGTGTTCATTTTTTTTTTTTTTTTTTTTTTAAGAATTACATATAATAACAGGTAGCAGCTTACCACATTATAAACCAGTAGTTTAATTAAATACTTTACGAATTAAAATACCTTACAAAAGGAATACTTTTGACTTCTGTGCATGAGAAATATATCATTTTTTAGGATAGTTTCATCAACCCTAAAAACATTCTATTAAAGCAAAAGTCAAGAAATTCTGTAGTTTTTTTTAGAATAAAAAGTGATTTTTTTTTTTTTTTTTTTTTAAATAAACGTAAGGACAACAATAATATTACGAATAGTATAACATTTCCTACCAAGAAAATTTAACAGATGAATGTCAACATTACCTACTTGACTGAACATGAAAGCTTTGGCTCATCTGAGGGACTTTTACTTCAACACACTATATAATAAAATTATTCAAGAGAATAAATAGAATGGTCCAGACAGAAAATCGGTGGGTTACCTGAGCAGACATGTGCACTGAAGCTTCCCAGCCAATTCCAGGTAGAATGTTTTTCCAAAAAAACAAAAAAAAGTAAAAATTTAAGTCATGATGTGCCACACTAGTTGACTCGTTTCCACAATGTTTAAATGTCAGAATAAAATCTGTCTTGCCTTTATTTCATCTTATCTGTCTAACTTATCTATTCATCTTCTCTATCTATGGTCTTCAAGCATGATTTCTAAGCTTAATACTGACCACCCCTGTCTCTGTGTGACATTATTTTTTACTGGTTATTTATAGAACAAATAAAACCATGTTGTTTTAAAGTGTTACTGTCGCTTTCTATATTTAAATATTACTGAACCTAAGAAAAAATTACATGCAAGTGGTAAACAATGAGCTACATTAGTTAAAGCTACTCAACCAGTAAGAATTGTTTTTTTTTTTGCATATGATGTATACAGTGCATGCACACAGTCAAACCCGTCTCACTAAGCATACTTAACAGGAATTTAGAGGCGGACGTGGCATTCCGCAGCACGGCAGCTGTCTACACCTACTGCAAGTCACGTGGTCTTTATGTTGGAGTTTCTCTTATTGGCTCCTACCTGATAGAACGAAAAGATGCTAACAAAAAGTATGTCAGAGTAATATGTTAACATCAGTTATATTAGTTTGGTATGTTCCATTACATTGTGCACTAAATGTTCTGTGCTTGTTTTCTAAAAAGGTTCTATTCCCAAGATATTCGTGCATCTTCGATTCTCAATGGTGATGTGGAGCCACCTCCGGAAGCATACGACCTGTATGCTGCTTTGGATGACTACACTGAAAAATACATCAGTGATTGGCAGAGCAATAATATGAATTGGAAGGTGAGTGTTAGTGTTTAAAACATGGGTCTTTTTTTATAGTAAAGGTATCCTAAATTACAGCTTAGATTAAAATGTTTCTAATGCATTATGTTGTATAGTTACAAAATGTTAACACTATACAGTAAAAATACATACAAACAGCAGGTTCTTTAGGAAGTTAAAAAGAAACCAAAGTGAATTATATTTGATATACAAGATCATAACAGCATGGGAGGCGATTCTTTTCACAGCCCTATTTAACTTGTGTCATAGGTTTAAAATAGGAATTAGATCTGCACTCTGGGAAATTCCTGTTTTGACTTAGATTAATGTTTTGGGTTGTTTGTGATGGAAAGTACACATTTTCTCAATTAATTATATACTGTATTACAAAGACCTGCATCTTTGTGACAAGAGTGATTGGAAATGCAGCTGTCCTTTGTACTGGTACGTGTACTCTCTGTAATGCATTTGACATACAACATGTTTATTGGTTTCTTCCTTCTTAGAGGGTAGCCCCAGCTAGACCAGCACCTCCAGTCCAGAGATCAGCTTCTTCATTTACTCCAAGGTCTGAAGGTAAGAATCTTTAATACAAAAAAATAAGTATTAATAATGAACAATCTCTAGTTAATGAACCACCGGTTTTTGGTTCAGCAATAATAGTGCACCAAGTAATTTGTTCTTGGTTGTTTTATTTTACTCTAATAGTGTATATCTTTATCCACAGCTTCTTTTGCAGAAACAAAGCCGGTTCTCTATCCTAGTCTTTCTAGCTGGGAGTCTAAAAGCTCAGGTGGGTAAAATCCACAGACAGTCTTAATCAGTATTACCAGAAAACATAGTGTTTGTTTTATTATAAAAGGAAATCTGTTAGATAGTCCAGAAAATTAGCCCAAGTTGAGTACAAAATTACTGCCTCCCTTTTGACTAGTCCTGTCAGCAGTTTCACTAGGGAAATAAAACCTTTTTTAACATTTATCAAACTGTGTAGAATAGAACTTGGGTGTATTTTGCCCTGATGCAAACAAGGCAAATATTTTGTTTAGGATTGCAGTTGAAAGTCTGAGGTAATTTGGGGTCATAGAGTATAATATAATAATTATATGTAATGTACATACCAAATATAACAAATGCATTACAATAAGCATTGTACTGACATTCTGAAATGGCATAATTATTTTTATTTTTAATTTTATATTATTTTACACTGGGTTCTAAAATGTTTTTTTTTTTTTTTAAACTTGGTTATTTATTTATTTATATTCTTTTACCAATTATAGCAATCTTTTTGCATATACTCGTGACTTTATGAGGTCCGTATAATTTAATAGTTTTATAATTTCTATTTGGGGTTCAGAAATCTATTTAAGGGCATTTTAAGTGGCCTGAAATCATTTATAACTGCTGGAGATTTAGCTATTATTCCAATTAGAACCACTTTAATTTCTATAAAAATTCAAGGTAATAAAAAAAACTAACAATATTTTAAAAATTTAGCCTTCAGTTTTTCTTCTAACCAAATTGAAATGGTAGCCATGCAAGACATGGCAAACACTCTGCAGCGCCTAACAGAAATCTTATGAGTTTTCACTGTTGTTTTTTGACATTGTGTCCCATTTCATTTAAGATATTAGTCATTTAGTGTTGAATCGAGACAGGAAGCTTTTTTTTTTTTTCTCCTCTCTTAAGAGAAGCAGCTGTCAATCATTCAAAGGTTTTATGACGCCAAAATATTTTTCTATGTAATCCCTATTATAGTACACAGAATGATTTCTGTTCCTCATAAAATCTCCTTTGTTTTTAATAAACTGTTGAAGGTTTAATCACCGGATTAAATAAGAATGCGCATGTGAAGCAGCCCTTGTTTTAAAGAGACTCTGTGAAACTAACTTTAAGAGTAAAGCAGAAGAGCCGAGCAAGGCCCTGGTGGCTTTCCCATCTCTTTTGTTCATGCTGTTCATCATGTCAGCAGACAACTGCAGCCTCTAGATCCTTTCCCACAAAGGGATAAAAGTATCATTAGCACAGGAAAAAATACACAGAACACTGGCCAGCTGACCTCTGGGTCTCTGTGACCACATTAACACCAATATCACAACATTAAACTACCATCATGTTGCCCAAAATATGGACTGAGCGACCCAAAAAAACAGGTTATGTTTTATGATTTCATTATTTTAAAAGGTTGCCATTAATTATTACTGTTTTTGCCTGAAGAAGTGATTAAAATGTAACGATGTTAAGGTAAAACTTACTAATCTGTAGTAACCAAATTGTTGCTCTTTAGTCATGGGATAAAAAAAACACCTCTTTTTTAATTTTTTTTATTTAACAGCTTATATACGTAAATAAATTAGTGTGTTTTAGCCCATTTTTTTTTTTTTATGTGAACCTTAATTCTTTATTATTAGAACAATTTCTTAGTCTCATTTCCCCTTCTTTAATGGGATTAGATCTAATTGTCATTCATTTGTTATTTTTACCTCTCATTAAGACGTGTTAGTTAGGCTTATGAGAAGAGCATGCCATAAAACAATAATGCCCATATCTTCTACATTATGCAAAACATTATGACGGGTAGGAATGACTAAGGACTCGAACGTGCATTCATGTTTTAAACTGTCAAGTGTCAAGATGATTTAGAAATGTTTCTGTTGAAAAAGTCGTCAGGGATGAGTATGGAGTTATGGAGCATCTAGACCCCAGCATTCAGTGGTGCTGGCCTGTGAGTACATGCCTCCCTCACTGGTAGGTGTCTGGCCCTCATGCCACCCCCAGGAAATAAGTTTGGCCATAAACATGCATATACGTAGCCTGCTTAAGCTTTCATAGGGCTGTGATAGTTTTCCATGTACCTACTACACAAAGTAAATATGGTTCTGCTGCCTTTAACACCTCAAACCACCTTGTGATGCTGTATAGATGTGCTATGCTGGAGAAGTCGGACTACCTGTGCAACCAGGTACTGCCTCATGCTCTAATCCAGTGACAAGAATCCTAACAAAGCACTAAACTCAAGACAAATCATCCAGAAAGAACAGTAACAGCAATTGTTTTTGCAAAAACCGTTCTATTTTTCGGAAATTACTTACTGTTGCCACTTCAGTGCTCGCATGTATATGTTGTATACATATACCGCAAAAAAGTGCCTTAAATACATTATTCTATAATCTCGTATTGTATAAAAGGATATCTTTGAGATTCACAGGTTGAAAAACAAATAATAGTACAACAAATGATACAACTAAGAAAGCATATCTCTCTGTAAGTTAAGTGCATGTAATAGTTTATTTAACCAGAGGTTGTAATTTATTTCATTTTGTTTCTTTTTAGGACCAGATATACTGGTGTCATAGCTGCAATCTTTTAACACCTATGCCTCACATGTACAACTAAATAATGATTAATGTGTGAGTGCTTTAAAAACATCCCTGTTGTGTGCTAACTCTTTGAATAATTCCAATCAGACTTGGACATGGAGATACCTTAATACCCCTCCTTTTCATGAGCTTTGACTATTTGGATTTTGCATGTGTAAGCAGAAAGCTGCAGAACTCAAATGTCTCTGCTCTGCCCAGACACACCAATCTGACGGATGTGGAAAATCTCTGGATTATGTTGCTGTCAAAGTCTATGACTTGTTGTGGCTTGCACTCGTGGTAAATGGAATTACTATCTTGACTCGAGAGGTATTTTATAAGTGTGTATAGTGTTTTTCAACACTCTAAATATAGACCGTTACCGCTAACGTTAGGAAATTATTATTTTTTTTGGAAATCTGAAGCTTTATCAGGGAGGTAAAAATGATGAGCCTTTGCTTATTTTAGCATACCAAAGCATTTAGATGAAGTACAGTAGGACCAGCAAAGCCCTTCGATCATTTCGTTTGAGGTTATTCTTATTTCCAAAACTTTCATGAATATGTTCTTCTAAATTCCACTCTGCCTTTCTAAATCTTACTGCTGATGAGTGGTTTGGTCTATACCTCTCTTATAAATTCTACTTTAAATAGTGGAATGATACCTGTTCTAAGAAGTTTATAGGTGATGTCATTTACTGTTGTTTCGCTAGTTATCTTCGCTGTTCTTACTACGTGGTAGTGCAGTGCTTAAGGTGCTGGACTGCTTATTGGAGGATCAGGGTTTGATTCCCAGCACCACCAAGTTACCACTGTTGGGCCCCTAAAGCAAGACCTCAACTCCTAATTGCTCCATATAAAAGGGATAAATATAAGTCGCTCTGGATAAGGACGTCTGCCAAATGCTGAAATGTAAATGTTCTTAATGGATTTGGTTGTTAGTACACAAGTACTTTTGTTCCAACTAATATAACAACATAAAAACACAGCCGGTTAGTAATATGTTTGCATATGCTTCTGAAATGCTTCTGTTTTTTTGATGATTTATGATTTATTTTTTTAATTAATAAAACTCAAATGACTTTGCTTGTCTAATACTAATAGTTGGGAGTGTAAATGCCACACTGCCCTCTAGTGTGCCTCACTCGGTATTATGTCAACCTGATTTAGGTGTCTAAAACGCTGTTTATTATAGAACATACTGTACACAGAGCTCTTTCTTAAAATATATGTTTAAGGACATAACGAATGCTTGACCTTTGTCATTTTAACAATGGAAAAACTATGATGAGGTTTATATTATGCAGTGTAAGATACTTTTTTTTGATTTTTTTTTTTTATGGTGCTTCTTTTGACCAACATGGCACTCAAATGTTGGAACTATTTTTATGTTGGCTGATAGAATGAGGTTTTGGGCTAAATGGCCTGGCTTAAATAAAAGTCAATGTTTATTTATTTACTTTTATTAAGATGTAACTGTCACAATGTAGCTATAAAGATATCCAGATACACTGTTTTAATGCTTGAAAAAAATCAGTATTGATTCTTTATTTTGTTGATCTGCTTATCCCCTCTCTTTCTCTCTCTCTCTCTCTCTCTCTCTCTCTCTCTCTCTGTGTCTCTCTCTTGTTTCTCGAAACCCTACAGGTGAGGCATCAGGTGGTGCTCTGGTTGTCACAACCATGCATGAATTCACAGGGCAGCAACCTGGTGATCTGAGCTTTGCTGTGGGAGATCGCATCACTGTCATCACAAAGACTGACTCACAGTACGACTGGTGGGAGGGGGAGCTGGGGGGGAAGGTCGGCATTTTTCCCGCTAACTTTGTATCACTCAACTAAGAGTCAGATTTAGGAATTTTTGTTTTCCAGACAACAACGTGAAGGATTGATTTTTTTTTAAATTAATGATTATGCCAGCATTGCAAATGGGTCATATATAGCCCAACACAGTGTGGCACGGTACTGGTATTTTATTACAGTGTGGCACGGTACTGGTATTTTATTACAGTGTGGCACGGTACTTGTATTTTATTGGTTCAGAGGTTTTTATATTAAAGGTCTTAATTATTGTTTACTGGTTAAGAACAGCAGGGGTCTATATGTAAGGAATTCTGTGTGCATGATCTCCCCGTGCTTTGTGGGTTTACTCCGGGTACTCCAGTTTCCTCCCTACAAAAACTACAAAAACGTATGCTAGGTGGATTGGTGATTTTATTGATGATAAATTGCCCATAGGAGTAAGTGTGTGGTTGTATGTCTGTATGTGGCCTTGTGATGAATTGGCGACCTGTCCAGGTTGTACGCCTGTCTTTGGCCAAGTGACAGCTAGGATAGATTCCAGCAGATCCCTGTGACCCTGATTAGGATTAAGCAGGTATAGATAATGGATGGATGATTAAGGAATTGCAAAAGTCCTCTTTTAGTGAATATATCAAGTTATATTTATTGAATTACTGGTTAATGATTAAATCATGTATTTTTTTTTAAATATATACTTAAATCAAGGTTTTTTGCACTAGCTTTGCATATGTGCATTTATAAATTGAAAAAAAAACCCGGATTACATTGGCACAGTGGGTGGTTGTAAACTAACATGCATAACTAATCAATTGTTAATTAAGCTATTGTTATTACTTCCAATAGCTAATATTTTTATAGGATTGGTTCTAATAAATGACATTTAAATCCCTTTTTGTAATTTGTGCAATGTAATTTTTTCTCCCTTTACACTTTTTAAATTCCTTCTACTTTTTAAGTGAGTGTGGTTAAGTTTCTATATGCAAACCATTAATTTAAACTATTTTAGCCTCGAGATTTAGTTGTGAACAGTGTTCATTATTTAAACGTATGAACTGTGTTTCTATAGTTGCACCAGGGGCAGCCGAAAGAAAGCTATTTAACACGGTAACAATAAGTATATTGCAAGTCAATAACAAAATAGTTGTTCTATTCCACTGTTTAACAGTCATATCATTTCTTTAAAAAATTCAACTGCATTTAGTTCATGCGTGTTCAGAGCACCAGGCAAACAGGTGCAATAAAGGTTCCTGGACTAGTTTCATATTCTTCTTGGGATGCAGAACTCTTTTGTCCTCCCACTTTTGTTAATTGCGATTCCTTTTTTTATTTTTATTTTTCAATGGCTCCCTCTAGTGGACAACATTTAATGTTACCCTCGCTGGGAAAAGGTTAGTGCGGCAACATTAAGAAAAAGCTGCAGCCCACAAGTCAGCTTCTCTCTTTAAAAAACCCCTAAAAAAACACAAAATAAATTGGATTGTTGGTAAACTTGAATTTATGGAATAACTCTTGAATATTGTTGGGGCCAGAGGGAGTGTCAGGTACATAAGTAGTAAATAAATTAAGTCATTTGTGGAATAGATTCGCTCCCTCTGGCCTGTATGTCCCCTCCGAAGAATAGTCCAACCACAGTGGAGTCATCAGCAAACTTGATAGTGTTGATGAGATGAGATGGAATGCAGTCATATAAATCATTGGCTGTTCCTCAGGAAAGACATATCCAGGACCTGCTGCCTCAGGAGACCCCTCACATCTTGGTCATAATATGTTTAAACTGTAACCATTAGGACGGCGCTTCAGATCAGTAAAGTCGGACTGTAAACAATAATTACACACACACATTTAAATACAAAAAAATAAATACTACCTTACGTATGTGCAATACCACTGTGCAGTTCAAATAAGATGTTTCAACTGTACTGTTTGTTATTTATTTCTCTCTTAATTTTTCTGTTCTTATCTTGTCTGTTCTACATGTCTTTACTTTTCAGCGCACTGTTGTAGTGAGCCACTTTAGTTTCGTTGTACTTCCTTGTGCAAAGACAATAAAATATTCTATTCTATTCGATTCTATTGCTCATCAAACAAAAAAATTCAACAAAAATGTGTATTCTATCTGAGGCAAAAGTTAGGACACCCTAACCTTTAATAGTACTCCATTTATTAGTTTTCAGTCAGTCCTTGGTTTTGGGTCATTGTCATGTTGCAGGGTCCAGTCCTGCTTCAGATTTCCTTTTTTACAGATGGTCTCAAATGTTTCTCAAGCACCCTTTGATACACGGTAGAATCCAGGCTGGGTATTTGGTAATCCAGGAAGGTATTTATTCAGGCTTGGATTGCACTGGCTTGTGACCCCATGTGGCTCGATTAAATTGATATTAAATATGCAAATATGTCTAATTATGTGAAACACACAGGCTTTAATAGGGTGTCCTAATTTTTTCACATTAGTGTAGATTTATTATCATTTTAATATCTGAATGTAAAGTAGACTGTGTTCAGTCATGTGTAGTCATACATGTGGTCACTGATAATCAAATCAAATGTCACACAAAATTGGTCAACACATTTTATTATAGTACAAAACGACTGATTTCAACCCAAGCTATTTTTATTTGTCTACTTTTAGACTAATGCAGTATGGGAAACTGAGTCAACACAGTTATACAAGACTCGAATGTATGAGTCCTGAAGTGCACAAACAAAATGCAATACCGTTACATAAAAAAAAAAAAACAGTCAGTGTTTGTTGTCAAATCAAACCGGTAATTGTCTGTGTGAAATATTTGGGCATTTCTTCAATTGTGCTTAATAAACTGGCATGTGTGTCCTATTAAAGTGCTTTTCTTTAATGCATGTCGGCATGATGGCGCTGTGGTTTACAGTCTCCTAAAACATGCTTTAGATGTTAATCCAGTATATAAAAAAAAGTTTTTGAAGATAAACACGACAGCCGGTATGTCCAGTTAACGCATTTATTACAGGGTTGCCCATATAATTTATTTTCAACTTCGATCACTGTGTCACAATCACAAGTCAGTAATTTTCCTGTGTTTGATGGTTTAAGAATATGTAAATTACCTCTTCAGTGCTGCTGGTTTTTTCCATATATTTCCTGTCTTTTGAATTTGCTTTCAGATTTGCTATATATATATATAATTTCTTTATTTTTTTATTTTGGTATCATTTGCTGATTTGTGATATTGCCTTGTTTTGGATATGTATGTGCACTTGTTTTCTTAATGATCTTGTTGGAATTTGTTTAGCACTTAGCAAGTTTTCCATACAATACAACATCATTAAAGCAACACAAATAAAAAAATGTGGACATTTTTACTGGTATTGGAACTACCAATATCCTTTTTTTAATATATATATATATATATATATTTTTTAGGTAACCTAAGTAGCCTTAGTATGCACCATTTCTGATATTGAGCTTATCAGCACCTTTATTTAATACTTAATGTATTGTTCTTTTGTTTGTTAAAAAAAATAATAATAAAGCATTTCTCCATGTGCCTCTTCAGAAACGTTCTTAATAAACTAAAACATTTTAGACACGACAGAAATGAGAGTTTTAAATGTAGTGCAAATCTACAACATGAAATGTAGTTTTTAAAAATACCTTCAGAGCCGTCTTATTTTATCTTTACCTGTATATACATGCCTCCATATACAATCCATAACAACTTTACCATTACAGTTCTCGAGTTCTCATGTTCTATTCCAATCGTATCATTTCTCTTTTGACCCGAACCTCTAAACTTGTCATTTGTGTGTTTTTAAAAATCCTCCCTCACATTAGCTATCTGCAAATCCTTCTTTCTTATCATGCCAAAAGAAAACTTACATGTATCCTGCATTTCCTAACCTGCAAAAGGAGAAGACATATTGAAGAAAAACATCCTTAATCCTTTGAAAATGATTTTGCAAGGCAGTGCCTTTTTCTCCATATAGAAAAATTAAAATAAAGCTGTAGAACATATTTAGTAGAACAATTCCCCTTTACTCTATTTCTCTTTGGCTACTATGGGCCAATACAAGCATGTGTGGCAAGCATGAATGTAGTGCTTTATAGCCAAATGTGGTATAAATCATTTTTCTGTGGTTGTTGGTTAAAACTTATCTCCGTTATTTGGAAGAGATTTGGTCTAAGTGCTGCCTTGAGCACCCAATGTGGCACTGGAGGACAGTGACAAAGGGAAAGGAATATTGCAACAGTCTAATGACTCTGCGAGTTCCCCTTCCCTCTCGCATATCACAGTCATCGGCCCACTAGGGATGCGACTGCGAGAATTATACCGGCTGCTTGCAGAACAAGGTGGTGTACTGGCACGCCCATATTTGCAGTGTGTTAGTGAGGGTGAAAGATGTGGCAAAGCACCCTCTGTGCGTGCCCATTGCTCGTATGCTTTCCTGCTTCTCCCCGGTGAGGTGCACTGAGCTGAAAATGGAGATGAGGGCTCTGCACTGGATCTCTGTAGCCGAGGATCAGTGCACTTTAATATCTCCATAGCAGACATCCGGAAACCAGGATCTGAGCGGCTGCCCTTCTTCAGGAGCAGGGCTTTAAAGCTGTCATTGTTGGTGGTGGAACGGTGTTGGCTACGCGAAATGTTGCTGCTCTGATGGGGCTTCAAATTTAAGCTGGGGCTGAAACTTGTGGGCGAGATTGGGGGTGAGGTAATGAATGTACACGGGCGTTCTTTTTCAAAGTCACAACGCCCCAGGACCTTTCTTTTTGACCTTTTGTAAAAAAAAAAAAAAAAAAAAAAAAAAAAAAAAAAAATTAACAGATTATGATCGTGTTCTATTATTAGTTTCATGTTAAACTAAGTATATTAATCTACCCTTTTAAAAACTACATTGTTATGCACACATTTAAGTGTAAGTATTATTATAGAAGCCTTAAACATACAGTTAATTTATTGCACCTATTATATGCTGCTTATTTACAGGACAGTCCTAATTAAAAGCATGATCCCATAATGTTCAGAAATTATTAGTTATATAAAAAAAGGAGTCAATGTGCAGCCTATATAACAGTATAAATTTACTGTCCACTGAAAATAACTCAACATACAATTATTATTTTCAAAATAACTGGCAACAAAAGTGCCCTAGATGAACATGTCAAAACTATGTCCAAAGTGTCAATATTTTGTGTGAGGGGTGTAATGAGGGGGTGTAATGAGATCCGACTGGTCTCGTGAGAATGTGATGATAGAAGATTCCCCGCCACATTTAAATCGTTTGTGTGTCAACATTTTTGTTTTCCAGTGGAAATATGAAACCGCGAAAGAATGACAGACAAGACAAAGGCTGCATTTACACTGCATGTCTTAATGCTCAATACTGATTCCCAACATACTGACCGAAAAAGGTAGTAAAAACAGCGTGATAATAAACACAATGGACAAAGATTAAATGATTACTCAATATGTTGCATTTCGCATCACATTTAAATGTCGGCAAAACAACGCTCTGTTTAGGCGAAGAACCACCACAGTTGTTGTAAGGCATGACATCATGTTCTGCTCCAGAATTCATGTTTCCCTCACTCAACTGCAGTCCCCAGTAACAGCAGCACTCATGCAGCCCCAGACCATGATGCTACCACCACCATGCTTAACTGTAGGCAAGAAGCAATTATTGGTACTCCTCACCAGGGCATCATTACACATGCTGAACATCATATGACCCAAACAAGTTTATCTTAGTCTCATCAGACCACAGGACATGGTTCCAGTAATTCATGCTCTTGAATAGGTTGTCTACAGGAAACTGTTCTTGTGATGCAGCTTCAGAACAGACTTTCTTCTGGGATGACGGCCATGCAAACCAACTTGTTGCTGTGTGCGGCGTATGGTCTGAGAACTGACAAGCTGACCTCTCGCTTCTGCAACCGCTAAAGCAATGCTGGCAGCACTCAGCTTCTGCACCTGACACACAGCAGGAGGACTCAACCCCTTTGATCAACACTTGTGAGGCCTGTAACCTGTCTTGGAAAAGCTCTGTATGACTGTACTGTAACTTGGTTTCAGGGTGTTACCGATCTTTTTGTAGCCTAACCCATCTTTGTGGAGAGCAACAATACTATTACTCATATCCTCTCAGAGTTCTTTGCCATAAGGTGCCATACTGATAATCCAGTGGTCAGTATGAATGAATTGTACTCAAAGCACCAAATTTTAAATGCTCAAAAATAAGAAAATGTTCCTATCAAGCTGACAAACACATGAACATGATAAATAGGACACGTGACTTATCATTATTAAACAATGTATGGCGGTTATCCCTAAGGGTGTATTCACTTTTGTTGCCAGTTATTTTGACAATTATGGCTGTATGTTATTTTACAATATTGCTGTGAGTTATTTTCAGACAACAGTAAATCTATACTTTGACTACTCTAAAATATATCCAAGTTTCATTTCTATAGTATTGTCCTTTAAGAAGATATACTAAAATGTTTGCTGAAATTAAAGGGGTGTATTTACTTATGTAAGATACTGTACATGGTGTTGTTGCACTCTGGCTGACCCAGGTTTGATTCTGGCTTGTGGCTTTTTCTGGTCCCATCCCCCCTCCCTCATTCCACCTCAGGCATCTCCTCTAACTACAAACTATTAAAGCAAATAAATATATCTGGATACCTGTGGATGGCTGCAAATAGGTCATCAATAGTGCGTGGACGTGCAGGCGACATTTCCTCAATATTTTCGCTGTTGCTGAATGTTGGAGAGGAGCTATCTGTTCCAGAATCAAACAGAGCATCTAGGATATACAACAAGAAAGCATATGTATTCCGGTTAGTTTTCTTGTAAAGTAAAATAATATAGCAACAGCAAAGCTAAGGCTTAAATTAGTAAAATACAGAATGTTCTAAAAAAAACGCTGATACCATAAAAATTCTTTCAGTTTGATTTGACATAAAAAGACTTAAGAATCTCACCATTTTCATCATTTTCCTCCTCTTTAAAGATGACCGAACCTGAGCTGCTACTTAAACTATCGTCTGTAATGCATTTTTCATCACTTAGCACAGGGTCTTTATCACTTAGTCCAAGGTCTGGATCACACACTCCGATGTCTTGGCCACTAGTCGAGTTAAGCTGAGTTTCAGCCAGACTGTCTGAGGACATTTCACTACTGACTGAGTGTCTTCTTGGACTCGTAGGTGTAGAATTATGAGAATCACTTTCTACCTCAAGCTCATGCTGAATAACAGTGTATATAGGAGACATACTGTTTATGTTTTCTGACTTTGTAGACATTGCTGAGTCAGTATCTTCAAGCTCATTTAAAGAAGTTTGGTGCAGGTCAAGATCACGATTAGACTGGCAATCCTGTAGTGTATCATTAGATGTGAACAAAGTAGCTGTGGACTGTAGAAAATCAGTGTGGGCAGGAGTACACAAAGGTCCTGTGTCAGGTGAAAGCTCTAGACTGTCACTAGAATGAGTTTTGCTGGCTGGATCGATTAAAACAGAAGCAGGAGATGAAACCAGCATAGTAGATGTGGACTCCTTCGATAGAAAATCTGTTGTATTTACATCACTTTCCAGTGGGCTGGCATAGTCAGATGTAATAACCTGTTTGACAAACTCTGTTTCTACAGGTTTCTTGGTTTTTTGTTCTTGGTTGTCTGGATCACAAACTGTTGTTATAATATCTGTGAAAATATTTTCCAATTTTATAAGCTTTATTGGTCGAAGTTTTACCCTCTGAAGAGCTTGGGCAGTAATTATTGACCTCTCTTGTATTGCAAGATTACAGTCCAGTTTCTTTACTTGATCCAAAGAATTAGGAGAATTAGTCACATCTTGAAGAACATTTGACAAGGGAGGAAGGGGAGGAGGTGGTGGAAGAGGTGGAGAGCTCATTTTATTTTCAACCAGCATCAGAGAAGAAGAGGGTTCTAATGTGGCATGAGAAGTGTCTGGGGGAAATAATATGGGTTCTAAGTATTGTTCTGGCATTGTTGAAGAAACTGGGTAAACTTGCTTTTCTTTAGAATTAAAGCTTATAGCTGGAGGAGATGGTGTGACTGGGGATACAGTGGAAGTAGGTAAACCAGGCAGAGGGCTAGTTAAAGTGGATTGAGAGGTAACCAAACCAGGTAATGTTTTCGGCAGAGGTAGAGGGGTTGGAAGGCTCTTGACCAAATCTGATGTAATTGAGAACAATGGTGAAGAATGAAAGGTAACAGACGACCGCAGTGAGGATTTTCTCTCTGGTACCTTTGGTTTGGGTCTTCCTGCAGGGAGTTTGGTTCTCAAAACTGTTACAGGGGTACCTGCAGTTGGTGTGATAGACTGACTT
Organism: Bagarius yarrelli; assembly: GCA_005784505.1. NCBI lineage: Eukaryota > Metazoa > Chordata > Actinopteri > Siluriformes > Sisoridae > Bagarius > Bagarius yarrelli. The sequence goes on along the minus strand of VCAZ01000059.1, from coordinate 2,486,701 downwards.
GAATAACCACTGGAAGGCGAAGTCATAAAGTGGACTTTGTCTGGCGATGCAGCCATCTTGAAATTTACTTCAGAATTTAAGCAGGCAGCTAATGAAATTTCATTATTGTTTAAGCCTCTTGAATTTTCTTTACTATGTACAGCCCTTCTCATTTGAGGGGATGGGCCATATTCAGAGAATGATTGGGGATTATCTGTGTGAAAGTCCCATGAGTATTCTGAGTGCTGACTGCTGCTGTCACTGTATGTGGGTGTGGTTGGACACACATCAGCTGGTGCTGACATTCCACTGCTTTCTACACTAACTGAGCTTTGGCTTCTGGGACAAAGTTTCCAGGTGTTTTCTAATCTACTAAAAGGTATCTGCCCAGAGTATGAGGCATTATAACTTTTCAGTGATTCATGGCGACATAAGGTCTGTTGTTCATTAGGGAGTTTTTCATTGTGGCATGGTTTTCGCTGTGGTTTGCGTTGCAATGAGTCAGTCCTTTTGGGAGGGAGTGGGGGCTTTTTGGATTTCCGCAGGGAAATGCTGCGAGACAGGGAATGATTACGTAGCAGACTGTCACAATCATCAGGACTTTGATCTTCTTTACACTTATACAAATTGTGCCTTGTGTTACCTGCTTCATTGATGCAACTATGACTGTATGATTTATGACTTGATGACAAATGCATGGAGGTAGAGCATTCCTCAATGTCAACAGAAAACAACGAACTGATGTCTGTTTTACTGGGTGAAAGTTCCAGACTATTACCAGCAGTAGGGGAGGAGCAACTTGAGGTCCACTGGTCAACTGGACCATGTTTATGTGTCCAGTTGTTTATGGTCAGAGTGCTGCAGCTATAAATACTGCTCTCTGACATGTCAGAGTCTTCACAGACACCACAGGGACTGCTGTTCAAGGGTATAACGTTGGAACTCAGTGGGGACCCAATCTCACTTTGGGACCCAGTCTCTGTAGCCACGTGAAGAGAGGCTTGGGACTGGCGGCCAGAAGAGCTAGTAGAACATAATGTACCACTACTGCTGAAAGGGTGGTCTGAGGGACAAGTTGGCAAAGAGTGTATGGGGGTCTCTTCTGAGCCTACGCTTTGTGATGCATGGACAGAACTGTTTCTGGCATTCTGTAAAACAATACCAGCATTTAAGGAGGATATGCTACTATGGAGATTCAAAGCCATGCAGCTTGAAGTTCCGGTATGACATTCATTTTGATTCTGGAATCCACAAACTTTATCAAACCCAGAACTGGCTGTGGGGATTTTTCTTAAATCTGACTTGTGGGCTGAGTCTAGGCTGGCATGTTGCATAGGAACCTTATAGGGTAAAGAGCTTGTAGAACCAGAGGCTGACAAGTATGGGGAACTGGTACAAATAGTCTCAAACTGACAAATTTGGCTATTCTGGCGTGGCAAACTGTGAAAACCTTGGTCACTGGAATTAAACTGATAAGTATATATATCCCTATTGCAGTCATTCATGTTGTAGTTACTACCAGGAGATGAGAGAGAGGTGTTTGCGAATTGAGTAGTGATGCCAGAGTCTTTCTGTAAACAGATTTTACGAACTGAGGAAGGTGCAATCTTGATGTCGTTTATCTGGCAACCAGATTCACGAGTCAGTAAATGCTGAAGAGAAGAGTTGATGCTTCCTTCATCACCAAGGTTGGAATATTGGCCTTTTATGGACTGAGTTTTAGTTTGCTCATTGTTTGCTGTAAGGAGAATAGTATAGACATTACAAATTTACATTATGCAGACTTTTCAGTTAATTCATTTAAATTTAAAAAAAAACAAAACAGAAAAGTAGACATTTATAATAAAATATCAACATTTATAATAAAATATCTTCTCAATGTTCTATATTAACTAAAGAGTTTCAGATGTATCGGTGTGTATGAGTTGTTATACCCAAATATTTCGTAGGTTTTATTTGACATTCTAAATATAAACAGAATGTATAAGCACGCAATGTTCAAACAACTAATTCTATTTCAATTTCATTGTCTTATTTGTTAATTATAAATATTATTAAATTGGTAAAGAAAATGTTGAGTAGAATTTGCAAAACAAAGTGAAAACCGATCATTTCGTTACTTTTCCAGTACAATATTATAAGTGCAGTGGAACCAAATTTCCAGGACAATGTACAGGACCTCAAATACATTAACCTTTAATGTCAAAAGAAAAGCAGAAGAAAAAGTAAGCATTAGAAGAATACCTAATTCTCTTTTGATATTGTCTGGAACCCCTGTTATTGTCTTTCTGCGTTTAACCCTCTTTGACCTCCGTATTATAGTGTCAGTGTTGATTGTGGTACGACGAAAACTCGCTTGTCTGTCAAAGTTCTCTCCTGTAATAGGATGGCAAAAGCAAGCAAATTACCACAAAAATGCAGTTAAACTATTCTTTTTACTGGTACTGTAACTTGTCATTTTAATAATTTGAAACAAAAAACTTTAGCAAAAAATTATAAGGTTATTTTACACTTAAATATTGTACCTGTAATGTTAATTGGAACGATGTCAGTGGTCACAAACAGTGCTTGCTGCCTCATCTTCTCCTCTGGTGTTGGTAGGGGCAGGCATTCACAATAACTGTTATGGTTGTTTATATCACTGATGTTATCCAGGTGGGGGGTCTGTGTCCTAAAGGAGTACACCAGTTTCTCTTCTTCAGATGACGTCTCTGATGACTGAACACAACACATAGACTCATACTTACACTTTATAAAACTCAGTGGCTGGTGACTGTGTCTGGGTCCAGAAAATAATACTTAATTATACATATGCTCAACTGTATTAATTAAGTAAATGAACTACAGCTACTACTTGAACTAGAGACTAAACATTAAATAAAATAGTTCTTTAGTGCAGAACGCGCTGGCATAAATTATTTATGTTAAGTGGAGCTTAGTGTTACAAAGACTGCTTATAACTTTAAATTGGTTATAATGAAACAAAATTAACCTATGATCCATTATTATGTCTGTGTGTAATGGGGAGTCAGACTCGGAGCACAGGTTAGAGGAAAGCACACACGTTTATTAAATCACAAGAACAGCAAACTGGTAGAACGAGAGACGTGTGCAGGTATGTAACTCCAGGGGCTTCTGTTTGTTCTTATTATGAAAGACTTTCTTTCAAACCAAATAGGTTGTCGGGATGGTGCTGGTGTTTAACTGTAGATTTGTAAAGTTGGTATTCCTTAAAATGCTTTAAAATTTTCTTTAAAAAAAAAGTTTCTACAAACCTAAAAAAGTTATAAACATTCTTACCAAAAGACTATATTTTTTCCCCTAACATATATTATATACGCTCACTGCCAGGAGTATCTTTTTATAGACACTGTCTGTTTAATTACAGATTTGTCATTTTTAATTTTTGGATTTCTCTATTATTATTATTATTATTATTATTATTATTATTATTATTATTATTATTATTAATTGTACCTGGAATAAACCAGAAGTTTTAGATGTTTGCTTAATAGTTCTTAGAAATTGTTTAAAGAACCCTAAGATTAAAAACAAGTTGTTTAACAAGGGTATAATTCTTTACTTGGATTTAAACAATTAATATATAATACTGAGCAGTGTAGTCACAATGTGATGTTGAACGTAATACAAAATACACAGTGTAACACTGAAAGTTTACTACTGATTGATTTCTAATACTAGACTATAGTGTAAAGCAGCTAGGAGGGTTTCTCTTATCTTAAACTACTCTTCCTTAGACACAAAGACACGATAGCTTAGAGACTGTACCTTTTTTCTGTAAGATTTCATATGAATGCAGAACGAGAGGCAAGAATCTCGCAAGCAGCCTAGAATTCTAGACCACTTAATGAAAGAAAAACAGAAATAAATGTAGCCAAACCTAATATATACACAAATAAAGGAAACTTTTAGAAACTATTTAAGTGTACTTTTGATAAGGGTTACTTTCACTATGCTTGTCAGTGTGTTTTAATAACAAGGTTCCACTAGAGGGCAGCACACAAAAATGTGTGAATCAAATGGTTCATGTTTAAAAGAAAAATAATTCCTCCATGTGCATATGACTGTAATTAGTGTACATATAAAGAAAAAAGTCTGGATACTGCAAGAATATGAGTATTGCAAAAATATGATGTCTAATGTTTATAGACATCTACTGAAACATCAGAGGGGAAAAAGTCTTAAGTTTTACACTGACCAATTTTCATTTGTGTGTTTTCCAAAAAATCAGGGGACAAAAAAAAAAAATCAGTTTTCAAGATTTACACTAAATAAAACTATCAATTCAGAACTATATGTAGAAAAATCTACATCATGTAGTCCAACTATGGTGATTTATGATAGGATAAATTGTATACGATTATAAAACGCTTCAGAAAACAATGTCATTATTAGTAGTGTTATTCATTCAGATTTCTATAAGCTGTTCCTTATACTTTACTGTGTAGTTTGGACAGGTATGCAGCACAAAAGCTGTGTAGATGCTGTGCTTGGGGTACTTGAAATGTACTTGGAAAAAAAAAAAACCTTTTACCTTTTTTTTATTTGTTATTTCATCTCGGTCTAGTTGCCTATCTTCATCTGATAGGAGGGGTGAGGAGAATGTTGGGCCTTGAGAGTAGTACTGGGAACTCCGGAAGCCATCTTTCCTCAGCTTGTCACATTCTGAGGAGAAAACAGCAAAGTCACAACTCATAATAAAATAATACATTGTATGTTTGGTTGACTGATTATTTATTACTATAAGTACTAAAAAAATAAAAAGGTTCATGTGCGCCACAACAATGTTGCCTGTTGCTTTGAGACAAAAGTATACTTAGTACACATTATTTAATTTAAATGTATAATATACTATATGACTAAAGGCCAAAGCACGGTTTGAGTCCCTATTAATAAAATCTTTTTATTGGGTTTTTAATAAGGACCATTAGTTTTAAATGTAACCTGCAATCTGGGAATTATTATAAATCTACGCTTGTCTAATAAACCCATGCTAGGAAATCAAAAATGTATTTTTCATATACAGTATGTTCCAAAACTCTAAAACCCCCCTAAATTCTGTGACAATGAAGAAAGGAATTAAATAATCAGATCAATCAATGTAGATTTTTAATATCTTCCAATATTTAATATCAGGAATTCAAACAAATGTGTGATAGTGACTATGTACATGAGTTTTTCTCTATAAATGGCTTCAATCTCTTATGCAAAACTTGGTGTTCATATAACAGTCCAATAAATTTAATCTAAATGTATTATAAATTTATGCATTAATATGTTGAGGCCATGCCATCATGAGTGCACGAATGAAAAACAAAGCAAAAAAAAAAGGGAAACGTACCATACAATAACTATTGAAGTAAAAAATTCTGATTTTTTTTGTCAAAATAATAAATAAATAATGTATTAAACAAGTAATAAATGTAAATTAAACACATATCACTTATGTAGTTATGTATGCTGTAAAACTGTAAACTTAAAAACATCTTATTACAATTTTCTTTAAAAAAAAACCTAAAATAGTTGAGGCAGATGGTACTGTCTTATGCAATCTTTGTTATCTAGGACATTGCAGAAGTGTTCCAGCGCTCTCCCTATTTATCCAAAATATAGGTTAGAACAGCATCATCAGCATTGTGTAAAATAAATTATTCATTCATTCATTCATTCATTTATCTTCTATACCAGCTTATTTCTTAGTTCGGGGTCACAGGGATCCGCTGGAGTCTATCCCAGCTGTCTTTAAAAGGTGGAAAGGCAGGAGGGGTACATCCTGGACAGGTCGCCAGTCTATCACAGGTCCACACACACATATACATGTTTTTGGACTGTGGGAGTAAACCCACGCAAGCACGGGGAGAACATGCAAAAAGGGAACAGTGCTAACCACTAAGCCACCGTGCTGCCTGCAAAATCAATTATTGTTAGAAAATCTGATCTATTAATAGTTCCGTTTTATGAGATAAATATGACAGACATGTTAATTGGTTTTAGCAGCATTTCTGTAGATCAACCTGTGTTAGGAAGAGAATCAACAACTTAAGCAAGCCTGAACAAAACCCAAGTGTGAACCGAATGGCCTACTTTCTAAACACATGGAACTTAATATTTCATACACAAGTTAAAATACTTAATCAATACAAAATAAGTATAAGCATCATTATCATTAATATATATTTATCCCGCTAACCATCTGCTGTTTCATTATTGATCAGCTGGTCCCTGCTATGCCTACATTTATTATGCAAAGCTGGAACAATGTCAATAGCACATACAATATTGCAGGATCACAATTAAATGTGTATTCACAGAGAACCTAGCATCGGCTAACAGTTTATTTTGATTTACGACTATGTAATAAAAATATATAATGTATTTCTTTGTAATAATATATAATGCAAATATCTCTACATACAATGCATAAAGTTTCAGCTAATATGGTTTAGGTTTAAATATTCCAAAGTTTCTAAAGTTTCTCGTCTGTGACTGATAATAATAATTAGCTGTTTTCAGTGACTAACACCGGACAGTGTGTGTGTTTGTCAGAGAGAGCGAGAGAGAATATGGAAGCGAGGGAGAGAGAGAGAGAGAGAGCTGGTCAAGGTTCTCCTAGTAATTCCAAAGCAGAAGGGGATTAAGTTTTATCCTTGTTATAACAGGGTAATTCTGCCAACACACTGTTTGTAGCACATATAAACACACATACAAGGCTGACATTGTCTGGCATAATTATTTTTATCGGTTTTGGGTAAAACTACCAAACGTTCAGCCTGCCAAATGTCCCACACTAAAATCAAAACTGTCAGTTTTAGTCACCCACCATGATACAAATACATTATACAAACATGTTACAAAAACTTCTTCATTCACAAAGGAAACTGACTGAACCATCAAACTAATTGTAAGTTTTTACTGGTCTACAACAAGGTCTGCGCACAAAACATTTAAGAAGCTGTTGTAAGGTGATAACCAGCTCCTTCCGCCTATAGCTACAAGACCGGCAACACCCAGCATTCATTTACTTTTACATTTACAGCATTTGGCAGACGCCATTATCAGACTTACATCTATCCCTTTTGATACAACTGAGCAATTGGGAGTTAAGGGCCTTGCTCCGGGGCCCACAAGGGTTTTTTTAATAGTGCTGGAAATCGAGCCTCTGTCTTTCTGGTATCTGGTAACACCTTAACCACTAGTGCACCACTTCCCCACTTTATTTGATGTAGAACGTAAATTTAAGTACATACTGCATATATTATATATAATTTTGTTTAATAACTTAAATTCGGTTCAGCCATGAACAAATCGTGTGAACTTTTCTTCTAGCAGACGTCTTTAGATTATTGTTTGATGGTGTGTCTTCTAAAATCACAGCCTTTATAATATACGAAACACCATTTAATGCAGTTTAAGGGTGATAAAATATAAATAAGTATATTTTTACTGGCACTATTAAGATGTATTTCAGACCTTTTTAATATTTCTCTTAATGCCTCAGTAACATACTACCGTAGCTCTTGTCCAGTGCCCCTAATGTAATTCTCTTTAATATGTGGGTCTTACCTCTGAGGACAGTCTTCAGGTTGACCTTGGCTTGGCAGTGCAGCTCTTCCACACAGGGAGGTCTGCTTCCTGGCAGGAATACATTCTCCTGCTGCTGCCAGGGTGCTGTGTAATGCACTGACCATTTGCTTTCATCATCCAAACTGGACACAGCTAGAGGACAGAAAGAGACGATTATTCGGACAGGATACGGAATATACAGCACCAGTCAAACATAAGTACACAAAGATTCATCAGAAGCACTGCCGATTGTTCTGAATTTATTGTTAAAGTTAAAAAAGACACAAGGACACAGGCACATGATGGAAAAAATGGCCAATGCAGTGTAAATCCCTTCCACCTAAACAAACTGTCTCTGCATGTCTCTAACTGTTCCATGCAAACCCAATTACACTGTTAATTTTACTACAACCCTCAGGCTGAACAAATTAAGTCACACATGATAATTCTCGAAGAGGATGTTGGTGTTTATTGATCTTTTTCTCATGGTCACGCTTGTTTAGGATGTCTAAACCTGTAAAAAAAGCTGTAAAAGAAATAGATTATAAATAATCTCTAAATGATGATACAATCTAACATGGAGTTTATTGAGAAATAGTAGAAAGTGTATCCACAATGGTGATGTTACTGATTTACAGTGCAGTCCATACAGTATTTAATCCTCCAAAAAGTTACAAAAGTGGGAAAGTGGTAGTGCGGTGGTTACATTTACAGCATTTGGCAGACGCTTTCTTCCAGAGCGAATTACATTTATCCCCTATTTATACAACTGAGCAATTAGGGGTTAAGGGCCTTGCTCAGGGGCCCGCAGTGGTGGCTTGGTTGTCCTGGGAATCGAACCCCTGGTCTTTCTGGTATCAGTCCAACATCTTAACCACCTTAATCACCAAGCCACCACTTTCACACCCTTGTTAGGGGTTACACTTCTAATCAGAGGGTTTCCAGTACCATCAAGCTGCCACTGCTGGGCCCCTGAGCAGGGCCCCTTAATCCCCAATTGCTCAGTTGTATAAAAGAGATAAATGTACCTCGCTCTGGATTAGGTGTCTGCCAAATGCAGTAAATATAAATAAAAATGTTACTAAACAGAACTTAAATGGATGACATGCTTTGCAGTTAAAGTTTCATATGATCTTAATATAAATCCACCTGCCCACGGACATCGAATTTATCTCTGTGACATGGTACACCGTCTGACTTCAAAACACTAAATTAATTCACGACTTTCACAGCAAGGTAGGTTAATACTGGTGATTAACAACCCCTTCAAACACACTTATTAATATCACAAGCTGCCAGGTTAATTTTCCCTTTTCTTTCCATTCCTCTATATGCAAACCTACCGATACTCATTTTTCTATCTATAGCATCCATAAAAAATGTTTCAAGGTGATACAGAATCTGGTTCAGGAGCATATTTCTTCATTAAAATTAATCAGCTGCAGTAAATACCATTTTAATAAAACGTTACCATATCAATTTTCCTACCGTAATCTAACATTTCCCAATACTATAGGATTTAATTCAAGTCTTATGCTTACATAAAGGAAAATGTTTAGACTTACTTGCAGTATAGGCGGAAATTGTTGTTTTTGGTGGTTACTAAGCAACACTAATGAAAATGCGGTCCTCTGAGTGAGACTGTCCTGCAATCTTACAGTGTCATTCACAACATGACATTATGAAGTACTTGCCCATAACCATACTTGCACTATTCCTCACAAACAATGCATGATTTTTCACCTACACAATCACATGCATCACATGCATAAACTAGTGTCACTGCAATTAAACATCCCATAGCCTAAAACACTCAAAATATAGCTGACCTTGAGCCAGTGCTCCAATGATATAAACCTGGCTGCGGAAAGTATCATGCATAAGGATGCTTACCCTTCTTCCTGAAGTACTTAATGACAGATTTCAGAGTTATGCCAATGAAAACCATTGCGGAAGCTCCAAGCCGGCAACAAGACTTCTCTTGAAAAACGTGTGTGCCGGTGTTAGTATAGCACCAGCGTTCATGCAAGAGCAGGAAGGTGTGTGTGCGTGTGTGTGTGTGCGTGTGGAATTAAAGGCAAAAATTGAAAGCAGGGAGAGAGAAAAGCATCACATCATCAACTCATTTTATGCTGACTGAAAAAGCTATGTTCAACCTCCCCCTCCCACTTTCTTTCCCCTCACTTTCTCTCTCTCTCTGTCTCTCTCTCGCTCCCTCTTTCTCTGCTGTCTCTCACTCTCTCTTTCTCTCTGCCTTTTTAAGTCCCACCCTTCCTCCACTCATGCATTGTGTTTCGATTCCTTATGTATCTTGCCGCAAAGCAGTTCTGAGACTTGTCCTTTCTGCTTTTCGGGATGAAGCACAAGTCCTCTGTCACCTTGTCTTCACATGAAAGCTGTGCAGGTGTCCTGCAGTAGCAGCTTTGCCACTGTGCCATTTATCATCACCCACTATCAGCTTTTGTTTTCTTTATCTAACACAAGTCTCTTCTCAGCCACTGAGAAAGCAGAAATTGGGGTAGAATTAGAAATCATGTCCTAGACTTGATTAAGACTAAAGTACTGCAGTGGCTTAGCATTAAAGCAAGAGGCACATTTTTCTCTCTTTTACACTCTGTCCTTATGTCCCTCGATCTCACTGTCTCTTTCTCTCTGTTTGTCTCTCTGTCTCTCTCACTCTCATCGGTCTCTCTCGCTCTCACCTGTCTCTCTCTCTGTGTCTCTCGATCTCTTTTTCTCTCTGTCTCTCTTATTCACACACACACACATGAATGAAGCACTCAGCGTTTTTGTGTGGGATCGGTCCAGAGCTGTAGGTAGCTTAGTGCAGTAATTTACCCATCATTTATATTCTGCACACATCATCATCCTACATAATAACTAAAATTGCAAATGAGGGTATACTTTCCTAAATAGGATATTGGTACAGACATGAACACATTATGTCACTCTTATGGATGTAATCCTACTTGATTTGGATTATATTTTTTTACTAAAACCAAAATTTTATCTTATTAAACCAAATAGTTTTAACTGTTTAAGCGGTGAAAGAAAATAAAGTTGAACACGTTCTAATATCACAATCTTTGTTTTACTGAATAGGCTGCGAGAAGCTGCAATATTTAGAAATATACTTCAACAAATTTTGAGGCTAAGAAATAACAGTTGATTTGACTAATCACATGACTGCAGCTGGCTGCACCAGACATCACTTGAGTGATTTACTAGGGGAAGCAGATCTATCAAGCTCATTATGCTGGCCATTATAATAATTGTCTTTAGAAACTCTTTTTTAATCTGCTGGTTGAAAGTCTCTGTACATCTCGATAGCAATCATTAAGCGGTCTAAATGTATTTATAAGTATTTCTATATTCTGTGGAAGGTGTAGGACCAAGAAATGTTTGTTCAATCAAAATGTTTGGTTTGATCATTATGATAGTCTGTCAACATATGCATGTGTGTACCTCTGCACACCCTGTTCACACAGACAGGCTATGTCATCAGCATGTTGAGAGTGAAAACCTGAATTAACACCCAAGCTGGAAGCTATTAAAGGAGGCAAAGGGTCTCATTGGTAAACACATGATGTAGTGATGTTTTATCGGTTCGTCCAGTCTGTGCGTGTTTATGCGTTTAGGAGGATTGGCTTTGGATGGCATTTTGCAATGCGAGTTGTATGTACACTTTCAGTGCTACGAGGCTACAGCATTTAATAAAGCATTAAAATTTTTTAGAAAAAGATTGAAAAAAGCTGCATGGAAGCTATGTGGAGGAATTGTAATGGTTAGTAAATTTAAGACTTTAAGAAGTATGTGAAATAAACTAAAATTACAAAAACGAAAGCGGGACAAACGCATATTTAAGCAAGAGTAACTGCATATTCAAAATATAGAGAAACTGTCAAACCTTCCTATAGTTTTAACTTTCACTGATTTCTATCAATTGGACTGTTGGACTCGATTTACAGACTCACATTATAGTCTCTATTTTGCTTAAAAAGACAGGCTTAGAGAGGCTTGTGGAGGCTTGTCTCCACCTCAGACAACATGTTCAATAAAATGGTATATAATCTGGGGGCACAGAGAACAAGGCTTTAAAACTCAAGACTACCACCACTGATACACCGCCATAACAACGAGGTTGTAAAGAAACTGTGAGGTGGAAAAGATGTCTTCACTAATACACTCAGAACGTATCCTTGACACTAAATTATTATATATTCTGCTATATTTTGCAAAGGACTGTTTTCAAAAGGCTTCTTAACACAAAGAAGCTTAATACTGTCTGCATTTTACTAACTATAATAGTTGTGAGACACTTATGATGTGAAAAAACTTGAGTTAAGGGAAAAATGTGAGTTAAGGGAAAATCTACTTGACCTAATTAAAGGCACCAATTTACAGAACACAGTCCCATGACAAAAGACATGACACTGCATGCAAGTTGGGAATCCATGACTGCTAAAAGTTTGGCATGCAAAGATTCTATAGCTGCCCAAGTATTGTTAATAGCTGTTTAAGACATCGATTACGAAAAAAAAAGCATAAAATGATCAAAAAAATACATAACTATATATATATTATATAAAACTAATATTATTTTAGTAAGTCTTGAAGATTAATGATACTGTATATACAATAATATTAAACTCATTTGAATGATTTATTAGGTCACATTTAATTAATGACTTTAAAAAGAGAAAATGATGATATTCTGTATGGACTGCAACTCCAGCTCAAGATCAAACTGGGGCTGTAGCCAGTGTCTGAAAACAAAAATACATCTCTCTCAATTAGTTATTTAAAAAAAAAGAGTGGTTTATTATAAGCAGGTCCTGGCTCGGTGTAATAAACAAGACGTTTTCTGTTCTCAAATCCTGACCGATGTTATATATATATTTTTTATATGAAACCTAAATTAAAGAAAGTGCTTAATTCTTATGCAGGAAAATCATATAATATATTGATCAAAAGCCAGAATTCACATACAGTGGATAGTGAGTGGGCACTCTTAGTGATGACGACAGTGAGGCTTAACAATAGTATCATAACGAGCTCTTATCATTTGTCCTTCAATCCATTGCAATGCACAATAGAACCATTCAGATCCAATGTCACGAGTCACCTGCAGGGCATCAAGCACTCATCAATCTTAATGCAGACACACTGGCAAGGATACACACTTAAAGAATTTCTGTTGAATTGTGCATTAGAAATTGTGGGTTTCTGTTTCTGCTGGTGAAAATAACACCAATGGCAACAATACGCTTAACCTGATAGGTGTACGTTTTACATTCTAGTACTAAAGTTGCAAATAAAGTCTAAAATCCAATTATCAATATTGGCATAATAATTACAACCATAAATTATGATCTCAGCTAATACCTAACGAATAAAGTATCCATGATTTTAAATGTGCCCGGCATTTAGAAAGCCACACAATAAAATAGACAGCAGAGGAACAAAAGTCTCCAAGCCAACACATTAGGAAGCTTTATCTCCTTTCACGGCTATTACACACTACAAAAGACAACTGCTTTGGACTCCCAAATAATACATGTAGACGTCATTACTATAGTAACCATGTTTAGAAAAGGAATGCCGACTAGTGATACGCTGTGTATCTTAAACCTAAATTAACATGACATTTTCCGGTGTGCGATCACCTCTTTTAGAAAATATAATATCTGTGTCCATGGCCAACAAGTTTTACTATTCACATCTAATTACGTATAGTTTTATCTAACCGCAACACATGATTTTAACTGTAGATCAGATTCTGCAAGCTTTACAAATAGGTACCGAGTTTTCACACCATTCTGTGGAATCTCAATACACTGTTGTGTGTGAAAATCGCAGAATGGAGAAAGAAACATTAGACAGGGCCTCAACAAAATGCTGTTCATCAACCTGGGAAGGGTTATAAGGATGGCAAAATGCGGCTATGTATGGACAATTATGCCAAACAAACCAGAAAGTCTGAATCTGACTGGATTATCAAGAAGTTACTAATTGTTGTTAATATAGGATGTATTGATTTTTCCCAACTGTTAGTTTCCCAAAATCTTTGATTTTCTGTTTTCTGATTTATTCGTTGTTACCCGAGATTATTTGCTTAATAAATAAAAAATATAGCACTATATACTGTCAGTGGTATGGGCTGGTGGAGATGACTATGGGTGTTTATGGTGTGGGAAATTACTTCTTGGCACATAATCAGGATCATTAGAATGTCACAGCTTATCTGGGTATTGTAGCTAATAGCCTAATAAGGCACCATTTAGATGTGTTAGAACCTGCGATTCATAGCATGAATAAACTGATAGTAACTCTAAGGCAGTTATGCTGTGTGTATCAATATAGATCAAAATCTTTTATTAAAAACACTGTAAAACACATTGGAGCTGCTCTGGGCAAAAGGGCAAAAAGTATGGTGTTCATAATAGAATTGCCCATATGTTTTTATCTGATACATATTTTATTCAAACTCTCTTTTAACCACTGCAGATGCACAAGCACTCCTGCAGTCCCAGTCCAAATGCAGCTAACACGATGCAGAGAAAGCAGTAGAGGCAGAAGGCAGAACGCACTGCAGACCTGCCCTTCTCACAAACTGCAGCTGCTGCTGTCACACCTCCAATCCAGTGCAACATCGCTAACAAAATGCGGGAGGTACCAGTTTGTACTGCAAGTAATTATCTAGGTGCACACATCCACACTTATACTTCAAATGTGAAGTATGAGAATTTCAAATAATGGCTCCATCAAATAATAAAAAAAAAGATTTATAAAATCAGGAATAATATAATGTTGTTTTGTTGTTCAGTCCTTTTCCCTGCATAACATAATAATAAAACTAACTAACTAAATTAAAAAATACAAATTCCAGCCCTCTGTTATCATACATGCCATTTATACAGTATGTCTTCTTGTCTATAACTGATACATCACAGACGATAAATCCAGTGACAGAACAAATGAATAATACACAAACTACCCTTTAGTCTGTCTGGGCATATGTGACTTATTGATCTGTGAAAAGTCTGCTCTGCCATTAGATCGAAAAGTGTGCCAATATCTGTGTCAGAAAACTGGGCCGGCTCCAGCTTAATGGGAAATTTGACCTCCTATAGTAAATCTGCAGAGAATACCAAAGCCTTTTTGAGATCTGTTCTTGTTATACGTCTACAAAATATGATACGAGCAAAGGTGGAGTTCTGGGTAGCCTTTGAATTAAACCTTACTTTCTTTTACACGTACCAGATATTTTATTTTTAAACGTTAAACTAGAATTTATGTGCTAGTTTGCATGTTTGTTTGTTTTTTTGTAGTTATACAGATTTACTTCGGCTTATGAAACTAATAAATAATAAAAGAACGAATGTATTTCAGATCTAATGGATAGCCATAAAATATATGTATATATTAACGTGCTACATGTATTATTGGCAGTAAAATATGTACACGATTACAGCACTTACATTAAGCAGTGTAATAAATTGCAGACAGTAACAACAGTATAATTTATCAGTAGTGTCCACAAGCATCGCTTGACTTATCCTACCATCCCCAAGGACGCAAGGTAGGTCTGCCTCTAGACTTTTCTCTGTTTTGGCATAAATGCAAATGTGTCAGAGTTTAATCACATTATAGATTCCAGATTTTTGTAATTCACTGCAACAAATGAGTCGATTCCATTTTACAGTCTTGTTTTTTAAACTATATTGGGCATTTTTTTGCCTTTATTGATAGGACAGAGGGATAAAATAGGGCAAATAGATAGAGAGTGGGGAACCGGTAAAGACCTGAGCCAGAATCAAACCTGGGTCGCCGGAGCGCAACTACGCATGGGGGTGCAGGCACCCCAACCAACCACACCACAGTGTCAGCCATTTCACTGTTTTTAACCAAAGCTTTTTTCGCTTTTTCACATAGTTCCCTTTTTTTTATAAATTAAATACTATTTTAGGTGTTACATACAGTACGCCAATTTTGGGTTGTTAATAAAAACATATGGATGGAAAAAATTTATTTTAGTCAAAAATGTAAATGTCATAAATGTCAAAAAACTTCTCTTTTACCCAAACAAATGTATCTAAGCACAATACAGTATTATGAAATACACTACACTATTCTATGTTTTATACATTACAGGTGTAACAGAAACCAAATGTAGTCAAACCAATAACCAAGACTAAAAATCATACTGGTGTTCTGTTATTCAAGGCGTAATTATAAGTTATGGTTTGACTTGCATTTACATAATTATGTACCAACATGCAACATTTAAGAGGCAAAAAAGTGTGTGAGCCAGTTCAGATTCACAGAGGATCAGTGCTTGACTGTTTATTGGCTCAGGCAGAGATAGCGGAAAAAAGCAGCCAATCATGCTGGATTCTTATTCCCCAGAACGTCTCAGTTGATCATTAATTACTGCTGCATTTACAGTTACATTTTCTATACAACTAAGCAATTTGGGGGTTAAATACCTTGCTCAGGGGCACATCAGTCGCAACTTGGTGGTGCTGGGAATCGAAACCCAATCTTTCAATTAGCAGTCGAACACCATAATTACTGCACTACCACTTTTCCATACTAATTACAAATAGAAGCATGAGTTACAAATAATAATTGATAAGACTTATAATTGCATTTTCTCCGATGGTAAAAAATTTTTTTCTACATTTTAGGTGCAACAAATAATCACAGTGTGTCTTTTATCATAATCTTTTTTTCATGAAACAAGAGAAATCTATATAATCTATATAAGTATTTACTTTTTCAGCTTTGATTAAATGCCATGTCATTCTTCATAAGTGAAATTATTGCCACCAAGTCTGAAATGACTCTATACTGTATGTTTTAGCATTACAATTGAACTAAAAGCCCAAAAACTGTTCCAGAATGTCAATGTCCATGAGTACAAAGTGGGCTAGGTAAAGACATGCTTTGTCAATGCTAAAGTATTCAATTGTTGTGTTTAAAAGCATTGACCTCCACCCCAATCAACTCTTTTTGGATGGACTGAAATGCTGACCGCACCCTATACTTTCTTACCCAACAATAGTTTGACTGTATTCTGAATAAAATGTAAAAACAACCACATATGGATGTGATAGTCAGGTGTCCCATTACTCTTGTCCATATAATGTGGACTCCATTCCAGCAGGACAGTTTGGAAAATTACGTAATGTGCCTTCCACTTACTTTTAAGTGCACTCTGAGGAACATCTAAACGAACTTGCACACTTTAAGGGGTATCTGTCTCTGAACTATCACGTGAAAAGAGCCGTTACAACAAATTAACCATCTGTAAAACTTATTAAGAACTTGCAGCACTCCTGTGTTTTAAACTAGATCAACCAGTCTAAAAACTGAAAAGGTGCCCAGATTCAATGACAATGACATGCCAAAATTATACACTGGTGGAACGGTGGTGTCCAAGTAACATCTGCTATAAGCAAATATATTTAAAATCCACACCTGCCTGAAGGATCCGAAAAAAATTAGCATCAACTTTTGCTGACAGGAATTTCATGAAAATCTGGTCACATAAGCATAGTCTCCATGTGGCAGTTGAAAATGAGGCTTAGTATAATTAAATAATTAACTGACTCATTAAATTAAGTCATTATGAATAATTTGAACACTCTCACAAATCAGCTAACAATGTGCTGTCTTTTATTTTAGCATATTAAAAAAAACACTGTAAAAAGGTAAAAGACAATAGAATGTTAAATGTCTGCTCTTATGCTCTAAATGTAAGAATTACATATTTATACTAGGGTTCGGGTAAAACACAACAGTTCTGTTTGAATATAGAGGTATGGAGACATTATTAATCACACACTCAGCAGTCACCCAGATGAAGATGGGTTGCCCCTTGAGTCTGGTTTCTCTGAATATTTATTCCTAACCTTGTCTCAGGGAGTTTTTCCTTGCAACCGTTGCTGCAGGCTTACTAACTAAAAACTGCTGCCTTGTGGACAAAAATATTCTTTTACTGTCAATTTAGGTTTAACTGACAGAATTAGAACTAGCTCAAACGATATTTATGAGGAAAAAATATCTAGATTTTGCATTTAATGAGCTCCAGTTGACCCAGTGTTTGATAGCGCTACCTGTTAGGTCTTTCTGAATTGGTATGAAAGTGTTGCTGTGCTGCGTCTGTGTGCTCTTATACTCCGTAAGTCCGGAATTCCACTGTCTGGAGTACCGCAGTTGGTCCTGTTTCTGGTGGATGTTAAAGTTAAGGAGTCTGCAATGAAGACTACCCCCATTGTTAGAATGAAGCTGTTGTGGTTTGTGAATGTAGAAAGAAAGAAGCTTGTCCTCATCTTCATAGTAGGTCCTGTTCCAGCATTTCCCTGTTGGTTCTTGAGAGATGCAGTCTACGCAAGTGATCATCTTCCACTTCACAACAATTAATTAAATTCAGGATTCTGGTATGGTTCCAATAAAAACACTTAAAATAATGAGTTCACCATTCAACTCAAAATGGTGTTAAGGTCTTCACAGAGACAATCTTTGAAAGAAACTGACTGAAGTTAAAAAAAAAAATTGGGGATTTCACCTGCTTAAAAAAAAAGATAATGTAATAAAATAAAAGAAATAAAACTCCCATAGGAAATTGAAAGAAGGCATCACTCAGATTGTGCAGCTAATCTGTAAACCTGGATTATCCCACTCCAACTGCTAATAATAGGAGGCTTCCATACTGCAGATGGTCGACTTGGAGTAAACGATTACTACTACTAGCCTGACAAAAACACTTGTACGTCAGGCACTATTCACTTAGTGTATCTGCACTCATTCTTTCTATGCTAACAACCAGGATAAAGGCTACGATGCTAAACTCATACATGAGAGATACTTGAACTTGACACTTGTCAAACTTGTTACTGTTGTAATGTTTTTTAATATGAGGAATGTTGGTGTTTAAAAATGTACAAAACCATTAACAGAGCATGTCCTCCACCTAGTGGTGACTAATAAGTGGTGCCTTAGATCTTTTGTCCATCCTGTCCAGCATGCCATCACTATCATGTTTTAACACGTATTTAAGGACAGTATTCCATTTAATAGACATCTTAAAGATTTTTCCAGCTGTCTTCCCCAAACTATTGCACAATTTTTACCTCGTTGTAACTAAGAGGCCCAATGTTCCAACATTCTGATGTCCCTGAGCTCTATAAAGTCATGGTGTGTTATGCTGGTGTGGAAGAATTTAAGTGTCCTGCACAGAGCTTTGAACTCAAAATACTTTACTTAACAATTTGATTTATAGTATTTCCAGAGATGGTATAGTTTGGTTGTCCAATATTTTGGCCATTAGGTTTATTTCAGTGTCTATAGCTAGGATCTGCACTTTGCGTATAATATTTAATCTATTGTACATAGATTTATTGTATCTATGCATGCAAGTCATACCTGATTAACTCTTAGGGATTGTTAAAGTTTTCTACTACTACAGTCTAAAATAACAAAGGAGATGCCAGACTGTTATCATTATTTTGAGCTACTAGAGATCTTTTCTGTTTAGATCTGTAATTGAAAAAATGTTAAAAAATTATATCAAGAAGCATGCCGAATGATTTAATCAATCTAAAATTGCCAGTATGAGTGAATGAATTAAGGAGTGACTGCCTAACAATATTTATACTGCAAAAAAGGATTCTTTAATTACAGTTTAAACCAGACTGTTGAGTAAAAACTAGATACAAAGCAGTCCTAAGGCTCTTGGATCAACAACATGATAAAGTACACATGCACAGAGAAAATGTATAAACATTGTAAAGTAAATGAAAATCTCATGGCTGGAAAACTGCTGACCATAAGCTTTAATCCTGAGAGGGATCCCTCATATATTAAAACAGTATGAAGAAACCTACAACATGCACATTACATCATTTTATTTGCACATCTTGGCCAATAAGCCATTTCATCACACACAGATGTAATCATGATCCACCCAGGGTCTGATCCAAACCTCAGCTCTATGGACAAATTCCATGGTGAAATTCAAGTGCTCCACCTAGAACTAAGATGCCAAAAACTGAGCAAAATCCTAATGTTATTCCTGGTGCCAAATTCAAAACCACTAACATCCCCTTTACTCCACAAAGCAAAGTAATTAAATTAATGCTAAACTAAAAAAATCTGAGTATGTTTAATAATACAGATCTGCAGGTTAGGTGGTAGCACAGTGGTAAAGGTTAAGACTGTTAATTGGAAGATCGGGGTTTGATTTCCTGCACCACCAAGTTTCCACTGCTGGGCCCCTAAGCAAGGACCTTAACCCCCAGTTGCTAAGTTGTATAAAATAGATAAATGTAAGTTGCTCTGGATAAGGCCATCCGACAAATGCTGTAAATGTAATGATAATATTATTGCTGCATTTAGTATGTGCATGTTCCCTTACTGTTTATTTAAAGGAGTATCAAACAGTGCTAGCTACTAAGGGTTAGTAAATATCAGAAGCACACGTATAATTCCCTTTCACATGTTATTCTTTTTTTTTTTTTTATGTGCAATTCAGCAATATGTTATATATAATATAATATAATATAATATAATATAATATAATATAATATACATTTTTTGTTTACTTAAACCCTTTTTTTAAAAGATTTTCTCTTTTCTTTGTACAACAACCCAGTCCCAGCTTTTCATGATCTAAAGCTTTCTAATAGCTTCATTCCAAACAGTGAACCTCTAACTCCACTAGGTATTTAATACTGTAGTTTAGGAGTTTTACTAAGAACGCTATTGTTGTGTTCAGTTCATCTTGAAGCCATTTAAACAGCTGACATTTTTAGCCTTTAATGACCGACCGACTGCCACAGAGATATTAGCACAGCTGCTGCACACTTTAGAATGGATACAATTGTGTGTTATTTAACGAGGTTTTTACATTGAATCTAATACTAAACCTTGTTCAAATGTCTGTATACAGTAATCTGTGCACACTGTACTACTGGGGTTAAGCCTAAATGTATATATATAATATATAACAAGCCTTAAGAATCAGTAGTGCTGCCCATGTAACTTAAACAGTAGCAACAGTAGCAACAGACTAGCAAAACTCGTCAGTACAGTAAAATTCAAATTTTTACACCCACAATGGCTGTCGGAGGAGAAAAAATTGACCCTGTCTCGGACATACTTTAAAATACGTTTTTAAAGCGGACTTTTCCAGAAAAGTTAAACATCGTGAGGAGAGTTCGGCTAACTAGCTTGTCTAAGCCTGGAAAAGAGTTTGTTTACCACTTCCAGACCAGCTACTTTATGTTTTTGTGATTATAAGATAAATATTGATTCCGAACTGCTCCAGATGATGTATGTGGCACAGATGTGTTGCACTGTAGAGGTTTGGAGTCTTAACAAGGTTTATCCTCAAAACGTGAAATGTCTCTCTCTCTCTCTCTGTAATGCCACGCCGTGTTATATTGCGTTTTTGTATAGTATTAATGGTTTCTATAATTGCAAGGTAATAGTGGTGGTATTAGGAGGTCTATCAGTCGGGCAAGTCCCACTTGAAGGCCCAGGTACCATATGAGCCACCCGCCACTGGAATTTATATACATGGATTTGACTCATCCTCTTTGTTCCATCAAAATATTTTCTTTACCTATGAGTCAGACCTGGAGTCTATCCCTGGGAACACACTGAATTGACAATTTAGAGATGCTAGATAGCTTGAAAAGCATACTGGGAAGAAATATGGAGGAAACCCCGGTAGCACAAGGAGAACAAACTAAAAACACACAGTGTGGAACCTGGTATAAAACCAATGACCCCAGAGGTGCGAGACAAACATGTTAAGCATTAAGACGCTGTTAGAACCCTGTTTTGACGTGCCACTACTAAGCCAAGGTCCAGTGACACAATTAATATCAACATGCACATATTTAACATGCCAAAACATTAACTTATTTTTAGCCACTGCTAGAATGGCATGCTATCTAATAAGACCTAGCACATGAAACTCAAATCAAAAGTTGAATTCTTTAACTTTTAAATTCTTCAAAAACTTTTGCAGGATAGTGTGAATGTACAGCTAAGTAATGGTGGCATTTAATCATCAGGACAAAATATCAGTTGTGGTATATTGAGAAATCTTTGGGAGTGGTATAGAAATAGCTGTCCTGACCCAAATGTAGAGGCAGCCTTGGATACGTGAAAAGAACACACTAAAAAAAGGTTTAGCAAAACCAAAAAAAAACAAAACAAATACACATACTCTTAGAATACTTGCTAAGCCAGAAATTAGATTTAACTACTATAATATATTATATTAGATTTAAACGACTATATTATAGATAATGAGAAAAAGGCCACATTCCTGACATGACAGGTGCTATAAAATCCATGAAGTTTTACAATTTTTGAAAAAATAATGAAATTTAATCCATCTGATTTCTGGGAATGTGTGGAAGTCAAGCTCAATGTCCCAACTATTAGGGTCACATAAGAAATTCCATTAATGTTAGGGAGGGTCTGCACACACCAGGCAGCTGTGCAGGGTGTGTCTGTGTGTGTGTTTGTGTAAAGTTACATGTTCATAGGGAGCTGACACTTAACCAACATATCTGCAGACATGTTAGGAATTTAAAAAGAATATGGTCATATTTCCAGATCATGGGCTATAAGTGAATAATATTACACCCAATCAGGTAAATCCTCAAATGAAAATCATAATAATGGAATATTAATTATAGTACTTTTTTGATAAAACTACTGAGTCTGATATTTTAAACAATCTTTCAGAAACTATCGCTGACTCTGGGCATGCTCTGTTTCCCAAGGCCAGAAATCTGAGCTGATACATGTGTAAATTCTTTTTGTCATCACCACGGAAAAGTAAAATACCTTTCAACACATATAAAGATGGATATACAGTAACTTTCACAAGTTATACTATATGTAGAAAAAACTACACAAGTTAAAAAATTAAGAAAAGCAAACAAACAAAAAAAAAAAACCAAGACACACAGGTGCTCTTCTTTGTTCAGAAAAACACTACAGTGTTATTAGATTAGATTAGATTATATTAGATTTAACTTTATTGTCACTGGGCAAGGTACATGTACAGAGCCAATGAAATGCAGTTAGCATCTAACCAGAAGTGCTTATTTACAATTTCCAGCCTTGAATCTG
The DNA here is from genome assembly GCA_005784505.1 of Bagarius yarrelli. NCBI lineage: Eukaryota > Metazoa > Chordata > Actinopteri > Siluriformes > Sisoridae > Bagarius > Bagarius yarrelli. Next base: position 2,463,979 of record VCAZ01000059.1, on the reverse strand, counting down.
AGCTATAGCTTGTGTCAATAAATGGATTTTTGAATAAGATAAATAAAAGATGACTACACACCCTAAAACTGATTGCAAGGACAAATTTGTTTTGCTGTAGCCATCTTATTATCCTGATTTAAACACTTTAGGAAATCTGTGAACGTGATGTGAATAAAACTTGTATGTACATATTTGTAAACAGGAGCTTGAAATATTCTGCCTGGTGAGTCATTAAGCATCACTGTGGGGTGACATGACGAAGAAATTCTATGGTAAACATAGAAACCCAAACGTTTTTGTTTTTACCTTCTAATAAAAACCTATTCTACAAGAAACCATTTCCCAGTTACATTATGATAAAATGAGTGGATTTAGAAAAGAATAGAATCACCACTGTTTGTTTTTTCAGTTAGTTGGGTTTGGTGTGTGTGTGTGTGTGTGTGTTGGCTTTTTTGTGTTTTAAGCTTCGTTTATTTCCAAAAGATTTTGTTTTACCCTTTTGCCTCCCACTAGAACTATCTTCCCTTTTTTTTAAGCCACACTATGATTCTGTCCTTAAAAAAAAGAAGAAAGGTGAAAACCAGATGCAGTTTTGTGCTCATTAAGGATCTGTTTGACCTTGACTTTCCCCCCACTTAGCATGCAACAGCTTCTGAAGGTGCATTTCAAGTTAAACGCACACACCGACCGCCCCTCTGACAACAAAACTCATTCTCCAAACATGCTTTATGGAAATAGCCATCTGCACTGATGCCTCTGGCTTGTCTGTGTATAGCTAGGTTGACACGAACTCAAAACCAGACTATTTTTAGTCAAAAAAGGGTGGTGGTGGTAGTGGTTGGCACGGAGAGTTTTTATGATTGGCTTGTTTAGGAGCGTCTCTTTAAAACCTGTTTTAACCTGAACAGCTGATTCCTAGTAACATCTAAAAACCCTTCACTTCTAATAAAAGCTGATATTTGCTGCACTTTTTTGAGCAATTAAAACAGACAATTCCAGTAAGATACAAATCACAGTATTGTGCGTGCCAGACAGAAATGTACTAATATACCGTGCACATAAATATAAAGTGTATTATACTGGGTACTCCGTGTTTCTAAAGCTCTGTGCATGAGGCTTGCTGCAGTAGTCGGTGTTGATGCTGTCACCGATTATGTCACTTGCCCACCGCGATAGCAAAAATATCTTTTATTAACATTATCTCACATGTTAAATGAAATTTGACTTTTGCTGCTGATCTGTGATGTGATGAGGCAGAGCTGCGTTCAGTGTAATGTCTGTTCTTTATCTGAACATAGCTGGGCAATACAGCGCCGCCGAGCGAGTCACATCACATCAGATAAGCAGCAGATGTCAAATTTCATTTATTGTGCGAGGTATTCTTTACATTAATAAAGGTTTTACTTTTATTATAAATGAATTTGACTGACGCCAAATTGACGCCATATTGAACATTAAAGTAAAATGCACACTGCTAATTAAAAGCGTAGGAAAACAAGGAACAAAGGGAAAACTCTAACAAACCCCCCCACCTGGGTGATGCTGGCATCACAGCTATTAAATCACGTCAATTAATTTGTGAGAAAATTTCTTCACCGTCGCAATCCTACTGTTTTCTTGGATACAGATTAAGTAGGCCTGGACAATAATTCAATATTTATATATATCGTGATAAAACGTCAATAGTGGTAATATAATTCTTAAACACATTTCCAATATTTCGATATACATCACAGCATTCGTCACCGAATGACGTTTAGGGCACAGCCGTCAAAAGAAGCAGAACACAATTGGCTACTTGCGTAGTTTAACCCCGCCCTCTCATTTGCCCCTCACACTCATCCTAGCACCGGTTTTGGGTCATACACACGCAGCCGTGAGTGGCAGATCCAGCTGCAAGATCATGGCACTTAGAGTTGTAGCCCGCCGACATGCTGTCCGATGGACATAAAGAAGGGTAAGGGATGAAGAGAGAGGAAAAACAGAGAGCACCAAACTGTGAGGAAACTCTCATTTTAAACGCAGCATTGCTTACTCATTCACTGCATGTGCCGACAATCTCATTGTTGTAAACGTTTGAATTTGACGGATTAGGAACAGCAGCGCTAGGGCATATCTCTCTGAGTATCTCTCTGACAGTTTGGTGCTGGTGGAAACGAAGATCTTATTAATGCGGTCTTCTATCCTCATGTAGCACCTTAGATCTAAAACAGCGCGTGCTCTCCATCATAATTTTTATATCAATATCGGAATTATATCATATCGACAGAAATTCAGAACTATATTGTGATGTAGAATTTGGTCATATCGTCCAACTCTAAGATTGAGGTTTTATTTTTTGAGGACTAAAGTAAATAATAAACGACACTAAATAACCCCTTTGACCTATGATATTCTTACAGTCTTTATGTGAAGTAGGGCTATTCAGATTTAAGGGACTAAAAGTGCACAGAATGCCAAATACTACAAATATCACATTATATATCATGTGGTTAAGACATGAGCTGACATAATCAACCATTCATACACATTTAGTTTAATAACTCTCAAAACAGAAGGACAGAAGCTTGGGAAACAGAGTCCTTTTTGTTTTTACTAGTTCACTAGTACGAAGACTATTATGTTTATTATTCCAGAGTGGTTTTATTTAAAGTTTAAATAAGTAAAACAGTGTTAACTTCAAAAGAAATGTCAGTGGAAAGTTAACAAAGAGAAGGATTTATTAAATAAATAAAACATTATGCTACACTATTATTTAATCTGGATCAAATTGAGTGAGACTACAGAATTTAATTTTATGGTTTGGAAACTTTGTAGTCAATGAAAGGTGACTGAGCTTCAGGAATCCAGGTCAGGGTACTGAGCTGATTACTTCTACCTGACATCATAGGTCTACAGTGTGCATAGTGAAAAGGTCACATGATATTACAGTCAGAGAAAGAGAGAGAGAGAAAGAGAGAGAGAGAGAAAGAGAGAGAGAGAATAAAGAATAGAGGCTAAATTCAAAAGAACATTTCGGTTCATCACTGAAGATTGAAGTAAAAAAGCTGATTTTTTTACAAAAATCAAAAGAAGAACTGAAAGCAATATACAAACATACACTGCAAAGCCACATGCCATCAATCTGTCAAATTAACCTTTCGGTAGCTTTCTTACAAGCTGCAAAAAGAATCGACTGTGAATTGAAGTTGTGTTCAACTCTTAAAAAAAGGACAACAATCTCTTTCCCCTTTAAACAGCTGGGGACTCTTTGATTCTGGCAAAACTTCACCTCAACTCCTGTCACTTATTCGTTCATCTTTTTCTTAGTAGCCTGTTAGCTTGGTTTCCTCCCGAGAAAACAAAAGAAGCAGAGGAGAACGAGCAGGGAGCACTGTGAAACCGTACACTACAGCCCTACAACTACAGCTGAGCGCTGCTTTCTTTTGTCTTTCTCTCTCAGCTTTCTGCTGCAAGTTTAGCAGTCCATATCTGACCACTCTTTTCCCTCTCCTTTTTTCTTCTAAAAGAGCGAGACTTACCTCTCAGACAGAACATGGTCTCGTCCCCAGCTCTGTGTGGGCGTATGAGAGTTTTACCAGTGTGTCAAGAGTTTTTTAGAGAGTGCTGCCCTCATACAGTCTGGTGTCCCAGTTAAAGAAACTTCTTCTCTCGTCCCAGCACACACTCACACAAGTTAACAGATACAGGCTCTTACCCCCTCCCTGGTCTGCTTATGCACACACAAACACACACACTGCTGCTCACTCCTGTGGCCCTCAGCCAACTCCGCTACATTACAGTAGTGTTATTTAAGCTTGTCGTACAGGATGCAAAGGAATGACTTCTATATAAGTACAAAGAGAAAAAAACGAGATGGAAAAAGAAAAGTAGAGTAGAGAGTCCTAAAGAAATGTGGTCATGAGTTCTTTATGCTTAACTTTATTCTCAGCTGCAGTTTGACCGATTTTCTGCTTGGCAGTCAAAAGTCATCTGACCAAAATAGGCTTTTTTTTTTTTACTCAATTGTTATAAAAATCCTGACCAGAAGCAAACTATGTCCGGATGTCAACACTGTATAAAAATAAACCTACAAACAGGAGAAAATGCAAAATACAGAGGGTGCTATTTTAGCGCTGCTTTGTTTTTTATATACAGTGAAGTAGGTAAATCTTACATCCTTGTTCTATTCTTTTAAAAAATCAGAAGATTTATAGTATGAATATTTATAACATAATTTAAGAAAGTACACTGTAACACATTTCTTCTCTTTAATTTTAATTATCAGTTCATGTTTGGGACACTGAACTTTTTTAAACAAGATCAAAAAAACAGTATCAAACATAACATTCATCAAAAATCCTATTAATAAATGCTATAAAATGCCCTGAAAAATCTTCTTCTTTTTCTTTTGGCTGATCCCTTTTAAGGGTCGCCACAGCGAACGATCTGTCTCCACCTATGTCTCTCCTCTTTGGTCTTCCTCTTTGCCTTCTGCCTGGTAGCTTCTTTTATAACATCCTCCTACCAATATACTCACTATCCCTTCTCTGTACATGTTCAAATCACCTCAATCTGGCTTCCCTGACTTTCTCTCTAAAACATCTAACATGAGCCGTCTCCCATTATGAACTCGTTCCTGAAAACGAGTTCTAAAAAATAAAGAATTAAAAGAAAAATAGAGGGAAAGGAGAAAAAGAGAGGTATGAAATAAAAAAGGAGGTTTAATATATAAAAGAAGTGGTGGCTCAGTCGTTATGGTGTTGGACTGATACCTGAAAGACCGGGGTTCGATTCCCAGCACCATTAAGCCACCACCACTGGGCCTTTAGCAAGGTTGTATTAAAAAAAGAAGATAAATGTAAGTTGCTCTGGATAAGGGCGTCTGCCAAATGCTGTAAATGTAAAATCAGAAAAGAAAATCATTGGCTCTTTATATTTAATCATATGGCAATGTTTGTATAAAATTATACTGGTTTCTAAATTGTAAAAAATAATTTACTTCTGCTCTTAGTTATGTGTGTGAGCTTCTTCAAATGTATACAGTTTATACTGGTGTATCCGTGTCTGCTTTCCATTCCAAGGCAATACATTAAAGTTTGGAAAAAAATATCCATTATCTTGACTACAATATCATGAATGACATTTGACTGAAGTTATTTTAGTTACTATATCTTTATCTAGTTAGTTAGTACAGTAAAACATAATCTAATCTATTGTAGCATAAGATTGGACTTTACCATATATTATTCTTTAAAGACTAAAATTTTTTGAAACATTAGTAAAAATGTTTTTTTTCCAACATATTTTATACTCACTCTATTCCTTTAGTATGTTTCTATTTTTTATACTTTATGTCTGTGGCACAATAAACCAATTAAGCTTTTCACCACAAGTTGTACTGTATATACATGTGTATGATGTAAAAATACCTACAACAACCTAAATTTTTATTAAGAACACATATCACATCTGTAAAAGGTGAAAATGTATACGTTTATATGCAAAAGAATAGAATATGTAGTTACACTGTTTTTTTGCGGAAGCCTACAGTATATTCCAGATGTTGCATTTTTATGTAGGAGGCTGGCTTGACATTTTTATTTGGTGTACAGATGAGTAAAAAGTTGGCAGACGTCAAAGGTTTTTTTTTAATGTGAAAAAAAGAGGAACTGCTACCCATAGTTTACTATTTATCTGTTCCATTCAGTTAAGTTAAAGGTTAAAAGTGCTTTGTGTGCATGTTGTCATGATCGTTCTAGTCTCCAGACCTGATTTGAGGAAGTGTATGACATCTGCTATAGCAGTTATATTAAGCTGTAACAGATGTGTCATGAAAAATGTGTTGGCGGGTATGCTATGGGGGTGGTTAAAGTTCTAACAGAGAGGGTGCAAAAAGCTTTTTTATAGGTCAGAAGATGCAGCCATAAAAGTAAAACCTACTAATTTGTGTACAGAAAAATAAGGCTTTAAAAAGTGAAATATTAACCTACACTATCTGACCATGTTGGTACTTCATACAATAGAAACATCATCTGTTTTATTTCAAAGGTTCTATTAAGACCCTATATGGCTTATGTGCAGAAAAATTAAGTAATGATAATTGATTTTGGAGACCTTATGTGAGTTTATGTCATGTTTACATGTACCGTATGATGTTTACAAATCATCTCTATAATGGCAGCTCTATGGTGGTAGTGAGTACTTGGGTTTTGCCCCAGTAACATCACTAAAAACTGGAGTGTAAGCAGAATTCCTTATGTTTATATAAAGCTTTCCTCCTACAAAAAGACACTGCTGTGATTATGTGTATGTGCGGCCGTTCCTCAGTGCTTGTAGAAGATCATACAAGATTCACCTGAACAGGAAGCACATTTTGGACAAAAAGTGGAAAAGGTTCGAGGAAACATAACTAATGAACGACGCTCTCTGCCATTCTCTCTTTTTGTTGCACTATATTTGGCTTTCTGCCAGAGGAAAAGGTCCGACTTTACCTCCAACCTTTGCACGTGGAAGAAATAATCTAAAATTAACTTAAATATGACTGGGACAAAGGCACATAGGCTTATAGCTTCTATTGTTCAGCTTTTTACCGGTTAAAAGTGTACTTCCTATTCTTATAGGTTATTACTAAACTTTTGATTAATAGAAACTAAAGAGGGACTAAAGCTTAAATATCCAAATAAAATTTGGCATATAAACATATAAGATCAATAGTTATAAATGTATTATTTATAAATTACCAAAAATAAGATTCATACCCTAACACTGAGCTGTATATATGATTATAAAGAGCTGAGAAAAAAAATCCAAAACCCTGAATAAACTCTCATTTTGCAGGATTTGTACATTGAATTGATTGTGTACTTTACCTCATTTAATATTTTATGTAAAAAAAAGCTTAAATAATCAGCTCAGTTTACATTTACTACACACCAGTTTACATTTACTACACACCATTACTGTATTTCTCATGTCCCTTCTACAGCCTGGGTAAGAATATTTGCCCGTATTTCAGCTTAATGACCTAAAGGTCTTATTCACTGATAATTACAGTTTTACATAAGTGATTTTCTTTTAGGGTTGGATCACATTCAGACCACATTATTAGAAAGAAATGTTTACGAATGTATTTAAGCAAAGGTTTGCATTTTTTCCATATCCAGTCACTAGAAATAATTCTGTTCAGCTTTATAAAGTGTGATAACTTTTAGGGGTTACAATTTTATCCACAAGATGGCAGTACAGAACAAAACATCCTTTTATTCAAAAATTTGGGGAATTGGTAGCGCAGTGGTTAAGGTGTTGTCCTACTCATTTGAAGATTAGATTCTCAGCACCACCAATTTTTATTGGTGGTTACTCAGCACCACCGATTGAAAATTTGTTAATTTCATATGTGTAGAAAATCCAAATCTTGCTGGTAGCTTTTGCAAGTATTTGATTTATTTGTTCTAAAGAAACTGCACAGATAAGCTAGAAAAAATATCTAGACCAATTTGAAAAAATGCATCAACCATATTTCGGCCATGAGCAAATTCAGACCCACCCAAATGAAAAACAAAACTATTTATTCAGCTTATTTCCTTACATTCCAAACAATTAATCTATTAATCCTCATCATCTCTATCATTTGCTCATGACTTTAACAGAGCTACTTTTTTCCCCATGTTGTTTGGTCATGTGGTCTTAAAACGCTAATAAGATTGGAGTTCTGAGCTGCTGAAGCATGAACGATGACCGCAGTTGACCCTTAACCCTTACACTGCCCTCTTCACCTATGCTGTCAACTCCATGCATATCTACTACAGAAGCTTTGATCATGTTGTCATCAGTCTGACTTTTAGTGTTTTTTCTTTAGCAAAGCTGATCTTAAATAACTGGTCTGAAATAACGTCCTGTTTCGGCTTCTGTAAATTTAGCACGCATAATGCTGTGATATGTATTTTGCTTTTTAGTCAAGCTTTTATTCATTTTTAAATAAAGTAAAGATACACTGAAATATATGGTGGGTTTTAAAAAGTCAACTGGTGTTATGGTGTAGGAGATATTTCCTTGGCACACTTTGGGCCCCTTAGTACCAATTGAGAATTGTTTAAACGCCACAGCCTACCTGAGTAATTCTGGATTTCTGATCATTTTCTCATAATATATCTTCATTGTAAATAAACAATAAAGATATGTTATTAATAATATTATTTATTATGCAATTATAAAGGAGGTCCGGACATTTATGTTGCTAATTTTTAACCCTATTAAAAATAACTTTTACTTTCTGATGTTTTATTGAATAGAAATCACAAACATTTAGAAAGTTTAGAATCCAGAAAGTATTTAGAAACAGTGGCGTATTTAAGGGGCGGAGTTAGGGTGATTTTAATGGCACGTGCACATTAAGGGCCTCCAGAGATCAGTGTAAAATAGCTGTGTTGGGGGCCCGACCTCATATTCTTTCTTCAGGCCCAAAATTGCTAATGGCATGGCATCCCTGTAAAAACAAAAAGCAAAATTGGCTGGAATTTGAATTTAATTATGAAAATATATATTTTTCAATGTATTTTACACTTTATTAGTGTCACATCCTACATTGTAGACTTTGACTTTTTGTAACACACAAACATGACTGACATGGACTTGCGCTATGGACTCTCCAACAACCACCTTCTATTCCCTTCCGTGCTCCCAGTCACCATTATTCGGATTGTGTTCATCTGTGTTTAATCATCCTTTGGTTTAGCTCTGTTTAAAAAAGACCCTTTGTTTAAGGTTAAGTTACAAAATAAAGTATACATTCAGTCCTTTCACATCTGTGACATTTACCAGGCCTGTCTTTATGCTTCTGTGTACCCTGTTTCCAGACTAAAACTATATTGTTTGGTCTGGACCATGAATGTTCCCAGCCTGTTCGGAAGCTTATTATATCCAGATTGACCTATTAACATTATTTACCTAATATGATAGTCGATCCCTGATCAAACAAAGCTAGAAAGTAAACCAGACCTTAAAAATGCACAGAAGTTCATAATTCCTTTTTTTTTCAAACCAAAAATTAATAAAATAGACTCTTTGTTGAAATTATTTACCCAAATTATTTGGAAAGCTGTCAATGCTGTTAATTTTTATTATGAGCATTTATTATAAGTTTTATGAAATATGCTTGAAAATACGCATGATTAGCATCTGGCTATTCGGGCTCACTGTAAAATAACCTGTATGTAACCATATATTAATTAAATCCTATTTTATTTAAACAACGCTTTTAATATAATATATAACACAGCCTTTTAGAAATATGGACATAAAAATTTGCTGACGGTTAAATTCCATCATTTCTGAAGGCTAATAAGATAACAGGTCGAAATATAGTCATACATCATATCCACGTAGCATCTAGCAAGTGCTATCTCCTTTTTTTTAGTTCAGATTGTTAAATTCCCTAAATTTGCTGTTATTTTCAGTCCTTTTTCTTTCGTTTCTTAATTTGCTGTTTAATTTTTAAAATAAAAAAAAGAAATAGAATAAAAATCTTAAAGGAAATGTTCTTTATCTATTAGTTTAGCAAAGTTTTTTCATGGGTGGTAATTGTAATGCTACAAAAGGCTGTATTTTATGTGTGTATGCACATGAGCATGTCAGGGTAGATGAATGTGTTAACTAAAAACAATAACTCAAATACAGCCAAGCAGTACAGAGGAACTGAGCTTTTCAAAACATTCCAAGACTCCAGGTGCAAATGGACTGGCGCACAATCCAGGTCTGGAATGTATTTAGCTTTTTCCAGCTCCCCGAAACCATATTTCACTCTCAACCCAAATATCTATTCCATACTGACCCACTTCTTCCATACGCATCCCCTGAGATCTTTTAATTAGTGTGTAGTGAAGGGCAAGCTAAAGGGGAATCTAGACAAAGGCTTTATAATGCTAAGACTGAAGAGATAATCGGTGGTTAACAATTAACTTGCCTAAATGTATTAAAATAATATTTTTATTGAAGTTCTTTGCAAGTAAACAAACAGAAGGTAGTGGGATGTTTAATTGTTTAAGTGTAATTAAGTTATATGCATAAAAAAGAGGTGGTTAATCAGAAATTGTAATTTTGTAGGGCTGGGTAAAAAAAATATAGATACGGCTAACTTATTTTTTTTCAGATAGTGTATCACTATTCCAACCTTAGTATCGATTCATAATTTAAGTATGTTTTAATCAATTTTATGTTACGTTACGTTAATTTCGATTTAATCCCTTCGTCTGTGTGAAACCTCCTCCACTACTGTAGTTGTCACTGACACATTGTTACTGGCCATTGTCTATGAAGAAGCATAGCGGAAAAAATAAGGGGGCTTCTGGCGTTGTATCTGTGTTATTTAAGGATTGCAATGTGTTACGATATGTATTGCATTCTAACATATCATGATATATTGTATTGCAACCTATGTATCGTGATATGTATTGTATTTTGAGGCTCTATCCAATACACAGCCCTATTATACTGTAATGTTCTGCTTTAATTCATAAGAAATGACATCATAATATTTTGATGTCTGCATACAATATGTCTAGGTCTGCATTCTAAATAAAACAGTATTTTTTGGAAAACAAACTGGACTATTTCCTAAAGAACAAACATCGCAGGCAGCAAATGAGATTTATAGATTGAAAAATAACAGAACACAATCAATTTAAATTAATTAGTTTTACACTATGGGAACCAAAAATTGGGTGTTCTGAACATCCAATTCTAGATTCAGTCTTACTTATGCAAACTACTTGTTAGCATTAAGAAGCCAAATGCTGGATTTAAAGTCACAAAAAGTTATTAAAATCAGAATACTTTATCAATCACCTCAGGAAAATTGTTAATGAAATTGGTGTAGAAAATCTATAGGGGGTTTTTTTGGCACTATTTTTGACCCAGAGTTTCTATCCACGTATCTTGTTGAGCCTTAAAGTTTAATACTGCCGACTACAAAAATACAGCACGTACTGTAATAAATACCGCCTACTGGTAAATAAGCATTGTTGCAGGCTTTCTCGTTTTCATTTTGACTACATTCGCAAACGCAACTAGAGCAAAATAACGGTAGGTGCAATTTCAGGTCAGCGAAAATTTTGCGTGCGACTAGCAGCTCAGATTTATATTCATTTTGCTGAAACACATGTGTGGTTAGGTGTAAATGAACCTTTTCGACAAATTGTCCTCAAGGGGCCCCTAAGCTTCCCACTAAGACATTAAAGATGACATCCACCTTGGTAGAGAAGTCGAAGACTGGGACGTCCAGGATGTAGGACCTATCATTTTCTTCCACACCAGAAAGACTCAACCACAGATGCCTCTCAGAGGGCTCAGGGCTCACTCTACAAGGGGTTTGGAGGCCTTCAAGGCCTTGGCATTGGGGGTATCACTACCGGATATTTGTAGGGTGGCGGGTTGTTCTACCCTGCATGGATAAACTGGATGTGGCTCCATGGTTTTTGCGCCAACCATGGTTTCCTAAAGGAACAAAATGCTAAATCACATGCCATACCCCCACTGAATGCAAGCTTACAAAGGAGTGCTGCTGCTCATGTTTATATAGCAGTACTTCCTGGTCGCCCACCTGTGATGTAACCCTCTTTGATTAGTCAGATTACACACATGCTTTAGGGCAAAGGTTATAAAAGGCTGTTTTCCAGAGCATATCGACCCAGTGTCTCGTTACCTCTGGGAAATATGGTTACAGACGTAACCTAGAGACGTTTTTCATGGTCTGTTGTTTTCTGCAGGAATGCTGAATGTTTGATGGCAATGTTGATTTTATACTTTTACCATCAGAAGGCCAGACTGCAAGCCATACAATGCACGTGTCTGTTGATATTCTCTTTACAGTAAAGCTCAGAGGAACTCTAAACAGGTAAGAGTTTTTCCAGAATTTGGATTTATGCATGAAAGCTTTCAAAAGTTTCTGTTCCTTTGGGTAAAAGTAAGGAAGAAAATATCTAAATTATTACACGCAGAACAGGAAAGATAATCAATATGGAATACTTGAAAATCACACATGTACCTATTAAATCTAGAAAAAGTGTACAGATGTAAAATAAAAAAAAACAAAACAGGTAAGACAATGTGTGTGTGTGCGTGTGTGAGTGAGTAACTGTAATAAATGTAGTGTCAGGGAAAGGCTTCCAAAGGGCTGGAGGCACATCTGGTGTTGACGAATTCTCCCCCTGCAGAAGATCGCTGAGGAATGAGTTAGAAAAAACACACTGCAGAGAAGAGGCAGGATTGGAAAAGAAAAAAACAGCTGGAGTTCATGGAGTGTGTTTGTGTTGACTTTTAGTCCCAGCAGTAAGTTCTGTATCATAGACTATCATATGATTACAATTGATGCAAAAAAATCACCTTGTTCATCTTCTAGCAACATGCCCTGTTTATTGTAATAAACTATAAGATTACTGGCGACTTTGATAGCTACATACACTTACATATCTTCGTCTTGTACATTAACTAACACGAACTGGATACATAACCAAAAAAAAAAAAAATCACAAGCAATGTTGCAAAAGTTTGCCATGCTTTAAATCCATTTCTCCTTATGTGCCAACTACAAATTCGAAGCAATCCGTGAAAAGAAATATTTTAATTATTGAATCTTCTTTTTGGTCTAATTTTATTTCTTTAGGCCTCACTAATTTTTTTAATTAAATCTAGCTACACTAAACACAACACTGAAACCTATTATCGTATTATCCCAACTACAGCAAGTGTTTTATAGCGAAACACATGACAGAACAAATCTATTCCAGGACATTGACTTTTCAGTTGAATATGTACTTAATACTATTATCTATCCATTGTGAAGACCCGAGGTGCTTTTAATCCTAAGGAGTGCACATGGGTTCACTTATGGTCTGTTTCCTGCCCTGTGCTCACCTTACTCTGGACTAAGCACTGCAGGCAAGAGCAGTGAAAACAGCCATTGTTTTCTTTAGAAACACGGTGAAATGAAGTGGCAGCTGAGGAACGTAATAACAGAATAATGCTTAGTCCTTCGCATAGTATATATATAATATTATGAAAAGAGAAGTGGATTGGACATCAGGAATAAAAAGAATTTGTGCATTGTACAGTGGTTATGATAGTATATAAATGTATAGCTATTGTATTTATTACTATTTCTAAAAAAAGGAGTATTTATTCTTTTTACCCTTAGACAAACAAGGTCTAAGTCATGTGTTCAAAGCTTGAGACAAAGAAATGTTACCAGACTGCTGATCTCTGCAAATCTATTGCATAATTGCTGTCATGCTGTCACATCACAATCAGAAATACGATTTAATAGTCATTAATGTGTATATGTCACGAATAGTTGGATATTATCTAATATTTAAAGGCTCTTGCTGGTTGCTTCTATGGAACACTTTGTGAATTGCTGGGAATCAAACCCGGGTTTTTAAGTTGGTAGTCCAACACCTCAACCACTGTGCTACCACTTTCCACCACATGCAGCCTTTGTAAGCCTAAGTAAGACCAGGCTTTTTCTCTTGCAAATATGGATGGGTAATTATGTTGTATGTACTTTTTGGGCATCAGGGAGCCACTTTCAATATGTGGGGTATTAAAATCACGTTTGCATGCACTCTCATATTTTACCTTCACTTTCAATTTGCAGGCATACAAAACTGTGCATAGGGAGCAGCAGCACTGATTTTACACAGTATTTACCAAAGACTGTCAGGATCTATTGAGCACCAATTTCTCAGAAGTTAAAAAATTCCTGAAGAGGCTGTATGTGAGACTGAGGGTCGGCTGGGAATTTGCTAAAAACCTGAATAACCAAAAACAAACAGATAAAGATTTTTTTAAGTGTTTACATAGGGAAAGATTATTATAATAAAGTTTGTCCAGACAACTGTGAAATGTGACATACAGTGGAATTTGTTAAGGTTAATGCAAGTTCGTATTTAATTTACGATACTTATTAAGAACCAAATAAATGTAAAAACGTAATAAAATAAGGTGAAGTCCTTTTTATTTCAGAAGTATTTAAGTTGAACAGACTTTTGGTCATACCGCCACCCTCAATTTACAGCACTAAGGATGTTCATTCACTTCATTTATACAATGAAACACACACAAAGTCATCACATTCATTATTATTACCCCAGTGACCTGACCCTATAACCATACCCTCCACTCTGAGTTAATATTTTGTTTACCTTAGAAAAAAAAAAGGGGGAAAAGTAAATAAAGAAACAATATCACAGAAAGTATGTTATAATTTTATCCTATATTGGAAAAATAAAGTGTAAATTTTAACCTTTGAGTGAATAAGGCATCTATTATCTGATACTTCTTTGTACAATAAAAACTGTTTAGTATTTATCCTAAAGAGAATTCTATAATTATAGAAGTTTGCTATAATATTTCCAGTGGCCTATGGTCACTTAACACCTTACTGACTAATTAACTGTATGAATCATAAATAAATAAATCTGACCAACGCTTTTTGTTCATCTACCAAATTAATATAATTCTGTCTGATTATCTACTCAACCAGTAATCATATACCCACTACACATATATAGTTCTTTTTTTGTGAACACTTTAACTGTACACCCTCATACAACAAAGTGTGTCACTTGTCTAGAATGTGTTTCCATTTCGCATGGAACTAACAGGCTTAGATATTTTCCAGCACAAAGTGAGCTCCAGGACGACATGGTGAGGTAAAACTCGGGTGTTTTACAGAGAGACGTGACCTAATCCCAAATAATCAAAAATCCCAGACATCTCGACCCAACATTAGTCTTTAAACTTACTAAAAGTATTGTGGCTAAGCAGAAAAATCCCCAAACCCATGTGCCACTATCTAGTGTAAAACCTTTTAATAAATATGTAGGTTACTGTATGCCATATAGTAAATTAATGAAATGTTAATTATTTCATATTTAATCTCTTAATCTTTGTAGGTATATTACTAATTTGAGATTAATCCTAACGATCCATCCATTCATCTATCCAAACACCCATCAATCGTTTTTCATCCATTCATGGACTACATGTCAGGGGCAGTGTGGTGGCTTAGTGGTTAACACTGTTGCCTCACAGTAAAAAGGCCTGGCTTCGATTTCCAGGCATGGGTCTTTCTATGTGGAGTTTGCATGTTCTCCCAGTGGGTGGGTGCGTGTGTTTACTCCAGGTACGCCGGTTTTCTTCCCACAGTCCAAAAACATGTATGTTAGGTTAACCGGTGATTCTAAATTGCCCACAGCAGTGAGTGTAAGTGTGTTTGTGGCCCTGTGATAGACTGGCGACCTGTCCAGGGTGTCCCCCTCCTGCCTTTCCACCTTTTAAAGACAGCTGGGATAGACTCCAGCAGATCCCCATGACCACAAATTAGGGAATGAGCAGGTATAGAAGATGAATGAATGATATGTCAGCATGCTACACAAAGCGAAAACCAATGACTTTTTCATCTTTCTGTGGTCAACTTTCTATTTCACATTAAACAGTATGACAATGTCCCTGTGCACAAAGCGAGTTCCAGGATGACAAAAAAAAAAAGGTTCTGCACAGGGAACCGACTTCAGCCCAACTGAACATTAATCCCAGACATCTCGACCCAACATTGGAAAATTGGAAAAAAAACGCATAAAAAAAAAAACACTCAGAAAACACAAGTGCCACAAACTAGTGTAAAACTTTTTCTAGAAATATCATATAGACTCCTATAGTAACTACAAAGGATAACAGAATAGTTATATATATATATATATATATATATATATATATATATATATATATATATATATATATATTTATATATATTTATGTAGTTATATATAACTATAACTATCCAGACTTGCTTAAACTAATTAAAGATTTGTCCTAACTATCCATCCATCCATCTACTCATCCACTCATCCATCGTTTTTCATCCATTCATGAACTACATTCTAGTACATTAATACAGTTTCAGCATCACGAATTGAAAACGAACGACTTACGGATTCGTATTTTCCTGTGGTCGAGTTCACGGACTATGTGTTGTAAAGTATCCAGTCTCCTCTGCAGCGCGGTGCTCCTCTGAATAACCACCGCCGCTTCGCTCTGAATCTCCAAGAAGATGCTGCAGGCATGACGGGACAGCCCAGAAAGCTGCTGCAGGATGTTCTTCAGACTTGTGCAACTTACCTCATTCAAGGAGGTCCATAACTGCGATTGAGATGGTTCTGCTTCAGATTCGACTGCTCCCTTGTTAAATCTGCACAAGTTCGGAGGTTCGATCGTGCGTTTATGGAAAGGCATGTCTGTAGCTAAAGAACAAAAGCACCTGAAATAAAACGTTGAGCCTTTCAAAGTTCTGTATTTGTGTTATTTAGAGCTGCTTTAAGTACACAATAAGGTCCCGCCAGGTTATTCATAGGATGAGAGTTCTCCATTCTGAGGAGAGTTTTTAAGTGAAACTCGCTTCTAAATCTGGTTTCATAAGCCACAAGTAAAAACCGACATGGAGTAGGACTCGGAGAATCGATGGATCTGGAGCTGATGAGACAAAAAAAAAATCTGCTTGGAATTCGTTCACAAAATTTACAAAAAGTTTTAAACATTTAAAAGCATAGTGATCTGGAATTTAGCTGCCATAAAGCTTTTCAGACAGTCATACGGTGGCTCGTGGTTCAAGTATTGGATTTCCAACTCGAAGATTGCAGGTTCCATTCCCAGCGCCCCTGAGCGAGGCCCTCAACCACCAATTGCTCACCTGTATAAATGAGATAAATGTAAATCGCTCTGGATAAGGGCGTCTGTCAAATGCTGTAAATGTAATGAGTTTTTGGAATGGCATTATTGGACAAACCCTGTCTACAAGGTGCTCCCAGGAATCTTGATGAATAAAAGTTTTAGTAAAAACCTCCCAAAAGAACCATTTTATAGTGCTTACGTTATGTACAATTCTCAGACTTTAAGACTTAGGATTTTAATTTTTTTTTTTAAAAATAAGCTTTTATTGAATTGATAACAAAACTACACATACTATCGTGCATTTCTAAAACCCTAAAAGGTGTTGAGGGCAAAAAATCCTACTCTAAGAAATCACCACTTACCCTTTAACTGACTGCAAAGATTTTAATGACGTGGTAATTTGGGAGAGCTTAGACTGAATTATAAACATCTGGATCTACGTTGAACCAGTGTTCTGCTAAACTAGGTTTTTTTTTTATTTTAAATAGAGCATCATAAACATAATCATGGGTATATATATGTGTTGGACATTGTATGGGCAATGTTTATAACCTCATAAAACATTTTTTGCACTTAACTTACTTTCCCTAATGCTTTACAAATCCTATTATATAATGTCACAATATTTATTTCGTGTTACTTTTATCAAGCACTTTCACAGTGCAGGATTCAGAGCATGAGTATTGATTTTTGAAGTTGTCTAAGTGGAGGTTGGATTCCCTTTTTCTGCTATGTGTACATGGAGTTTAAATGTTCTTCCCATGTTTTAAGGGTTTTTGTCTGTTACATTTTTCCTTTTTAAAAAGACATATTGTATATTGATTGGCAACTCTAAATTGTCTGTAGAGTGTCGATAGGTGTGTATGAGATTGGCACCCTTCCATGGTGTCCCATTGAGTTCCTTGGACCAGGTATAGCATAATTCATGGTGATAAAAATATTACTTTAAATACACCTATAAAAATACATCTATAGAATTTAAACTTATAGAAGTGTATCCTTCTGGGTATATATACACTGCTCAAAAAAATAAAGGAAACACTAAAATACACATCCTAGATCTGAATGAATGAAATATTCTTATTAAATACTTTGTTCTTTACATAGTTAAATGTGCTGGCAACAAAATCGCACAAAAATTATCAATGAAAATCACATTTATTAACCCATGGAGGTCTGGATTTGGAGTCACATTTAAAACTGAAGTGGAAAAACACACTACAGGCTGATCCAACTTTGATGTAATGTCCATTAAACAAGTCAAAATGAGGCTCAGTAGTGTGTGTGTGGCCTCCACGTGCCTGTATGACCTCCCTACAACGCCTGGGCATGCTCCTGATGAGGTGGGGGATGGTCTCCTGAGGGATCTTCTCCCAGACCTGGACTAAAGCATCCACCAACTCCTAGACAGTCTGTGGTGCCACGTGGCTTTGGTGGATGGAGCGAGACATGATGTCCCAGATGTGCTCAATTGGATTCAGGTCTGGGGAACGGGCAGGCCAGTCCATAGCATCAATGCCTTCGTCTTGCAGGAACTGCTGACACACACTCCAGCCATGATGAGGTCTAGCATTGTCTTGCATTAGGAGGAATCCAGGGGGCCAACCGCACCCCAGCATATGGTCTCACAATGGGTCTGAGGATCTCATCTTGGTACCAATGGCAGTCAGGCTACCTCTGGCGAGCACATGGAGGGCTGTGCGGCCCTCCAAAGAAATGCCACCCCACACCATTACTGACCCACTGCCAAACCGGTCATGCTGGAGGATGTTACAGGCAGCAGAAACGTTCTCCACGGCGTCTCCAGACTCTGTCACGTCTGTCACATGTACTCAGTGTGAACCTGCTTTGATCTGTGAAGAGGCACAGGGCGCCAGTGGCGAATTTGCCAATCTTGGTGTTCTCTGGCAAATGCCAAACGTCCTGCACGGTGTTGTTGGGCTGTAATCACAACCCCCACCTGTGGACGTCGGAGCCTCATACCAGCCTCATGGAGTCTGTTTCTGACCGTTTGAGCAGACACATGCACATTTGTGGCCTGCTGGAGGTCATTTTTGCAGGGCTCTGGCAGTGCTTCCTCCTGTTCCTCCTTGCACACAAAGGCGGAGGTAGCGGTCCTGCTGCTGGGTTTTGCCCTCCTACGGCCTCCTCCACATCTCCTTAAGTACTGGCCTGTCTCCTGGCAGCGCCTCCATGCTCTGGAGACACTACGCTGACAGACACAGCAAACCTTCTTGCCACAGCTCGCATTGATGTGCCATCCTGGATGAGCTGCACTACCTGAGCCACTTGGTGTGGGTTGTAGACTCCGTCTCATGCTACCACTAGAGTGAAAGCACCGCCAGCATTCAAAAGTGACCAAAACATCAGCCAGAAAGCATAGGAACTGAGAAGTGGTCTGTGGTCACCACCTGCAGAAAACCACTCCTTTATTGGGGGTGTCTTGCTAATTGCCTATAATTTCCACCTGTTGTCTATTCCATTTGCACAACAGCATGTGAAATTGATTGTCAATCAGTGTTGCTTCCTAAGTGGGCTTTTTGTGTTGTGTTGTTTAAGTGTTCCCTTTATTTTTTTGAGCAGTAGATATATATATATATATATATATATATATCTATATATATTCTATATATATTTATATCCCTACAATGCCACATTGAACTTTTTTTTCTCATTTGCCTTAACCCCACAACCTTAAATCATTCTTTGTTGAGATTTTATGTAATAGACCAACAATAGTAGCCCAAATATTTTGAAATACATTAAAAATGATTCATGGTTTTGTTACCTTACAACAAAATGCCACACCTTTGTTACAATTAAATATTTTTAATTGAAAGATGTGTGTAGTTCAGACCAACCAGCCTTAAAAAGATTGCAGTGCCCCCCATATTTTCATTTGGTTAAAAGTCAGGCAATGGATCATTCATTTGTAGAGCCCACCGTTTTCATGCTAAAACCTTACAGTCTGATTCCCCACCGTCTTTTTGGCAATTACAGCTCGGTCAGTATGTTCTGGGGTCTCTCTACCAGCTTTGCACCATCTAGACACCCCTAAAATTTTGTGCCCATTTTTCTTTACAAAATAGCATAGCTTAAACTTAGCCAGATTAGTCAGTTCGAGCGCCTATCTTTTAATTCGTGTTCGAACATAACACACAACGAATGAAATTTCCCGGGTTTTTGACAAAATGAGTTTTTTTTTGTGCACTCAGCATCATTAGCTACTCAGCAATTTTTTGTCAAGAAAACCTCAGAGACAATTCAAAAAGAATTTCGTATCAGACTGGGCTTTTTTTTTTTGCTGGGCATCAGCTAATGAAGTCAATAATTAAATTTCGTAATCCTGGGTTGCTGGTCAATCCTGTAGATAACCAGCCACCGTCCTAACACAGTAAAATGTTTTAATCTGTTGGAATAAGAAAATTTGTAGATTTGTTAATATTAGTTATTTAAAAGATTAGATAATTATTTATAATTATTCTATTTGCAAACTATGAAACATTAGTAATTTATATCTCCAACAGTACTACAGAGGCTGAATTTTTTTTTTAGCAAATAAAAGGCATCTTCTTAGAGTTTAAGATCATTTATGTTACTTTACCAAATAATGGTATTTAGTTAAACTATTTATTTACTTTTAATAAATTTAATACTGGAATACAGTACCCTTCTATTTTTGACCTAAAATTTTTGTCTACACACTTTCTGTTAAATATAGATTTTTTTAGCATGTTTCTAACTCCTAGTCTCAGAAATTGAAATAAACTATAAACCTGTGTGTCCCATGATATAGATAGATAATAGAAATGCTACAAAAGACAAGCAGTTTAGGCAAGGCAAGTGTATTTATATAGTGCATTCATACACAGTGCCTTACATAGAAATTAAAATTTAAGGATTGCTTTAAAATAAATAAAAACAACATAAAATAAAGATTTGTTTGGAGTCTGGATTGAAAGATAAAAAGCTACACCTGGTCAGTTGACTTATTGCTTATATGCATAACGTTTCTTATATGCTTTATAATTTAATATTAATACAGTCATATTTGTTGTGTTACTGCTTAAGCATACATACACATATCACTGGGATTTATTGACAATTTAATACTAGAATTTCTGCATTTACGTATGTGTATATCACATATATATAGTTATATCAGCTATAAATTATAAAGGTGCCCTGTGGACACATAGTCGTACATATAAAACATATTTGAATGTTTGTTTTGCTCTTGTAGGGCTTTAAATAATAAGAAGTAGTTTAAATTCTCAACATTTAGTTTGATGTACAATTTGTAAAGATGATGCAACTGTCCTTATAAAACATTAGATGGTGCTAGAGACCTTTGAATTTATGGAACACTTTTTAAGCATTTCAAGTCAGACAATTTTTACACACAGGAGTTAACACAGCTCACAGGAAACAACTAAGATTATTTTTGCATCTTATTTTTTATACAATTTTTAAAGACATACAAAGAAGCAGGTGAAGGTAGTAGTAACAATACCAGTTCACAAAGGCTGCATTTAAGCTGGTCACAAAGGCTGGTCTTGATGCCCAATTACGATTTTATAATATATCTATATATTTTGTGACTATATCTGATATGTTGACAGCCCACTTACAGGTTTAAAAAAACAACAACAGACCCGATATCTGATATCTGCATTTAAACTATAAACAACCCAAAGTAGACATACAGACGGAAAAGGAAATAAAAATGGTGCAACAATTAATGGAGGCAATAGATGAAGTCAAAATGTTTAGTCAGTATTTTGCTTCTGAACCATATATTTAAAACAATGATATCTTTAGGCAGAGCAAACCTCTTGTTGCATCCAGGGAGTATATATATATATTTATAGAGAGAGAGAGAGAGAGAGAGAGAGAGAGATAGATTGATATAGATATAGATATATATAAGGAGATAGATAGATAGATAGATAGATAGATAGATAGATAGATAGATAGATAGATAGATAGATAGATTTTTTTTTTATTGTGACTGATAACTAGAAATCTGCTTTTAATATATTGTCTCCTTGTAAAAATGTACTATACAAACAAACATTTTAGAGCAAAGTCAGCACTTAAATGTGCAAGGTAGGTGAACGGTACTCCGCCAGTAGGTTTGGTGACTGATGCCATTTTATACTCATATAGGCATTATTTTAGAAGTAAAGAGATTTTTGAATTAATTATATAAACTTTTACATAATGAAGTTGTTGCTTAAACTACAGGCTAATTGCAGTATACTGGACAGCCAGATGAGGGAGGTAAAGCACCATATAATACACAGTTCTTTAGCACAGTTCCAGTTTATAAAAAGTACACACATTGTAGCATAGTAAACGGATTGAATGCAATGCAAATTTTAAATAGTTTACTATTTGTCCGCATTAAAAAGATTAAAATTATTTAAGTAACAAATTCAATATAGGTAATTAAAATACTACAGGAATGTTAAGAAACACATTCTATTAGTTTATCCCGGAAGTTTCACTGCACAGTCTTCAGTATCCTTAAAAAATTGTGTTAGACTTTTTTTTTTTAGGAAGCTTTAACTGTCCTAGCAGACTTTGAGGAACTTTTGTATAAAAAAGATGTATAAGGGCAAGCCATCTGAATAGGTAGAAAGTTTATAAAGACCCTGTAACATTCTAATAACTATTTTATTAAAATTAACTGTGAGATTAGAGGGTGAAGATGTAAAGAAGGTACAGGAGTTTAAGTAGTTGGGGTCGACAGTCCAGAGCAATGTGTATAAGAGGTAAAGAGTCGAGTACAGGCAGGTTGGAATGGGTGGAGAAACGTGTCAGGAATGATGTGTGACAGCAGAATCAGTTAGAATTAAGAGGAAGGTGTACAAGGCAGTGGTGAGACCAGCTGTATGGTGTAGAGACAGTGGCACTGAGGAAGAGACAGGTGGCGGAGCTGAAAGTATGTTGAGGTTTTCTTTGGGAGTGACGAGATTGGACAGGATTAGGAACGAGTAAATCAGGGGGACGGCTCATGTTAGATGTTTTGAGGGGAATGTCAGGGAAGCCAGATTGAGGTGGTTTGGACACGTACAGAGGAGGGATAGTGAATATATTGGTAGGAGGATGTTAGAAATGAAGCTACCAGGCAGAAGGCAAAAAGGAGGACCAATGAGGAGGTATATGGATGTGATAAACGAGGACATGAAGTTAGTGGATGTGAGTGAAAAGGATGTAGAGAATAGTGTTGGGTGGAGACAGATGATTCGATGTGGTGAATCCCTAAAAAGGAAGGAGAAGAAGAAGTATGAATTATTAAAAAACAGAGTTATGAATACTAATCTTATCTAAATATTTTTTAAAATTAATTTCTTTAATTTAATTATTTTTAGAAATACCTGAACTAAAAGCCTATTCATTTTGACTGTTATTCATGATTGAAATTTATTTTTAATGCAATAATTTGCTTTATTCTGAAATCTCCAGCCAATCATTATCGTGTTGTTGTTTTTTTTTTTTTTTAATTTAAGATTGATTGGTTTTATCCATGCACTGCTCTTACTCTGCTAATGCTCATACTCATATGCCTAAATGTAAGCCCAGAGGATATGCACAGTAATGCTGGATTGCGTTGAGATCCGAGCACCTTCGAGACTGAGACCTGCTGTTGCCTAAAGTGTTTCACCTGAGCTTACTCAGCTTTGCCCTTCACACAGCTGCTGAAGTTTAAAAAGTTTGCCTTAGCCTTTAGGGGAAAACTATTTCAAAGAAGGTTACAGGAGTTTTGGGAACACCCGGAGAGATTGCAATGCTGTGATTTGTTTCTAATAAGTGCATATAATAAAACATGTCAAAGGTAATAAATGGAGCTTCATGGAGCCCTTAAGATGTAGTTAATTTCACACATAGTATCAGAATTTTGTGTAAAACTCAAATACAATAAATATCAGAATGTAGAAAAATACAAACTGACATTACGACAGAAAAAAACAGATTACAAAAATAACCGATGCAGGAATGTTATAAAAATGCAAGTTAAATATAACATATACAACCATGCTGTAAATGGCAAGAATAAAAGTACAAAATGCCTATACAAGTTTGGGAGGTTTATTTGTACATGCAGACATTGGTATACAATATAATTACAGTGCTGTGCCTGGATTAAGACAATTACAGGCTGGAGAAAAAAGTGGTGTTGGTGTCAGCTGCTATGTAGTCACATAATGTACATAAAGTACACTGATGGCAAAAGGTCTGAACGCCATATCAGCTTTTATTGGCCAATGGAGCACCTAGCTGACCTGTAAACAAGCTAATAACAGTTTGATTTGTTCAGAGCCATGTTTAGAGTGTGAAAAACTCCACTCTACAAAATTAGACTGAGTTATAACAATAGATCATTTAGTAAAGTAAATTTTTGAGACCATATGCAACATGTTGAACCTCTAGCGTTTAAGCTGAACTTTATAAGCACTCTGATCATAGCGAACAACGTCACAGCTTCCTTCATAGCGTCTTTGTTTTCAGAGAAACCACTTAAAATGCAACAAACCAGGATTGCTAGAATACTTCTGCTTGTGGTGGTGGTTTGGAAAAGCATAATAGCTGATGTATATATCAGTTTGACAGCAGTCACCGCTTATCCATGGGGCAGATAAGGCAAAAAAAAGGGTGATAGTATATCATCCAATTAACAAATGCAGTCCTTATTAACAAGCATTTTAAATTCTACTGGAATACTAACAACCTTTTTTTAAGTCACCAACCATTTCTAAAAAAATCTTGGGACATTGAGTTTACTGCTCGTTTAATGCACCAATATCTGTACATTTGCTGCACAGATATTGTTGCAATGAATGGGAAGATTTCACTGAGTTCTGTGGGTGGAAATGCCTTGTTGATTAAAGACAGTACAATCAGATTATTGCAACTCGTATAAATATCATTTACAAACATGTTAAGCAGAAAAGCATCTCAGCATTTACATAACAATAAACATTATTGTGGATGGACTATAACTGCATTGACCAACCAGGTTTCACCCTTTATATCCAAAAACAAGACACTGAGACTACCTGACAGTTGACAATTAAAATAAACCTTTTTTTATCCAACATGAATGAGTATGTGCCTATAACAGGCTAAGATACTAGTTCTGAATGTGATCATCTGCTGTTAACCAATCCGGCTATAGGCTTGTTGTTTTGAGCATCGTGAGATGCTAGTCTGTTCACAATGGTTGTAAGGAGTGTGTGGTTTTTTTTTTAGTTATTATAAATGTCCTGGCAGACAGAACAGTCTGGTTATTTATTCTGCTCTAATCTGTTATATCAACAGGTGTTTATGCCCGCAGACCCTTTTCTCACAGGATAATATTTCATTATTCACACTGTTCTCGAATCTGTTGTGTGTGAAAATCTTGGGCTGTGTGAAATCCACATCCAGGCCACAATTAAAGCCATATTACCTAAAAGCTTTTAATTGGTCACTGCATGATTGTGGTGATGCCATACAATTGACTGATTATATAATTGCATAAATGGGTGTGTATGTCACCAAATAAATAATGAATATTGCAAAAAGGGAATGAAAAAATATTTATGGGCTTGTTTTGTGTGATTTTTTCAAGTGTAGTTTAGATGACTACAACTGTGGCAGTATGATGACAGAACCCTTACCTGCTGTTTTAACCACAGTTAAACAACGGTATATTGTAAGTGAAATTAATTTGTATCTTGGATGACTGTACTGAATGTTGTTGACTGTATCTTATAACTGCATGTTATAGGCTGAATTTATTTAGTTTGGAGCTTCGTCGTTATAAATATTACCTAATCAAAATTGCGTAGTCATAATCCACACCTGATATATGATTTGACTAGAAAACCAAGCCAGGTCTTTTTGTCTCTTTCACACACCTGGATTGCTGTTGCTTAATTTCCCTGATAGTATATGGCAATAAATAGAGCATTGATAAGTTCTTGGCTGTTCAGCAATGCACCGCTTCCAGCCATGCACCTGTACCCCTCCCTTCTCAACCATAAACCTGAAAACAGGATTTAAAGAAACAATTATTTAAGCTGGTAAATAACATCTAGGGTTTAGCATACCGATAGTGAAGTTAGGTCTTCGAGATATAAAGAGTTATTTTTATTATATGATACAGGCTTAAAAATAAAACTTCAGCGAAGGCAAATGTGTGTTGGACATAAGGAGAAAAATGTCAGTCTTACTTTGGAATGACAGCACGCCAAAGGCAAGTTGTGTTATTTGGCCCAGAGACAGCCAATCTGACCCCCTAATCAACATTCAGAACCACTTTTCGCGTGGATTGGCATAGAATTTGTAATATTTTAGCAGGCTTCATTTTTTCTTGCATGAGTCTATTTTTGGCTTTACTTGGCACACTTCTCTTAGCTGCGTTGAGCCATAAGTAAGACTATTTTTTCTTAGTGCTGAATTTAATGATGCTTAAATGTGCACCTTCTTACATGCATGGCCCCTGTCACTGGAAAACTTTTTGAGAGGCAAGTTAACAGACCGTGGAAGGGCGGCACAGATGGCAACATCCTGGGTGGTAATTATCCAGCACCACAGAAAAAAAAGCAAAAGACAAAAAAAAAAGTAAAGGTAAAAACACAGAATGGGTGATTCCATCAGGTCAGCATCTGCAAATCAAATCAGTAGGGCTCAGAGATGGAACTGAAGGTACAGGTCGCATCGGCCGATAAAAGGATGATTTTTAGCTCCACTGATTTTAAAGTCTCTAAGGAGCTGCGGTGTAAATAGAGATCACACTCATGTTAAGTCTTAATCTAACTGAGTCCTCTTGTAGCTTTTTTTGCAATCTGTTTTTATTCAGTGTGTATGTTTTACGAATTAGCCATCTTTGATAAGCTTGTGATTCACCTCATAGCGAGGCTGTAATTAGCCAAAGTGTCTCAGTATGGGACAGACGCCTCTAATAGGCGTATTTATGCAACATTAGGCAAGCGGAGGCTGTTCTGAAGAGCTTAAACGTTTATTCCGGTGCCGATCTATTAAAATTAAAGGTGACATCTCATTTGAATCATGTTTGATTTTTTTTCTTTGGTTTGGGGAGGAGGTTTTTATACTCTTCCAGGTGATAACCCCTGCTGCATATAAGCCTTCATGCAAAAATATGTTAATACATCTCATATTAAAATCTTTGTCTGGTTGTCATTCTCACATGGGGCACATCAAAGCCATATGACCCAATTTTGCACCTGCTGTTTAATTAAATTTACAAGACAGACACACTCTCCACTCCTGGTGATATACAAATCAGTTTTTATTACCAAGGTCTTGTGATTTACAAGGCAATTGACTACTGCTGCAAAAACTCACAAAGCATATTAGTTTCTTGACAACAGGCTAAAATAAACACAAAACAACAAAAACTCTATTATATAATAAGTCTATAAATATAATACAGAGATTACTATTTTGAAGGTTTTCAATAAAACTCAGATCTGAATTCAGTCCATTATTATCTTTTATTTATATTTCACAATTGCTACCTCCATTTCATGTATATATGATTCCTATAAATCCATACTATACGTATTTCGTTGACGTTTACACTGGAATTAATGAACATCAGAACATTAGACTGAATTCAAGTAATTACTGTCCATAAGACAAGTAAATGCAGTGTGCATATAAAGTATAGAGGCTGCGCACAGTACATCACGGCTACGGAATACAATTTGGTTTTCATCCACCAAGATTTAATGGGATGTTCCACTCATACAAGGCCCCCAAGCAGTTTCCGGTAAGTAAGAAGTAAAGACGAAAAGGAGCAATAGAAAATATCCCTCCTCACCAAGTGCAGGCCGGTTGTTACAGATGAGACTGCATCCAATGCAGACTGGATCTATGTTACTTAAACCAGGCAATCAAATGTATACAGTTAACACAAGCAGTTCTTGAATGCGTTTGATGGCAAAGCATTCCAATAAAGAGTTCACCCTTTCTGCATCTTTCTGTCACCCTGTAGAATTAATAATTGAATGGATTCCAGGGCATCCGCATATCAAATTACATAAACAAATTCAGTCAACATCAACAGGTGGCCAGGCATTGAGATGCCGTTCTTACACACATCCAGAGAAAAGCATGCTTTCCCCAGTTCAGCCTGTCACCTACTTAGGGGTTATCTGGGATTCGGTCGCAATGCCGACCAAGGTTACACAGGCCTTGGTCGAAACAATGATAAGGGCTTTGACATTGGGGGTACCACTATATAACATTTGTAGGATGTTGGGTGAGGCTACATACATTTGTTTGGTTCTACAACCTCGATCAAGTTACAATTCTGAGATTTAAAGATGTCACAAATGTTCCCACACATGACAATCGATGCATCCTAAGGTTCTGAAGCAAAACGTCTTCAGGTTACGCATCTAACCATGGTTCCCCAAGGGGACCAGACACTGCATCAAGTGACACAGCCCCCACGTCCCTGTCACTGCTGCTAATATTTACATAGCATTAGTTCTTGGTCGATAACATCACCCGCCTGTGATGTAATGCTTAATGGTTGGTCGGATTACACATGTGCAAAGGTTATAAAAAGACATTCCCTAAGCGTTTAGATGCAGCATCTTCCCTCTTGTTTACATACATAACCCTGAAGATGTTTTTGTTTAACCCACAAAAACCTACAAAATCTAAATGTCTGTTGCATACGTCTTGGTGCTGAGCATTGATTTGCAGTTCTATGAGTTTCAGAAGCACAGCTCCGCTCGCAGTAGAGCGAGCTTCTCAGGCAATCCATAATAGATGATGAAATTTGGCAAGCAGTCGAACCTTATGGCCCATTCTTCCTCCTGCAGCTGCTTGTTTTCCCACAACTCATCTGTGCTGACCAAGTTGTGTGTGTGTCTGTGTGTTCATGCCTGCATCCGTATGTCACTGGCTTTGCCCACAAGCAATAAACCAGCAACTTTCCATATTTCAATATGTCAGACGTGATGGAGGATTCAACTTGCAGAGGATTTCTTCTTTAGAGGTCATGCAGGGGTGAAAGAGGCTTGTTATTTGAGGTGACTCAGTTTGCTCCAGGTGTTTGCACCACACAAGTAAAATGAGTCATTAATGCCAGAAAACAGAACAGAACAAAAGACTTTCAGCTCTAAAGCATATTGGAAATTATTTGCCAGTAGGAGCAAGTTGGGTTTTTTTTCCTAGCCTTTATTTTGAACGTTTACTTGAAACTTTTCGTTTAGCCGTGCCTGGTTTATTCTTCATGGTTTAAGAGAGTTTTTAATCTAATAAGGAGTATAAGGAGTATACTTCTGCAATATGTCACAGAAAATGTGTTTTTATCATGTTTACTGTTCTCTAATAAAGTTGACTGTAATGTTTAAGCTAAATATTAGGTTGTACAATGAGAATGCTGCGAGTTGCTGATGAGCAGATGTTTTCTCCACACAGCAAGGGGAGACAGTAAGAGGAGGGGGAGTCGTCTTCCCCATCCCCTTCAGGTGGACCAGGTGTCTTCAGCTTCACACTGTCATTCCGGAAACTTGGCGCTGCACTACAAAACAGGTCCACCTGATTGTTCCTCTCTCCTAGGGATGGGCACAAATTAATGCACATCCAGCATGCTATGCAAGAGAAAAAGGGGGAAAAATAAATAAATGCCCAGAAAGCATCGCTCAGTGTGTGGACGTGGGGCAGGAAAGAGAGATTGTGCTGAATAGAAATGAGAGTGGGAGTCAGAGAAAGCCAGAGAGGCACACGGGAGCGCTCCATTTGTTAAGGTGCAGGTGCAGAGTTTGAGTGAATGCCAGGTTGCGCTCCACGTTTTTGGTTCCATATTAACACTGTCAGCTTTTTTTTGTTCACAATTCTCTCACTTTTTCTCTCTCTATTACAATCCACTCCATATTTAATCATTTGATAAAACTTGTTTAAAGTGGGTTTTATTGTCTGGATGTTTCGGTTAAACTGTGACTTAAGACTCCCCACCAAAGACAAAGCTTTTAAAACTTGACTAATATATTACAATATATATATTTCTCTTAACAACTTTTACCAATTAAACGATTTAGATCATAAACAGTCAAATAAGATCCTGCAGCCAGAGAAGCACATGGTGTGATTAATGAAGAAAGAAAAACTATTTTATTGTTTAACAATGTAAAAAAGTAAAAAAATCATGTTATTTTTGCCTTTGATTTTTGTGTAAATACATGTAGTTTTTTTGAATACATCAACAGTTTTTTTTTTAAAGACAATGTAAAAAAGCCCAGTTTGATTTAGTCACTAAGTAATTACAGAAAGGTAAAGACGAGTAAAAGGTAATGAAAAAATATGTTGATATGTTCAAATTCTGATTTTGAAGTATGTCTGTCTACTGTTCAATAATACCTTGCAGAATCCTCACTGGAAAATTATGGCTCTACGTCTCTTCTGTAGCCTTGTTTAGGTGGAAGACCTTCTACCATCTGTTATAATTAAAATTTAAAAATGTTTACTGTAAATACTTTCTTCGAATCATTATTAGTCAAACCTGTATGTCGCCTAACAAGCAATTACACCCGCTGTTGTGAAAAATGAAAAGGCTTTTGCTTTTATTATGTTTCTTTTAGATTTTTACACATACAATATGAAAAAATCTAACCAGCACACCAACATAAATGATTTTTTCCAAACTGTTGCGACAAAGTTAGAAGCACACAGTTACCGAGAACGCCTTTCTTTGTTGGAGCATTGTATTCTTTTCTCACTCATCCAAACAGTGTCCTGGGATGTCAAAATGGTGCCATAAAGATTTAGTGTGTCCAGTGGCAAGTAACTTCATTATTTTGACCACCTTTGGAATGAACTCGAGTGAAGACTTCTCCACCTGACGTTAGTGCCTGATATCACTAGTACACGCCAAAAAATATTTAACCCGAAAAGTTACAACTTCTGTTTTTCGATTTATACAATTGAATCAAATAAATCCAACATTTCATATAAATGATGAATGAAATAAATAAATGTTATGATGCAAAATAAGTCTGATTTAAGCCTTTATAATACATTACATTTGCCATTTTTTCGACTGGCACTGTGGTCCAGTGGGTTAAGGCACCAGCATAATAGCATAATACTGTGTTTACTATTTTTCTATAAATTTTTGTTACTTTTTTGATATAATTCCCTTCCCTTTTTCTCATTCTATTAAATGAATGGTGATAAACGTTACATTTTCTAATATTTTTTGTTACATTTGGTCCATAAGTCAAAAAGTAACATCCAATAAGAAAAAAAATGATAAAAGCAAATAAACCTGTGTGCCTACAAGTAACAGAAATCAACAAGAACCCATACAACATGAATATAGACAGTTGTTAGTATTCCGGTGATAGTGCCTTATGTTGGTGGGGGGGGGGATTGTGACAGATAAACTAATGGCTTTCTCTTAATCTAACACCAAACAGGAATAAAAATGGTTCCTCCTTTCACAAATATTTAACAATTTAAATAAAACGATTAAATAAATAGGACCTATGCAGAAAAATAAACAGATAAATAAAATGGAATAAAAACATGAATAGCAATTCTTTTACTTCACATACATCAGGTTTTCAAAAACCTGGGGCCAAGAACTGGACAAGAAGTCATCAGACAAGGTGAGAAACTGGCCTGAGTCAATGGCACAAATGTTGTTTTAGGAATGTACACTCTACAGATTACTGTGTCTAAAGGAACAGTAAAGGAACAGGAATGATGATGCAGGAAGGTCCATTGGGTGTCTCTCTAGTCATCAATTGATAGAAAAATCACTTTTAGGTTATACCTGTCTTCAATTTGACTAATTAAGATGAGATTCATGCATTTTTTTCCAAAATCCATAACTTTGTACTGGAGCCTAAACTTTTGTTTTACTCCAAAAACAGTCAATATTTTAAAGTCAAGGTCATCCACAGACTTTGGGATTGTTGTCTTAAGTATGAGCTTTTTTTCTGCATCATTATCAACAAAAACAGTCCTCAGAGTCTTGTCAAGCTAATTAAAATCTAATTTGTTGGTAAATTGTTTTTATGGCATGACTCCCTTTGACTCTCTTTATAATACTGGTCCATATTAAAGGTTGTCTATCCACATGAGCTTGCTGAACAGAGGATACCATACCGGTGCCAAACCTCATGATTAAGCAAAACAAAAGAAAATATTCAGTCCCATAGACATTCACCTGGACATTCAGCGTAGATGATCATGAGTAAGAAATGTTTATAAATGTGTAGGAAATATAATGTACTCCTTGGTTTCTCTAGTTAAAGCATTTGCTTTTTTGGCATTATGAATTCAACTTGATTTATAACTAAACAATGACAATGTTTTTATTGTTCTATGCTTATTTATTTATTTTAACACATTTAGATTCATTATGCAAATGTATATGATATATTTTTTTCTCATAAATGCATATGTTTCTTACAGGGTTTTTCATGCCGCTTTATCATGCTTTATGTGGTTATCGTTGCTTTTTACCCCAGTTAAAAAACAGGTTCAGAGTTTGATTTAAAAACACCCTTAGTGTTGCATTTTACCCCAGGTTACAAAACACTGTTTTGAAGCAGAATTATAGGTCTGTAAAATGATGTGGTTTTACGTGTGTTTTGTTTTTTTTTAAAAAGTTACGTGATGAGCTAAAGCTTGTTTACTTAAGGAAACAACTGAGGCTTATGTCTCTTAAGTGAATGTCATTCGGACACAGCTTTAGTCAGATTTTGCTAAATGAATCCAGTCGCTCAAGGGGAACTATTTTAATTCTAAAAAGCTTTAACTTTTGTGACCAGTTTTGAAAAAGAAATTGCTAAATACATGAATAAATAATACGTAGTATTCGTTTATACTCAATGTTTGTTCAAGCTAAACACAAAAACAACAGTCAGGCCCAACTATAACCCAACACATTTTTACCTTCTTTATATTGCTTTTGCTTCATATCTACAAATGTATTGGTTTTATTTCTGTGCATATTGCATATTAAAGGAGAGACTGAATGCTGCACTGAGGGCTCTTCTGAAGCATGTGACATCTGCCTGACAAATTGTGGCTGAACACACTTGGAGAATAAAGCGCTAACCATTCGGCTTGCTATGTGACTGTGTGGATGTCCGTCTGTTGAATACATTATGCTGTAAATGAGAGAGTGTAAGCGCTTCTGTATTGTCAACTCTGTTGCCACACAAGCTCCTGTTCAAGCATACAATACAGTGTAAAATTGTTCTGAGCCACAAAATAAAGCTAATGTCTCTATAAATGTTTGTATGGCATAAAGATTAAGTAGTTAAGCTTGGTTTCGGTAAAATATGTCTGCGCTGATCGGAACCTAAAGGTTTTCAAATTGCTTACTAATTTAGTTTCACAGATATATTTTTTTCCAGGTTTGGTACGCCAATTGCTCTTGTTATGCCATTTTACATGTTTTCGAAGCAGCTCCATGTATACAGCTTGAGCTTATCATTTTTCTTACAATTGCTAGTTTAAATAGAACGAATCATTTTTATCAGCCTTCATTGAGTCTGTCTTGTGTATATCAGTTACTTTCTGGTTTGGTTTAGATCAGACATTAGAAGACCATAAATGACAGTCCAGACTCCTGAGAAGATTATTGGTGCCCTTCTGCCCACTCTTCACAAACTCTAGTGCCAGAGTGAGGAAACAAACACCCAAAATCACCATGGACATCACACACACAGCTTAACATTCCATTGACTTGCCTCTTTCTAGCCGGGGCTACAAAGCACTGACCATCAGGTCTATAAAACATAACAACAGTTTTTTTTTGTTCTAGGTGTGGCAGTGAGCTGTGATGTTAAATTTATTAGTTAAATAAATAAAATTCTTATAAGATGACTTGATAGTTGTTCTTCTGTGTTAGAAGTGGGATGAAGAATTATCATCCTTGACCGATTTCTGAGGAAGTTGTAGCACAATGTTTAAGGTGTTGGACTGCTCACCGGAAGATTGTGAATTTAGTTCACAGCACCAGGAAGTTACCACTGCTGGACCCCTGCGCTAGGCCCCTAACCCCCAATTGCTCAGATATATAAAAAGGAGATAAATATAAGTCCCTCTAGATAAGAGCGTCTGCTAAATGTTAGAAATGTAAATGATTCTTAGCTAAAGACGCTACTTAGCTATTTTTGTTGCTGTTTTACTTATGGAAGTTAACGATTCTTTGTTCTTTAAGCAGCTGCTGTATGGACCAATGGCTGGTAGTTATGACATTGGTAGCTGTTAGGTCATGTTTTTTCAAGGTTACTTTTGTTTTTATTTTGTTTGCACTTTACGTTGGACTGTTCTTTTAAACAGTTTTTTGGTAACTTTGGCAAACAGCTGGTTTTGGCTGTGGTGTATGATTTTTGTGACTTTTATGATATATTCAATGATCTATTTCTTGTTTTTCTCACCCATAAATAGCTACTTGAGTAGGTTTGGGTTCTGATGTTATAGTTTGTTCGGGTTTAGCTTTTTTTTAGTTTTGTTTCTTTTTTGTGCAGTATATTACCCTATGTGCGGTGTGCCTGGCATGAAATCGGGAGGGCAAGCTGCTCCTATTCAAGGACGTGTGCTTTGTGTGTGGGATGTCCCAACTACATTTCTTTGTGGTGGATGCATGGTGCCTGGTTTGATGTGGCTTTGGGTGAATTGGAATGACCTGAATGGCAGCTAATCCCGCTTAATTCCCACTAAGCCTAAACAATTAACATATCTAGAAATAGTCTTTGTTTTTTTGTTTTGTGTGCTCTCTGTAAACAAGTGTTTTATTGTTGGATATTTTTGTACTGCTACTCCTACCTTACTTTGTGATCCCTTCGTGCTTTCATTCTGCCACATTTCAGTGTAGTCAGCAGGATTTACCTGGTAAGGCAGGATTTTTCTAAGGTGAGATGTGAGTAAATTTTATCGTTTTATGTATTATTTGTTGTGATTTTTTTTTTTTTAGAAGGAAAACCGTAGCTTGTGTCTAGATCTTTCGGTAAAGACAAGTAGAGAGGATGAGATGCAGGAGCTGCAAGAATTAGTGGCACAGCTGAGAGCAAATAAATGACCAGTTGTGTCATGCACGCAAGTTATCTATCTCAAGCAATGTCCCTATTGCCATTGTAACTGCACCTGGCCCATCCCAGCCAGACGAAGCTGATTCAGTAATGCCACAACATTTTGTTTTTGTGCACAAAAATAGATGATGCCCAAACTTTAGTGGTAAATCTGGCATAGGTTTTGATGAGTGGGTAGAAAAAGCTGAGGCCTGTATGCAGGCTTGTTATTTGTACAAATCTGACAGAATATTCTCTTTGACCACTCGGAAAGTGAAGTGCAGAAAGAGATTAAGCACTATTCCAGCAGAAATCAGGGGAAACCAGAAAAGCTTGCTGAAATTTATGTGAACTGTACGGTTGCGCTCGCTCTAACTTTTTTTCCTGGTGGCATTAAGATGCGGAGTCTCTATTTAGGTCTAGTTTTCCTTGACCTTCATATCTCTACTGCACTGGGTAAAACAAGAATCACCCAACGCTATCCCAAATGCCAATATATCAGTTTGTAAAGTAAGTCGCTGATAGCGTACTCTGGCCGTAATTGAAGCCACCTTATTAGATATGTGTGGGGAAGGTGGAAATGTGATGGAATGCCAGGGGGTGCGAGAGGTAGGAGTCAGTCAGTTCGAATGGCTTATGGCATTCAGTATTGGGTACAGGGGCATTATCAATTAAAGTTAAGGAAGCTGCGAAAGACACAGACCAACTGTTTGGTTGCAGGTCTGCGGGTTCCTCAGCGTTCCACTGGCCCCCTCATACTTAAACCTTACTATGCCACCAGTGTTAAAAACTTGCAACTTGCAAACTCTGAAATTTTGCTCATGAATTCGATGGATAACCGGTTTGTCCCCCCCAGTCAAGCTCAGCATGAGTGACTTTTTATGATGAAGGCTAGGCCGAATTTTTTTCCACTCAATGGCCACAACTCAGCAGGAAAGGGGCATAACACAATTACAGAAGGTCCTTTGTGATGTTGAGTCACTGCACACCTTAACATCGTTTAGCTGTAATAAACAGACATTCAATGTTACCCAGATGATGATGGGTTCCCTCTTGGGTCTGCTTCCTCTCAAGTTTTTTTTCTTACTTTATCTCTGTATAAAGTGTGTGAATGACGGGTTTCAAGTCATGTCATATACCAGGTGAAAATCTGAAAATAGTGGCCACCAGTAGTTCAGTGCATGAGAAACTGTACTTTTTGAGACACCAGAAACTGGGCTACCCGCAGGTCTTTTGGCTTCTGTCGTTTTGACAGGAGTAAATTAAAGTACTGTGTACAGACCTGTCATTAATGTAGGTACGACAGACTTTGCACAGTTCATTAATTGTGAACTTGCCCTGTGGTGTCTCAGAATGTAAATCAGTCTCTGCATCCTTAAATCTTGAGGTTGCTACAATTCCTAATGTCATACAGGAAAAAATCAAAAATCTTGATTTATCTGTGTTGTCTGACATTGAACAGGCAAGGTCCCGGTTGTTAAAATTTCACTTCACCTTCCCGGCAAATTAATTTAATTTGAGGTGTACCAGCTCCTTTCTTACAACTTCCTTTTTTTTCTCACAACAACGCTAACCCCTGATGGATACCTCCGTCTGAGTATGTGCTGTTGGCAACCAGTTGTTAGTTGCAAACATTATCAAGAAAGATGCAGTCCCTATGCCTCTTCTATCGTGTTAGCCTAGAAGAAGGACGGCAGGTTGCATGTGTGTGTAGACTATTGCCAGTTAAATGCAAAAACTTGAAAAGATGCTTTTACCCAACCCTCAAAGAAATTTTGGCCTCAGTGACTGGGTTTTCTACTGGATGGACTGTGCCAGTTGGTACAATAAGGTTTCTGTCACTGAAGAGGATAATAACATTTCTGTACACTGTTCTTTTAATGGAACTGTATGCTGTTTGAACTCTTTAATGCCCCAGTCAAGATAGTTTGTCGTTCCCGTCATTTCTACTTGGTCAACATAGTGATGTCCCCATTCTCTGAGGCCAAAGGTAGTTTTAAATAAGTTACAGCAAGAAGGTCTAGAAACTATATTGAGTACAGTAAATGTATATTTTTCCAGCAAAAGTAAGTTACCTGGGACTTTCAGCTGATAGGGTGTCCTATTTAACTGCCCGGTCGGTAGTTCCTACAGGAAAGGTTTTCTGCAGGTGTAACTTCCTCCACCCTAAAGGTGTATGTGGCGGCTATATTGGGGAAATTATTTGGTGGTAAAATCAGTAGAGTGGGCCCAGCTGGTGTCTAGATTCCTTATTGGCACTAGAATACGGAGGCCTGCTTGGTAACTAAGAGTGCAGACATGGGACCTGGCTTTGGTTCTGGGGTCGCTCATGGAGCCCCCTTATGAACCTATGGAGGAAGCTTAAGACAGGCACCTCACTATGAAAACAGATTTCTGTGGGCCATCTCTTCTTTTAAGAGCATTTGCACCCAAATGAGGATAGGTTCTCTGTGAAGTCTGGTTCTTCTCAAGGTTTCTGTCTCAGGGAGTTTTTCCTTGCCATCGTTGCTCTCAATTTTTTCATTAGGGACAATAAGGGACAAACTGATTTATGTTTCATTTGCATTGTATAATTTATTTGTGTACAGCTGCTTTGTGACAATGACCATCATAAAAAAAGCGCTATACAAATAAAATTGAATTAAATGGGATTGTTTCGACCCAAGCAAAAAAGGTTCATCGGCAAGCCAAATTAGCACCCATACTCCTTTACTATGAAGCCATGCTGTTGTAATAGATGCAGTATATGTTTTTGCGTTATCCTGCTAAAATAGACATCGTCTTGAGGGGAGCATATGTTGCTCTAAAACCTTTATATACTTTTCAGAATTCATTTCAAAACATTTAAGATGCCCGAACTGTATGATATCATCAGAGATGCTGGATATTGAACTAAACATTTTAAATGAGCCCACAGGTACTTCTGGACCATGTTCACATATGAATTCCTTTTTGCATGATAGAACATAAGTAATCTGCAGATGGCATGGCAGGTTGTGTTTAAAGACTGGGCCCATTTAGTCATGTCAATCACAGAATCATACTGATAGGTTAGGGCCCGAAGACTACAGACATCTAACGAAGGTCCTCTGCCTTGTCCCTTACACTGGAGAAACTGGAGATCTCCAGTTTCTCTGAATGTTTTGATGATGTTATGCACTGTGATGATGTAGAATGTCCAAACTTTAAACTGAAAAATATTA
This sequence comes from Bagarius yarrelli, assembly GCA_005784505.1. Classification (NCBI taxonomy): domain Eukaryota; kingdom Metazoa; phylum Chordata; class Actinopteri; order Siluriformes; family Sisoridae; genus Bagarius; species Bagarius yarrelli. The sequence goes on along the minus strand of VCAZ01000059.1, from coordinate 2,426,034 downwards.
AAAGACTTAAAAATGCAGCTAATAATGTTTGCATCTACTCATGCTGTCTCTTGTTTTTGGACAGCCAATTCTAGTTAATGTTTTATAATTTGGATTTTGTATCAAAATTTTATATCTACATTTTTAATCTCTTGTAGAAAATAAAGTGTTTTAAAAGTAAAATGTTTTTAATTTTTTAGATTTTATATATGGTCACTGCCTGTACAAAAATAGGTAAGACCATCCCATTGGATAATTGCTGCATGGATTATTATGTTTTAGCTGGCAACAAGTTATTTAACCCTAACTCATGATGCAGTGAAGTTTTTTTAACAATCATGTCGGTAGACACATTTTGTTGTCCTGGAAAAGATGTTAATCTGTTTCAGAAGTGTTTAAATGACTAGCATGCATCAAGCAAAGACAACATCTAAGAAGATTACTGAAACTACTAAAATTATCTTAAGAAGTGTCCAACACATTATTAAAAGCTAGAAGGATAAACAGGAATCATTATCTTTAAGGCAGAAATGTGGTCGTGAAAAATTCTTGAATGATCGTAAATGCAATCTCATGAAAAAACAACTGTAGAACTCACAGCTATATGTTTAATAGTGAAAGTAAGAGCATTTCCACACACACAATGCTAAGTGAACTGAATGGATTGGGGCTAAACAGCTGTAGGATAAAAAGAAAACATTCATCAGTGAGGCTATTTGGAAAAGTAAAGCTTTAATTTAAGGATCATAAAGGTTGATCTTTGGAGCAATGGAAGAAGGTCATGTGTTCTGATGAATCCAGATTTACCTTGTTCCAGAGTGATGGGTGCATCAGGGTAAGAAGAGAAGTGGATGAAGTGAAGCACCTAAGTGCCTACCGTACAAGCCTGTGGGAGCAGTGCTCAGGTTCAGCAATGGTTTTTGCCCAAAGAATGAGGTCAGCTGACTACCTGAATATATTAAATGAGTAGGTTATTCAAACAGTGGGTGGATTTTTTTCTTCCCTGATGGCACGGACATATTCCAGGATGACATTGCTAGGATTCCTCATGCTCAAATTGTAGGGTTCAGGAACCCTATTAAGTATTTGGGATATGCTAAAGATGACTTTGCGCAGCAGTCCAACTCTTTTAATATCAAATGCATATTAAAGATGCATTTTGTCTCTGCAAACAATACTTTTATTACCTACAATCTCAGGAGTAAACTATGACATCCTGTCAGTTTTAGTTAGTTTTAAATAATACGACTGGAGACTTGTTTAAGAACATCTAATTGCTGTGGATATTTTTCAACTTCGAATTCGACAGTTGGCTAAAACCAAAATACAAGAGTTAAATGGCAGCTTTAGTGGAACAGGCCTTGAGTCAAACATAGCTAAGCACCAAATACTGGCAGTTAACACACCACAGAGGCAACAAAACAACAAAACTTTTGTTGAATTTATATTAAAAAAGGCATTGACAAAAAAGAAAAATACACACGACCACACTTTGGTCCTCATTAGTTCGTGATTTTGTAATCAACGGCGATCCATCTGATGCACAAACCACAGACAGCTGGTCTGTTTCCACCATCGACCCTGCTGGGATTTGTAGTTCTTTCTCCACACCATGTGCAAATCCCTAATGTCCCTAACTTGCTCTCGATAACTTCAAAAATGTTTTTTAAATTGGGAAGCAGAAGGCACACACCGTGTGCTTGGGTTTTGTGATACTCCCGCATTTGGAGACATAAAACATGTTTCTTGCTTTGAAGAATCTGGAAAAAATTAGAAGGGGGGCACTAGATTGGGAATCTGTGCTGTTCCACGGCATAGAGTCCTTATTTCGTTTCAACGGCTTCGCTGATGCTGCATTGTGAGATGCAGATTGTGCTAGAGGTTTTTTCCCCCCTAGTCCCTCAAGTGAGATGTAAAAAGCGAGGGACCCATCTGCCGAGCAGATTTCTGCAGCCCCTAAAATCTTTGGGAGAGAAGACAAGAGGAGAGAAATTAAAAATTAAAAAAACAAAAAAACACACACAACAGACCATCATGGTTACAAACCACAGCATCGGATATGGTGCCCTGCTTAAAATTGTGCGGACATTATTCCTTCTTTCTTATGTTTTTTTTTTATAGCTTTTGATATTATAAATGGCTGAATACAAATAAAATGTCTAAACAAAAAATTGCCAGATTTCTCTGTGATTCAGAAATGGAATGCAACTTGTTTACAAGACTACCAATCCTTAAGTCACACTGCTACAAAGCAGATCCTTCGACAAATTTAAGAAATTGACCTAGCAACAAACTCAAACTTACTTTTAATTTAAAATATCACAGAATTACTAAAACACATTTAATATATTTGTATTAAAATTATTGTGTAGTGTTTTATGTTGTGTGCATGTGTCAGTGCTGGATTGGCATTGGTAGCATTGCCATTAAAAAAAAAAATTAACATGTATTCAGAGTGTTTTGTTTTTTTGTATTGTCTATTTTGCACTGTCTGAAGTAATGTTTGTATTGTTATTTGCACTGTTGTTTTGACTGTTTTACCCTAGTGGTTTAAATTAGTGTTTACCACAAGCTGCAATGTGGGTAAAATTTTCTGAAAGATGAATAAATTAATGCTTATCAAAATAAGATCCTAAACGGATTTTATTCTACACCAAGCAACCGAAAGGATTTTGCACCAATTCATAAAACAAACAAAATGAAGCAAAGCCTGCGCTTTTTACATGACAAAGAAATAGAAAGTAATGTTCTAATGATATTAAACTTGCTATCTTTGCTCAGCAGGATGGTTACGCAGAGCTCATAGCGGGAAGAAAAAGAAGCACTAAGGGGTTTTTGAAAAGTATTTAGGAGCACAAAATACCACAGCCCATTTTTTTCATAAGGGGATTCAAGGACAACAGTGTCTTGCAGAAGATAAATGTATCCTCTATATACACACAAGCAGCGAGGGTTTGGCATTTTTTCCCTCCTTCTTATCATTAGCCTCACACACAGACTCGCAAGACTCACACACACCCTCACTAGAACAATTAGCTTTATACAAGGGCTGAGCTGGTGAAATGCTTTTAGTAGGGTAAACTGGTTATTATATCACAGAGACTGCAGCTGAGTCAATTATTTTGTAAAGGGCGTATGTGTGAATGACAGATAAAGGAAAAGAGTGAGAAAGCAAATACAAAATGCAATCAGAAGTACCAGAGACCCCCCCCCCCACCACCTCCAGACCCACATGTGTGAAACATTCTACAATAGTCTCCTAATGTGATGGCAAAAAGGCCTCTTAGAAAGTGAACTGATTATCAATAAACTATCTATTATCAATCTATAATCTATTATATTATTTATCTATTACAAGATTGCAATAAACTGAATATTTGACACCCAATATAAGGCTATTATAAAGTTTGAAATTAGAACATGTTGACATAAGTTTTACAATCTTTCATATATAAAAAGACCATTATAAAAAGATTTTTTGTTAGCTAATATTCAATATGCAATTACTTCCTTTTAAAAAAACTTTTATGTAAATATTTTAATGTATTTTAAGTTTCTCTGACATGTTTGTCCATGTGGGGTCATTTGGCTGGTACCCACATTTTCTAAGTATAACATTACATTTTCTACATTAATAGTTGTCAATAAAATGTCCTTTTAAGTTCTCACAGTTCTGGTGTGTGTGTGGTTGTGTGTAAGTGAGTAAACTAGCTTGATTCATGACTGTATCAATAGCACTTTGTTACACATTCTATCTGGGTTCAGCAGTGCAAACAGATGGAGGTCAGTACAACAGACTTATGTGCTGCCCCTGTGGGGCTCCGACAGCCCCGCCATCCCCAAAGTCCTGATTTTGGGCCGATATTAGCATACACGCTTCTCCCTCATTATTGTAAATACCAGTGCAGGCTCGCCTGGGATTGGGCAGCTCTCTGGTGACACCTGATGGGCTGGCTACAGTGCCACACCAGGCCCTGGCCACTCACCCCTGACGGGGAAACAATGGCATGCAGCCTGCCGGCAGACGCGGCCAGGTATAGATAATATTGTTAATCATGCAGAATAGTGAACAGGCCCCACAGAACAAAGAGAGGTTGCTGGTGCAATGAGGGGAAAATATCCTTCCCTCCTTTTCTATCACTTTCTGCCTTCCTCATTCCAACTATGTAATAATTTTGCCTTTTTTTTTCTAACACAGAGCAGCTTTCTGCAAAGGTGTTCAATCCTGATAGAGGATTTTGGGTCTTGCTTTGCACTAAGAGTTAAATCACACACAGAAGTGTGTCCTCCCACCCGCACACTTCAATCTAACCCAGGAGACAATAAATGTACAATGCACCAAAATCTCAACATTGTCTTACTTCTTCTTTTCATCTGGTTAGTCGAAGAATTCTACTGCAGTTTTTGTAAAAGGAGATAAGCACTTTTTTGCTTATTTTTTTTAAAAATTACATTTCTCAAATATTCTAACAGGCCCAGTCATGTATGTGGAGCATCATCCACATCTGCTTTTCTATATCCCATCATTATGAAATTGAAATGTAGCTTTACCTTTATATACACAAATTAAATTTTCAACAGTACCTTGCCAAACTGCATGGAGAAATACAGGGGTTAATACCTGTTAATACACAATTTAATAGGGTGAACAAATCAACTGAACACAAAATACCTGAGGACAATTACGAAAATGAGTAAATTAACTAAAGAAATACAGCAGCAGAATGTCAATATTCACAGGACAGTCACATGACACACGGAACAAAGGAAGTATTGTTCTGTGTGATTGACCTGATTGACGAGATATCCCTCTGGTTTTTGGATGGAGGACATTCACTTATTGACTTTGGAGATTTTCCCTTCCAGCTGCAATAATAAAGTTTTGGCACTAATGTTGGAGAAGAAGGTCTGAAATGCAGTCAGCATTTTTATTTCATCCCAAAATCATTTAAATAATGTTGAGGCCAGGGCTTTGTGCAGAACACACACTTATTTTCACACTAACTTTAAATAAATCATGGAGCTCAGGGGCTTTGTGTACAGGGCCATTGCCATGCTGGAACAGTTTTGGCCTCTTAGTTCCACTAAGCGAAAAATGCAGTGCCAGAAAATAACAGATTCTATACAACAGGTGGAGAAGATCGACATGTTTGGGTGTGACATCTTGGTGTGCTGATAAGAGGCCCAAATACACTACACAGCCTACAGAAATTTTGCTAATTATGGCTCATGCACTAAAATCGAAAACAACAAAATGTCAACTAAACTTGACTTGTTTTAGCTTAGCTTGACTTAGCTTAGTTCACTAGCACAAACAAACACTAAATAAACATTTACTTGACTAGAATATACTTAGCTTGACTTAACTTGACATTAACATTAACAGACTTACGACAACGATACAGGGAGAAACCAAAATCTTCGACAAAGACAAAGAGAAACACACAGACACAAGACTGACCAATAGAAGACTACACAAGACTACACAATAGAATACACAAGACTGACCAATAGAAACATGACACATAAACAAGGGAAACACATGATAAGGAGCACATGACAAAGATCACATGACACAGGGCAAGACAGGAAGTAAACAAAAGACAGAAACATAAACAGCATTAACTCAAAACATGCCATGATATAAACAAAAACAAAACAACAAAGATGACAGCATAAAACATGAAGCTAAACATTATTTAAACATGAAATACAAAAACCAACCAACCAATTAACTAAACATGAAACAACATGAAACATGATTATAACATAAAACATTAAACATAAACATGACATGAACAGGAAACAGAACATGAAACAAGAAACACAATCGTTATCGTTACGTACATAGAGGCAGTGGTTTATAAAAATATTGTTATTAAATTAACCTGCTGGATTTATTTTTATGAGGTTAATTAAACAAAGGTTTCAGTTTCCCATCCATAATATTAGCTGATACCTGCAATCAATATGTTTCCCTAATACACATGTACTACGAGAGGCAGGGGGCGCAAAGGTCAATATCATTCCTCCCCAATGACATTTTTGTGATGATGTAAGATTTACGCAAATGCACAGGACTTTGACAAGATAAAGTGAGCCAGATCAATGCCAATCCCACAATCAGTTTAAATGTTCCCAGTGTGAAAACCACTATAAAGTGTTTGGAGCCTGACACCATGTAGTATTAAAATAAATAAATAAATAAATTCTTTAAAAAAATATTAATTCAACTATAGAGTTTTAAACATTATAACTGATAAAACATACTCTTCGTTCTGATTATTACATGGATAAAGACTATGAAAGCATGTAAATCCCATTACTCATTACATTTTACAATTCTTTTTTTTTTCTCCTTTAAATGGTTTAGCCCTCCAAGCATCTCCTAGCATTCTCTGATCCACCAAGCTTTCTATAGGTACAGCTTTCTAAGCATCCATTCATCCATCCATCCATCCATCTATCCATCTTTAAGGTCATTCCCAACATGTCAGGTAGAACGTATTATCATACTAAATAAATAGTGTTTAATTAATAATATTAGTATGGGATCAGCAGTAGGACATCAAAAACCATTGTTGATCGTTAGTGTATGGCTTAAACATGATAATCTTTTAAACAATAATAGATCTTGAACATTTGCAGACTTGTAAACACTTGTAAAAATATATAAAATGTTTTCACCTATCCATTTGGTGTATGCTGAAAACTTACACCCAGTTCACATTTAAATCAAATTCCTATTTTCATTTCAAACAATGGCTACTATATAAAATGTTCTTTCTTGACTCAGACGAACACTTGGTGAATTTTATCACTGCTATGCTTCTGTCTGTCTGTCTGTCTGTCTGTCTATCTGTCTATTTATCTATCTATCTATCTATCTAATTTCAGATTTAACTGAAAATTTTGGTTTCGGCCATAGGCTAAATTTCACTCTGAAATTAAACCTTAAATATAAATATGAGCACATAAGCAAAAAGTATCAAATTGTACAATAAATCATTCATTATTGCTGGTTGTCATTTTGTTATTATTTTATTTTAGTTATTTATTTATATGTTTTTCTTTTAATCTGGCATATTCGATCCTCCATATGTTATACGGTTGTCTCTGCCAGCACTGAATGCTGCATACTGCCACTTGCAACAAAACCTTCTGTCAAAAGTCACTTTTTAAAACTTTTCCTGCCAAAACAAACCGTTGTAATCTATCTAAACGAACAAATGTTACACAGCTTAAAAAGTTTGTGCTTTTAGTTGAAGCACAATTTGTACTATGAAACAAAGGACTACAGAGACCTGACTAATGGACCCACATTCATCTTTTGGTCTTTTTGTCTAATTTACCTGTCTTCTTTTCTACCACTTGTAATTGAACACAGTGGGCGCTCATTTGTTCTTCCTTCTCCTCAGTTTTACAGCAGTGTCTTTGCAAAATATGGTTGGATGCTGTACGAAGATAATAATGTCTACATAATGTTTCTTGCTCCAGAGTTTTTAATTAGCCTCACCAGCCATTTTACACCAGCCATTTAAAAAAAAAAATTAGGGGAACACTTTAAAATAATGGTCAGTAGTAGTAGTCCCACATTAACAATTAAATAAATACTGTTAACTAATATAAGCAGTAAGTAATAGCCAATTTTGGACAAAGGTATTTCCTTATTATTATTGGATAATTATTAAATTATGACTAATTAATTGATATTCAAAATAATAATCACCACAAATTGAAATTGACTTTCGAATTAAAAAAACTACCACAGATTCTTCTTCTTCTCCTTTTGGCTGTTCCCTTTTAGGGGTTGCCACAGCGAATCATCTGTCTCCACCTAACCCTATTCTCTGCATCCTCTCCACTCACACCCACTAACTTCATGTCCTCATTTATCGCATCCATATACCTCCTCTTTGGTCTTCCTCTTTGCCTTCTGCCTGGTAGCTTCATTTCTAACATCCTCCTACCAATATATTGGCTATCCCTCCTCTGTACATGTCCAAACCACCTCAACCTGGCTTCCCTGACTTTTAACCCAAAACCTCTAACATGAGCCGTCCCCCTGATGAACTCGTTCCTAATCTTGTCCAACCTTGTCACTCCCAAAGAAAACCTCAACATCTTCAGCTCTGCTACTTCCAGCTCTGCCACCAGTCTCTTCCTTAGCGCCACTGTCTCTAAACCATACATCATTGCTGGTCTCACCACTGTCTTGTACACCTTCCCCTTGATTCTAGCTGATATTCTCCTGTCACACAACACTCCTGACACGTTTCTCCACCCATTCCAACCTGCCTGTACTTGCTTCTTTAACTCTTCCACACATTATCCATTGCTCTGGACTGTCGACCCCAAGTACTTAAACTCCTGTACCTTCTTCACCTCTTCACCCTGTAATCTTACTGTTACACTTCCCTCCCTTTTATTCAAACACATGTACTCTGTCTTGCTATGACTGACTTTCATTCCTCTTCTCTCCAGAGCAAACCTTCACCTCTCCAGGTTTTCCTCCACATGCTCGTTGCTCTCACTACAGATTACAATGTCATCTGCAAATATCATTGTCCAAGGAGATTCTTGTCTGTCAAACGATCCATCACCACAGCAAACAAGAAGGGGCTCAGAGCTGATCCCTGATGCAGTCCCACCTCCACATTGAACTCCTCTGTCTGACCTACTGCACACCTCACCACTGTCCTGCTCCTCCCATACATATCCTGCACCACTCTGACATAATTCTCTGCTATTCCTGACTTCCTCATACAATACCACAGCTTTTCTCTTGGTACCCTGTTATATGCTTTCTCCAGGTCTAAAAAACACAATGCAGCTCCCTATGACCATCTCTGTACTTCTCCATTAGCATTCTCAGAGCAAAGATTGCATCTGTCGTGCTCTTTCTGGGCATAAAGCCATATTGCTGCTCACAAATACCTACTACCCTTCTTAACCTAGCTTCCACTACTCTTTCCCATACCTTCATTGTGTGGCTCATCAACTTTATGCCTCTGTAGTTGTTGCAACTTTGCACATCACCCTTGTTCTTAAAGATACTCCTCCATTCCTCAGGCATCTTCTCACTCGCTAAAATCCCGTTAAACAATCTAGTAAGAAATTTCACTGCTGCCTCTCCTAGACATTTCCACACCTCCACTGGTATCTCATCAGGTCCAACTGCCTTTCCTCTATTCATCCTCTTCAAAGCCATCCTAACTTTGTTTGCACTAATCTTTTGCACTTCCTGCTTCACATTGTTTACCTCTTCTACCCTTTTCTTGCTCTCATTCTCCTCATTCATCAACACTTCATAGTACTCCTTCCATCTTCTCTGTACGCTCTCCTCACTTGTGAGCACCTTTCCATCTCGATCCTTAATAACCCTAACCTGCTGCACATCCTTCCCATCTCGATCCCTCTGCCTTGCTAACCTGTGCAAGTCCTTCTCTCCTTCTCTAGTGTCTAACCTAGTGTACAGCTCATTATATGCCTTCTGCTTGGCCTTAACCACTTCTCTCTTCACTCTGTGTCACAAATCCTTGTATTCCTGTCTACTTTCCTCAGGCTTTTCCATGTCCCTTGGCTAACCTCTTCCTCTTCATACTATCCCAAACTTCGTCATTCTACCACCAAGTCTCCTTATCTTCTTTCCTCCTTCCATATGACACACCTAGCACCTTTCTTCCTGTCTCCCTGATCACTTCTGCTGTAGTTTGCCATTCATCTAAAAACACTAGCTGACCGCCCAGAGCCTGTTTCAACTCCTGTCCAAATTCTTCACAGTATTCTTCCTCTTTCAGCTTCCACCACTTGGTTTTCTTCTCTACCTTGGATCTCTTCTTCTTACAGACCAACATCTTCATTCTACACACCACCATTCTATGCTGTCTGGCTACACTCTCTCCCATAACAGTCACTAATCTCTTTCAGATCGCTTCATCTACATAAGATGTAATCTACCAGTGTGCTCCTTCCTCCGCTCTTATAAGTCACTAAATGCTCCTCTCTCTTCTGGATAAAGGTAAATTACTATTATTTCTGCGTAACTAAGAAATTCTTTTCAGAGGTTATTATAAGGATGTTATTACATAGATGTGATGGTCAGTTGACTACTGTATATATTGTATTAACTAGAAGATGACACTAGTTTGTACACAAATACACTTTAAATGAATCATAAAAAAGAATCATTGTACTGGACATGGCATACTTCAGTCGTATATTAATAACAGTTACAATTGTCCTTTTTTTGTTTTGCTGGTTGAACGTTTCTGACATTGATATAGCAATCACTAAGTTGAGTCTAAATCAAAGGGTGAAAAGTCAAGTCAAGTCACCTTTATTCATATAGTGCTCTTAACAATCGGGATTGTTTCAAAGCAGCTTTACAGAAATATATCAGAAACGACAATATTACAGATTCATTAGAACAGTCAATTTGATTGATATCTATAAATTTGAGTCCCCAACTAAGCAAGCCAGAGGCGAGGAACCAAAACTCCATTGATGACAGAATGGAGAAAAAACCTTGGGAAAACCCAGGCTTAGTCGGGTTGTCAGTTCTCCTCTGACCAGATAAACCAGTAGGTTACCTATGCTGCAGCAGAATTTTTGTGGTCTTGTTCGGATGGCCGTTTAGAAAACAAAAGATCACTAAGAAACTGCCTTATTGTCTCCTGGTGATAGTGAGCTCGGAATAACAAAGAACAGACACATGAGTGTAAATGCAATTCAACTTGTGTTAAACAAATATATTAAGTGTTATTAGAGGTGTTCCCGATTCCGGTTGACCTGACTATTGTAGCCTGACAATCCTTTAACGGATTTAAATAATAAAAATGTGTGTATTATGTGTAGGCCAGGTTAAAGAGATGTGTCTATAATCTAGTTTTAAATTAGCAGAGTGTGTCTGTCTCCCATATAGTGCAGGGTAAATTATTCCAAAGTTTAGGTGAGATAAGAAAAGGATCTGCCACCTGCAGTTGATTTTGTTATCTAGGTATTATCAAATTGCCTGAGTCCTGAGAGCGCAGCGGACGTGGAGGACTATAATAGGATAGGCGCTTACTCAGGTACTGTATTTATTAGTATTTATCTTCCATTTTCTGTGGAAAAAGTAGGACCAAGAAATGTTTGTCCAATCAGGCTACAGTTAGCTTTTTCTAAGATGTCCCACTACACCTTTCAACAGGAAATAGAAAATAAAAAGGAAGAAATTATATGAGAAGAAAAGAAAATCATATAATCAAGATAACAATTACAACTGTTTTATTCGTCTTTCAATACCATTCATGAATTAGTTATAAGAACGCTTTTGCAAGAACAACTTTTTTTAAAAAAACCTGTATAATCATACCATTCTGTTGGTTCCTCCATGTCTGTCTGTGTCGTCTCTTCTCTCATTGTGGCCGCAGGCTCCGGCTGTCAGCTGAGACTGTGGGCCACAGATTGAGTGACAGTAGCAGCAGCTCTGGTACATCTGGGGTGTGATTGGAGCTGGGAGTTGAGCAGAGGATGTGTCACAGACAGCACCGCATCACAGGAGCCCACTCTTTTACACCTGACACAGCATCCATATTCATGGACATGGACAGCATCCTTGGCCAGACACTAGCTGCAGCCTGCACTCCCTACTTTACAGATAAAGGCAGGCTGTTACAGAAGAGATAGGCTCTCAATATGGCTGCTTCTCTGTGATAATTCTGATGAGGTGCACCGAAACACTGGATAAGGAGCTGTGTGATGAAAATAAGGCTGAACATTTCAAAATTTTATACAAGTATTTTATAGTATAATGTCTGGAAGGTAAATGGATTTAAAAAACTGCCCTACTTTAACTAAAAAACACTGAGGCATAAACAAATTTGATTAATTATTCATGCATTAATACTTACATATGAATTAATGTAACTAATGAGTTAAATCAGGTAATAGTCAGTAGCCTTAACTAGTACATAAATGTTACTGTAATAAATTCACTCTTATGTGTGAAGGAGCAGTATCCCGGGCCTGACTCTCTAAAACACATACTAATAAAAATAAAAAACAACTCAAAACAGGTGAACATAATCTTATCATTCTATGAGTATTAAAAATCAGTAATACTAAAGGAAATTTGACAATTTCTATTTTTCTTGGATGCCCTTATGTAGTCTAAGGGCTTTATCATGGTAGAACAGTGTTTAGTCCTTTTATTTTTAATCAAGGAATAATGTAACGCTAAATCATACAAAAAACATTCTAGTCAACTACGTGCTTTCAACTTTGTAATGACAATTTATGAAAAACGCTTATGTGGTTGTGCTGATGATGTGTGCACAAACACTTTTGTCCATACAGTGTATATCAAATTGGCTTTGGAGACGGAGTGAAAAGATGTTTCTTGTTACAGCATGATTAACCAGTGACAGCTCGATTCCAGTATATTTTGTCAGTAAATAAACTCTGGGGGAAAAATGAAAATCGAATTAAATTGACTGCACAGATGGAACAAATATAAAACAGTGATGTCCAATCAAAAATGCCGTACAGCATAACAAGTACATTTCTGTTTTCACCAACCTCCTTCTTTGAAGCATTCTTCGTCAAAAAAATGCTTTAGAGTCTTTAAACAAGCATAACAAATACAAGTAGAAGCAAGGGTGTACCACATCTGTGCTGACCTTAAAAATAGGGAGCTTGGTGCAACATCTGGCTTATCAGCTGGATCCTATGCATCAATGGGCAGAGGGACACGCCGGGACAGGATTGGCGGCTGCCTTTGACAGCAACAGTTAATTTCCTACATAATCAATTTATGTGCAGCGCCATAATAACCATCTGTGTGCGGCAAAGTAGGCAGAGAATCTAAGGAGCAATGTGGTTCCTCTCAAAAAAGGTTAGGCCAGGAGGAAGACAGGTCCAACTCCAGCATATGGAATTTAAAGCTCGCTGTGTAGGATTAGTACAATTAGTAACTATATTCCACTATGACTATTGGTTGTTTATGTTTTTTCACATAATATTAGACAATATTAGTTCCTTTTTATAAAGATTATAATTTGGTATAAATTAGGAGGTGTTTGACAGCCAAAGCATAGGCTTTCTTTTCTATATAGTCAGTAAAATAAACCCACATGGCATAGTCCTCTAGTAAGGTTACTTGTTATGGCAACCAGAGGTGGGTAGTAACAAATTATTTACTTTTAGAGTATATTTAAATATGTGTACTGTTACTCAAGTACATTTTTAGTGAAAAAAACTTCACTTTTACTTTGCCACATTTGGGGTCCTTTCTTAGTTTATATGAGTTGTTCGCAAGTCTCGCGAGACTGTGGAGAGGCTGCTACGCATCTCCTGCTTAAGTTTAGCCCAGTGTGTGTGTGTTATCAAAAAAAATTATGTCATTATGTGATAAACGCTGTGTGCATTAAACCAATTGATGTAAAAAAATTCCTGGATTTTTGCTTCGTGTCAATCAGATCAGAAGTAACTAGTAACTAATTACTTGAGTATTTTTTTTTATCGTATACTATTTCACTCTTACTTGAGTGACTATTTAGATCGTTACTTTTACTTGAGATTTACTACAGATTTTGGCTACTCTACCCACCTCTGATGGCAAATAGTGACACCCACACCCTTCTCCAACACTGGTGTCAAAATTTAGCCAAAAACATGCCACTCGCACAATTACTGATTCATTTCTCTAAGCCTGATACATGTGGTGCTGTCATGGTGCAATGCAAAGAGCTGCTTCCACCCGGACACCTACTGCCTACGCTGTACACTGTGCAAGGCATTAAAAAGAAATCACACTTACGACCTATAACCTGCCATCAGCAACGCCAACATAACATGGCAACAGCCAGAATCCTGGCACGCTTCGACCTTTACCACATACTCAAGGTGGAAAGATTCCAAGTACCCAAGCTTTGGCTAGAAACTGGTATGTGATTAAAATGCACAATTACCATGGGCTTTCCGCCAACCGGAATATGAGTGTTCCTTGCCCTACAGATTTATACGACCATATTGTGAAGTTTCATTTATTAACTCGTAATGAATTTTCATTACAGAATTCAAAAATTTATTGGCTTATGATTTTAAGTATATCTACGAAAGTCACGTCTGTTACCATAAGTAACAATATGGTTTCATTTCGCCACACAGACATAGACAAACATGCAAGCTGTTCTAAGTCTCTCTCCTTAAAGTAAGAAATACAAATTTTCCAAATAGGCTTATATGTAAAATGGAATAAAACAGATAGCCGAATGTCTTTGAAAGAGCTGCAAATACACTTTCCTTTTTCACCTAATTGACATGCGAAGAATCCCGGCAGCTGGGAGGCTCTCGGAGAGACCCAACACAACCCCGGCCACCTGGACGTAATAGTCATCAGCTGTCACCATCACCACCACGCTTTGTCAGGACTGCATTACAATCCTTTTTTTTCACAAAGACTGCCACCATGGTCTGTCTCCTTTTAGCTGTGAAAAAAAAAGACATATCAAAGATAAACCTAACTATATGCAAAACACACATACCAGTTGATCTGTTCATGCAAAGTGGTGCTGTCAATAACCCAGTTAAATATCAGCTTTACAGTTTACTGTTAGGGGAGTCAAGTAAATTTTTATTCTAACAAACCATTTCAGAAAATGCATTTGTGTTGTTGATCAGGGTATAGAAGGGTTTTAGCTCAACAATAACAACTAAACATTCACATTTATGTCAACTGGTAGACACCCTTATCCAGAGCAACTTCCATTTATCTCTTTCATACAACTGAGCCATTTCGGTTAAAGGCCTTGCTCAGAGGCCCAACAGTGGGAAATTGGTGGTGGTGGGAATTAAACCCCAATTAGCAGTCCAACACTTTAACCGTTGCACCAACAACAAAGATGTAATATAAGATACATTATTATATACTGTATACTAAACACCTACTGTATATACCCGCTTATTTATTTATTTATCAGAATATCATGTAGTATAATTATGACTTTAATACTGTGAAAGTCAAGATCTTTAGTTAAAGTTTACAACGATCATCTGAATGGGAAGAAATTACTGACTTTGTTGCTGGATTGTTATATTAATAAATGATGGTTTAAATCCTCAGTGTTATGAAGGTTACTTTTAGGTTACTTGTTACAAATTACTTTATTTAAAAGTAATAAATAGTGTAACTTTTTAATCACTTTATAAAAATAAAGTTACTGATTAAAATTGATTACTTTTGATATTTTGTAAATAAAATTATTCATAAACATTTATACCAGGCAGGGTTAACTTACGCTGTGTAATTTTATGCTGTGACGATTGTTGCTTGTCAGGCTATAAGACCATAGTCCCCTGATCACACTGTGGGATCTTTGTTGTCATAATGTCAGACTGTATGACAGTCAAATCACATCAAACACAGACGTTCACAAAAAAACTTGTCTGGAGTTTTAGGTCATCAAGCCGCGCTAGCAGCAAACAAAAACCCTATTTAGTGGTAATTTTGCTCATGGCATAGGGCAATAAGTTTTTTTTTTCTTTCTGTTTATAAGTAACTAATTTAATTACACATTTTTTCTAAGTAACTGTAACAAATTATTGATACTTTTTTTTTGTAATTAACTTGCTCACCTGCGTTACCTGAATACTACAGAACCTGCTCCTGTTTAAAGTTCATACAAAAAAACATTCCTGGCATTCCTGAAGGTGAAAAAGGAACGAGTTGCACTTCAGAATGCACACATGTAAAACACTGAGACAGTTACAACTGCCAAAGACCACACAGAGTTGCACGCCTGTCACCTACAGCTACGGTGGCTAGAAACTCACCAAAACAAGACAGTTAAAGTTTAAAAAAAGTGTTAAAGAACAAGAAAGATTGGTAGGGCAACTGGATAAGTGTAAAGGAACACACAGAATGCAACAAAATGTACTGTGTTCAGATTCAGTATAGTACAAGTCTCTCAAAACAATTTAAGCAATTTTGTTTTTTAGTGTTTGGGTATAGTGTTAGGGTTTTCGCATGGTTGTAGCAATCATTTCAGATGTGGGGAAAAAGTAGACATGTTCGGATCCATTGGGCGAAGATAGGATAAAAAAGGATGTAATAGAATCGTAGTCAGGAGGCAGGCAAGGGTCGGTACATAAAGGTCAAACAGAAACCGAGCAAACAAATCCGAAACCCTAGACATGAGTCAAAATCAAAACTGGGCATAGATCAAAAGCCATAAACATGAACTAGAAATAATAATGCTTGGTATGTTGCACAGGCAAAGAGGAGTTCTTAGCTGCTAGCTTAAATAATGTGCTAAACAGAAAGTATTATCGAAAGTGGGGTAGTATTCTGGTGATGGCACCCTTATGTAGTGGGTGGTTGGAACCATTACAGGGACAGAATCTCTTTTTTTCTGACCTTAGTCGCTATTATCTCTTCTTGCTCTTAATTCGCAATTTTTTTTTGTTTTTGCATGTTATTATTTAAGTATTACAAATTGTCTATAGTGTATTTTGTATCGTATATACATTCCACACAGTAATATATACTATTCTATTTTATTCAGGTGTATTTTATTCTATCTATTCAGTCCACGGTTTAGTAAGAAAATAAGACGCTTAGACCACAATGTTGAAAAGAGACTGTAATCGAACTAATCTAACTTTCAACAATAAACATGCAAACCAGTTGAAAGAAAGTTTCTTTAGTGTCGAGTTTTTTTTAATGTTGGCTGGCTCAGAAATAACAACATATATTTACACAAATATATTGAGGGTGACAAATTTACATTTTATTTATGTGTGTGGGACAGCGTTCGAGTTAATGTCATGGCCACACTAGGTACAAATCAGAATGCATGAAAAGATATGTATATTGAGCATTAAAGACAGCCAGATCTCAGTTAGATCTCTACATCATACTGTAGCATTAATTCCATTTTCAGCCCTCATTTACAACCTGACATATTTCCTCTTCATCTTTAATTTAGGAGTGATGTCCTCTCTCATTTTTCCTATCAAAAAGCCTTTTGATTTCTGTCCTGCTACTCAATTCTTTATGGAACAGTGCAGTTCAAAGAAGTTTCTTTTTCTTCAGAGGTAAACAGCTTGCCAACTTTACGAATAAGACTGCCCATTGGAGGTTAGCTGATTTCAGCAGAGGTTTGATCATCCTTAATTCAGGTCAAGCTTAGCAGCACACTGGGACGTAAAAGCCAGGGTCCTGTGATATAAACAACCACAACCTTTAACAAGCTTGATCTGTCAGCTGTCCACCTGGGTTATCTAATGCTGGCTTGGTCATATTTAGTAGAGAGACTAAGTGTTAAAGCAGTCCATGAATGCCAACAAAGTATTCCAGAAGAAAAAAAGTTATAATGAAATATCTTTGGAATAGGTGAAACTAGAGAATAGTCTTCAAAGAAGATGTAGGATTGGGAAAACTGAAAAGCTTTGGACCTACATGTAAAGAACAAAAATTTGGCAGTCATGTTTCCCTCTTGTTTTCCTTTTTTTAGGCACGAAGACCTTTACCAAAAGAGTTCTTTTCAAAGATTTCAATCTTTTCAAAGATCTCTAATTGTATTTTTAGAGCAGGTAATTGTGCAGTACATTTGTAGCATGAATTAATTCAGAAAATATGATGGAATGTATGCTAACTAAATGTAGTGGGAAAGTTTACGGTGGTTTCTACAGTGACCAGGAGGGGACATGTTTGGTTCACTTAATTGTGTCGTGGCCACAAGATATTAATTCGTTGGAACATGATATTATTTCGTGGCTATGAGATCATTTTATCGAGGTAACAGCATCCTTATGTTGTGGCCTCAAGATGCTATGTTGACGGAATGACATCCTTTACTTGTGGTCACGACGCCTTATGTTGAGGGAACGACATTTTAAAAGTAACGCACGTATTGTGATCACAACCGTGAGGATTAAGTAAGTAAAAAGTATGTTCTTAAAGAAACTGTTGTAAAATGAACTATTATAAAAACGGTGTGTGTTTGAAGTTTTGAGATTTTAAGCACAAAGATGCATTCTTCCGGGGGAAACAATAAAGAAAGACTAAATCCATCCATTTCCTGTACCACTTTTGCACACAAAGTCAAGGGGAACCTGGAGACTAACCCAGGACACAAAATGCAAACATACTGAATTAAGGACACTATTACACAAATATTGACACACTTAACCAGCCTATTGAGCATGATTTTGGGTTGTAGGAGAAAACCCAATTAGGTGAAAGAAACTATTAACTTTGAAAGTGAGGTTAAATGCTGCCAAGCTAGCAAAATAACCATTTGGGGAAAAAATTGGTGCATTGTAACATTTTAGTTTGGGGTAGATTAATCCACAGTTATAAATATCTAAACAAATCATGTAACTATGCATAACTTTTTATACTTAGCTACATCATTTATTACCCAAATTTTCCCCCCTATATTTTATCTACATTTTCTCTTAAATAAAAAAAAGGCTTGGGTTAAAACTGTACTCGCAAACAGTTATTTTTAAGTGATTTTGCGGACACTCAAACACTGCTAACTTGTATAACAGGAAAAAAATCTTTTTATTTAACACACACGTGCGATATACACGTATCGTTTAAGGGTAGTTGGGAAATAATAAGCAGCCAAAATAGATAATTAAAGCTCCATTAAACACATGCTGAAAAACACATTCGGAACAATCAGCAATTAAAATGTGTAATATTTCTAACGAGTGTATATGATTGATGGTTCAGAGACCATAAAGTTAGATCATTTACATTTATGACATGTGGCAGATGCCCTTATACAGAAAGACACACAGAAGTGCACACTGTAAAACCAAACCAAACCAAAAGAATCTACTTAACAAAAGTGTGGTAACAATTTGCATTTAATTTGTGTGTAATTTTTAATGTTGTTTGGAACCTAATTATAGATTTCACTTCATATGTTTAATACCTTTGTGGTATAAATTTGGTGCCCAATTGCCATGAATAAATTTTCTCTTTTTGGGATGCATAATTGTCAAACAATTCCAATAATATTTAATTTCCAATATAAAATAATGTCTACTTTAACAGTCTGCAAGTTCATTTATAGATCATATTAAACCAGAGGAAATTTTCTTCTGCATTTTACAGTCTTATTTATGTGGCACACGTTCTATAACTGTAGGCGTACAGCTAAAGGACATGTCCGTATCTGTTGGCTAAAGCAGAGTTTTGTGGATTATGCATTAGGAGACACTGACAGCTGTGCATCCTGTAGTCCCAAGGTCAAGATGTTTCAAAGCATCTGAGCACATATTCTGTGGGATAAAAAGGCACTGCTGCTTAATTCAACATTTAATATTCTGTGTACTGTGTCAGATATGTCAGAGACATGTGGTGAGTGGATGATATATGTTTAACCTTTATATTAATCAAAAATGCCATGATTGACAAAAGCAGTGAAATAAATTGGAAGCAGTGCTTTTTGTTAAAATTGCTGCTATTTATAACAGATATTGATTATTGTCTAGACGGTAGTGTAATATAGAATTATAATGCTTTTACATGCTTGATTTTATTTAGTTTATTACATTTTTTAGGTTTTTTAAAGACAAGTTAATTGCATACTCCATGTCTAAAACTCTTCTATTTTCTTTAGACAAAATAGTACAATTCAACACAAATACCATCTACTGGGACACCTGCACCACATTTATTACTTCTTCTAACTAAATTGCTAAAATACATTTATAAAATATACTTTGAGCATGTTTGTGCCGGTCTATACTTTTTAGATATTTAAAAGCTTGCGCAATAATTTCCTAGCAATAGCAAAAATGGTGAATATAAAGAAAAGAATAAAAACATCTCTGTAGTATAAACAGGGAGGAAACTATTAAAGAAAACATTTGTTATTGCAGATATTTGCCCTTGAATTGGATTAATTAAAGTGATAAATCTCACAAGCATATATAAACTTGCTCTTCAGACACTTTGTTAAAAAAAGAATCTTAGAATTATTTTCACATGAAAGAATGAACGTACAACCAGAGAAAAGAAAAGTTCTCTAGGCAACCAAAGGACCCTTCGATTTTTTTATGTATAATCACATTTTTCATTTTGTGTAGTTGCATGTACATGTTTCTAATTGTAAATATTTTTATTAGGATTCAGTTTTACAGCTCTCCATTCTGTCCTGGGACTCCTTATAATCATACAGATAATAAATTGACTGACTTTTGAACTCCTCAGTTCAGTGTACCGCATTAATGTATTCTGAATCCGAGATGATGTAGCCACCACATACAAAGCCCACAGCACCCAAGAGGACGGCCGGTGTATGGCACATTCAAGGAATTTGGGGATCTGATAATTTCCTGTTTGCAATGAAAGGGATGGCAGCACCTGGTCGACACAGCTGTACTTCATTTGGAGAGCAATTTGAACAGAGCGGAGAGGGAGACAAGAGGAGCGTGCCTGCCTTGTCATTAAGGGCTGCAGAATGGCCTCCGTTTGTTAGACACATGGCACAGAGTTAATGCTTCTGAATGGGGGTACTGCCGCTGTTGATGCTGCCACAATTTTTGCCTAAGTGCCGGCAACATCTAAAAAGCCTCTCCAGCCAAAGAAAAAGACCTGCTTCCAATTTTTCGTGGTCAATTAATGTTTTGGTTGGTAATTGTGAAATAATGTTAGTGGAATTATTGTGTTGTTTGCACTTATTTTTGTTTCTTTCACTTTTTTTAGATGGACTATTCCACTTCACACCAATATATAGCGCTGTCATGTGCATGTGCTTCATGGATGCGGAATATATGGACCGATTCACTGTGTCCATCACTTTACAGTACAATATTACATTGCAAACCTTTGCTTATATAATTTACAGTTATGACTCTGTTGAGCATGTGTGCATAGGGAGTAAAAAAATCGTGATCAAAGAACAAAGCAGAGCAACCTATCGCATTTTGTATTCAACCAATCTGTCGAAATAGTCCAACAAATTCCCATGATGTGGAGGAACATTTATTTTTCCCACTTTCTTCTTCTGTTGCAAAGCTTCACTAGGGATCAAAAAGTTTAATAGCACAGAAGCCATTTAACAATTGTTAACATTTATGTTCATATGTTAAGTCTATCAAACACCAAGAATAAGGAAAATAATAAAACATAAAATCTTAGTGTTTTCAATGACTGTATCAGAGGTTTTAGTGCCAGATGGGCTGGTATAAATATTTCTAAAACTACTTACCATTTGGGATATTTACACACAACAGTCATTGACATAAATAATGCAAAAAAACATGAAAAAAACATTGGTTCTGTGGATAGATATGATTAATTAAAAATATAGGCTCAGAGGAGTACGGACACACGGATTTGAGCTAACAGGAATATTGCTTACATTGCTTTTTAGCTTTGCTTGTACGATTTTAACATTTTGTTTTTAGGTTTGCTACCTTTTCTGCTGTTAATTACCAACAACGAAGCCAACAAAAGCTGACCGCCAAAGTTTAGAAAAACTTTCACTGGTCTATTTTCATTAAAGAGTGTGCGATAAAAAAAGAATCTGTATGTGCCCAAGCCCAGAAAAGATTTCATGGTTCCTGAATAATGCGTTTCTATATATATTGACAAGTAAATTGTATTTCTATAGTATTCTTTTAATTGCAATATTAAGGTACTATGGCCAAAACACATTTCAGCAAAAATACACTGAATTGATTGTAATTGCGCAATTTGGCTTCCTGCGGTTGATTGAGCTCTGTTAAAACATCTTACTGAGCTTTTTTTTGCTTGTATGCACACACACATATTCTATATAAAGCTGTCTGGAGATAATAGCAGTAGGGCACTGTGAATCCTCATCATGAGTCTGTGGCTCCCTGGGGTGGGCTGTACAGCATGTTCGTTTAGTAATGGGGATGTTTTCGTATATATAAAGACAGTGCACTGAGCATCGGGAAGAAAACACAAGTGAGAGATGATACATCTGCCATGGTTTTACTTCTCTACATCATCTGCAATCTCACAAAGCTACATCAAATAGGAAAATTCCAGATTAAAACATCAATTCTGTCTTTTCTTTTTTTAAACCATTATGCAGTCATTTTTAGTAGAAAGGCAGCCTTTGGAAAGAAGGATCAACTGATACAAATTTCGCAGCAGCCATAAAGCACAGATAATTGTGTGGGGTTAATGTATAAGATAAGGCTTTAGTGTGCGGTAAACAGGTAAGGGGATGAGAGGGTGGGTGTGGAGTGGGGATTTTGTCACAGGGAGCCTTTGGCTGTTCTCTTTGGTCCTGTCAGATGCCTCAGACACAGGCTGTGAGTGTGTGGTTCGTGAGCCTTAATGTGTGTTGTGTCGCGGCCGCGGCTCATCAGCAGCAGATGCGAGACCCTCATGTCAGAAGCAGGCAGTAGCCCGGTGGTTCGGTAGCACCCGCTCATACCTCATTGAGCCATTCCCTCCCTCCTCCTTCCTTTAGCAGATGGCGTGCTGCTGCAGGCGCTCCTCTTCCCGATAATTACCAGCCTTCGCCACAGATGGAAACGTCAGTCAGCCCTCACAGGTCCCAGTTCCTGCCATTGCCTCCGTCCACGGCCCCCTCTCTCTATCTCGACGAGGCGCTGCCAGCGAGCGCCATGTGTTTCGTGACTGCTGACTAGGCAGGCAACAAAAGAGTGGAAGTGGTTCATGAATATGCAGAGGCGCCAGGTACACCGACTGGCCTGCAATTCATGTGTGCACCAATTTAAAGGTACACTGTCTGTCAATATTTCCAGGAAAAAAATGTGACGTCTACCTTGAATTTCAACTGAATAATCTCTTCTGGTGAATAGTCTGTAAAAAAACGAAAAAAGCACATCACTATGCGATTACCTGCGTATGAGAGGGAATATTTAGAAGATTAGGATAACTGTGTTTGCAAAATGGATTAATTTGAACAGATGCCGGGACTACCCCCACTTATCTGCGATAAGGTGAGCAGATGTCTCAACTTGGCAGCTATTCAATAAGAGTTTTATTACAGTGGTTTAAAGTATCTTAGGAAATGCTATGCAAACAACAGCATGTAAATGTAATGTACCACTGCAAAAAATACAACCTTTTTTCCCGGTTTGTTTGCTTTGCCAGTGTTAGTATTTAAGGGCTGTCTTAGTCTTTTGGGGTTCAACCTCGACCTATTACCATAAAACACTGTTTATAAGATAACATTGTACAGGTTGTTTTAGATGCATAAAACTTATGTACAGTATACAATGTCACTTTACATTTAACTTCCTTGAGCAGGTGTGTCTTTGGGGAGGGAAAACACATATTTACAGTTTACAAGCTGACTTATTAGCTTAACAAGAACAACAGCAAACAACTTTGTTTAAACACAATTTTTAAGTAAAATTTGCCAAAAATATGCTACGTAGCAAACATTTAACATGACGATTAAGCCTCGTTGCTTGTGTCCAAATAAGCAACAGATCTATAGTATATAGCTCTAATTGCAGTATACATGATAAATAGTATATGCTATAAATTATTCACTGCTGTCAGGTATTTTGACTCACTCCAACTAAACACATATATTATGTTAAAAAAGTGTCTGTGTTCACCTAATTGTGAGAAACGGATCAAATTAAAGCTTATATCTTAATATAATTTTTAGGGTACCAAGAAATAATGATTATGCTGTTTTTAAAGAGGTGGCACTCATGATTCTAACTGCCACAGTGACATAAAACCTTGCCGACAAATTTTGCAGTTTCCTTAATACTAATTCCCACTAACACTTTTTAGCCGTGTTTTTGATTTCTCCTACTCTCATCTGTACTTTTGCATTTGCTTCCATTTCAGCTTTAAAACATACAGTCTTTAAAGCAGCTCTGGAGCTGCTCCAGCCATATTCAAACTGATGAAGGCAACCCAATCAGAGGAAGAATAGCAGTTACAGAATGCAGGTTGGATGGTTTGCATGAATGCTGCACTCGAAAATATAGGAGGTTAATTTAAAAACTGAAAATTGCAAAATGGATCCTCCTACAGCATATGTCCTTAAAAAAACTGTGTGTGAGAATCTACATCTCTGTGCTTCATCTACTACCAATGTAGCAAAGTGTGACTCATTACAGCTTTTAAGGTCATGAAATTGAAACAGAAATTACTCAGCTACACTATTGAAAGCCAATCCTGATGTTGCAGATCTACTCTACAGTTTGCACTGCATCAGTTTTGGATGACCGCAACTGATGCTGCAGCTGCATGCTCACTGCAGAGCACAGGTGCTATCATAGCCGCTGCAAGAAACCATTGTTATCTTGTATGAAGTGCTTGTTTAGTTATCCTACTCTGATACTCGCATTGCTATATGCATTCAAACAAGTCCTGGAATAAATCACTTACACAGATGCAACTTTGGAGAAAAATCCTCTTCAAAAACAGCCCAAAAACTGTTTTATTAGGGTTTTTCTTTAAAAAAAAAACCACTTGTATTATTGCAGCAAATAGCTTACAAATTTTAAAATAGAGTTGAATCTACATAACGTTTATTTAATCAATTGTATGACTTGTATGAACTCCTAAGCAAACATCAGCACAAGATTATGCATAATTTCATCAAGTGGAAATCCAGCATTGGAGCAGGTTTTCAGAATCTGCAATTGTATATGAAAGAACAGGTTTAGGAAACAAACTAGCAACACTGATGCAATACGCATGCAATGCCCATGTAGAGTAAGTGGCACACCACATAATCTATTTGATTCATGACCCTTCACTAAGATTTATGCGTATTTCAATTCACTCCAAGGCATTCACAGCTTATTCTATCCGTCAGACTGTGACAACCTTACAGCTATTGAGGCTATTGATTGGTTACCCGGTGGAAGATTCTGAGTTCGATTCCCAGAGCAAGGCCTGTTACCCTCAACTGTTCATTTGTGTTAATGAAATAAATGTAAGTCACTCTGGATAAGGGTGTATGGCCAAAATCGAAATGTTGCTTATGGTGATGTCAAATATGCAATTTGACTTTTTTTCGTTTTTGTACAATGACTTACGTATTATTACACACTTTGCCTGACTCTAACCAAAATTAAGTGCAGTGGTGTCTCAAATGGTTAAAGTGCTAAGTTGTTGATTAGAAGACCAGAAAGGCTGGGGTTAATGCCCCACCACCGCCAGCCAGCCAACGTTGGGTCCCTGAGCAGAACCCTTAACTCCTCCTGCTCCAGGGGTGCTGCATCACAGCTAACCCTGCGCGCTGACCTCAACCTTTTAAGATGGGATATGCAAAGAAACAAATTTCACTATACTGTAAAGTATATGTAACAAATAAAAATTCATATAAATGATAATGTATGCACAAAAAATATTAAATTGCATAATATAACAAAGAAAATTAAAATAAAAAACATTTACAGGGGTTACCAACACGTGCATTTCTAGTTAAATAAATACATTTTGTGCAATGTATTCAATGTCATTAACAAATTATCATAAAAAGATCAAAGTGTGGCTTCTCCTTATTCAGTGTGTCTGTAAGAGATGAAGAAATACAGTACAAAGAACTACAGTGCAATGTATTTAGTTTTCGCTTTCCCTTCATGTACTTCTAAAGGAGCATCCACGATTCCTGTTTTACATTTCTTATCATTATGCAGATTGTCTGAATTCAGATGAGTAAAATAAGTGCAAAGGCCGTAGACCTCCTTAAAGCCTGGCAGTAATTTGCACTTAAAAGCTATTTGCCACAGACAATGGTCCAGGTGCAATGTCATTGACAGCACCCTTCAGTTTTCTTCTCTGAGGCATAAAGTTGGAGTCACACCTGTTTCATCCATTTTGTTTTTGTTGTCTCTTTCACTCTTTTTCTTTTTTTGTTACCCACTATCTTCTTCTTAGGATGCCGCACTGATCAATTATGCATCTAACGACGGCCTAAATTTGCTATGTCAAAAATATTTTTTTCCGATCTGACTTAATGAGTGCAATTCATTTATTGCTCTTCCCTCTCTAGTGTGTTACCTGGATCTGACAGACTAATGATTAGTGACGATGCTTTTTGTAGCCTATTGAAGCTGTCTTCTAAAATTAATTTCTAAAACCAATGACTGTAGAGGCAAAAGTGCACTTACGTTGATTAAAATGTATTATGTTTCATCTGATTTAACCAGGATCACCAAAGCTTAGAATGATCAACAACGACATTTCATATGTTAAAAGGATTATTCAATAAATCCATAAACTTGCAGTTTGGTTGCTTTCTCGGGTCATGGCATGAAGAGTGTAAGAGAAAATTGTGAGAAAAGATTCTATACTTTGATACACATGCACACACACATGCACACACAAACAGACCCGCCTCAATCCATTTTTGAATCTCTCTTTTTTTTGTCCACAAACAAACCACAAAACTTTAACCGAGTAAATGCTAAAAAATATCTTATTAGCTGAGACTAAAAATTGATCGATTCTGGAACAATTTACTGACAATGAGGATTTCCTGGATTAAAACTGGATCACAACATGAAATTAATCAAACAATATTAAAATAATTTAGAATTGAGCAATATTGCTATAAAACAGGGTTTACGTTTATTTTAATTAAATCCCAAGCTTTTAAAATTAATCAATTACAAGCCAAATTTTATAATCAAATATTTAAAAGGGAATTTATTCAGTTACTTTTTATTCATGCATGCACACCTAAATACATTTTTCTGCACACACACATCTATTTTTGTTAATGAAGGCGAAGGAAATGCTCACACTAAACTGTGCTAACTAAACTGCACTTACATATTGTATGCAATTGTTTAGTACACCGTTAAATGTATTACATATGTCATTTAAGTATTTCTTTTTTTTAATGCAATAAATACATTTATAATGTTACATTTTAATTTACAAGAAAGGAAAGATAAAAAAATAGATTGGGGTGCGATTGGCTGACACACACTGATGGCATTAGAGGGTTTTGATTGGTTGATTGAAATGTCGATCCAGGATAAATACAAGATGTTAATCCAGGAACACATATTTTGCAAAATCACGTCAACCAAGTTGTAAATGAGTCGAAGAAAAGAGCTCATCATGTTGTCTTACTGCATAATAAAAATGTTTGTTTTCGGGTATACTGTATACTGCATTGATTCAGTTGTTTTTAAAAAGATATTTAAAACTGTTCTGGTCCAACCTAAGAGAAAAGTGTTACCAACGTCTGCACAGAGTAAAAAAGAGAGAGAGAGAGAGAGAGAGAGAGTAAAAGATAAAAAGAGAGCTAGGTGACCTTGTTACCGGTCGGGTTGAGTTGGACAGGCTGGTAGGAGGTTCATGTCTACAGGGAAGGACAGACAGATGCTCGCTCTTTTTCCCAGGGTGAGACATCTCGCCCGGCACAGGCAGCAGACAATCTGGCCCAAGCAGCTGTAACCCTAATGATCACTGGTGGCGCAGCACCTGACCAGCTTAACGCTCGCCCAGCCAGTCTCCTCTTTGACCTACAGCAGCTCAAACTCTGGAAAAAAAAAAACTATACACACACACAGAGCTGCGGAAAAGCAGTTTAAACTTATTTGTCTAGTGAATTTTTTTTTCAATTTAAGTTATTCACCTACATATCCTGGTTAAACCATAACATATACTATTTAAATATGAGGAGATTAAAGCGTTATGGAATTTTTCTATGGTATTTGTATTTTTGTAACTATTAATAATGATTTTTATTATGCTTTTAGTGTTTCTTGCTATCAAATGGGGCAATTAATGCATCATTTACTTATAGGTTTGGGTAAGTGTTACAGGAAAAAAAATAAATTATGACTTGCTTAAATATGGCAAGTCGAACCGATGGCGCTAAATGGATGGCACATTTTAAAATGGAATGGTATGTTTACATAAACAGAAACACAAGCTGCTCAAGAGAAACTGTAGCTCAGGGTGTTTGCTATTTCAAAAGGGGGTGCTAGTTACCTACTATCAGCTTGGCTTTTCAGTTAAAGCCACACGTGTATAACAATCCCCCAAAAAATGTTTTCCATGCCTTTCTAAATGATTTACACTCTTCAATGTATTTATGAAGAACCTGGTTTTTTTTTTTGTTTTAAGACTTTACATATACTGTGCATTTAGCTGCTATGTCTAGTTTGCATATAAAGTGTGTCCTTCATCATCTTTGTTACATTCATACAATATGATATTTAGGTATAATAGTCAATGAATCATAGTTAATATTATTGATATCAATTGACTAAATCAACATATTACATAACAATTTAAATTAAAAAACAGGCTGCCCAAGTAAGCATCTTGACTCCTGGTCTGTGTTCACATCTGCTCTGGATAGCAGTCGTTCAGTTAGTTAGTTACTCATCCTTCCAGCACAGAAGCGGCACACGTTTTTTTTTTGGGTTTTTTTCGTTGGGATTTATTTACCCTGAGACAGGCCAGCCTCCATTAGCCGTACCAAATAACACTGTGTATTGTTGTCGTCCAATGTCGATCTGTCCCACATGACAACTGTAGTGTTTACATAATATCCTTCCCTTTTTGCAGATTGTGCAGGCTATAGGAACATATGGGTGCCCACTCAAAAATCTAAATCTTTAACAATAAGCTTAGCATAGTTATGCCATTATGCTGATTGAAAGAATGAAGTGAAACAAATCTGGAAAAAAAAAATAAATGTGTTAAAAAGATCTTTAGTGTTACGTGTGTGTTTAGTTGTTGGATTGTAAGATTGTTCAGTAGAGAGGCACTCAAGTTGAGGGCCTCAATTTAAATGGTAATAACACTGAGCCAGATGTAATTATCTCTTGCTTATTCTCAATTATTCACAGGCTAAGCTGTATTATTCATTACCAGGATAGCTTTTTTACAGTTAGAGCACCAACATACATAAAGTGGCACATGAGAATTGCAGAGCCAGGAGTACACACCATATCCCAGCACAATCAAAAAGGATTCCAAACAAATCTGAACACATCCGAACAACAGAGTTAGCAAATCCTGTTAAAATGTGTTAGAATTTATGTCCTAAAATCGACCTGTATATCAGTGTAAACATTGCAGATACCAAGTATGTGTGTGCACGTGTATGAGAGAGAATCCAGTTTAACTGACTATGAGGATAACAGGCTCCAGTTTAAGTGGCATGCTTTTTATCAGCAGCACCCTCAGCCCACGGCCCACGTCACTCACCCCGTCCTGCACATTACCAAATTAGTACCAGTATCAGTTGTTATCTGGGCCTGCGGATGCTACCAGGCCTTTGCTTCTCTCTTCCTTCAACTCCATCCTCCATGCGCTTTGTGAAAAACAGTCCCAGTCAAGAGAGAGAGAGAGAGAGCAAGAGAGAGAAAGAACAGAAAAAGAAATAGATGGATAAAGTATAGATAAAGTGTGAAAAAGGCTTAGTTACAAAAAAGAAAAAAAAATGCCAGTATTCCTTTTTTGCTTCATCCTCTAACTGATAACAGATGTGTCCGCTTGACCCTGAGAGCATTATGCGATGGGTCTGAGTACAGTTTTAGCTCTGGCAGCCGTCTGAGCACGAAGCACAGGAGGAAGCGGAGGAAAAAAAAGCGGACCCATGAGTGCGAGAGTTATAGGAGCATGACTCATGCATAGCCTTGGCGTGACGTTGTGACCGAGTAACTTCTCTAACTTTGCTGAGTACGTGGTTCATAGTTTTAAAGTTAGTTCATAATTGAGTAGCGAGGGATGATTTTAGGGGGTTAATGGGAGCGCAGCAGGCCTCATTCACCCTCCACAGGACAGAGAGCAGAGCCAGGGCGCAAGGCAAGCGCCCAGCACGGGCATGGAGGAGACAGCAGGATGAAGCCAAAGAGTGTAGCCCACAAGCTGTGCCAACCTGAACCGAGTGCTGACATCCAAACATAAATAACGTCTCCTTGGCACTAAGAGTCCACGAGCACTCACTTGTGCTTGCCAATGTTTTCTTTTTTTTCCCTTCTTCATACAGTGTCCCTTCCCTCTGCCAAAGTTCTCTGCGTAGATGTACAGAGAATGCTACATCTCAGTAGAAAGATGAGAAATAATTTAATAGTAAGCACTATAAAAAATCTCTAATAGCAGATTGTGTAGCTTTAATAAGAATGTTTAGGTGAGAGCTAAGCTAAAGAAAAAAAAAGGTTTAACCAGTTTGTCTGTATTTAATTGCACGTCTCAAATGCCAGTGTCTTTCATTAGTAACACAATGATTAATC
The DNA here is from genome assembly GCA_005784505.1 of Bagarius yarrelli. NCBI lineage: Eukaryota > Metazoa > Chordata > Actinopteri > Siluriformes > Sisoridae > Bagarius > Bagarius yarrelli. Next base: position 2,395,866 of record VCAZ01000059.1, on the reverse strand, counting down.
CTAATAAAAGCAATGCATTTATAAACAAACCGTCAGCCTCTGTCAGGTATTAATGTTTCTGTTTTGTACAATTTTTCACATGAAAAGAACATTACAACTCACTTCCATTCAACTGTTTAAGGAAATTAACTCCAACAAGTGTTGTTTTAAAACACAGAGAATGTTCTTATTATACTAGTAATGCTCATCTGTACAGTATTCTATTCCACATTCACTGTTTTATGCTGTCTGTTTAATCACTGCATATTGTTAGGATCAAATAATAATGCGAATAAAGCTTGTTTTTATCACACCTTCGGGGTTGTAAGTTCAACTCTCAACTTTTTTTGCATATTTTCCCTATGATTTAAGTGTTTTTTTCTGGATGTTTTAGCTTCTTCTCCCAACACAAAGACCTGCATTGTAGGATGATTGGCATCTCTAAATTGTTCATGGGGTGCAAGTGGTTTTGGCTTTGATCCCTGTTGTAAAAAACTGATATTTATGTTCATACAGATTTTTTTTATTATTATTTTGCCACAATATACCCCCCTAAAAAATTTAAATAAAGCAGTAAAAAGGTCATGCCTAATATTTTATTATATATTGAAAACATCAAATCAAATTGTTATATTTTGCATATTGTCATATACAGTGATATGAGTAACTGCATTATACAGTAAACTTAACTTGACTCAGTTTGACAGGGGCAAACCGAAATCCACAACAAAACAATGGAAAGAACACAATGGTTATAATTACACAAGACTAACCAATGGGAACAAGACACATGGACAAGCGGATCACGTGACAGGAACACATAAGTAACATAGACCACCTAACAAGGAACAAAACAGGGAGTAAACAAAGACATGAACAATGAACATGAACTTAAAGTAATAAAAATGAAAGAAGAAACATAACAAACATAAAACTTAAAACTGAAACATTAACATAAAATATAAACCATAAACATGAACTCAAAACATAAAAAAATGAACATGACGTAAACATGAAACATGAAGCAAAACATAAAACATGAAACAAGAACCATAATCTTACACTACTCAAGTATGCAGTACATTTATGTAAGTGCTAAAGCGTGACTTGGGAGTGGATTTTAAAACCTCTCTCGCTCCACTACCACAAAATAATTCTATTTTTTTTAAAATCCCATCCCGTGACTCCTGTTTTATGTTTTTTGTTTCCTGGAATCTGTCAGTTACAGTAAAAAATACAGTACAGATCACAGCACCTTGGTTGAATAAAAATCTGTAATTTAGCGTGTGTTCTGTTATTTTATTAAACTGAATTCCTGTTTTGCATGTGTGATGCTGAAGGCCACTCGTGCCTGAGTTGAAATGTCCAGCAGCTGGCGTTTAATCGTACATTTTTTATAGTATAGTTTTGGTTAGTAGTATAAATGAATTTGCTTCTTAGATTAAACGCTGCTTAAGACATTTGCACAGTTTCTAATAGCTAGTCACCTGATCTTAATATTGATATATATATACTTATATATATTTGGAAAAACATACTAGCATCTACTATCTTAAAAATATGTTAAACACAGCATCTGGAAACCCAATAAATGATGAACGAAAAAACATTTTAAAATCGAACAAGTCCTATAAAAGTCAGGCTTTACTGTGTATATTCATGAAGCCAAAAAACTGATCCACAAAACTAGCTTGATCATTTTATCTAGCAACACAGATGCTTTTCATCAAGTTTCATGCATGCTGATGATGGCACCATAAACCTGGGACATTGGGCAGAGAAAAATAGAGATAGAGTCTCCTATTGCCATAGCAACGCTGTACTTTCTCTGCCAATAAGTTGACCCACTCCTTCTTGAAGGCAGCTAAAGTGTGCCAAACAGGCTTCTTCATATTACCAATATCTCTCTTATAGCTTATGTCTCGGGTACAACCCTATTTTACTGTAACGTCGTAAAATCAATGCAGTAGATCTGTGCACAATTTAATAAGCTCCCTAATTTACCTAGATCCAAAAAAAAAATCATTTTAACCCTAGCGATTATAAGTGTTCTGCAGCTTCATTATATTTCTTTATACCTGCTTGGTAAAACCAGAGATGTTATAAAAATGGTATTTCACAGAAGTGGAATTTTTTGTTTTGCCCCTACAGGCACCGTTTATATTTTTTTTTCACTGTTCTAAAAGCTAGCTGATATTCTAGCTAACATTTTCCATGCAAAGCTCCTGTCCCAAGCTGTCTAACCTGCCTCGTCTAGGACAGCACACCACAGGAAGTGATGCGTTAAAGATACAAGCTCCTATCTTGTTAGCTAATGCAATAGCCAGCAGCTACAGACTTACCATTAGCACCGGTGGGAAATTGTTAGTTGATAAACTGTGACAGATGGAGTGACCCTCTCTTTCACGGATGGAGACAGAAAATGTAAATAGGCACAGTCTGGCTCAGCTTACACAAATGCCCTCCATGAGACAAACGTTATTTGAGCTAAGTGATGTCCTCATTCTGTAACCAGATATAAGATCACATCAACAACACATACTGTAACAACACATCACGTTTAGGATAAATAACACAGAGTCAAGTAAACAGTTTATATTAATGTTTCAGAGAGATTTTATCTGGAGCGATTTACATATAACACAAATAACGAATAATTGAGCTAACACTATTATTATTGTTTTTGCTGAATGTGTTTATAGCATTGAGTATAAAATTTTACCTTTTATTATTACACACTTACTGTATGTATACTTGCTGTATTCTTTCATTTATTCATCTTCTATATCCACTTATTCCCTAATTTTGGTTCACAGGGATCCGCTGAAGCCAATCCCAGCCATCTCTGAAAGATCGCCAGTCCATCACACGGCCACACACGCACGCAATTTAGAATTACCAATTAACCTAACATACATGTGGGACTGTGGGAGGAAACCGGAGTACCCAGAGTAAACCCACGCAAGGACAGGGACAACATCCAAACTCCCCCTGCCTGGGAATTGAACCCTGGTCTTCTTGCTGTGAGGCAACTGTGCTAACCACTAAGCCAGTAAAATATGAGGTAGTTCTGGTATATACTGTAGTATATTACCTAAACAAAGTTCATTTGTGTTAAATCATGCTGTTTTATAATATATTACTATAAGTTATTATTACTGTAATTTATTGCATGCCACAAAAATGACATTTTTAAAATTTTTAATAAACAAACTATTATGGCTTTTTGCAAAAGCTTATGATTTTAAAAAACTCCAAGAAACATGCTGGAGCTATTGACTTCTTCTCTAAATGCTCCAACATGCTGAAACCGCTGTCTTCTCCCACAGATGCTAAATAGACTGAGGTGCTCTATCTGTCTTTGTTTAAAAAAATGTAGAGTTTAAATTTCTGTAAATTAGCTGTTACAAAAGAAACAATTATACAATATCACATTATAAAGCTTTGCTTGTGGTGCATAGCCACTCCTTCTGACTCAAGGCAGCTCCATAGCAGCTTTTTTCGGCCATAAGGCATCTGACTGACATGGAAAGCAGCCAAACACAGTTTGTTTTGTTCAGAATCATGTTTAGTAGTGTTAAAATCTAAAGTCTACTGTCAGAGTCAAGCTGTTATAAATAACTGCTAAAAAAACCTTCTGACCAATCATTATTGAGAATTCTACAGAGATTATTACTCTGTATGATTATTGCAAGTCTTCTAGTTTTTACAGCTAAGAAAATGTACGTTAAATTAGGTTATAGAACCAGAATTGAATAAAATTAATAAAACTAACAAAGTAATAGTGACGATTTTCTTCAGATGGCTTTTCTCCAATATGCATATCTACATTACCAATTTTCCGGTAATGAATAAAATACATGTTGCTGTTTTTTTTCATAAACAGTGACCTCAACATTGAAACTTTTCCAGACCTCTGCTATTTTATTTGCACTAAAACCAGTGACTGAAACAACCGCAAAATGTTATACTCTCATTTTCATTCTCCGTCTTGCTTGTTTAAACACTTTCTTTCCTTAGATGCCATGTGCTAGTTGATAAATAGTATCATGTATAGCTAAAATGTAACTTATTCATGCTTGTGTCAGACTTAATGAACTTTTTTTAACCTATGCAACATTTCTCAATGTTCTGAAGAATATTTACCAAACTATCACACTATACTAAACTATAATTATCAATGGTTTTCATCTTAAAGATTCAGTAGGACATCTGGGTAAATGCTAACTGCAGCCTGAAAGCATATGTTTCACCCTGCATGTGAATCGTTGTCTAAACCCACACCTCCCGCAAGAGATAAGATTACTACACTGTGTGTCTTTTATTGGCAAGAAAATATTATAGTACAGTTAGTAATAGTACTAAAATAAAAAACAAAAAATAGTACCTGATTACACACTTCTGTTTGCAAAGTTGCAAAGGTACACAAACTACAAAAGCTATGTATTACTATACATGTTGACAGGCAGGTAATAATGCCTATTATAATGTTCAGACCGAACATTCTGATTGGATAAACATTTCTTGGTCCTACGCCTTCCACAGAATATATATAAAAACATATAAATACATTAAAATGGCTTAACTTAATGATTGCTATCAGGATGTGAAGAGACTTTCAACCAGCACAATCCACAGGGGCATTAAGGGATGAGGCCTTTTAGTTAGAAACCATGTAAAGTCACAGCATTCAAAGACTCTTTTTACTGTATGCTTTCAGATTTGTGTTAACAGTTTGGGGGATGCACTTATAGCAAATTGCCATTCTGTACCTTGGTATTAACTAGCCTGGGCAGAACTATGGCAATTAGAAACAAAGTAGGTTAGAATGATTACACCCACCACCATGCTGTCAGACTAATGGAGAAACCCTCCATCACGGCTGCTCAAACAAAACAAAAAAAGAGTGAAAATAAGCAGCTGCACCTTGATAAATTTATACAAGTATTTTTTTAATAATTAAAGTTAGCTCCATTTGTTGGCAGATACAAAGAGATGGATGTAATGAAAGGCAGCCTGCTTTCATACAAAAAAGGTGGACCCTATTGGTTTGGATGTTCTTCCTCCTTTTTTTTGTGCAGGCTTAATTGAACGCTGATGGATTTACATTAATTTCCTGCCCACACCTGCTTCCTTTATTTTGCTTCAAGATAGCACAGCGGAGCAGCAAGGCTTCACGCCATTATGACTACTGGACGCTTCGAACACACCGGCTTCTGAGGGATGGGGAGATTGTCACCATAGAGAATTCCACCCCCCACCGTCACCAGCACATGTGTATATACACACACACACTCTCTTTTGCCTCAATAGCCAGCAGTAGTCCAACAACACTTGGGAATTTCAGCCATGTGGCAATATTTTCCACCTGGAGCAAAAACGTGGCAGTGAAATGTCCTGCTGGCTGTTTCACTGAGGTGTTGGTGTATATGACATTGCAACTTGTCATAGAAGTCACACAGGTTTGGATGTTAATCAAACAAGGACTTTTTGGAACATTAATATTGTGCATTAATTGCGTTATTAGTATCACCATTTGGATTCATGTCAAATAGATAGATGGATAGATAGATAGATAGATAGATAGATAGATAGATAGATAGATCTGAGTTTTGGCTTTTGTAAACATATAACACAAATAATCCCTCCCTTCTTCATTTTTAGTGCGCTGTAATGCTCTGATTGTGCCTTGCAGAAGGGGTGAGGCGCTATTTTATTGGGCAGGGCAGCTCCCAGCAGTTGGAGTTTAATTGCAGACACTGAAGGAGAATGAGACCAATCATTGATAATCATAATTGCATTTGGTCTCAGTGGGATCATTCACCCCCTTCACACTTGCCACGTGTTTGTATTTAAAGCAGATGTCAAATAGCAAAATGTTTCCCTTTGAGGATTAGTTAAATAAGATCATTAGTTTTCTATCAGTGAAACAAAATGAATGTATGTATAGTATATAGAGCTTATGTATAGTGTATACAGCTTATTAGTGTATACTGCTTATGTATAGGGTATACAGATAATGTGTAGTGTATACAGCTTCTGTATAGTGTATATACTGTAGCTTATGTACAGTATAGTATATATAGCTTATATATATAGTAAATACAGCTTATTAGTGTATACTGCTTATGTATAAGTTATACCGATAATATAGTGTATACATCTTATGTATAGTGTATATAGCTTATTAGTGTATACTGCTTATGTATAGGGTATACAGATAATGTATAGAGTATACAGTTTATGTATAGTGTATAAAGCTTATGTAAAGTGTATAAGCTCAGTGCCAAACTTTATCTTAAACCGGTTGGTACATTCTATTTCAAAAAGCATTTTTTTGAGGGGGTTTCTTCTGTCTAAGTTTACTGTTATAAATTGTTTACACTTTAAATGTATCTATAAAAAGAAAACATTAATCACTTTGGGTTTTTGTTTTTCTGTGCATTTTTTTATGTTTTTAGCAATCATCTAAATTACCCATTTTGGTAAAAACTCTAATCCTATAGTAGCCCTCACAACTAAAGGTAACACAGCCACATTTCACCAGTGTTCCTTATCTTAATACGATGATGGAACAATCTGAACTCTGTGTGAGTTTTAGGTATGGACTAGTGGTTAAACCTAACAGGCGTCAGGCTATAGAGAAAAAGAAACAAAATTCAGTAAAATCAGCACAGGAGGCGAATAAGCCCTTCTTTATAAATCATTCACAAAGCCAAAACACCGAAACAAAGAGCGCTAGTGTGTAGCTTGTAAATTGTGCAGTAGACATTATTCACTGCTGCCTGCTTACAGGTCTGTGTTAAAGATAAATCTCACAAGATCATAGCAAAGATTTAGTTCATGTTGGATGCATAAACAATGCATAAACAGCTTTACCGCACCCATCCCAAATGTTTGAAAATTATGTAGTAATGGTAAAATATGTACTCATTTAAAAAAAAAAAACTCCTCCCAAAATCTGCATACCTTCAATATTTACAAGCTCCCAAGGCTCGGCCCTGTCCAGGTTTTCATGTCTCTCAGCGTGCCACAGGGGAGGTGTGACCTCACAGCAGCAGGACCAGCTTTTCTCCACGGGTCCCTAGGCTGACCTCTGACCCCTGCAGCTCTTTCCCTGCGGTGAGAGAAGCAGCAAGAAGTCACGGAAGAGGCAGGTGGCAGCAGCGGCTGTGTCTTTAACCAGATGGCAGGCTGAGATTAGTCATGTCTGCCCTGCACGTTGGGAAGACGAGTGTACCCAAATCAAATCTGTCACTTCTCTTAATGCTAAGCATGCTGCTGGGCAAGCTAAGTGTTTTAAACAGACTGATCAAAAGCGATTTCCTTTAAATTCATGTTGTTAGCAACTGGAACTTTAACTACAATACTGTATTATGCAAAAAAACATATTTATTCCTTCACTATAGTATACACCTTTTCCATAACACTAACTACCATAACATGGTCACTTACGCATACAAGTATATTTTTATTTAAGTTAAATAAACAATGGAAACATCACAGCTCTCCTCCACTGGTCTAGTTTGTTTCCCAATGTGTTCGTTCATATTTGATTTTATACTGCTCAAAACCATGCTATGTTATGATATAGAGCAATAACTTTATTCTGTAGCAGTAGTTCTCCCTCTAAGGCAGCTGCTGCAAAAGGGTTCGTGGGTGCAGATGTTGTTGCTGGAAGCCTCATCACTCAGGTCGCCTGGGCCCTGTGGCTATGCGCAGACCTCAGCTGCAACATGAAGACCAAGCACAATCATCTACTCGTCTCCAGAGGCCCAGCACAGGTACTCATTCCACCGTTAGGCAAAGGAAGATGGTGGGATGAAAGGCAGAGCAGAGGCTGCTCCACAGATGTCACCTGCTGGGGTTCAGTGGCCCTAGCCAGCAAATGTCATGTTTGGCAGCTGGTCTGCTGCTTTCTTCCCCACCGGTTGTTGGCAGCGAGGCTCCTAAAGGAAAGATGCGAAAGATGCCTGCACCAGGGGCGCCCTAATGGGACGACATTAAAGAGAATTGCTGGCTCCTGTCTGTCATAGTACATTAACCTTGTCGTGCTTCCTACGCCCTCCAGGGTGCTCGCTCTCACTTTCTCTCTCGTCCACTGGCTTTAAAGTGTGTCTCACATGCCCTAGCAATCTGTCCACACCCGGACATCTATCAGCCCTCTGGCTATAGGATCAGAAAAGTTTAAAGCTGTTATTCATTCCTTTCATCTGCACTGTTAAATGCCTAACACATACCTATTACATACAATATTCATTTGCTTGGTAAATGTATAATTGAATGTACAACTGTAAGTCTCGTTCTGACCAAACATTAGATGCATATGGCATGCAAAACAAAAAATGCTGCTGTTATTGGAGTTGCTTCTTTTACAGTATGTTGAGCAAATACACAGAAATTAATTGATATTTGCTGTATTTAATCTTAACACTTCTGTACCAATACCTGATTTAATACTGACCTTAAAATAAACTAATTAAGCTTGAGTTTTACCAACAATTATCTGAGAAACATGTACTAACATGTACCAGTCATTAGTTGTGATTTATAGATAAATCCATAAAACTTACATCATAGTTAAAAATTACTATTTATGATCAGTACATGACTTAACACACCATTAGTTAATATTTCATTATAATGACCTTTTATTATATTATATTACTTATACTTGATAACTAAGTATTATATATTGTGGTTTGTGTACTTAGCTGCGGTTTAGAGTACTTATCCTGACCTCCTAATATAAACCTCTGCTAATTTTTCAGTGTAGTCGAAGCATGCTTTTTGATCGTTTAGAATTGTGTCAGATTGCTCTTGTATTCTCTTAGAAACAGTTCATCATAGAAAGCAGTTAAGTAGAACTAGTTCTAGAGACGATTGTGTCTGCTCATATCTAAGGCTAATTGGCCTAGCATGGCTACTTTAGTGAATGCTAATTGCTCTGACACAAGAACACTGGCCCTGTGCTTCAAAATGTCACTCAATCTCCAGGAGTGCCTGACAGCATTCCTTCCAAATTTGTTCATAATTGGCTACCCACAGTGAACTGACACACACTATTAAATCTGAATCTCACCATGCAGTGCGTTCTCATGGCCAGATCTCAAAAAGCATAACATAAATCAGAGTCAAACATGCTAGTAATCTTTTGCTAGCAATGCAAAATACTTGTAGATGTATGAGGGACTGGGATCAAGAGGAATCATTTTCCTGGCAGATGTGTTTTTAAAAATAGTGTTAGATTTAGACACCTAACTCCTAATACATATTAAAAAAACCATTTAGGGACACCAAATGCTCAACCCGTAAGAAACGCAGAAGCATTGCTCTCCAGTCTAATAAACAGGTCTAAGGTGTTTTCTAACTGGACCCCTCAGGCAGTGTATGAACAGGCCTCCCTGACGCTTCTGCTTTCATCTTTATTATCAGCTCAGCCCTGGGTCCTCACTTTCCTGACGTTTACCCAGAGGTGGGCTGCTGTCCCCCCGCTGGCTCTGCGTTCCGACCGGGCCTTGTCCTGCTGTTTCCTCTTCCTCTACCACCTCCCAGGGTGTGAAGCTCAGTGTGTTGCCGCAGACAGAATGCGCTGCCAGGCCTGCAAACTAGCACTGTTTGATCACTCTAGAGGGAGGGAGGGGAACAAGAGCCCTCCTAGGGGTCCACACATGTTCAGAAGATGCTGACAAGACGTGGGTGCGATAGACGGGCTATAGATAGTCGTGCTTTGACAACTCTCGACAGCTTGGAGTGTGCCATGTGTGTGCAAAAGGTTTTTTTTCTTCTCTTTTTTTTCATCGTCAACTTTTTTACAGCACATACTGTTCTGTGGTTGCCTTTAGCTGTGTCACAGTCACATATTGGGCTTTAATATGTAAATTTCTTTGTTGCTGCAACTTCGAATACAAAGTATTACATATTCTTATTTTTTTATTTATTTATCCTTTTGTTTGATAGTAATAAAAATGTATCACTAAATAATTATTTCTGTCTGAACTAGGTCTGACCCAAATAGTCTAGAATACAAAGGGGGAAGTGGTAGCGCAATAGCTAAGGTGTTGGTCTGCTAACTGGAAGATTGTGGGCTCGATTCCCAGCACCGAGTTACCAGTGCTGGACCCCTGACCAAAGCCCTCAACCCTCAATTGCTCAGTTGTATAAATGAGCTAGAACATGTAAGTCACTCTAGGTAAGGGTGTGTGCTAAATACCAGAAATATAAAGAGAAAACATTTTGATGTTTTCATTTTAAACTTGGGGCAGCATGTCAGGAAGGTCCGGGTTCGATTCCCAGGCAGGGGCCTTTGTGTGCAGAGTTTGCATGTTCTATCTGTGCTTGCGTGGGTTTATTCCGGGCACTCCGATTTAACTCCCACAGTCCAAAAAAAACATATATGTTACGTTAATTGGTGATTCTAAATTGCGTAGGAGTGAGTGTGAGAGTCTGTTTGTGGCTCTGTAATGCACTGGCGACCTGTCCAGGGTGTCCCCCTCCTGCCTTTTACCATTTCAGAGACGGCTGGGATAAACTTCTGGGATCAATTAATCAGAATTGTCAGCTCATGGATGCTGTGATATACATGTTTTTACAACACTTACAATGCATATACTGTATATGTCTATTAAACTATTGTAACATAAATCCTTTGCTTATGTGCTGTGGGTCTGTATCGTATTTTAAATGTCCCTCCTCAAGCGAGAGAGAGAGAAGATAGAGGAGATAGTTGTGGCGCCTCTGGAGACAGCCTGCAGATCAAACGCCCCATCCTTATCTCTGGGTACAACAATAGGGTTTTGTGAAGTGTGTTAGGGCAGGACTGTAGAGAACAGAGGCTTAGACAGGAGTAAAAGGCCTGTGCACCTCAGAGCCCACCTTGGCTTTTGTCCCTATGAATTAGCGTGCTAAATGACTCTTGTTATTGTTAGCTAGATGGGGCCAGGGGCAGAGGGTAGAGGCAACTATAGAAGGGCATCCAAAAACAGAGGATCTAGGTAAGCTGGGATTTAAATTCACAATCAGGTTCTGCTGTAAATAAAACACTAGTTCTTGGCAGTAAAGCAACAAAGTATATACAGTACATGCCTCAGTGGCGACAGCATCTTTTGGCTGTTTCTGAATGGGTCTGAAATTCAGTCATGTTTTCTTTTGCTATTTGTAATAGTTTGGCAGATATAAATTACATAAGGGAAATAAAAGCATTTTGTTAAATTGGTGACATTTTCCCACAGTCACAGTTCATAGATTTAAACATAGCTGTGAGGAATTGTTAGCCTACCTGCCAATGCTGGAATATGGTTTGTAATGATGGTAAATGTTATAATATTGTAATTCTCTTAATGATAAACTATTGCACTTAATAAAGCATTGCTTGCTTTGGGTTAGTGGATAATTAAAGGCAGAAATGTGAATATTTTGGTAGCACTTTTACGCAAGTCATCTTTGGTAGGTAAAAAGGGGTGCCTTAATGCACCCCCGCTTATAAAGTCCACCCACACACACACACACACACAGACATTAAACCTCTGTCTCTGCAATTTTTAAGGCGCCCAGCAGTAGATTAGTAGTTGTAGTAGTAGTAGTAGTATTTTGGTGTGATGTTAATTATTATACTTACTATTTAACTTTAAATAAGCTCTTTGTCCAGGTAATTTACCACTATTTAAAATGCTAATTAATTTTAATAACTAGAACACAAATCAAACCAGGACTGCTCTGCATATAAATGAAATGTATAAAAAAACAAGCAGGCAACTAGAATCCAAAAGCAACTGTTAGAGCCAAAGAGCTCTCAGAGGACAGCAGTGAATAACTAAAAGGCCATTGCTATGATTAAATCTAACGTTTTAAAATCTATTTCAAAGCCAACAATGATGAACTACATGATACATATATAGACAACTATTATTCCAACAAACAGTTATGTCTGCTTCACTCAGTTTTCAGAATAAGAGACTGCTGGGCAAGTGAAGAGGCTCTACACACTGTATGAATGTTGAAACAGATGATTCCCAGTGCCAGCTATGTAAACAGCACAGAGCTCTGGGCCTAGTGCAGATACAACCCTGCCCACAGAGTCACAGAGTCTAGACTCCAGATGTGTTCATACAGACACACACACACATTTATATTCACGGTCCAAGTCATCTCATTGAAATTAAGAAACTTTAGTGGACAAGTCAAATCTGTTTTAAAGCCCTTTAAAGTGGGATAACAGTAAAAGAAAAACTGCTGGTCCTGAAATTGTTCTGACAGATTGGGTCTCTGCTAACATGTGATTTTATGAAGATCCGAACTAAAACAATTGCTAAAAGAATAACTCCCTACTTTATGCTAATTTTGCACACTTATTGAACTATTATTAAATTATTTTTTTTGATACTTATCAGATCTTGTTCTTGGTCTGTAACCAGTATTCAGATGGCCCGCACTTTCGCCGGACCCTATGAGAACAGTGTCGTGCCAGCTATTCTTGTAGGTTTGTTAATTGTTTGTCACCCACAAGGTGCCATCTGTCACTCTCTCTAAGTCCCAAAGCCATGTGTGGAGGCACTGCCACGTGCTCCCACATCACTGACCCTATCATGCCACCTCTCATGGCTCTCTCTCTCTCGCTCCATCATTCTTGTTCCTTTAAGCCTCTAGGAGAGAACGGCCCTGGTTATTGATTTTTCGGAAGCTCTTGTGTCTTGTTGGAGCCAGCTCAAGATGTAATTATGCTGCCACTTTTTTGTATTTAGTTTTGTTCAGCAAACACGAGCTTAAACCTTTTTAAATTCTCAATCATTCTCAAATCTTAAAACAGAACTTTTTATGATAGATCTTAGTTTGGATTCTTCAGTCCGAAATGTTGCTGATTTCATTTTTGTCTTTTACTGTCTGAGGTTAAGCTCCACATTGCTTGCCAAAATCATTAATATAAATTATTGAAATCCCCGTCCTTGATGATGTGTTGCAGAAGAACAATAGCGTGGGAGCCGTGTGTTATGTGACAAGCACAGAGCGATTCTCTGTGGCCTCCATCTCCAGTGGGCAAGTGGGTCACCTTCATCTGGGTGTGGGGAAAAGGCTATCTGTCTCAGTATTGTGACAAATTAGAAGTAGCTCTCAGGGATGGTACATTAGGGAGCCGTACAGGCTGTGCAAGAGCTGTACCAGTGGAACGGACAGCCAAGGAGTCGCAGAGAATTCTGGGTCACCTTCACTCCAGCCGTAAGCTGAAAGGCATCTTACAATGAATTGGGGAAAGGTAATAAGAAAGACACAGCAAGTTTAAGCAAGAAAAATATGCTCAGGTAAGGCATCTTCTTATAAAACTGTTACAACATTATGAGCTACACCTTTATCACGTTTAAAGGTAACTAAGCAATATACTTTCAGTATAACAAACTTGGGTAACAATTATTTAATTAAAACATAATTAAAAACATTAAAAAATATATTTTAATCAAAACTGAATGAAACAAATTCAATTAGAAGCTAAATGTGAATTTTGCCTTTACTCAAAATAAGACAGCAATTTTTTGTCTTTATATCAGACATTGGAGATATTATTTTGTGTCTACAATATCGCATCTGCTAAGTAGAGAAGATTGGGGTACTGTAGTGAAGAGTAGTTGTAATGGAATATTCAGACAGAGACATGGAGTAGGTAAAATGCAGCATTTGTTAAAGTTGGGTACAGAGATAAACACAGGCAGACGAAGGAGGGACAACGAGGTAAGAAAAGAACTAGTACTGGCTGGGAGGTGGTGAGGTGATTTGGCCATGGCGCACTCCTGGCATTCTCTCATGTACCATCCCAGGCCACAGGAAGAGGTCTTGGAGGAGCGAGAGGTTGTGGTGGATTGCTGGATGGCCTGTGCCCTGTGTGAAGAGTGGATGAGTGCATAATGCTGTGATTTGGGTACGTAGGTTTATCCAGGGAAATGCCCCGGCGGGGTTGGCTTTGATCTCCTCTGCCTGAGGCCACTGGATAGGAACTACCAGCAACGTGAAGGAAAGATTGGGTTTGAATTATTGGGGAGGAGACTCTGTCAGACTCTGGAGTCTGGAAAGAGCATCGGCCTTGTGATGTTTGGTGCCTGGGCGATAGGAGATAGTGAAATTAAATCTCTTGAAGAAAAATGCCCATCTATCCTGCCTCGAGTTTATCCTCTTAGCTTCACTATGTTCCGATGCTCTGTTAGAACTGTGAAAGAATGAAAAGCTCCTTCTAGCCAGTGCCTTCATTCTTCCAAATCTTCTGATGTGAAGTCATCTACCTCTACCACAAATGGTGGGTGTTGATCTGGATGAACAAGGAGTGGGGCAGTCATGAACATTTTCGTTTGCCGTGTAAAGCAGAACAGTGTATGTATTATGGATGTATAGTGTAGAGCAGCGTAGATAGAGCAGTGTAGAGTAGAGCCGTGTGGAGTAGAGCAGTTTAGAGTAGAGCCGTGTAGAGTAGAGCGGTGTAGTGTAGAGTCGTGTGGTGTACAGCCAGAGTAGTGAAGAGTAGAGTACATTTACAGTATTATCCAGAGCAACTTACAATAAGTCGCCTTGTTATACAACTGAGCAACTGGGGGTTAAGGGCCTTGCTCAGGGGTCCAACAGTGGTGGCTTGCCGGAGCTGGAAATCGAACCCACAACCTTCGGGTTGGTAATCCAACACCTTAACCATGAGCCACCACTTCCCCACAGAGTAGTGTAGAGCCGTGTAGAGTGGAGCAGTGTAGTGTAGAGCCGTGTAGAGTGGAGCAGTGTAGTGTAGAGCCGTGTAGAGTGGAGCCGTGTAGTGTAGAGCCGTGTAGAGTGGAGCAGTGTAGTGTAGAGCCGTGTAGAGTGGAGCAGTGTAGTGTAGGGTAGAGCAGTGTAGTTTAGAGCAGTGTCAAGAAGAGCAGTTTAGAGTAGAGCAGTTTAGAGAAGATTAGAGTAGATTCCTAGTAAAATGCTCTTCGACAGCAAATGCAATGAATCCTGAGAAATCAGAGAAAATCAATTTCAGAAAGGTAATTAACACAGTTGAATTATGCAGAGGTTGGACAGGTTCAACCACAGTTTTAAAAAAATCTATGTCGGTCTTTGAAGAAATTAAAAGCAAAATTTTGGAAATTTTAGAAATAATTACACAGAATTGTGTAATATAGAACACCTCACTTATATCTGGGCCTTTTTCAAACTCCCTAAAAACAGCAGTTGTTAAACCTCTCCAGAAAAAGAGTAATCTATTCAACACTATATTGAGCAACCAATATCAACGGCAAGATACCGAAACAGTTTTTTTTCAATCAGCTAAACAACTACTTAAATAGACAGCTGGACATCACAGCACGGAGACAGCACTCATATAGTTGATACATCATATTTTTTTAAATTATGATTCTGGCAAAATATCAGTGCCGGCACTTCTAGACCTCAGTGCTGTATTTTACACCTTTAATCACAACACGCTTCTAGAGAGACTGGAAAACTTGGGAATCCTCCCTATTGAATCCTCTGCAAATGCTTCGATAATATTAACAGTTGGATGTGCCAAAGTTTCCTCAGTCAAACAAGGATAAAACAGAAGTCATTGCGTTTGGAAATAAAGATGAAGTTCTTAGGGTGAATGCATCCCTTGATTCTAGGGGTCAATAAATTAAGTCATGAGTGTTGGACATTAGTCAGACATTAGAATTTGGGGTTTTGTTTCCAGTTGTTCATGTCTTTATCACCAATAGAGGGGACTATTGTAATGCACTCCTGACTGGCCTTCCCAGGAACACCATTAGACAGCTGCAGCTCGTAATCACGCGTCTCAACCAATAAGAGCATTTGTGGTGGGCTTAAGTAATGATAGTAATAAAATAATACTAATTATTTCAGTCTTTGTTTTGTTATTTTGATAGCCATCTTTATTTATAGAAAATAAACTGCAATAGACGTTTCTTTTTAAACATAGTCTAAATAACACTGTAAAAACCAAAAATATAACGTCAAACAAACCTTTATCGATAATGTTCACATTTCTACACTTCTTCCCTTTGTAGGTTTTTGAGATGAATGTTAGCATTTTCCTGTTAAACCTGTTAGAACTCTTGCTTTTGAAAAAACAAAAACCAACATAAATAATAACATAAAACCCCGATAAAAGTCAATAGACTGGAATGCACTGAAAATCAAATCAGGGATGTCTGTGAGATTTGAAAGACTTGATTTAAATTTAGTATGAAATGTATTTAAAATTAATTTATCTAGAACATCCGCTACAAACCCGGTAACAGAAATAGATATTGGATAATGAAAATGTATAAAAATCCCAATGTTCAGTTTCTTTATCCTCATATCTGTGGTATTACAACATCGATGTATTGTTTTTTGACAAAAGACACATGAAGTTTTATCATCAGTAACTAGCGTAAAATAACACCAGATTATGATTTTCTTTTTCTTTCAGTCACTCGAATCCTCGATTAAACCTGCACTGAGTGTATGGCAGGGTGAGCAAACGGGGTCTTTATAACAGAGTGTCTAAGATAAAGCTTAAAAAGATATAATTCCCATTGCCAATCGCATTTAAGTAAATATTTCGAAACTATACAGCACAGTACTATTAAAAAACACCCCGATAGGATTGATAATTTTATTTAAGTATCTATAAATTTTATTAAATGGCGGTATCGGAAAATATCGATCCCCCCATTCCCCAGAACAGAGAAATAGAGAAAGGTACCAAACTATTACACAGACATTTTCAGGTAACAGCAACATAGTTAACAATGCTAACTTGCTGTTTCTCAGAGCTCTGAGCATAACTTGTTTTTCTATAGCAAACTAGACAAAAACATCAATGCCCTGCTTAATGTTAAGATTAACAAAAAGATATTTTAACTGCTGCTATGTAAATAATAGTGCTGTGAAAAAAAGAATATTTTTTGTGTAGTGTTTGCAAATAAACTGTTATTGCACTATTGTAAATATAAATACAATATATATTTTTAAATAAAATTAATTATTGAATTTTGTGCATAAAATGTTTTAATCATAATTTCAATCATGTAAAAAAGTGGTATCAATCCTTTTTTGTTAATAATTTGTAGAACCACTTTACTCCTGCAATTACAGTGGCAAGTCTTTTGGGGTATGTCTCTACCAGCTTTGCACATCTAAAGACTGAAATTTTTTGCCCATTCTTCTTTGCAAAATAGCTCGAGCTATTTTGCCAGATTGGATGCGGAGCGTCTGTAAACAGCAGTTTTTAAGTCTTGCCACAGATGCTCAATGGGATTTCGGTCTGGACTTTGACTGGGCCTTTCTAACACATGAATATTATTTAATCCAAACCATTCCATTGTAGCTCTGGTTGTATGTTTTGGGTCATTGTCTTGCTGGGAGGAATCTCCTTCCCAGTCTCAAGTCTTTTGCAGCCTCCAACAGGTTTTCTTCCAGGATTGCCTTGTATTTAGCTCCATTCATCTTCCCATCTACTCTGAGCAGCTTCTCTGTCCTGCTGAAGAAAAGCATCCCCACAGCATGATGCTGCCACTGCCATGTTTCACAGCAGGAATGTTGTTTAGGGTGATGAGCAGGTTTCCGCCACACATAGCGCTTTGCATTTAGGACAAAAAAGTTCAACTTTGGTCCCATCAGACCAGAGCACCTTCTTTGCCGTGTCCCCTACAATGACCAGAGCACATGTTTGCTGTGTCCCCTACATGGTTTGTGGCAAACTGCAAACAGGACTGCTTATGTTTTTCTTTCAACAATGTTTTTTTTCTTGCCACTCTTTTGGAAAGGCCAGATTTGTGGAATACAGGGCTTATAGTTGCCCTGTAGACAGATTGTCCCACCTGAGCTGTGGAGTGATGCAGCTACTACAGAGTAAAAATGGCAGTGTGTAAGCATTATGGTCTATTGTCCCCACCGTCCACGGTTTTTCATCCTTGAATTGTGATAAGCAAGAGCACCTTTCTGACCAATGTTTTTTTTTGTCTTACAATTTTTTTTACTAGTCTGAGAATTTGTACCTTCTGTAATTGCTTGATTCTGGTAAGAGCTTTGTTGGATATGCTGTTTATCCCAAAAACACAGGGTGTTTACAAGATGTTTGAAAGCTAAGTTTACACGATAGAAGATGGAAAATCAGAACATTGGACGAGATACCAGTCAAACTTTTAAACAAACGTTTTTTTTTACTCTTTTACAGATAGGGACAGAGAAAATGACTCCAAAGTAATTCAAAAAAAACACACACGCACACACACACACACACAGTACCCTGAGCTCAGGCTCAAAGCTGTGAGATAGCAACACGTACTCGTTGCTTCACCATGTTCCTCACTAAAAATACCATTAATATGTGAAATGGATAAACATTTTTACACCGATCCCCATTAAGCATGTGTGAAAATGTGTGCCATTTGCTACGGAACTTTTATGAAGTTGTCTCACATGCCAGTAAATTAAACACTCCCACAAGCATTTCTATTTATTTTAAAGGCTTAGCACAAGGTATTTTGATGAGCTAAAAAATCACTTGGCATCTGAAGCAGGCAATGTATTTCCTCATTAGTATCTTTTGCGTATTGCCTAGAAACTGCGGCCTCCCAAACCGCTGGAATTTCCAAGCCGCATATATCTTTGCCGACTCCGGAGCGGAGCGTCGTCAGCACATGCCCCAGCCGAAGTTAACACTTTTTAAACAGTGTTGTAGTGAATGTTGCTGGAAGTGTTCAGTCTCCCTGGAGTGCTGTATTATGATATATAGCCTGTGTGCCATGAGTCATTTCACTCTCCTCCTTCTATCCGCCTAAATAAGAAACACATTATCTCTGGGAAGAAGGGATCACACTAAACTTGAACAGTTAGAAGTGGAATATAGTTAGCAAGGAAAACATTTGGGGTGTTACTTAGCACGCTATAGTATAGTGATTGTAGTAGTAGTGTTCTTTGATAAGGAAATACAAATGGACGAAAAATATCCTAAAAAAATTTCTATCATCTACAAGAATGTGCTGTGGCATTCCTTTCATCTGTTTTTCTCAACTGGTCCTTAATTAATTTTAATTGTTTGGAAATAAGGAACAACCTCTTTACAAACTCTTTACAAAAGTTTATGCGGTTATGGGATCGGGCATCCCTCCTGTCAGAAAGGGACATTAACATCAACATTAACGTTGTTAACATCCCTTCATTTTAATTTGGCAAAGATGATTTTATTTTCTCCAACATTTTAACTCTCATGTAAGATCTGGTACAGATGCTGGCAGATCAGGACAGAACTGATTATCAACTCCAGATCTGCTATCCAGCGTTCCAGTAACACTTTTTTAACAGTGCAGTTTTCAGGAGTGCCAGGAAATGTAGGCCAATAGGCATCAGAAATTAATACCAGCTCCAGGGCCCTATAAGGGTCCAAATTCCTCTTTTTGCGTTAGGCTCCAGCTAGACGCTTCTTACGCCGCTCCTCAGCGCTGACTGGAAATGACGCTAATGGTTTTGCTCTCTCTTCATACTTGGACCAAGCAATGGAGTCAGAACCCATTCAGAACATGTCTCTGATCTTGTGTGTTTTCAGAGTCTTTGGTACCATCTGAAAGCTCTTAAGATAATCCTCTGCCCCATGCTTGCAATGAGCTTTGAACAATAATATTTACTTGTAGTGGGATCTTGATAGTTCAAAATATAATTATCCCAGAGCTTCTTTTCCCAGTACTTGAGTCTATTTTTTTTTTCATTCTTTGAATTATTAACATATGTCCAGAGTTGGATGAGAGCAGCACTTTTTGAATGTTGAGGTCTTTAAGAGTCAATTACTACTAGTAAAATAAAAAGAAAAATCATTGTGGAATTTATTATCGAGAACCTTTTCATGCATTCTACGAAAATTGGTTGTCAAAAAAATAAGCAAAAACAAATAAACCAGCAAAAGAGGCATCACTTCCCCAACATTTGTCTATAAGAAATGCCTAATTGTGTATTAGATATATTATAAATATTAATTAATACCAACAGTATCAACAAATGGATTTGGCTGTTGAAAACAGGTATTAAAATGTGTTGCAGTTGTCATCTAAGTGCCGTTGCACATCCGCGTGAAAGAATGATCTGTTTCCACTTTAGTAATTACTTTTACACCACAGAAAACAGTTCCAGTTGATTTATGGTGGTATAGCACTAGCATCACCATAAATAGTGAGATTCCCACACCTTAGACACTGCCAATTGAATGTATTATATCATGTTCCATTAGATTGTGTGTGTAATATTGTATTATTTTTAAAGGTAGGTATTCGAGTAAATGTGCTTTAACAGTATGGCTGTATAGGTTCTAGAATCTTGAAAATCATGGTGCTTAGGCAATTCTGTAAATGCGAAAAGGGTCATCAGTTTTAGGCTTCACTTTATTTAGCCATGCCACATTTTTTAAATTAATGAGCTTTGGTAATAGTGCATTTTTCGAAAATCCACCCTAATTACTTATTAGTACATTAGTGAAAAAATACCCACCAGACTCAAAATGTAACAGCTTTAATATGCTGTACAAGATTGTCAACCCGGCTCATGTTTCAAAGCAATTATTAGGCTGGCAGGTCTATAGCTCAGATGACCTACTAGAAGGTCATGCGTTAAAACTGTTGCTACAGATGTAAACAGGGGTTCTAGCATGTACACAGACTGAGTGGAATTAAGCATACACTCTATGGTCAAACGTTTAAAGACACTTTCATTAGTTTTCTTTTTAAACCTTTCATATTTATGCCTATAATAACCTATAATATTTATACAGGTCAGGGTTCTGAAGCCGAAGCATGATGTTGCTGACCAAAATAGACTAGTATCTGCAGCAGAGCTGTAGCAGTGCTGTGCAATGTCCCTGCTACTGTGGGTGGGCTCGTATGTAGCCATATGAGAAGAGGCGCCGCTATCCCTAAGCTCGACGTGTTTGGATAAGGTCACTTAAACATGTGGAGGAATCAGCATGAGGCATCACACCTGGAGGAAAAGACAACTAAATCCAGCTCCAGTACCACAGGCCTGACTCCATCGAGTCTAGCCAGCATCTGGAATGGATATCAGCAAAGACATGGCCTCCAACCTTATTCTGCTCCCCCTGCTCTGGTAATCTGTATATTTATGACAGCAAAAAGGGTAGGTAGGGCGCTGGTGGTGAGGAAGTATTCAAAGCAGATAACACAGTAAAACATCTTATATCCATCTGCTGGTGAGAATCAATTGCTAGAGATTGCTTGTTTGTTATGCCCAAATCAGAGCAAACCAATTTTCCATCATTTTAACATACAAGATTACAAACAATAGAATTTCTACACCCCAGCGCAAAATTCCCCACCTGTCCCCTTTCCCACCCTCTCTGTTTGGTAAGGTAAGCTGTAGGTTGGGAAGGATAAGAAACAGCTGCTGAAATACATCTTTTTTACCCTGTGCCATAACAAATAAATTAATGTGTGATAGTGTGTATGAGCTGCACAAAATAGCTGACTTGTCGACTAATAAATTAGTACAGAGTGAGCATTCAACTAGTCAGCACAGCAAAAGTAACATAAGCACACAGGCAGATAGGAAACAAAAAAAAAAAGCAAGCAATGTACTTTGTAAAGTGTACTTTATTATTCTAAATATAATTCAGACAAACTCTAGCTCATTGTACAGTCAACTGTATCAAAGTAAATAAAATAAAAACAAAAATGATATATCACAGTGTAATCATGCTCAGCTGACGTTAAAACTGATTAGATTCAGCGGTCGTTATTATGAAATCAGCAAGGCAGCATCTCTGTTATACCTGTTGATGGACTTCACTGCAACTTTAAAAAGATTATAATATTGCCTAAATTTGTGCTTATTAGTCCAGTCATTAGCCAGTCCACATGTTGAAAATAACCCTTCGTTCAACATTTTAAAAACATATTTTTGCTTTTTAACATATTTGTGCTTATACTGACTTAATCAGTGGCGTGCTGTGCATTTGGTACCTGGGCCTCTTAATACCACCACTATCATGTCGCAATTATAGAAACCATCAATACTGTACAAAAACGCAATATAACACGTCGCAGCATTACAGAGAGAGACATTTTACGAAACATTTTTGTTAAAGCTAAAAAAAAAACTCCAAACCTCTACACTACAACCGCAACTGTACCACGTACATCATCTGGAGCAGTTTGGAATCAATATTTATTTAATAACATTAATCCAATACATTTAAAGGCTGTTAGCAAGCTTTAACGTTAGTCGGCACTATTTCCCGGGCTGAGACAACTACTTATCTTCTGGGTTTGCCGAACTCTCCTCTAACGTTTCTGGAAATGTCCGCCTTGAAAACATATTTTTAAGTGTGTCTAAGACAGAGTCAATTTCTCTTTCTCCGTCAGCTATTTTGGGGGTAAAAATTCTAATTCAACTGTACAGACCATTTTGGTAGTCGAACTTGGCTGAATGAGTCTATGTCCACTTGGAAGACCAGACAAAGTCCCTGAGTGAAAATGGTGCTTAAATAGTGTGTCTGTAGTGATGGGGACTAATAAGGACATCTTACTTAAAGTATGTATGCTTATAGTATCATCAATGAGGACAATAACGTTTGACCTTGAACTACGTTAAACATACCTAGATAATAATTTAGCTAGCTAGCTTGCTAACAAATTGTCAACGGATGCTTAATTATAATAAAAAAAAGTTTATTTATCTCAATTCTGGCCCCTGAAATTCTCAAACAGACCCTAACAAGCTAATCAAGGTCCTTACTATGAACTAAACTTTGCAGAAAAAGGGGGATCAGTCCGAACAACTGGACACAACACCGTCATCAGGAAACATAGATGACACATTCCCCGGCTTCTCCCTTATCATCTTCAATCAGCGTGCTTTTCTCTTGCAGACAGATTTGCGCTCCATGCTGCTGTCTTATGACTGTGAACTTACACCAATATGGCAACACGTCAATGCAATGGCACAGAAACTTTTCCTTCACGCTGTGAGTTTTACTGTTGGAAATGATTCTACGAAGGTATTGTCCCAATACGATATATGGTTGACGTAGACATTATTTCACTCAGTTTTTTTAAGGCTTTAAAAACTTTAATTCTGTTTTTTATTTTTACTATTTTCTCTTTTAAATCAAATGAGTTCCATGTTTAGATTTAATTTTATTCGACTAAGATGATTCAAATCTATAAACCAGAATAATAGTTAATCATTAACATTAATGAATAATCAAAATCTGCATTTATTTTTATTTTAGAAAATAAGAATGTAGAAAAATAGTAATGCGCTAGTTGGTAGTAGACGGTAATAGTTCTGCAGTTATGGGACTTACGAAAAGAAAATCCTCTTCCTCTATAATCGCAGAGACAGAAAGGAGACTAAAATAATTAAATCTTTTTTTAAAAGAATATAATTAATGAAGTCAGTAATTCATCTCTGTAAACATCTGTAATACAATCGATAAAACTACAAAAGAAACATACACGTGAATGTGGTAAAAAAAATAAACACAATTTATTAAAATAATTTTACAACTCCTATCCTAATGCGTTGATTTTACATTTACAGCATTTTGGCAGACGCCCTTATCCAGAGCGACTTACAATATTCCATTGTTATACAACTGAGCAATTGGGGG
Source organism: Bagarius yarrelli (assembly GCA_005784505.1). Classification (NCBI taxonomy): domain Eukaryota; kingdom Metazoa; phylum Chordata; class Actinopteri; order Siluriformes; family Sisoridae; genus Bagarius; species Bagarius yarrelli. Next base: position 2,372,276 of record VCAZ01000059.1, on the reverse strand, counting down.
TTAAGGGCCTTGCTCAGGGGTCCAGCAGTGGTGGCTTGCCAGAGGCTGGGAATCAAACCCACAACCTTCGGGTTGGTAATCCAACACCTTAACCATGAGCCACCACTTCCCGATTTAAGGGTATGTCGGAGAAGATCTCATACTAGGAAATTTACAAAGAACTGCATCAATATTCGAAAACAGCAGAACCATCTTACACAGCTGGATGACTTTAATATACCGGCAAGAATTACAGAAATGCACCTCAATGAAATTATAGAAAGCAGGTAATAATAGAAATAAACCAGGGCTTGGCCAAGCCTCTAGTGGGCCTTCTGTGTGACACTAATGAGTAATTATTGTCAATCCATAATTATTCGCACACTAAAAATCAAACACACCCATTATCGATATTATTTTTTGTAGCTGTTTTCTTACATCATACCAATGTTTTTACACTTCTAGGACGTTTCTTTGCCTTTGCCTGATGAAAACTGGGATAGACTCCAGCAGATCCCTGTGACCCTGATTAGGAATAAGCAGGTATACTCTTGCAATACTAAGTGTTATATTTAATGTGATGTACTAAAAATTCACAAAATCAGCAGACAGTGCATTTGGTGTAAACAAGTGAACCAAGGTAATTGCTTTTTGTTACAATATTCAAAAAGTGCAGATTTTTGTAACAAAAAAAAAAGCGATTACCTTGGTTCACTTGTTTTACACCAAATGCACTGTCCTGCTGGTTAATTTCCCCAAATTTTTAATATAGTTTATATATATATATATGATGGAGTTCATTTTTTGGTGATAATGCTATATTTTGTATTTTTGTACTTTTTATTTTCACGTTTGTTAACAGATATCGTCAAGGACTGAGATTACGACAGTTGGATATGATTCACAACAGCACAGCTGGAGGCTCAGCAACACTAAAGCAAAATGACAAAGAAGCTAAGGGTGGTCTGTTAAAAAGCAGAAACACAGGACAGGTTGTGGGAGGCAGGACAGAGTTTGTCATTATAGATGAAACCAATGTTTGTCACAAAAGACAGTTAGGATGTCTACATATATATTTTAAGGTTTTATTATTTCATGGCTTTACTGCAACTTTACTTTCAAATCCAATGTACAAAAATATACTGTTTGTTGAATGTGTAAAAAAAAAAACAAGGATCAGCATGATTGGAGCAACATGTTTTGGCATAAACATTTGGCCCCCCAAAAAATAAAGAAATCAGATGAAATTTTCACTTTTATTGCTTTTTTTGCAGTTAGGTTTCTGAAGTATGTGCCAGTTTAGAAAAGCTGAAAACAAAATATGCAGCCAGTTAATTTTGGGTCTGAGTATGAAACTGTCATTCCGTGAGCTGTTTCATTCTGCAGCCAGTTTCAGTGTAGATAGCTAACTATTTTAAACCTAGATACAAGGCAGCAACTGAAATGTCTCATGTCAACACGCCTCACTAAAAAGAGGGCCAGAGTGAGCAGTAGCTCATTAGCATTTGAAGGGACATGCATTGAAAGGGTGTCACTGTCAACTGAGCCATTTTAAAGGCAAACAGGGGGTTGTTTTATAAGATTATTGAGAAATTTTAAACAAAGTATGTTATAGACATTTTATGACATCTCTAAATAATCAGTAAAATGTCCCCTTTAGGTAAAAATGTTTTGCTTAAGCAAAAGTTATACTAGCTATTATAGATAGACAAAAATATGTTATAAAATGGACATTGTAATGGAATATATAGTTTGTCATCTAAAGAAAAGTGTAAGGGTTAATAATTGTAGGAAAAGAGCAAGTGTGGACGAGGACGAGCTTGTTTAATATGGAGAGGAAAAAAGTGGGTCTTTGGTATCTCGGCCATTAAGGGTGACAGAAGACGGTTATTTTTGCAGCTTGTTAAACAGCGCTCAAGAAATCACCTGATTCCAGTAATAACAAGACCTGTTCACTATGAATCAACCATTTTGAGTAACGAATGGAGAGCTCTGACCACAAGGAGAGCTCTGACCACACTTGGCTACACTTCTCACACTGTAAATCACAGCAGGTGGTTTGTTGACCCAGTTCATAAAGGCCACGTCTAGAATATAGAAAGAGCATGATTAACATATAACAACCAGGTTTGGAGGTTAAAAGGCAATAGGACAGAAAAGCTGCTGAAGGAACAATTGCATTGAGTGGACATACAGGCTTAGACACAAAGTATAAATAAAATAAAGTCGCACTGGATAAGGACGTCTGCGAAATGCCGTAAACGTGAATTTAATGTAAATGACACTACCACAGTGATGGTCCTCTAGGACATTTGTTAAAATATATTAGAGGACAATAGAGGGATTTTTTTTTTAAGTAATAGAGTAATATTTTGGTCAAATATTAATTGCTAATTCTTGTGTGAGCATTTATGTGTATTACTGTGGCTTAGTTTTTTTTTATTTTAAGACAGTTTAAATTAGGCATAATTTTGCCTAGTGTTTTATTCTTGCAAACGCAGTTGTGCATTTTTGCATTATGTGGTGTTTTGTTCTGTATAAATGTTTCCGTGCTTATAATTAAAGTAAATGTTAGACCCAGTCGCTTTAATTCTTTTATGTTGTATGTAGTTCATGCAGGGTGACATGTTAGTGAGGAATTACATGTTTTTCGTTTTAAAATAATATCCCAGATCACCAGAAATTCCTGCAGACCGACAAGGTGAATCTTGAAATGGATTTCACAAGTAATTAAATAAGTTATTTAATATTATTTATATCTAACACATACTGTAGATCCAAACATTTCTGTGAGACACCAATGATATTCTTCCAAACATTCTAATCTGGAAGATGTAGTTTTGTGTTAAAACACAATATAAACGCAGTCAATGTCTTTATCAAGGATGGAAATAATAGTTTTCACAAAAGTCGATTATTATTTATTGTATATTATTAACATCCTAAAAAAATAGCCCTTCCATGAATACTGTCGTTAAATTAATATATCCTACAGACATTGTTCATGCTAATTTTGACTCTGTGTACCTCTTTTTAGTAGAGGTAGTAGTTTATGATTTGTTAGTTACCATCTGAAAAGTTTTCCCTATTTGTTTGAAATCCATGGATCACACGGAAACGTGCATCAGCACACACAGACTGGCGCATAGTCAGTATAGTATAGGATGCATCATAATTAAAAATTCTCATTAATATGAGATGTTAAATCATTATTATGAAAAATCTAAGTCATCATTGCAAAAAAAAAAACCCATCTTATTATTATTAAAAATTTCTCATCACGAAAAAATTTCTAATTATTCCTAAAAACTAAACCATTATTCTGAAAATTATTCTCATTATTATGTGATGGTTTCTCATTGTTATGTCTTTTTTCTTAAATGGGCTGATATGGGCTTCCGTACATTTCAAACTTGTCTTATTTGGTAGCATTCTTTATTGTGAGACTGATTATAAATCGCTGACACTTCAGAAATATTTCAACATTTTTTACTTAGTGTCTTTAAAACATCATTCATTAGCATCATTGTGATTTCGGAGGGTAAATTATTAAACCATTGAACATTTTTTCATTGCTAATTATTCGGATCGTATCAACATTTACAAAATGCACACTTACTCATCCTTTTGCAATTACTCATCAACAAATATAATCCGATTTAGATAAACCAGTGTGATGACTGCTTGGTGAATGTTGATAATAAAGGGGAAAAAAATATCAAAGGCATGTTGAGAAGCAGGAACGATCATCTTAATGCCCCACTGTTTATTCCAAAGTGAATATTTACTCTGTTAAAATGTTTCAGTTTCAGATCTCAGAAGGGCCGTGATATTCTTACACTTCTGCTGTAATGTTCTGCTTCGTTACTAATACCTTTCATCAGCTAATCCTATATCACTAAATGAAGATTATTTCCTACCTTTAAATAAAACACTACAGTCTAATTGTAACTTAGGAGAGTCAACAAGTCAGTGTTGTACTTTTTCCTTCCACTTGATGGTGCAGCAGATGATACTGTAGGCAGTTAGAAGCAGAATTCAGAACAACTCTCAAATTGACTGTTTATATATTTATTACTCTGAGGATTAAGCGGCAGAGCTGAAGAGTTTTTTTCAAACTGGTATAAAATACCATGTACATAACCATAAATCGAATATTTGCTAAATAATTAAAACTCTGTCTGTGGTTAAATTATGCTGATCCTGTAAGTAAAATGTGTAAATTTACATTTACAGCAGATGCTCTTGGCTTCACATATCCCATCTTTGAAAGTTGAGGTCAGAGCACAGGCTCAGCTATGATACAGCGCCCCTGGAGAAGGGTTAAGGGTCTTGCTCAGGAACCCAACAATGGCAGACTGGCGGTGGTTGGGCCTGAACCCAGGTCCTCCTGGTCTTCCAATCAACAACTTAGTGCTTTAACTATTTAAGCCAACCACTGCCTCATTCCTCTGATTCCTTTCCTACATACAGTATGTTTAGGTATCCTTTGCTTCATTTATGAAATCTGTTCATGCTTATGCACATGCTTGACCACAAATTATAGCCAGTGCCTACAAACTTAAAAACACTGTTGATCTCTAGAATTTCATTCTGTCATTTTAAGAATAAACATGTGTATTTCAATCTAAGAGTCACTTGGTTCCCACAGCTTTTGTGAACTCTGTGAAGGCTGTTATTAGTGTGAACATGGCCTGACAGCCACGACCCTCTGTAACCAGTATACTGTACCGCTCTACTTGACAATCCAGCGTAACACAGTGCAGTCTTATTTTTCAGTTTTCTTACTAATATATATAATTTTGTATATATAATTATGTGTAACTGATGTATAATCTTTGCAAAAAACAGCATTTGGTATTGTTGAATAATGCATATGATCTAAATTAAATCAGTACATTTCATTTATTTGTCAAAATTTCTTTTGCTATTATTTTGCCTTTCTTTTTTTTTTGTTTTGTATTCACTTCTTTCTGTTCTGTAATAGTTATACCTATTGTCTATAAGTGTAGGTGGAAAACATCCACAGTTTTACCTTATTTGCATTAACAGTTTTTATTTAATGGAACTACATGGAGTTTTCAAAAGTACCACAGTTTCAATCCAGTGCCATCTGTTGATAGACTTCATGTCCAAATTGTTCCTCTTTGCTTAATGAGATGCACATATTGAGTGCTTTGGTCAGTCCAAATTCCTGCTGAGAAACAGACATTTAAGATGTTCACTTGTTTCTATGACCTACCTAGTCTTCTACCCAAACAAAAGAAATAGGATGCCAAAATTGTAATGCTAAATAATATATCAATCAATCAATCATAAAAAAGATTAAGTCTATATAAAAGTATTTTCTAGAGCCCTGTTTTGCATGCTGAGTTTATTTATTAAGCATTATCCTCTCAGGGAACAATGCGACCACAAAAAAAAGAACCATCCAATGCAAGCTCCAAAAACGGCAAGTGTGTTCTTTCCATTTTGTGTACGCACACCTGTGCCCTTTCTGTTATGTTATTATCAGAGCCCTGCACCTGCTCCTCAGGTAAAGCACAACAGAAGCATAAACAAAGAAGTTTTAATATCTATGACAGCATCTATCAGAAACTTGATGTGCAGCTGTCGCCTCAGCTGAAAAAAAAATCAGACTCTGACCTCTTCAAGGGCAAATGCTGGCTGTTCATTGGTACAGGGATGAGCTATTCGGCACAGGGCTTTGAGCTATACTGTGGACATCACATTTATAAAGGGCTTTGTCGAGAATAATACATTTAGGTTTTTTATAGTAGCATACTGCTGATATTAGACAAAATAAATGAGTTCATTTTTTAAAGCCGCTAAGATAGGCCGTCATTTGTTTTATCTCTGACTGCCTGGGAATCTCTTCTTGCCTCCAGCTTCTGCCTAGGATCCTGTCACTGGGAGAGAAAAGCAGTCATCCTGAATGGCACATTAATTTCCCCCTGTGTGATGTTGCAACTACTTGAGGAGGAGGAGGAGGAGGAGGAGGAGGAGGAGTCTCCCTGGCAGTGTCATGCCAGTAAACATGTTTACCTTGGAGCTTGCAACTAATGGACTGTTTACAAACAGGCTCGTGAAATGGGGTTAGCCCTGCACTAATCAAAATCCCATCTCTGTCTCTAATTAACTCTAGTTAAATCATGTCCTGTACCTGACTACCAACTTACTAATTATGTTCTGTTTTATAACCTAACACTCACCTTAAGATCACTGTATTGTAATATAAGATATAAGATATAGTAGAATTGGGGAATCGGTATTCCGCAGAATACTTTTACTTTATTCATTTACATTTCCATAAAAATAAGACTACAATTTAGTTTAATCAAAGTTATAAGTCTAGCTAACATTAGCAAAATGACATGTCACTGTCTCACCACATATTTACAACTGGATTGTATGAATTTATAGGTAAAACATTGCAAATACAGTGCCCAATAATTAGATCTCTATCTTTAGCCACTAATCATCAATGCTGATATCAGTTACAGTACATTTTTGTCATTTATATTCTTTTCTCTCCAATGTTTCTGAGTTTAGTTTAGCAAAATTCTCCTTTTCATCATCACCAAGATGATAAAATTTAGCAGTTTCCTCCTTGGAGCTTTAGTACCCCCTGCAACTGGTTTTCATTTACATTTTTGACTCCTACAAATCTAAGAAAAAGCATGGTTTCATCCATGACAAATATTAAAAACTCAGAAGAGGGTAGCATGGACTGTTGGTGCCAACAGTAAGCAAGTTACAACATCTTAGCTTGCTTAGCTAATCTGCAAATCTTGTATGCAGACTAGCATGTAATATAAATTAAAATCCCATATACTATATTTTCCTTATATGTTATTCTTACTAGTTATACAGCAAATTCAATAGTTTCATTAATACTCAAATTAGCTTGTCTGGCATTGACATCCATTTTGTAATCAGCTTTGCTGGGATACCCATCTGCCCTCTGATTGCCTCTGTGGATATTTTTACAAATAATTGTGTGTACATGTGCGTCAGTAAAGGAGAACCTTTGAGGTCACAGGCCGGAGAGGCAGTGTGGATGTGTGGATCTGATTTTCATGGGTGAGACAGCGGAATTAAGCTTTTAGAGCTATGATTAAATTGGATTGAATGTCCGCCAAGATCAATAGAGAGCCATTACAAAAGTGGATCCATCCATGGGTCCCTGGTACTTTATGAATCAGATATTGACATACTGTGGCTATTTTCTCTCCTTTATATTATGAAATATAAAGCCAGTTGGTTAGTTCTACTCAGAAATCCAGCCACTACAGGACTGTCACCACAAAGGCTCTGCCAAGCCTAATATTTCAACTGGATCTATACATCACCCAGCAACTGTTTTTAGAGATATTAATTAAAAAGGATTGTAATTAACTATTTCAATTTAATTACTAAGCTTTGCTTCTGATGTCTAGTGCTGATAAATCCATTACAAAGCATTTTGTATTTATTTATGTGTATATTTTGTATATATATAGTGTATATATAGTAAATTCTTAGCTTGTACATCTTTGAGGTTTGAACTTCAACGCAGTACAAATACGATTTAATAAATCTTCTTACACTGTATATTTTATATTCTTATTATCCAGTATCATGTGTTTGGCCCATGGTTAAATACATGGTTAAAGAAAATAATAAAAATAATCAATGCTGCTTCTTTCAACAGTTTTTGTGGGTTGTTACACTTTGGTTTGTGATCTAATGTACCAGTATTGAGTTTTTTATATTAAGACTCATAGCACTTTTGTGCATCGCTTTGGATAAGAGCTCAATAATGTAAATGTACAACCCGAATATAACCTTAGAAGACTTTCCAATCATACAAGGCAATATTTTACTCACAATAGAACATAGATAACAAAACAAATGTTAAAACTTAATTTTATGCACAAAATGAACTAATTTCAAATTTGATGCTTGCTACAGATCTCAAAATAGTTGTTAACCATGGTGTTGCATCTCCTTTTCTTTTCAAACATATTGAAGATATCTGGACATCAAAATTATGAGTTTTTGGAATTTTGGTGTTAAAATTTGGTCCCATTCTTGGTTTCCAGATGTTAAAGAGTTTCTGGTCGTATTGTGGTAGCCTATTTTTAATTATAGGAGACTCTGCCTCTCTAAGACATCCATTTTTTCTCCCAGCTCAATCCTTTTGAAATTTATTGCCTCTCCAGCCCTTGATGCGCCCTATGATACCTGTACCAGGCTTTAAGTTTGAAATAAGCTTATTTAGTAGATAAAAGTGTAAAACGTCTCATTTTAAACATTAGTTATGTTATCTGTGTTCTATTGTGTATAAAATATTGGCTCATGTGATTTAAAAGTCCTTAAGTTTTTATGTTATTCAAATTTAACAGTGTTTCATTGCAAATTCTTAAATGAACATTTCTGTTACTTCTTGTATTTTATTTTATGTTTTTTGACATTTTCGTTTAGAATTTTTTTACAGTGAACCCAATCTTTGTTATATTGTCACTATAAGCATTGTGGTTTTTGTTTGTTTGCAATGCAGTGAATTGGAATTAGCACATTTTAATTTACTACAATTGTTTTTCATTATTTTTAGTGCATCTTAAACATATATAAGCACTTAAGTGAGTCAAAAAATCACCCCTGAGTGCAACGAGTGATTATCACTCAATAATCACTCTTATTGCTTTTTATATTCATTCAAACTGTGATATATTTAAACGTAACCTAAAAATAATATGCATTTCACAAATCAAATGTATTTTTATCTGACATATTTATATATTTGAAGTATTTATATATATTTATTTGAGCAGTGTACTTTAACTGTATTTTAAAGAGGCAATTATAAAAGTACAAATTAAATCCCTTTTTAATTGGTTTAATGGAACACATCAACGTTCATTAAATATGAACTTAATCCATGGTGCAATTAAAATCAAATGCATATAATATACATTTAGTTTATCAAAACATTACAGTTAATTTACACTTAAGTGCATTGTAACTGACATTAAAGTATATTGTAGTTCACAATAATTGCTTGTTAGCACTAAGCAGTACACTTTCTTTTTTTAAGACACTAGAAGTAATTATAAAAATACATATAAATGGTTATATATACATATAAGTGGTTTAAAACAATCACTCCAAATTTTTATGAATTGCATTTCGTATATATTTAATCTGTGATACATTTGAAATAAATCACACATGGAATGCATTAAATGATTGCAAACGTTACACTTAATACTTAGCGTGTTTTTAGTATATTATTTGTGCAATAAGTACCATTTATAAAAAGCATACTATCACAAGTGATGCTTGAACCAAGTGTCAAATAGATAGTTTAAACTCGTTAGAAGTGGGATTATAAATGCGTGTGTCTTAATAAAGCATTAATAATCTTTGATTTAGTAAAATATACCCTATATTGCACTCTCTGGGGGCTTTTAAACTGGCAATGTAGTTTAAAACAGAACACGGTTTACATGAAAAGATGGAAAGATCAAATTTTACATTTAATTGATCACATAGCAAATTGCACACATGCAGTAAAATGTTTTATGCCTGTTTAGTTTTACCTTTTCATATGGAATATGGTATTTAATGCAGTATTGAACTAGTGACTACAAGTAGGAGGAGGTCTGAGTTTGGTTACTTAAGCCAATGACATCATTATTAGTTGTACATAAGAACCTGAGAAACATCCTGAGACACAAAAGAAAGAAGTTCCCTTAGTTTTGTGTTTTTCCTGCGATGTAAGATGCGCCCAATTGCACAATTAAATAAGTTTAATCCAAACCATTGCTAACAAGAAATGTTCCAAAAATTTCAGCAAGCGTTCTAAGTCTCACCCCTTAGCATTAAACCTAACTACATTGTGAACACTTTTCTAGCCATGACCACAATGTTGTATTGCAGTTTAAATTCTGGGTTGGCAAAGACGATAAAGTTTTAGAAAACAAAGTTTGTGTATTTGTGTGTGCGTGTGTGTGAACAAGACAGTAAAGAAGATGTCAGTCTGTGTTACTGGTAATCTGGGCAACATCTGTTTGCCATCATTTGGGTAGGCTCCATTTAGAGCAGATCAAGAGCCGGAGCACTGATGGACACTCCTTCTGTTCCCAGGCTTTTAAGATGAGAAAATGTGTGTGTCAGAGAAAGAAAGGAAAAAGAATAAGAGCGTGAGAGAGAGAGAGAGAGAGAGAGATGCTTACATTTGCCTACAGACCAAAGATGCACCTACCTGTGACATATCCGAGAGCACTTTAAACATGGTCTACTTGGAGTGAAATGTAGAAAAAATTGGTTTAACTATTTAATAGAAATACAGATCACATGGGTCACTGCATGACGGTTTTGAATTTCTGCCATTCTTTCTCTGCCTCAATGGTGCAACACAACACCACAGACAGCAGAGACACACCCGCAGACCGAGGTCTCAGAAACGGCATCCTGTACAGACAGTCATAATCACTGTAATTTCCAAATTGGAAAAGGCTTAAGCCACATTTACCTACTCTCTAAATAGACTTTAATCTTGTCTGACATCGGAAATTGCTTAACCAGGAAAAGCTAAGTTTGCACCTACTGTATGCTTCCAGTTTGGTTTTAATAACAGATATAGAGACTTCTCTATAAGTATTAGAATAACAACATGTTTTGTGCTAAGAGTTTTGAGAACAAAAAACGATTTATGGGATGAGAGATCAGGTCTTTGTCTTCTACAGTATTTTTTTTTGTTCTTTTTTGAATATTGGATAGTGATGCTTTCCCTCTGGAGTTTGTTGATGATGTCAATTTCTTTTTGTCTTGACAGCATAACATTCTTGTCATCAGCTGCTGATGTTTTGTTTGGCTAATCTGTTTGTTGCCTGGTTGTTGCTTTACCAGGAATTCCTTTCTTTTTCTGGGCAACCCAATTTGCTGTATTGGGTTTTCACAAAAACGGCTTTATAATGGTTTGCTTTTCTCTCCATAGACAGCTCCCGAGTCTTTTTGTGGGGTCATCCTTTTACCGACAAATGCAGTCTTTTCATGTGAAACCCAGGACACAAACCAGGATAAAAAAATTCAAGGATATATCAGTAAATAATTTATGAATAAATTCATATGTCATACTGTTGATATAAATCAGCCTCCATTTGAGAAGCTACCAACCATCAGATATTTTTAATATATTTTCTCTGTTTTATTGTCCTATTTCATTTCTTTTCTGCTCTGGTCTTTACATTTTTATCATTTTTATATCACATTCTCCATTTATATGTGTAAATGTAAATGTCTTTATTTGTCACATACTCAAAATTAGTTTTTTTTCGCAAATCCCATCTCAGAAAGTTGGGGTCAGAGTGCAGGGATAGCTATTATACAGCGGCCCCGGAGCAGGAAGGGTTAAAGAGTCTTGCTCAAGGACCCAACAGTGGCTGACTGGCGGTGGTCGAGCTTGAATCAACTCAGCATACACACACACACACACACACACACACACAATTCTGCCGTTTTAAACATTTCAATTAAATTTGTAGTGCAGAAAACACAGAGCTTTCCTAGCATTCTAATTTTTAGGTCAGCTACATAAATAGCGAGAATAATGTGTAAAAGTCTACAAAGCTTCAATAACATTAACATTCTTGTTGTTATAAAAATCTAAAATATTCATTTTCTGTAGTAAATTAAAATAAAATATGCACAAAAAATAAGCAGGAGTCTCTAAACTCTTTGTTGAGCTGTAATTTATCTATAATTGGGCACAAATATTACTTAGTTTATTCCTTCCTTTTCTCAAAAATAAATTCACAAAATCAATAGATCAGGTTACAGAATCTGATCCAGCTGTGTGTTTTATATCACTGACATGGCAGAAGTCTCTTTTTTTTTCAAATCTGACCTTATTTATTGACACTACTGTTTCTTTTTCCATCCAATGAACAGTCAAAGTAATTATATAAGCAAGCTGATATGTGCATTTTGGATGTTTGTCCATTAACATACTGTCTAATTATAGGAACCAGAGCCTCTGGTAAAGGCAGTCCCGACTGATCGAAGAGAGACCGATTCAAATCAGAGAAGCGGAACATCTCTGGCTACGCTGCGGCGCTCAGAGCCATGCAAATGCACTCAGCACAAAGCAGCACAGGCAGATAGAGAGAGGAAACATCCCACAGAGTGAATCAATAGGCAGGCTTTGCAAATGGAGGCCCTGTACTAGCAGCTGTGGCCTGCCCACTGGAGAGATTCTCTCTCTCTCTCTCTCTCTCTCTCTCTCTCGCACGCGCTCTCGTTCTCAACCGCTCTTCGTTTCCCCTCCCTGCACCTGCCAAAATGTACAGGCCCAGTGTGCTGGTCAATGGGCAGTTTCCCCTTACAGCTCAATTCACACAATTATCACTGCACACATTGCTTGGCGTCCCAGTGGCACACAGTCACTGCCAAGATGGAAGAGAGCCTCCTGAATCTTCACTCCCAACTGGGCATACAGTACATGCACACACACATACGCACTCACACACACCCGTACACACACACTTACAAGCACACACACATAAACAGGACACCTGCACATTTAATATGATTCAATTGCAGTTTCACTGCATGACAAACAGCACGTGCCAAAGGCGTGACCTTTTTCTTACTCTGTTTTAGCGTGTTTTCTGCCCTAGTGTGTGGAAAATGTAGAATTTCTATCGCATGGAGAAAACAACACCTTTGATGTTTTTTTATGAATCACAAAGCCTAAGCAGACAAAGAGAGACAAATAAGTCTGTTCCTAGAATTCAGGATTCGGTTTAAACACACTGTAAAGGAAACAGGATATGTGTTCTTTTTTCTGACAGCAATGACAGCCTTTTACTGTAAAACAGCAGCTTGCCACATGCCTTTTTATTCCAAAACAGACCAACTATGTGTGGGCTGAAAATGAACCACTGTAAAGCCTGTAAATGCTGTTCTGTCTGCTTAAATTTTCACTCATATATGAACAAAGGATTTTTTTTCCGTGACAGCCTTGGGAATGTTATTGTTATGCAGGTCTGTCTATTTTCCGCAAGTAGCTTATAATATTTTGATTTGAAATTTTGGTGAAATTTCACTAGTCAATTTTTTAGAAACGAAATAATGATTCGAATGGCTTTTTTTCCTGCTTTGTTTCTTAGAATGTTTTACTATACAACACAAAATGGCTCTGTATTAGTTTGTCTTGCTTTGAGATCCAAAACAAAAAGGAACAAAAAGTTCGACCTTGATTTACAAACTAATTAGACGTTCATAAAGGCTCATTTGAATTCATGAGGCTACAGTACAACACTGATGTGTATTCCTCGCTGTAATGAGAACTGAGACTGGCCCCAGTTAAAACAGCATTAATATTTTAATATGAAAACTGGTATTCAAATGAGGCCTTAATATCAGGGGAATTTGCATACTTAACACTGCCGCAAATGTGAAATTGCCCCAAGGCAGATGTGGCTGTTGTGTACATCAGCTTGGTAACTTACTCTTTTCTTACAGAGGCTTGGAAATGTATCCAGGCTAATCTTAGATCTGTGTCAGCCTTCAGTGAACCCTGAGTCAATTAAGTTTCGGGCAAACATTGATAATTCATGACTAAGATACATGATATGGCTTGAGATATTCCATGTAGGTAATGCATTTCTCTTACATTCCACTGCCCTGGTTATGTGTTGCCAGGATCCAGCGATACAGTTTTAGGTATAAAAGCATGCACAGTTCATTTATTTTTTATAATTAACAAAATCAAATCTTTTTTTGTTTTCAACAAAATAAACAGAACTTCAACATTAGTATTCGAAATAATTAGAATGCCTTAGACTCTGCACAATATCCACAGTACTATAAATATATACAGTAAGTAAACATCTTCATACATGATGATACAAGTAATTATTAGATGACACACCAGCTGTTGCAGCTGTTCGTTTCTGGAAAAAAAAAAACAGCAGGAAGCAACACTATTACACTATTTTATTCTACAGCAACACGAATATACCGCAATTGTGCAATTCCACACCTGATTGCTTGAATGAAAGAGAAACCTTACACTGTCTGAACAGATAAGTCATGCATACAGAGCACACATATTAACAATGCACCTTATAGGAGGTCAGGCATAGAAAAGCCATGAATGAAAATAGCTGCTGATATATACAAATGTACAAACCTGTACATAAAATATAACACAATTTGCATAAAAATAACAATAAACACAACACAATAAAAAAAGGAAACCTTGACACAACACAAACATTTATTCATGGTTACATATTTCATTTCTGTGCCTAAGAGTAAACAATACTTTGTTGTATCTAACTGATTACTCTTAGACCTTCAGGGAGAAGAAGGCGTCCTTGCAGGGATCCTGAAGGACCAGTGACCAGGTTTCTTCCCCTTTCCTCGATTTCAAGGAGCTTCGAGGATAGACTTGGACTCACTATGCTCCGCTGGCCCAAGGCTACAATTTTATATTACATTTGATCATTACAATATGTTGTAAGTAACAATAACATGTAGTGTCACCCAGATGAGGATGGGTTACCTATTGAGTTTGGTTCCTCTCAAGGTTTCTTCCTTATTCATCTCAGGGAGTTTTTCCTTGCGACAGTCGCCCCCGGCTTGCTCATTAGGGACAAACCTACACTTTTTACTGTTACTGCATTCTGTGTAAAGCTACCTTGAGGCAATGTCTATTGTTAAAAATCCAGCTATACTAGGCTCATTTTTTTCTTGTTTGCCGGTATTAAAAATATCCCAGGTTCCCCTTACGTTTAACAGTGACTGACGTCTTAACAGATTCTGATCCGATATCTAGATCACCTAAATTAATCATTCATGCTCTAGCCTTACCATAAGTGAAGAATAAAGGGACCGCTGACAAGCTTTTTAACACATTCGGTGTTAACTGTGTTGTTTGTATGTGACATTTTCTATACCTTTTTTCTAAACTTGTGTATAAGCATTTTTTCAGGGCAATTCTCTTTGAGAACACATGCTAAAAGCAAACATTTAGCAAGGACGGCGGTGTGAATGAGAGAGGGAGTATAGAGAGGAGGGAGGGATAGATAATATGTTCTGTTTCCCACCCTAGCCACCTGCTCAGTAGATGCATTGGCAGCGGTAGAATTGTAATTGTCTTCCACACACAAAACAAAAAATCTCCTGGTGCGTTTGCAAAATAACATTCCTCCTCGTATTCCAACCACATGACAAATGCTCTGCAATTTCAGACTAGCCACAAGCTGCTTGCTCCTTATCTCTGTCAACCTTGTATGATATTTACTTTGCAGTGTGCTACTACTAGCTAGCCTTAAAAAACAAAGAAATGGTCTTGAGTTCTGAAGTTCCAGTTAGTTGTGTTCCAAGACACACGTCTGTCCTATAATTCTCACCTAGCATGACAGTAGACAAAAGACTGATAAAACAGCTAAAACAGCAGCTGTGGGCAGTTAGAATTTTATGTTGTCGGCTGAATGAGGTGTAAGTAAAGTGTTCTCATAATACAACTTGAGGAAGTTTTTTATTTTTACAATAGAAAGCTCATAAGTTGTGGGTTTTTCCAGGAAAGCTGCTGTTTTCCTTAGAACTAGAACTGGTATAATATTCATGAGCTAGCCTATTGTGTGTGGCTAACTAGCTCCCATATATCACTTCAAGCTGCACATGTGGGATGCCATTGAAGGGACAGGTGCGGTGATGCATCTCTTTCTGTTTCTTTTTCCCCACTCATGTCTCCCCCACCCCCCCCCCCCCCGTATCCCACATTGTTCTGACAGGAAGCCTGCGAGCGTACGCAGGTACTAAGGCTAATAGCATCCCACGGCTATTCAAGGTCCCTAAATGGAGTCTGCGCTCTGCAGCTCGGGAGTGCTGTTTGCGAATCGAGGCTAATGTCGCCGATGCTCACAATGTGGTCTCTGAACTACAAAGGACAGGTGTGTAAGCACACTAAATTGTAACCCACCGCCACCACCCCTCCCAACCACCCCAACTCCCTCCCAACCACCTACCTCGCCTCGCTTCCGAGTGGCAGACGCTGTCCATTAGGCGCAATTTAGCAGGATGATCGCGGTGCTTGAAAGGGCCAGATCAAACAGTTTGGAGAATCCCAGGTGTCCGCTGTAGATTCAGACCCCTGTAATAACCACAGTGCCACTTAGAGCTAATGTATTCTGTGGGGAAAATGAAGATGCTGTTTTTGTTTTCGTGCTTGCAGGAGTGCGTTGTTTAAGTTTGTCAGTCACATGTTTAGATTTTGAACAACGTTTCTGTACAACATGCAGCTTCCAACCTGGACATCCTGTTATATAGTTTAGGTTAACACTAGGAAGTCATACAATATTTATAGCATAGTATGATATGTTATTCTTTTACCCTCGTTCTATAAGAAGCACTTCCTTATCCACCTTTATGGGCACAATGAGCTTTTAAAACATAAAACGACCTTCTTTTTAGAAAAATTAACTCTGTTACCAGTCAAATAGATCAGTGAATCTTACCATGACTTCTACATACTGATGTGCTGAAATTTGCGATTGAATACAAAGGCATCACAAAAGCCCAAACTTTGTTCCTCTTTTCCTTCCAAACTTCTTCTTGACCTTTCTACTGTCTCCTAATAGCATTTCATGTGACAGTAGGACAGGTCCTCGGTTGATATGATTTCATAGCCTTTCTGTGTATCTAGGACAAGGCCCAGAGAGGACAGGCCAGGAGCAAAGGACACCATGTCCCATGTTCCTCTTGGTGATTTATGACCAAACGAAGTGCCCTCATGCTGACCTCTTATTTGTGTCACCTGTGCAGGGACAGGCTCAGCTGAAAATGACAAAGCTTCTGTCCTGGGGTCATGACCTGGTTTAAAGCTATATTTTCTAGAGCTTGTCACTGATGTGGACAGCATTACGGAACAATAATTTCATAAAAATACAAACCATTTTCCCCTTAATTGGGTACACTAGATCGTAAATGTCTTAAATAAACTATTACCTGGAAGGGCTAAGCATGTAAAAACCATTATTTGTTGCTTATAAATATAAAAAGAAGTACTAGAGCTACAGATTATGTTTGACATTTTCAGAGCTACTTGACACGCATACATGCACCCAACCTAGAATAAAAAAATAAAAGTCATTTATCATACTCATGACTGTAATATCAGGACAGGGCCATCTACTACATCTACTGAGTTGCTTGCAGTTTTTGTTGCATGTACCAGGCTTTCAGATGGAGAGGGTAAATGAAGGTAGATGAACAATGACATTTAATTTGTTGTTGCAGTTTTCACACTGACCTGCTTTTATGCTGAAGTGCGCTATTGTTTGTTACCTTTAAAAAATTTGCATCTGACCCTTATTGTGCCTGCTTCATGTGTGCCTAGATTAAGTTCCTCTCAGATAATGCAAAATACTCTCTGATGGTGTAATGTTCTTGCTTTCATAAGTTGTGTTTTTCTGCTAAAAGTCATAAATGTTAACCTAGATTTAAGATAACCTGCTTTTTATATACAACAACATGGACAAGTGTAAGACATACTATAAATTGTTGCCACAAATGCTTAAAACACAATTGTATTAGAAATGTTTTTTTTATTAAAGTTGAACTGCCACAAATAAACTGACCAATAAAAACCAAGTATTACATTTGCATATCTATCTAGAGCTTTGAAGTCTTTCTTAATGAGTGCATGAATACTGGTTGACTAAAACACAACCAGTATGAACCTTTTAGAAATCATTTCAAGACAGCTGTTTGGTCATTGAAGATGAAGGTGCTGAGTTGTTGATTGGAAGACCAGAAAGACCTGGGTTCAAGCTGCAGCACCACCAGTCAGCCACTGTTGGGTCCTTATGCAAGACCCTTAAACCTTTCTGCTCCAGGGGCGCTGTATCGTAGCTGACCCTGCGCTCTGACCCCAACCTTCTGAGATGGGATATGCAAAGAAACAAATTTTACTGTGCTGTAGAGTAAATGTGACAAATAAACACATACACATTATGAATCCATTGGTCATGAACTATGGCTGACTGGTTGGCTGTTCTGTTTTATTTCTCAGGAATTTATATCTTTTAATAGTTGCATGAAATAGCCTCAAAGATGCACACGCATTTAAACAAATGGTATGAGTTGTCTGGTTGCATTACTCCACCCACATACAATTTTATTAATAAATTTAAAAACACGACTACGAAAATATCTGTGTTGCTCATGCATTACAAAGTAAACCACTTCATACACTATACACAGATGCCTACTTTTACACATGCCTAGTGCTAAAAATACAGGTGTTACTTGCCTGCCAGATGCCCTGATCTCTTTGATTTCTATTTGTAGTATCACATGCAAACTACTAAAGAGAAGAAGCATTTCGTAGCTAGATGTTCGTCTTTGTACTTCCGGGTCACTTATGTTACCCCGCCCATGATTGTTAACATTGTTAAAAAATGCTATATAAACAAACATGAAAACTGAAATTAAAATTATAAATGTACTATTATGAATTATATTAAGAAGGTTGTACATAGAAAAGACGACATAACATTGTTTGAAAGTTTACGCTTTAGCCGCATTCATCTTAAAACTTTAGCAAATTATTAAAAAAGGTGATTTGCTAAAATTCTTTTAAAATTCTTCTGAAGATGAAGCAGAAATATGAATAGTTACCGCTTTCCATTTTTCAGAGGTAACTAGCTATCAAATGCTGCTTTATACTGACCCTTATTTATAAATCAGTCTACTGAGAAATAATTCACACATTTAAGTAGATCAGGGCATCATTCTGCTCCAGCAATAAAATAGGGTGGGTCCAAGCTTAAACACCAGTGTCAATCAACAATTGTGGGAGCGACCTTGGTCTGTGTGACATCACAAAAACAGGCATCTGAGAATGACTCATTTTGAATAAGAGAAAATGATTTAATAAGATTAAAAAGAACACTTTTTTATTATAGGGTGGTTGTGTACACACACTGCCAACACACATTTCATTTTAAACGACTTGTAAAAGTGCATGTTGTATCCCCTTAAATCAGACTTGCAGTCGGAATACTGAATACTGTTTATACTGAATGATAATGTTAGAGGACTGGCAGCAGAGTGGAACACCAGTGTAAGAAAATAAGGGTTAAGTGACATAGGAATGAGAACATAAAGAAGTTTAAAAAGGTCTGTACTTTCCAGACCTCCAAACAGAATAACCCAACGGTAACAATGAGTTTTTTTCCAAACAAGTGCAATAGAAAAAAAAATGTTTAGTTCTAAAACACAGATGAATAAACTTTGAGCTAATTCAAAAGTATTAAAGTAGGAAAATAGAATTAAATACTAAAATAACAATTTTTTGTGTCAGTGATCCTTGAAAATGGACCAAAAATGTACTGATCCTAAATCCAGCTATAAGCTGCAATATCACAAACAAACCTTCATCATCACACTCCAA
The DNA here is from genome assembly GCA_005784505.1 of Bagarius yarrelli. Classification (NCBI taxonomy): domain Eukaryota; kingdom Metazoa; phylum Chordata; class Actinopteri; order Siluriformes; family Sisoridae; genus Bagarius; species Bagarius yarrelli. The sequence continues at coordinate 2,352,844 of VCAZ01000059.1, read as the reverse complement.
CGGATGAAGACAAAGAAAGAGACCTTAACTTTCACAGGTGAGTAATACTACTGACTCACTCTTTTTAAAAACATTCATTGCTTAGCAACTGAACAGCAGATAGAGTTAGCATGGCAGTTTGGAGCAGATGGCTTGGTAAATACCTTACCATGTGTTCCTGGGGAGGAACTAGAATGCATCACGACAACGCTAAGACAAAGAGAAGAGGGCAAACATGCGCGTACGCATCATCACTTCTTCCTCTTTTGTCCGTATTGCATATTACCAAGCATTTGATTTGGCTTGTTAATTATTGGAGTGTGTATCATGTAACGCTGGGATAAAAAGTATTTTTAAGATGCTAGGAAACAGCACATGTTGTGTTGTGTGTTATTTTTTTCCCAAGGAGGCTTGACAGATTTAAAAAAAATAATAATACTAAGAAACAAATGTGAACATCACACAGATACTTTAATTCAATAATAATGTCACTTAATTAATCATTGCAGATTAGTTATACAGTAAATCATGCAAGTGTTTTACTTTAAATATGGAAGACTTCACCACTCTATATCAGATGGCTACTCTGTAAAGGAGTATCTCTGGTGTCTCTCTATTTGTCTCCCCCTCTCTGTGCAGATGTGAGTGAAGACAGGACCAGCTGGACCTGTGACTCAGAGCTCTCTCCAACATGCACACAGCTCCTACGCCAGTACTCATCCTCACACCAGTCTGTGACTGAGGACACTTAAACAAACACATATTCAGACTATGGCAGCTTTTTTTTTGGAAAAAAAAAGTTAGCAAAATGTCTGTCAGAGGGTCACAATAGTCAGCAAAATGGCCACCGTCATATGGTCTAATTATCGGCACAAGCCATCTGTAGTCCATATGTGCTGAACACATTCTCTGAACACAAGTTTTTGGAAGAACACACTCATCTGAGGTAAATCTGAGCTCGTCTGTTGAGAACATGCTTCAAAGGCTCATGCTGCAATCGTCATATGTTTAAACCTGGCGCTGCAGGAAGAAAGTTTGTATTTGTGACAGTTCCAGCAGCTGTAGGTAGGAGAGTGCGCTAGGCAGCTCGTCACACAGCTCCGTAGCTTCCACGTTAATGCTAATGCTTAGCGTTTGACAGTTCCAGCCCATATGCCTCTCCAGCATGGTCTTCTCTACTTATTAACATTGAGTAGTGTGTGTTATTCAGCCTATTCTGTCACCAAATTATATATACAACATTTACATACATTCAGCACCAGTCCAGCTGTTGAAGATTGAAGATGCGGAGCGGAGATGACGTCCCTAAGCACTGTGCTGTGTGGACGGACGTACATGCCAAGCACTGTCCTGCTGCTGTTTTTAATACAGTGTGTGTATGCGAGACATAGACCAAAACAGAGCCAATAAGAAAAGGAATGAAGCATGAGAAGTGAGTCGTGACCAGTATTCCGTCTGGAAGAAAAAGCACATCTCACTGGCTCTATCCAACATCATTTCAACACATCAGTGCATTATAATACGCGATTTTTGTTCATACAGTGAATGTATTATTTCATAAAAAAAATATATAAAGCTGGCAGTAGTAATTGGTGTGTGGGCATCATCACTCACAAACCATGAATAAAGAGGCTGTAATGAGAAAAGGCCCGGGTACTCAGTAGACCTTGATCAATGCCATTAAACAATGTGCACATTTTCTATCCTCCATTAGAGTAAGAGGTCCAAATGGATTTTTTTTTGTGTGTGTGTGTGTGTGTGTGTGTTTGACACTGAACCATGCCGCCATTACCATGTGTGAGAGGATAGCTTATTGCCATTAGCAGATCTCATTCTTTCTACTCTTTTGCATCTCTTTTATGCTTTTCATGCAATATAGATGGACACACTGAATATTAAGACTGGGCTACCAACAATATTTGCTTAATCAGATACAATTCGAATTCGGAATAGTTTGGTAAATAATCAGAACCTAGAGATTAATCGAAGGCACATCCGTTTTGGAAAAAAAAAAAAACTAGGACTTTTGCTTCTCAGTGCATTGCTATGTAAAGGAGATCATCCTTGAACATTAATAGAAGTGAACGTTATTCCCAGTGAACATGTGTTCGTTGTAATTTATTAAGGACTAACATGACAGCGACGATGAGGCGGCAAGGCGTTTGCGGTGAAAAATTGTTTATGATCAGCTAGTGTAATCACAGGAATCTGAATTTGCATCCTGGGTTTTAATTTATCAAATCCATCTTCCTTACAAGCTCTTTAGGTTCCTCCATCTGCTTGCTAAACAAATGGGAGAGAAGATTTGGAGGCTGTTAGATAATTATTTCTGTGGCAATTACTTGGATGTTAATGACCACTCTATTGATTATTATTACCCCATCGAAGGTCATAGCTGTATGAATGTAATCAAAAGGGGAGCGGATATGATGCATCTGCTCGAGCAGAATGTTGTAAACGCCTGGGAGCTCAGTAATTTAGCCCCTGACCTAAGGGCTTTTCGAACAGCACAGTGAATCAGTTTTACGAGTGTGTGCGCGCTGCCTCGTGGTAACTCATCTTCGACTCGATTCTTAATATCGGTGGCAGCTTGCAAAACAGATTTAGCTAGCAGGAGCTCACTCTCTCTGTTTCTCCACCAGGGATATTTCTCCTAAACAAGTTCACAATTTTCTTCACAACTCAACAGTATGCTTGGGCGTCCGCTAATTTCGCTATTGTGCGATTTGGCCCGCTTATCTGTGAAGTTTGTTGAAAATTTTGGATGCCACTTGTGTGAACGTGTGAAAATGTCACAGCTTTATTCAGCTGCGTAAGACGACCGACCTGTGATGCTGCCGCTAATGATAAATTAGATTTGAGTGCGACTGCAGATTATCTGCTATTACTTCATCAACATCAATTCCTGAAGATATAAGTATCAAACATCTCTGTGTTCTGTGGCGTACAGGCAAAAAACTGCAGCACTGAATATTCACCAGTCTCATTTCCATCTACATAATGGGTTACGCTCGGTAATGTGATGTCAAAGGCTTACCCAGAGTTAATGATACAGTTGATTGATAGGATTGGGTAATAACACGCTACCGCAGAACACACACTTTTAAAAGCAGTCCTGTGCTTCTCTGTGGTGTGTGCAAAGCCAGAATCTCTTTCAAATGATTCGACTACAGTTTTCTAGCATTTTTAATTAATATGCATGCTAAAGTTTTATTGGGAACCCTTTATTGGTGCTATGTAAAGCAACATAACAATAATATGATATCAGCAGAGTATAACATAGCATTACATACACATATTACATAACTTAAGATTTTTTTTTTTACCAATGCTGGATAAAATGTTGATACGATTTGCCATTTCTGTTAAGAAAATATGTAACTTTAAATTAAACATGCAAAACCCTAAAAACAATTGACGTCTTCTACGATATATTTAGCATTTTTCAAGTCATCTTTACTGTCTCTGTTGGAAACAAAATTGTTTCTTCATGCTTTTAATATAGCACAGGGTGATGCATTTTCTGTCGTATAAACAAAAAAAGGCTGGTAAAGGAATAAAAGCTTATAGCTGCTGTAAAATCTCACAGAACAATCTGAACTTGTCCTCTTTTTAATACATGAAAATGGAAAAATACTGTCTATTTGCTAATACAAACCAAAAATCAGCATCAAACACCACAAAACAGCAGATTAATAATAGCATGTTTTTTAATTATTTATCAGTATGTAACAGCAAGTGGCCACCAAATGGTTAAGGTGCTGATTTGTGGATTGGAAGGCTGGAACACCTGGTTTCAAGCACCAACCAGTTAATATTTTAAAAAGAGAAATTGGAAGAAAAAAAAAATCAGTGGAACTAGTTGATGTATAGGTAGGTAGGTAGGTAGGTAGGTAGGTAAATAGGTTGGTATTTAAGTAGGTAGGTACAAAAGGAAATAAAAAATGTACTTGCATACTGCTGTCTTTACCAAATTTAGATTGGGTGGGCAAAACAGACGTTTGGGTGGCCTCAGCCCACCGCTGCCTATGCCTAGAGCCGGCCCTAAGCAAGACTCTTAATTCTGCTCCAGGGGCGCTTTATCATACCTGACTCAACCCAGTCAGGGTATGATACAGACTGAAGTTGGGGTCATGCGCTCTGACCCGAACTATGTGTGACAAATAAACACATTTACATTTATTATTAAAGTCTTTAAACGCTCTATAAATCATTTAGATAATTTATAGTTTTTAAATATGCTTTAAAGTGAATGATTTTGATTGATAAAATAAAAATGTTACAATTTAATGCCTTGCTGTGTAAAAAAATTCAGGAGACTATTAAAATGTTAAATTGTTTTAGAATTTTAGAATCCATTTTACAGAAACAGTATCCTGGGGCAGCTGGATAATTAAACAATGAGCACATTTTCTCAGTCCTTAGTTCAATTCCATACAGTTTTATTTATAAATTGTTTTAAAGAATGATTTATTGACCCACTACAGCTTTACAGACATCCAAAAGTAATTTTCAGATCCTCGATAAGCAAGCATGAGGAGAAAGGGAAGTAAAACTCACTGAGACATGCTGTTCATCTAAATATATTACTCACAATTAAACTATTTAAAGGACTCCCAAAATCTCTGGTCAGAGGAAAGCAAACATGTAAACATGACAACTTTTATTGTCAGAAACGTCATTTGTCACTGGAGAATCAGTTGCAGCTGCTATTTTGGCATCCATTATGAAATCTGCCTTAGTATTGAATAGACCTGAGCTGCTTGCTAGCATTTACATTTACAGCATTTGAAAAATATATTAATATTGTGTCAGAGCAGTTATCAATAATGTACAGGCCAAAGCTTAAGGTTACAAACCCCTAAAACAAGCAAGTAAATTGAACTAGGGTACCATATTGCAATATCTAAAAAAAATGGCTACACAGCCATTATATAAAATATTTTTTAGTGACATTCGATAACAACAGTAAATAATCATGCATTGATACATAAATAAATCATTTTTAAGATAAATCTGGTATTAATATGAAATATAAAACAGCATTAAATAAAATTGTGTGTAGTGAATGTGGACTTAAAATAAAATAGAAATATATTGTACATGTGTTTTTACTGGACTTTTTTTAGGAAAAAGTAGTGAAAAAAAACCCCCAAAAATCACACCTTCATTTGAAAAGAAAGTTATTTTTTCATTTGAATGCATAACCTGTTAGAAGGGAAACCTGAACTAAATAAGATAAACAGATTTCAATCAGTTATCTAGTAAAACTATAAGTCTGGATATTATAAACTGATGATGACTTGGTTAATATTAAACACTCTTTTATTAATTGTATTTTTTTAATTTGATTTAATGAACTTAAAAAACATTTGATTTCTTTTCAAATATAATCAGACACAAAAAAGCACCCAATCCTAAAAATAACCAAATTTAAACTAATCATGAGCTATGATTAAGTCATATCCTAATCGTTGAATAATAATGAGTTAACCTTGAGTCTAACATGCTAACATCAGTCTTTTCTGTTAACCTATGCGCAAATAATGACGATCTTGAATAAGATTGTTAGTTATTGTATTAATTAACACACGAGAGTAAATTAATGTGTCTTTTTTATTTGACTTGTATATTTACTATTGGTAAAATAAACTTATTTTTAAGATTTAATTATAAGTTTATAATTAACTGTCATCAAATGAAATCATGCCTCCTTTCACACCGTCGTTACGGTTAGCTCTTTATTAGTTTTTAATTTATGCCGTAACTCATCATGAGTTCATCTTTAATTAAGTATTAGGTCAGGTATAAGTGCAAGATTATTTCTGTACTGGTGATTTATAGCAGTTTCTTGTTTCTTACATGATGAAAGAGCGTAAATCGCTTCACACCCTTATTAGACCCACTCATGTTTTCACACACTCACTTTCATTCCCGCAATGCCTCTTTGCATCGCATCTGCTCTGCTCTGCTCTGCCCTCTGGAGCGCTGTCACAATTTCATCAGTGCCAGCTCGATGCCGCTCAGCAATACTCCCTCATAGGTTAATCCCCATATCGCACTTCACCACCAGCTCACTAAGCTGCTTAAAGGGACACGTTATAGCTATGACAATGACCTGCTAATGGTTTTAAATTTCTCGGAAGCATCCCAAGTTATCTTTGTCACTTTTATCTCCTAATGAGATCGGTCCTGTGGCAGAAAAGGAGATTCTTGTGGCCAAGGACGCTGATGTTTCACCCACTTAGGCAAAATAAATACACCCCCCCCCCCAAAAAAAGCATTGGGGACAAAATAAACCTTGATCCCCAGACTGCTCTGTTTTCTTAGCTAAAGGAGGAGGTGGTTTAATGAAGGTCCTTAGCTTTGTGTAATGCTAACAGCAAAACTAATGTGTGCCATGGTGATGTCATTGCAAAGGGCATTTTGGGGTACTGCTTCGTGATGGATGATTCTGCTAATCCACAGGGTCTCTTAATTGAGTATCTCATGAGCATCTTTCAACCAACTGCTCAACATTTCATTTTAAACCGAATAACTTAATAATGTTCTAGTTTAGGGGGCTAAACATCTGCGAAAAGCTGGCATCAAATTCAGAATATACTTGTTACCTTGTGCCAATCAGTCGATTTTAAACTGAAGGTGAAAGACGAATACTATTGCTATGTTTGATAAACTTCTTCTTATGTACGGTTTTAAGGTAGAAATTTCTTACACTTCTATTTACAGCGTTTCTCAGATGCTGGTAATCAGAGCAACGCACACAAGCGCTTTGAGTCTTTATCACTAGATCACAAACTACCATTACCATGTACCATTAGATCAAACCTCTGAAAGAAGAACTAGAGAATTTTTTTTGCTTTTTAATAACATTCTTGTTTAAGGAATATGTAGGTCTTTAGTCATTACTGGAAGACATTTGGTGGCTTGGCTGTTTTGACACCGATGGGGCGTTTTTTTCCCCCAATTAACAGGTAAAAGACACAGCTTGTATCCTGAGAAATGGTGGAAGCAGAGCTTGTGAATCTGCAGAACTTGTGAATCCGCAGAAGCAAAGTACAGCTGCATTCTGGGTCATCTGCAAAGGACGGATTTTAATTAAGGGGTGAATCTGATAGGAGTGACTTGCAGAAGTCTAGTTTTAAAATGGCAAAAGTCTGCACAAGTAACTGAATGGCGTATGTAGATAAAAATGTCTGAATCCTTTTAATATTAGGGCTGCATAATATATGGGTCATATTGCAATGGTTTGCAAAAACATTAGCGATTTAATACTTTAATTAATAATGTACAGTCCAAATTTTAGGCCGATGTGGACAGTAAATTATCTGGTGCGCAGACGTTAGTTGGGATATGTGTGCGCATGCTTTGACGCAAGACAATCAACAAGCCGTGAAGCTTTCATAGCTAGTGAATCTTGATAAGCCAGAGGCACCCGCAGCTGCTGATGACGATTTAGTGCCAAAATGAAGACGTGCCCCAAGATATGGCAGTATTTGCGTTTTAAACCACATGCAGATTGAAATTCTACGTAGAACAAGTAAATCCTGAGCGGCAACGGTGGAGGAAAGGGGAAGCACTACAAATCTTTACAGTCACCTCAAAACCAAACACAGTTTGCAGCAGCTATGATCGGCAGAAAATCTTTAAACAGGGAAATGTAATTGAATAAATGGTGATAAATGGTGGTGGCAGCTCAGTGGTTAAGTATTGGACTTCTTAACAGAAGATTGTGGGTTTGATTCCCAGCACCACCAAGTTACCACTGCTGGGCCATAAGCAAGACCTCTAGCCCCCAGTCACTCAGTTAATGAAGTAAATGTAAGTCGCTCTGGATAAGGTCGTCTGTCGTATGTTATGAATGTAACGTATCCGTTTTTAAATATGATGTTGCATATCAAGTGACGTATTATTTAGCATGCTTTTAAATATCACATCTTTCTTTAATGTTGTGCAGCCCTATTGTGAGGGATATTCAGCGTCCTGAGATGCAAATAGACATTAAAACAAAGAAAGACAAACTGAAGTATTGGATGTTATACAGACTACCAAATTAGTGCCCTTTCATCTACTGGAAGATGAAAAGGGTAACAAGGAGCCATATTAGGGCTGTGGGGTGGATGGGGAAGCACTGTAATGTGTTTTTCATCCCAAAACTCTCTGATACCCAAAGCACTGTGACACAGTGCATTGTCATGGAGAAGTTAAGCCAATCTCTGGCCACAATTCTTGCATTTTTTTAATACAAGGCACTTGAACCGCATGTCACTCACACATTCTGTCCAATCAGATTAGTTTGAGTAATGTTAATTGCTTTAGTCATGTATAATTATTTTGGTCACTTGTTTCATTATTTATTAAGGAATTTTCTTATTAGGTTTATTATATATATTTACATCCAATCCTTTGTTGTATTTTTCCTATAGTAATAGTTTGTTGGAGATATACTGTAGCTTCGGTAGACCAAAATTAACGCAAAGAAACTGATAAAAGCTTTTTTTTCACCTTGTGACCTGCTTTCATCGCAGCACTAAGATCTACATTTTGACAATATTATAAAAGATTTAAGGAGTTAATAAACAAATGCTCCAAAAACTCTTACAGTCATGTTTTGGAAAAAGCTCCTGCCAATTCTAATATCATTCAATCTCCGGACCAACTGCTTCCACCCCTAAAGTATCAATGTCTGACACGCTAATCCAATAACTGCAGGCTCTATTACTTTCAATTAGCTGTGACAGCCCGGGGCTTAATCTATACTGGGCATGTGCGCACACACGCTGTCTGCGAGGCCAAGCCAAGCTGAGATGGTTTTTTTGGCACTTTTTTTCATTTTGAGGTGAAACAGCCACAGCTTTTGTGACCAGACTCACTCCTCTGTCTCCATGGTTACAGCTATGCAGCAGTCATTCTGGACTAATGTTGCTCAGCATGGAAGCCACTTTTAACTCTTAAGTAAGATGGACAAAGCTGTATATACACACATTTCATGTTCCGGTCTCTCACACTTTTGAGTGTATTTAAATATTGTATTGTATGCATACACTAATAGATAGAGATTGATATGTTGAGATTAAAAAGTCCTACACTATTTGATTTATTACCATAGGCTCGTTTGACTTAGATACACACAGGTGACTGTTTATAGTTTTGCTTGTTTTAGTGAGATTTAAATAAAACCAATTTCATTCCAATGTTCATGCTTAAAACTCTCTATATATAATGTTAATAATGCTATTAATGATTAGTGGTTCCCTCAACTATAACTTAAAATAAAAATGTACAAAGTACTTACAGGTGGGTGGTAATGAATTACATTTACGTCGTTACATTTACTAGAGTAACCTTTTTGAGTATATTTAATTGTGTACTTTCACTATTACTCAAGTACATTCATTTATTCATCTTCTATACCCGCTTATTCCCTAATTCGGAGTCACAGGGATCTGCTGGAGTCTATCCCAGCCGTCTCTGAAAGGGTGAAAGGCAGGATGGGTACACCATGGACAGGTCGCCAGTCCATCACAGAGTCCACACACACTCACACACACTCACTCCTATGGGCAATTCAGAATCACCAATCAAACTCACATACATGTTTTTGGACTGTGGGAGGAAACCGGAGAACCTGGAGTAAACCATGCAAGCACAGGAAGAACATGCAAACTCCTGCCCAGGAATCGAACACAGGACCTTCTTGCTGTGAGGCTAACCACTAAGCCACCATGCTGCCCTACTTAAGTGCATTTTAGTAAAAAAAAGTTACTTTTACTAGTTACATTTGGCGCTATTCCTTCATTACTTTTAAATGTTAATAAATATAAGATTTTTTAAATAATTCGTTTATATAAATTGTCTCGCAAGTCTTTAGAGAGGCTACTCTACAAGCTGCTACGAATCTCCTGCTTAAGTTTAACTGGAAGATGAAGCAAAAAAGAAGTGTGTGAGTTATTGCTGGCAGATCAGCTGTGACCTCAGGTTCGGTCAATGTTTCATAATGTAATGCATGCTGTGTGCAACAAAACGAACTGACTTCACAGCATACAAGAATTCCAGCTCCAACCTAAAAAAAATGACACCTATTTGAACCCTATTAATAATCATTTGGTATCTATAGGCACTTCAACCTTATTGTAAAACCACATTTCACACACTGTCCGAAGATTTTTCCTCATATGCGTTCACGTGCAAGCAACAACAAATATTCTGTGAAACCTACCAACACAAATTCATCAACAAACATTTTTTCGAAAGATCTGCACATTTTTATATCCTTTTCAATTTGTGTTTAATATAAGCGGAACAAAGAGGCTTTGGAGACGAAGGATGTGACAACTCGCCAAATAGGATAAAATTTTCCCTTACTAGAGTAAATATTTCCTTAAATATTTGTACTTTTACTTGAAGACAGATTTTGGATTCTAGAGTCACCTCAGACAAGACTTTATTTGCATCATTAATACATGTTCCTAAGCAGGTTCTAGCAACTCCACCAAATTAGACAAGTCTTCCAGTCCCTTTAAAACAATTTTACCATCAACATGTTCCATGTTAATGTGTACTGTTAACTTGACAAACTTGTTTTGTCATATTAAATAACTTTATAATGATATATCAATTCACATAGACAAGTTTTTCATTTGAGGGTCCTTTTGGAACATTTTAGAAATGTAAACCTTTGTGTGTGTGTGTGTGAGTGTGTGTGTGTGGTTTAAATGTTTTTAACCTGGGATCTGTAATGGGAAACTATGCTTGGTCGAATTAATTGTTCTTTTGACAGGTTCCTCTATCCTTCTACAGACCGGATGAGCAAGTTGCTTTCTTGACTAGAGGTAATTTTTGTTAACCTGCATTCAAGCAATTATGTTTAATAAAATTTGTAATACTTCTTTTTTTTAGAAATGTGTTTAATAAAGCACTGTTTCTGCAAAGGTTGGGATGTAACAAAATGAAGCAACTCTATTACAAAACTGGCTGAACGCACAGAATATCTTATATAATCGCAGTGCACTTAAAGATACTTTTTTAAACTACTGGGAGTATTAAGTTAAACTTTTCTCTTAAAATCAGAACACAAGGCTGACGTGTTTTGTGGCCATGCAAATAGTAAAACATGCACACATCCTTAAGTATAAGTAAGTATATTCAATTCATTGTCATTGTGCAAGGTACGTGTACAGAGCCAATGAAATGCATTTTTCGCATATCTATTAACAGATTTAATGTAAAGGAAAAGAAAATAAAGTTAAGGACAGTTTTTTCTTGTTTTAAATTTTTATATAGATTAGTTTTATATATATTTGTATAAATATATATACACATTATGTGTAGACATATATATACATATATATAATGTATGTATATATATGTGTAATATATTATATGTATGTATGTATAATAATACACATAACATGTATATATAATAATACATTAAAAATTATATTGTTATGGTCAAACCGAGCTCCTTCACAAAACATCTCAAACTCGCTCAATCCCCTGAATACTAATTAGTTACACCTGCAGCACGATCTCTACTCACCTGTACTTCCTATTCAAGTGCACCCTCTCCAATCAATCACCGTCTGGTCTCAACTATGCAGCACATGGCTCATATACGACTCGCTCGCTGCATACCTACCTGTTGCGTGCCTACGATTCTTTCCCAAGCTCCAGCGTCTGTTCCTCTGGCTCCATTAGCTCCTGGCTAAGCCTTCTTCTCTTCTCCTGCATGCTTCTCTAGTATCCAGTTACCAGTTACGTCTGTTCATTTCCCATTTATTGTCGATAAACAAAACCCATTTAGGTTCAACAAACTCCTGTTATTAATCGGGGTTACAAATATATGCATGGTTAAATTTATGAATAGACTTCCAGCCGAGTATTTTTTTTTTTTTGGTCCATTTAATTTGTGAAGGTTTAAAGTAAATGGTTCATGTTCTTAAAAATTGCTAGCATAAACTCTTTTGTTCGGAATATTTGAAATGTTGTTAAAGGAATTTAAACTGATCATCAAGGTTGACATGGCTGCATAGCTACATCCCTCTACGAATAGATACTTATCTTAAAAAGTCTTTTTTCAGATCACGGCAAAAGCTGGAGAATCCTTGCAAAAAAATGTATTGGCAATTAACGAAATAGTATTTTATTAGAAAACCCTTAATAGTCTGTTTACCAACATTTTAAAATATTATTAGATATCGGTAAACATAATAGCAATGAGAATTTGCTGACAAAATTAGGGAGGTTTAAAAATGTGATGTAAATATGATGTAGGGACATTTTTCTAGAAGAAAACGTGTGGATGTTAATTTAATTATTTAAGTGTAATTATTTTACTTTCAGGCACAGACATTATACTGAACTGTTTTCATTGTGTTAATTTTCAATACCAATTTAACCAACAGTAGTGATTGAATAGTGGCTGGTTAGTGGTTGCCACTATTTTACTAAAATAATGATAATAATAATAATAATAATAATAATCATCAATTATTACTAATAAATAATAAATAAACACTAAAGTATGTTCTTTAGTTGCAGAAGCGAACACTAGGATTGGATAAAGGAGACTGCAGCTGCATGTGCAGCATATGAAATGCTCATGATGCAGTTGCTATTATCCCTGACCTTCTTCAAAGAACATGAGCATCATTCATGAGTCCTGTGTGTGCATGCTCCACTCAAGGCTAATGTCTCAGGGACTGCAAAACAACCGATAGTCTAAACATTAGCCATTCTATTTCATTGCCCTCAAGGTCTATGATCAGATGTGGGTAAAAATACGTGCAAAAAGAAATGAAGAGTATTATAACGACAGGGGATTTTTATCTATGTGTGTAATGTGTGTAATGGCGCTATGGTGTAAGTAGGGTGGTTGAGATGACGGCATTGATGCACTGTTGCGCTCAGGCGACCCAGGTTCAATTTCGGGTTGGGTTTTTCCCGGTCCCACATCTCCCCCTCTCTTCTCCATTTTGTTTCTGATCTGTCCTTTCAACAGACATCTTCAATTTCAATAAAAATAGTATTTTTTGATAACATTGTTATTAAAAAATTGTAAAGCAGATATGTGTGCTCTTTTCTCTGGTGGAACACTACCAGCCACATGTGTGGGAGCTGAAGGAACGACGCACCATTAAGAGGTCCTGACTCACCTTGTTTTAAGAGCAAGGTCTAATTGCTGCCATCTTTTACAGCAGCCAGTACGCAGCATCTGGCATTTGCTTAGGTCTGCAGGGACTGTCATTATCTCGAGATGAAGCGTGGCCCCCAGCACCTTCGCACTTGCCACGTTCCAAGCACCTTTGCACGACCCAAGAGAAAAGAGCCGGAACAAAATGTGCGTGCAGGACAAATAAGCGTGCGGCTGTTGGTGTACGAGTGAACTTCTGCGTATGCACAATGTGAGGTTTCACTTTGAAATATACTCATTTGACTCTCAACCTATCGTTTGACTTCCAAAAAAAACAGGCCCATTGTTTGGTGCGAAATCTCACCAGAGGAAGAGCATGTGAAAAATGGAAGCATTTAAGCCGCACTTTGTTACAGCACACCTAAGGGACCAGTCATTTATGCCGAAACAAATAATAGAGCTCATCTTAATTAGCTCTTAAATCCATACTGACCTCTCCGGAGAAGCACTGCAAACGTTTAGCGCTAGGGAAAAGCCTGACAATAAGCTGCGCATGTCTAGAAAAAAAAAATATGTTGACAAACTTGGCTTGGCACTTTGGCTGTTAATGAAAGCAACAGAGGAACCCATTCACGCAAAGAGGACACAATGTCACAGCCGCCAGCTCTGAGAAATCTATTATTTCCTACCCCTGGAAAACAACACGTTCAGATTTACACTGATATCACTGATATATTTTCATTCTATTTTTAAATAATTTGCATTACAAAAACCATCATTATTCAGAATTATAAATTACAGCCAGAAAGGCCAACGGGACTCCATGCAAGGTTATTTATCATTCTTTTGATTAATCTTTGTGTCAAATAACATCCTTGATCGCCAGATAAATTAGCATAAGCATGCTGTAACATGTAAATATTGGGTATCGGGTCACATTAGTATGCCTTCATTCACAGCATGAGAAATAAACGATCTCTTAATTCACTTTTGAGTTTATAAAATACAAATTAAATAAGAACATTTCAGGGGTCTTTAATGTCACAGCAGACAAAAACAAACACATGTATAGTATTGTAATTACCCGGCTTGTGTATCCATAACTTAAGATTTGATTTTAAAGGTAAAGGTGTTTCTGGGTGTCTACAGTTGGCCCCCAGGTTTTAGCGCAAAGCCTCAGCTGAGTACATAAATGTCGTGTTTGACCGTGCCTCACCTCCACACTCTGTCCCCTTTCTTCACATGCCTCACTCAGCTAACAAGCCTTCTGTTACACCAACCCCCCTCCTGGGTGAGAGCTTTTCTTATTCTGGCATAGACTATAAAAAGGCTTCTGTATAGATATAGATATGTAGAAAAAATTACCTTTGAAGAGAAATAGAGAATAAAAAATTACTGCAGAAAATGCAAAAGACAAAACCTTTATTTTTTCATTACTACTTTAGTAAGATGTACTACTACTACTACTACAACTACTACTACTACTACTACTAATACTAATAATAATAATAATAATAATAATAATACAACAGCCATTATTATTGAAAGCAGCATACAAAATAATTTCAGTACATATTTTTAATTTTTAATTAAAGAAAGAAGACTTTTATTGTAATTAAGCATATTTAGTTTCAATCTTAACCAATCTTTATTAATCTTGTTACATATGAATATTTATGTGACACAAAATCCAAAAATATAGCTTAAATGATCAATTATTATTTGATTGTTCTATTATAATTATTACTAAAAAAATTTTATACTCACAGCTTTTACTATCATCATTATATTATATTATATTATATTATATTATATTATATTATATTATATTATATTATAGTAGTAGGGGTAGTGTTGCTGTTGCTGTTATTTTTAATTAAATAAAACCCAACAATCCTCACATATTAATAACATGTGCATGATAATCACAACCGCATGTGCTGCATTAAGTTTACTTGCGCTTATTTCAGACTGCAGTGCTCTGTCTGTTAGTGAATAGTTTAAGGGCTACAGTACACACAGCCATTTGTTACACCAGTCAATGGATTGGGTAATTAATGGGAGGTAGCGCCAGGCCAGTTCACCAGGCCACAGCTACAGCGTAGGAACCATATTGCACTCTGCGGCTGCCACTGGGTTTCTTTATCATCCCTCATTATTAAGGAACAGTTGCTTCACTCTAGTGTACATTGATTTGGGTTTTTTATTAAATCTATTTACTATATGTTGTAAACTTCCCACTCACTTGTATCACTTGTATCCCCACACACCTATACACACACACTGCTGTAAATTAAGTACAAGCATGCTAAAGGGGACCTTCTAACTGCTGAGGCAGAGAACCTATATGTAGTATATAGTGGTGAGATGACATGCCTCAAAGCAGCGCGAGTCGCAAGCTCTTTTCCTTTAGTGCGTGTGTGTAAGGTAATTGGTATCGGTAAAAAAAGTAAGGTAAAATCTTACAAAAAAAAATCTTTCAGAAATTTAAGAAAGTCAGGAAAGATGCTGAAAAGCCTTAGGAAGACAGACAGGGGAGCTTTAGGCAGTGTGTGTGTATTGTGTCTTATATTTATTTCAGGTACAGACACACACTCTAAATGTGAACATTGTGGGTAGCTTCCCATTCGTGTGCTCCACTCCCGTCTGAATTTCTTTCAAGAAAAAGGTCCAATGAGGAGTCCCAAAAGCTCGGGTCCCGCCACAGCTAAGGCTCGGCGTAGACACTGGTACTGGAAATCCGAGCTGGAGCTTGAGTTTAGGGAGACAGCAGAATCTCCCTCCACTGACACCATTTCTGAGGACCTTGAACCAGTTGAGGAAACCCACTTTGTGGACTCTTCTCCAGTAGACAAGTCTATCTCCAGCTATCCTCCTTTGAGGAGGGGCAATGTCTTTAGAAGGAGGAAGCATGAAAGCGTTACTATGTCCCCCAGTGTATGAAAAGCTAGTGGGGGTTGCTAGCAGAGCAAACTTGTCTTTTTGGCAAAGTAAAAAAATAATTTTGCCCGCTTAGAAGCGTCCTCCACAGAGGGGCCTCCTATTCTTCCAGGACATGCACAATGAGGTGGAAAGGTCCTGAAAGAACCCGTATTCTGCTAGGCAGGTTAGCTGGTACAGGTTGCCATAGCTCAATATAGCTATGGTGGTGGAGTATGGCTATCAGATGATGCCAAAGATAAAGCAGACACTAGCAAACTACCTGTCTCCTACAGTGGCATCGTCTTGAGGGGCCCCAAAGGTTCCCAACAAGCCGCTAAGAACAACGTTAGCCTTGGTAGGAAAAGCTTATGCTGCAGCCGGGCCAGAGCATGCCTGCACTCTATGGGCATGCTCCAAGCATATCAGGCTGACCTGTCATAGCTTGGCCTGGGCGATCGGCCAGGATATGGCAGCGCTAGTGGCTACTAAAAGGCATCTGTGGCTTAGTTTCTCTGAGATGAGCGACAGGGATAGAGCTTACCTTGTGGATGCCTAGGTTACCTCCTCGGTGGAAACTACAGCTCCCGCCACGAGGAAGCTGAACGCTCAGAAATGGTAGCTATCTGTCTCTTGGAGTAGAGAAAATTGTGAAGACCCAGAGTTCCTGCAAGAAAAGTTTTTTGCAGGTCTAACTCCCTCCACCCCAAAGGTGTATGTGGTGGCTATATCTGTTTTCCACACTCATTTGGCGGAAAAAACAGTAGGGAGGGACCAGCTAGTGTGTAGATTCCTTTGTGGCACTACGAGGCTGAGGTCTGCTCGGCACCTGAGGGTGCCTACATGGGACCTGCCTTTGGTTCTTGGGTCGCTCATGGAACCTCTGATTTAGACAGGCACCTCACTATAAAAACGGAATTTGTGTTGGCCATCTCTTCTATTAAGAGAATCTGCGATCTCCAGGATTTGTTAACGCACTATCATGCCTGGATTTTGCACCGGACATGGTAAACGTTTTATAATTCTGGCATCGGGTGCCAGAGTGCTGCAGTTACAGGTCCTCCACACAGTGTCTTGGTGCTATCACATCATGGGCGTCTTGTTCCCAAAGCTTTGCAGTGCAGCTCGAGTTCCTGAAAGGGAACTTTTCTAGGTTACATATGTAACCATGGTTTCCTGAGGGAACGAGCCGCTGCATGATGCTATACCCCCTGCATATCTGATGCGCTGAACATGAGCTTGCAGACTAGAGCTGCTGCTCATGTTTATAAAGTGTTACTTCCTGGCCAATGACTTCACCGCCTGTGACATGATAAAGGTAATAAAGTCTCAAAGCGTTGCGACACAGCATCTCGTTCCCTCTGGAAACCATGGTTACATACGGAAACTAGAGACATTTCATGGCCAAAGATATTATCTATAACAAGGGTCACCAAACTCGGTCTGTTTAGTCGGTTTAGCTTCCACTTGCCTCAACACACCTGCATATAAGTTTCAAGTATACCTAGGAAAAGATTGATTAGCTAATTTAGGTGTGTTTGACTAGAGTTTGGTGACCCCTGAGCTACAACCCCAATTGGGGGTAAAGGGTCTTGCTCAAGGGCCCACAGTTGTGGCTTGGTGGTGCTGGGAATCAAACCCCAGTCTTTCTGGTAGCATTCCAACACCTTAACCACTATGCCACCACTTTCCACTGTATTATACATCAATATTACAGTAAAATTATCCCGTATTTACTTGAACAACGACACAGGAAAGAACAAACGCTAAAACCTGGAATGGGAAAAATACACATTGAGAACTCTTGCATTGTTGTGTGTTTGTTTGAGAGAAATGTAAGGTGTATGCCGACTCTAAACACACAGGAAAACAGCATTTGGACAGCTGGAAGAGGCATGTTTGTCACTGTGAGAGGAAACAATGGCAAAGGCCAAGATTGCCTCTTTCTCCCAGAGTCTGTCCTAATACAGCTGCTGCCACCAAGCACAGCATTAAGGTTAAAAAAAAGAATGAGTGTATGTGTGAGAATAGGTTAAGTCAGACACACACACACACACACACACACTCACTCACCGATTCGCTGTGTATGAATAAAGGTTCGGCTCAGTGCACATGGCCTATTGTCATAGTGATGCGATATGAAATTTGTGCAAGGAGACGAACAAAAGACATGAAATCAATGTATTCTTTAGATGGGACGTCACAGCTGAATAGAGCCTCATCTAAGAAAGGCCATTCCAGCACGCCATTAGTTCTGTTTCATCGGACATCATATTTTTTTCTGCCTCCTACATTTTTTCACTATCACAGACCAGAGGCGAATGTATAAGAAAGATGAATAACATTTCAATGAAACAGTATAAAAACGATACATTTTTAGCATAATGAAAAAATACCATCTGAATAAAACTATATAAACATACAAGGAATTACTCAGTCTATGTGCATCTAAAAACAGACCTCTCCTAATTATTATGACTAGTCTGATTCACGGGAAAAGAATAAAAACAAGGAAACATTACATCCTAATAATAAAAGGAATTATGCAGTTACAGAATGAACAAACCAGTTCAGTCAAGGTTGTGTTTAGGAGCTTGTTCTCTAAGTTCGATTTCCTTCCTGGTCGCCGCATCGCCATTAGGACAGGCCCATCCCCCTTTCCCAGGTGGCCATGGGCCAGGCCTGGCTGCAATACGATAGGCTTAATCCGATTTAGCCTAATTGCATCTGCAGAAGAAGCTACTTCCCTGTGTTTGGTCTCATTCCTGTCTGCTTCTACAGAGATCATGATACACATACACTTCTAGTAACATTGCCTTGTCGTATGCAGTACAGAAAAGTGTAAGGGCATGTCAGAATTATCTTTTTTCCTAAAAAGATAGCATAGATACTATGATTAAGTAAAAGTGCAAGAGCTTGTCCCAAAAGAAGTGAGAGATACAATGCAAGACACAATAATGAAAGATGGATAGAATGATAGTGTTATATACACCCTATAGACAAAAACCACGGAATACCTGATTATCGCATTCATATATGTATTTTAAAATCATATTACAGATTTCGTCTCACTCTTACTCCTGTTGTACCTTTCACACTTTCCTATTAAAGGATGGATCATGTCTGTGAGGATTTGCTCATTTAGCCACCACAATATTAGTTAACGCAGGCACTAATGTAAGATGAGGAGGTCTGGGGTGCAGTTGGCATTTCAGTTTATTCCAGTGGTTATTTGTCTTACACAACATAAACCAAGCATCTTTTCCACAAAGGATCTCATCGACTAAAACAGCCACCTTAACATTTAATAATGACAAAAAAGAATTTGTCAGAATGCTGTTTTTTAAATACAGTTTAGCATTTAACATCATAAATTCCTACATATTCACCTCCAAATTGGGGGTCCCAGGATTCATATAACAGACCATAGGCAATACAATGGAAAAACGTGTCATTTTCTGACTGTGTGGGTTCTAAGCCATCTGCTGTATTTACTGTACACATGTGACTTTGCAATACTTTTAGCTCGACAGGATTCTCACGTTTATTGATAACACTTTTGTGGTAAACCTGATCTCTGACAGCCTGGGAGATATGGTGCCAGGTGAACAATCTTCTCCTTAATATCAGAAGGACAAATAAATTGACAGAGAACTTCAGCACGAAGAAGGAGAGAAACTATCAATAAACCTATGATCAATGGGACACTATTGGAAATAATAAATTGTTTCTGGTACCTAGGTGTTCATATCGCACAAGACTTGTCATAGCACTAACACATAAACACTGTAGTAAGGAAGGCCTGGAGGCATCTTTTTACCACCTCAGATGCTAAGAGGAAGTTTTCCAGAGGGCGGTGCAATCAACTAGGTGTACCATCTGAACGGATGGTCACCCTGACTTACAGTCTTTCTTATGAATACTGTAGGCAAACACAGAGAAAATAAGCATACCACCCAGTCCACAGGTCTTTTTTCAGGACTTAATGGTTACCTAAGCAGGACATTTTTCATGGAAATGTAATATATTGCTCTGTAGTTGCATAAGAAGAGCAAAGCTGCACTTTACAAGAATACTAAAATACCTTCATATTATTTTATTAATTTACCCATATTTGCACTCCACGTTATTCCATATTTGACTGACTGGACAGTTGTTAAAAATATTCCGCTGCATGTCAAGCTGTGTGTAATATTTCATTTGAAATTTAAGTTGTAAGAGGTCATTAAAAAACTATGTTTAAAGAACCAGATAAGCATAACAAAAAAGAGCCTGACACTTAAAATGCAGCAGTGAGTTTACCTTCAAAGTAAAATCATCACTCTTTTGCTGTGCGGTCTAATGTAATGGGATGTGTGTGCTGGAACATGATTACTCACACCACAGTTAGAACAATATCTTGCAGAAAATAATCACATAGCTTTACATGCAGGTGAGTAGCCCACAGAAAAATACACCTACGGCTGCCACCTTCTTGCTGCAGCTCCAGATTTAATTAATATGCAAATTCAACTGGCTCCATGTCTGGCCATAACAAATAACCCTGAACAGAGATAAACTTGTTTAGGGCTGTTTCCTTTAATATACTTTGCCATAATGTCATTTAAATCAATTAAATCACTAGTGAGCTCGAAGATCGGTGCTAGATCATTTATAGTGATTAGGAGTTTGAATGTGTAAAAATAGCAAGCATGATATACAGACTATGTCCATAGCTTATTTGCAATTATGTGATTCAGATGATAAAAGAAATCCTGACAGAAGTACAAATTTACAGAGGAAAGTTCATATTTCAGCAGTAAAACAGTATTTCCAAGGTAATAAATAAAGGAAAAATAATCACCAAATATGTTGGTTGTGATCCTTTTATTATGAAGAGTATTGAATTTTTGGAGATCAAAAATATTTGCTAATATAAGCAATACCAGCCACATACACGTTCTTAAGACATCCGTTTACACTAAAGGACAGATGAACATGTACAAAACATAGATGCTTACAATTGTTTTAGCAGTTTTACAGTAACACAACCTCTGTACCAATAACAACAAATAACAACTGTTTAACAACCCTTATTTTTCCTTCAGAGTGAGTAGATTTCTATTTTGTCCATTCAGAGATTGTGCCAGCACTGGATTGAACCTTCAGTTTGAGGATAGGCCAACCCTGCGAGGATCAGAGATTGCTCCAGTTGGCTTATGTCTTTTAAATTTCTGATTTCTGACTGTGTATATTTATAAAAAGGACACTGCTGCTATCATAATCACACCCCTGTGTTTTAAAATAAAATCATCATTTATAAAATACACTTTTCGCTAAAGTGTCACCTAAATAAGGATGGTTTCCCTTTTGTAATGGACTGCACTGAGATGAGACATTTTGAGAACCCAAGGGTGCAGTTTAATTACAAGAATGTGACAAACAAACATTACCTAAACTAGACTGACCCGACTAACAGGACTAGACAAAACATGAACACTAGCATAAGCATCAATATTAAGCCTAGCATGAACAAGCCCTCACCACAGTGGCACATAAAGCAACAAACCACAAAGACACAAGCCTACAAGGAGGTATATTAACACAATACTAAACAAGGAACACCTGCAAACAATAAGGAACACATGAGCAAACTAACCAATGACAACAAGACAAGGACAAGCACATGACAGGAGGCAAGAGGAACAAGGATCACATGACAAAGACCAACCAGGAGTAAACAAAAGCATTAAACAAGAACTAACTTGGCTAGCTTAGCTTAGACATAAACAATAAACATGAACATAAACATGATCAAAACTGCATGATACATAAACATTAAACATAACAAAACATAAAACAAGAACCCAAAAGCATGAACTAAATATACTTCAAATAAGAACATTAAATATAGACATAATACATGAAAACATGACACCAAAAACCCATAAACGTCACGTTTAAGTCTGGTTCCTCTTAAGGTTTCTTCATTGGAGTTTTTTCTTGCCACAGTTGTCCCAGGTTTGCTCACCAGGAATATTTTTAGCAATGTTTTTGATAACTTTTTGGGTTCTTTTGTATTTTTACTTATGTTCTGTAAAGCTGCTTTGAGAAAACATCCACTGTTAAACACTATAGAAATAAACCTAAATTAAATTGAATTATTTTGTCCTGTTAATTAACTTAGAAACATGCATTCGACTGTGCTGCACCTCTCACTTTACAGTAGTTTACTTTATTTGGTTGACCACTCTCAAAGATCCACCGAAACGACCTTAAAGGCATGGGTTATCGTAAAACTATACAGAGATTTCATCGCCTCTCAGTCGCCTGTTTTTTGTATAACAGTTATGTGTAGTGTGGTATTGCTTGTAGTGTCTGTTGTTTTTAAATATAATTATACATAAAGATGCGCGCAGATTGTACCCTACCTGTAACGTTAGCCGGTGTCACTGCGTGAGGTGACACTCACTTTTAACTTTACAAAGCAATTAAAAGGCAAATTTTTTAATAAACATCAACTTAAGACAATGTAATGTAACTTTGACAGTCACTGTGGAATTTTGTGAGTGGTCACTGCACACACAAGCATTATTTGACTCAGCTCTACCTGACCACAGACGCAGGTTGTCAAGTCACTTTTCCCCTTGTTTTTTAGTCGACTTGGAAAAAAGAAATTAACTTCAGAGAACAACGTTTTAAACACAACAGTAAAAATTTCTGCAATTTATCTCGGCTTAAGCATCCGTAAACAACTCAAAACAAAGATTCACTTCTAAAGATTCCTAAATAGAAAAATTACTTACGGGCCACCAGAGGTCTTTTGTGAGACAGCAGTGACCACATGCAAATAACCTAGCAAGTCCTGGGCTAATATTCTAATCCAGGGGGCCCCAAATCTTTTTTCAGTGAGGGCCACATAATGGTTCCTTTCTTTGTCAGGTGTAACCAAAAATAACACAGGCCAGAATGACTCCTAGTATTATTGTAGAGAATTCATTATGATTTTTAGTGTGCTTATTTTGCCTTTTATTGCTAGATTAGTTAATTGTTTTGTTATTAGCATACAGAAAAATAGTGGGCATTATTTTTCTGGAGATATATAGTTTATTAAAAGATGGAAAACAGTTGTTTATTTGCACTAAAAGTCCACTTTCGGTTAAATTTTCTGCATTCTGAATTCACTTTACTCTTTCCAACCGATTGGTCATTTTGTTTTTCCTAGAATTTTCCTGCTGGCTGGTGTAAAGTAGCACCTGCTCCATCAGCATGGGACGTAATGAGAATTGTAGCATATTGACGTGTATGCAGAGTAAAGCCTTCAGGTGCGTTATGCGTTTATTTAATGCAATTCATTTGATTTATTGTCACTGTTTTTGTTAAAATGTGATTGTGGTAATATTGATTTGATTTGATTGTTTTACCACAATCAAAGTTTGAGATTTTCTTGTTTACTTTACTGGAAATAAGCTGACAGTCTCTGCCGGTTTTATAAGTGAGTGCCTGCACTGTATTAGTTGTTTTTATGTCTTGTTTTCGGAAGTTATTGTTGCTGATTGGGTGCCCCCTCGTTGGAAGCCGTAGTCCCTTCTGTTAGTTATGGTTTGGCGTTGGCTCTGATACAATACTATACTATGGTCTACCACAAGGAAAGCAAGACGATGAATCAGTCAGAAAGCACTGACCTACATTTACTTTGATAAAGATTTGACCAGGCATTAAATAGATCTGTTGTCCTGTTTAAAATTTTGGTTTTAAAAAGTATGTGTTTACAAATAATTACTGAGTTTATCGAAAGAGTCACAATGCTGTAATTAATGTCATAAATGTGTTAAACATGTCCCAAAAATGCAGAAGTGCATTGATTAATGTAAAATTAAACTAGTACACTTATTGTTTGTTTAAAGCTATAAAGATACAATGATAACATTAATTGTGAACTAATACCATCCTTGATTGTTTCTCTCACGCTTAGCCGGATACACAAACGCAGACACACATACACACAGCCACAAAGGAGGAATTATTAGGCCAAGGACTGATCACGATTAAAGCGGCTCTCACTCACCTGCCCAAGTCCAATCAGGGCAGCCAGTGATTGCTCTGAAGCGACAGTGAAGTGACCGTGTGTGTGTGTGTGTGTGTGTGTGTGTATGTATGTTTCCGGCAGCTGGAATCCTATGAGAACACCCCGCCGTCCCATCCTCCCTCCATTCAGAAGTGAATCAATCATATCCAAGGATGTCAGCATCTGCCCAAGCAATTTTATATGGTGCTAAATGGCAGATGGGGGTGTTGTTCTCTGTTTAATCAGTTCCAACTAACGTGGTTTTATCTCGTACCAAATGAAACCATCTGTACCACAAAGAGGTGCAAAGGTTCGAGCTAAGATAAACTGCATGGATAAAGGAGCAAAGAGAGACAGTTGTCTCAAAAAATAAAAAAAGAGAAAATAGATAGAGGGCAGAAGAAGTATTCATTTGAAACAAGGACACATTTTAATGCCCCTCCAGCACAACAATATTTAATATAGTCATTTTTTCATTCTCTCTCTCTTCTGCTTTCTCTCTCTTTTTGCCATAATTTCGTTCTTGCTCTGCTTCGCTCCTCTCCCAGGACTATTAGCCATAGGCTTTAGCCATTATATCGGGGCCCATTTATTTTCAGCACCTCCAGCCCAGCACTCGGGGCGTAATTTAGTCTGGAGGAATTGTAAGGGGAGGGACAGACAGGTCTGATAAATGCCCTTTGTTTTAACTGCAGATGATGGCTCCCAGTGAGCAGGCACTGCATTTAAAAGGCCAGCTAAAGGCACAGCATCAGAAGCTAAGGAACAGGGAAAATTGGAGGCTGGTAACAGGGTGAAATGACTCCCAGCACTCCTTGACTTCTAAAGAGACAAAGTCTATTGGTGGTGATGGGTGTCATTAATAATGAGCTGTCATATTCATACACCAGGGAGAGGTGGTGTCTACTTTCCTACAACCCTTCTTACTCGAGAGACAGTCATTATATTCTAAATTGGAGAGTGTGGGAATTGTAATCTTTACACAGGGATGCTTTATCACACAAAAAAACATCTACACTGAATTTAGGTAGGAGGTGCATGGCATTTGCTTAACCGTTCTCTTTCTTGAGCAAAAATGTCATTGCCAATTAGCTTAAGATAGCTGAGGATACATTGAAACAATGTTTTACAAGATGTTGTTTTTTATTATCAACATTTATGCCACTTGAATAGCTCACATATCAGCACAGGGGGTTGATAAGCACTCCATATCAACCAACAGAACAATCGAGTCACAAGATTGTTTTAGAGCCAGATTTTCAATGGTACAATCGATATAATCCGTTCTCTGTGTTTTGAAAGAAAAAATGTTTCAACCAACCATCGTATTGATTTACTTATTGATATTAGGGCTTTAAAATCTTTTCAAAAAAGCTTTTCTTTGTTCCTGAATATTTTCCTTTCCATTTTAGTTCTAAATATAATCATATCCTTTACAGCACAATTTTGACATTTTTTTTGTCAGACATTAGTCTGCTTATTTTTAAATATATATATTCACATTTCTTTCGGCATTGTAGAAATCCCCTGTAGGCTCTGCAGCAAAAGCAAAAAGCTAGAATCGCCTCCTTGTTACATAAAATGCATTATCTTCCCCTTGCATTCCAAAGCCAAAAGCATGGGCATTCATTAAAATATTCTGCTTGATTTAAAAGTAAGAGATGCTGACCTGATCTTCACGAGTTCTTCTCCTTGGACTGGCCTGCACTTGTCATGTGTCCTGATGTGACGAATATATTATGACGTCTATTAGATACTGCATTTTGTTCCAGAAAAAATGACTTGGTGGAATGTTAAAACAAAACAATAAAGTAGGACCAGAGGGCTGTGGATGCTGCTATCTCAAGACCACAGCAGCACATGCTGCCCGTTGTTTAAAGATTAAATAGCAATTGCTCTAAATAACAGTTTTTTTTAAAGATTTTGAACAAGGGATGGGAAGGAAAGGCAAGAGAATTATGATTTAAGAGATAAGCACACAATCTTTTTTTGACATGACGTGAATCAGTCTCTGTATCTCTTTCCTTCTACTTTCTTCCTCTCCACCTGCTCTACCTGACTAACAGACAGGTGCCAAATGTCGCAGATGGGATATCCAGGCTCGGCAGGTTCACATCAAATTTTAATTTTCGGAAGGCTGACAAAAATCTGTGATACCTCCAGAAGCAGATAAGACTCAGCAGCATGGAAATAAGGCAATATTTAATGTTAACAGATTAGTGTTGATGCATTACTAATTCTAAGTATTTTAAGCGCACAAAATATCACAGAATTTCTTTATTTTTGTGATAAATATCCAACAAAAAGCCAAAAAACGCTAAATAGTGATACACATGAATGCCAAGGATGACAATCTTGCTTTTAATTGCAAGGATCTTATAGCAATGCTAGTGAGATTTATCCCTTATTAGCAAGTGAGATTTGTGACGATACAAAGTTAAATCTGACGATTAACTAGTTAAATTTGTTTGTAGATGTACATATATGTCTCTATTGGAAAATGTTACATTTTTTTCCATGTTGAATTGCAGGAGAAGATATTCGTTGTGATGTAGATGAGAATCCGTGGCCCGGCAGACTGTCACATCAGGAGGAGCAGACAGACTGCACTGCAACTCCTCATACAGTGATGCGTGCAAAAACAATGTTCTGCCTGAGGGGGTATTCCTGTGTTTGCCTGTGTTCATTTTGTATTTTTGCATTTCTTTTTCTTTTCGATGATTATGTAATATGTTGATGTTTCTTTGTGAAAGTGTAACTATAAACCTTCTCCAGTCTCTTTCTATCAATATCCCACATAAATTAATGTTAATTGGTATTTTTGAAATGGATGTATGGCATAAATTAGAATTGCAGCCTTCTGCGTTTCATTACAGTAACTGTCATCCAAACTGTTGCCATCAGGTGATACTAACGCAGTGCACTGCTATATTGACAACAGGACTAAGCATTTTACCTGTCTTGTATGTTATTGACCCAAAGACTTTTCATACTGATGGCACTGATATCTTTATTAACATAAATGCTTATTTTTGAGAGATGAACTAAGGAATTTGGTTACAGGCTTCTGCGGATAATTCATTGTGTGGTGTTGATTGTACGAATTGTTTTAAGAAATGCACATACCTCTTTGCAAATATTAAAGATGATTCAGGAAATACTGCATTTTGTTCCAATCCTGTGTAGCAGGGCTAATTGTAAGAACAGTTAAAAATCTTTTCCACTCGCCCATAATTTGTTCAACAAATATATATCAGACAGGTTGATGTAGTATTTAATGAGGTGCCCGATGGAGAGTATTGCCATCATCAGTATCATTTAGGCATTAAGTAAAAGTCTTTAGCACCAGTTTCATGCTTTAACTTTTTCTCTACACACCGATTTTTGTTTAATTATCACGCATGAGTTAAATCAAGTTAGTCAGAAAATGGTAAAAAAAAAAAAAAAAAAAAAAAAAAAAAAATCAAACATGACAATAATAAAGATTTTTTTCTGATCAATATCACAGTACACAATAACACCAATGCACCTTTTATTTATATGGTCATCAAATTGACTTATTTGGGGTTTATAGTGGGTCTGAACATAAATTAAAAGCAGTGGAAGTGAGACTAGATGTAGTCCAGTCGATCTCAAGGCAGCATCAGTTGCAGAATCAAACCAGGGTCCCTCGTGTACCACCATTATTGCATCATACTCTATTCATACTCATTTAAACATGTAATGTGTTTAATTCAAGATTTATTTGTAAAAATGCGTGTGTGGTAACAATTTTATATTAAATTTTATTATATCATGTACAATAATTTATATTTTTATGGAAGTACTATGATGTGTAAGGCAAATTGTGCAGGAAATACCAATAAGCACCAGGATTTGCTGGTTTACACATTCCAAGCATCATTTTGTACAAATCAGGATATGCTCTGTGTCCTGAATGACATTTTATAATGCGCTTCTTTTTACTCCTCTGGAAAGAAACATAGCTGGGGCAATTTTCACTGAGGTTTGGTCATACATATGGATCCGGTTCTGGCTGGGCCATGCATTAACAACCTCCCCCTGGAATCTAAACCAGTGTAGCAGGGCAGAGAGGAGCTCCTGGGGGAAATCAAAATATCAGCAGCAATTCAGGTCAGATCCTGTGTTACATCTCTATTTGCAGCCCGACCAACACTTTTTACAGCCTTACCACCCTTGCATCCTAATGCATGAGGGTTTAATAGTAATAGGAACAAATATAGGCCAATTATAAAATAAAACTGGTCTGAAGGAATAATTAAAAATTTTGTACACCTATTATCTGCTTTCTACAAAAAATAATAAATAAATGTAACAAATGTTAGGTGAAGGTCTAGTGTACTGACTCTTATGCATTTAGATTAAACACTATCCATTTTTCTAGCTAAGATAATAGCTAGAGTACAATTCAATTTGACACGTTTTAGGAGTGCACCTCTGTATCCTCAGGCCATAGACCACAGGTCAGTCGAGCCTATGACCCCTGTGTGCATCTTGACCTTGCTCCAGCAGTTAAAAGGCTCATCTCATCTGGAGGAGTGGTGGTGAGCGGAGTGATTACAGTTTCAGAGTGAAATTATCTCAGAGGGGGGGGGGGGGGGGGGGGCCTGTACAAGACGAACCTGTATCCATCGCAATATACACAATTCATACCACAATGTCTGCAAGCTCACTTTTGTAAAAGCTCCAAGGCTTTGAGAATTTGAAACATCAGACTTAATCATCAGTGGAATGATAAAAACATCCTGTAATTCTCAACTCAATGCAATTTTAATATAATGGTGTGTTCATCATTGACTGAAACGCAGCAGAAGCCTCTGAAGACGCATGACTGTAATTACATACCTCACACCATAGTTCACATATAATGCTCTGACCTCCCTTCTCATAGATCCCTGATTAACAGTGCACTGCCTGTTCAGCTTCGTGATTACTCTGACACGGGAAAGATCAGTAGATCAGCAGAATAATCATGTCTACAAAGACAACAAAAGGCTATCTGTTTGTTTTTTGAATCCAATGTCTCACCCCGAAGACCCGACTATGATGAGCATGAAGGG
Organism: Bagarius yarrelli; assembly: GCA_005784505.1. Lineage (NCBI taxonomy): Eukaryota > Metazoa > Chordata > Actinopteri > Siluriformes > Sisoridae > Bagarius > Bagarius yarrelli. Next base: position 2,323,686 of record VCAZ01000059.1, on the reverse strand, counting down.
TGGGAAGAGTTCATTTCTCTAATGCAACATGAGCTATTATGCGCAAAAAAAAGCATCCGACAAGAAGACGTTCATGGCAAGATTTGTAGAATGCCAACAATGCATCCATCATCTGCATCACAAGGGACAAGTGACCTGGCAGTGACGCACAAACTCCTACGCTCGCAAACACACAGCTCTCAGGAACACAGGCCGCGTTTTATTAGATGTTTTCTAAGGGTTCTTTGGAGAAAAATTTGTATATAAGCGCTGGTAAAAAATTATAAGGACTAAGAAACTGTAAACTGTTCAAATATTACACTAGTATTTAATAATACTTAATAATAATAATAATAATAATAATAAAAATAATGCATTAAACTAATGAGGAGCAAAACTTTAGTCGTACAAATTTGGGCATGAATAAATAAATAACATTTTCTTTATGTTTGTACATGTTAGTTAATGTATTATGTATATTGTCCACATGTTGAACGTTAAATGTGGTCTGTAAAAAAGTTTAGAAATGAACTTTAAATGTATAGTGCAGGATTATTACTATAGTACGATTTAAAATGAATTAGATGGTGATTTTTTAAAAATAAATTAACATGAAACTATGTGTGTTTATTATATGTGCATCCTTTACATTAGCTAACAAACCTGTAATCGGTTCATTCTGTCACAGAGACGCCAGGCTCATTCTCCATTCAATGCTCACACTTACCGGAATATTAACCATGCACACCTGACACCGATACATCACCCGCGCCACACTATTTATTCACTCCTTTTTACTCAGGCAGGTTGTCTGGTCTCCCCTGTGGATAAAGACTCCGTTGCTAGTTATCTTTGGGGTTGGCTGACCTCTCCTCACAATGTCTTTTTTTCCCGGAAAAGTCTGCCTTAAAAATGTATTTTTAAGCCGTCAGCCATTGTGGGTGTGAAAATTCTAATTCACCTGTACAGACGTGTTTAGCTAGACAAACTGGACTGTAACAGTTTTACTAATCTGAATATATGATTAATCAGAGGATGGAAAAATGCTGACGTCATTATGGGCCAGCTAGCAGGCTCTGGAGGTTCGTATTTGAAATCTGATTGGTTAAAGAAAAAGTCTTTACCCAATTAGCAATCTTCCAATGCTAATATAGTTTAAGTTACATGAGCAGCACTACTGATTCTGAAGGCTCTGGGCAGATTAGATTAACATAGCATCACATAGAAACTGAAATCTGATTGGACAAAAAAAATCAATTAAGAGAATAAACTGTTGGGAATAAATTAATACAATTTCATAAAACAAACATTAAAATGTATATTTGTATATGTAGGTCAGCTTCTGATATTGTTTAGGCCAGCAGAGAAGCCCTGGCTAACCCTGACTGCACACCACTGCTATTTACACATACATTTCTATAATGTAGTTAGGCTTTGCGCTCATGACTACATGCATTAACTTAATATTAGATTATATTTAATTCAGGTATCAGTGCAGAATTATTTGATTATCGATTAAGAACAGATTTAGCAAAAACAAATGCAGATATTAACTCAAACCACTCTTTCTATCCATCAAGCATCATGAAGGATTTCATGCATCTAAACTTCTATTTAAAACTATTTAAAAGTGTCTTTTTTTTTCTGGAGTTGTTTTTTTACCCTTGTCAAATGATCCATATGAAAAAGCCAGTAAGGAGCGATTTAAACCCTAAACTGCAGGTTGAGATTATTCTAGGTCTGACTAAACTAACATTTAGTTAACATCACTGTAAGTTTGACATAATTTTACATTGCTGTGGTGTGACTGTGCTTATTAGATGGTAATTATGCAGATAATTAAGGGCACTGCATAGAAATACCTACAGTCAGATCTCATTTTCAGCCTAACCCGAAGAAGTCCCTCTAGCTGAAAATTATCAGGCGTCTTTTTTGCCAGACTGTGGAAATCACATAATGCTGAGAGAGCATAAAAGACAAAGACTAGTAAAAGGGGAAGAAAGAGGAAGCGACACAGTGACAGAGAGAAATAGAGGAAGTTCGAGGGGCCTATTTATTCTGTCTAGACCACGCAATCATATTGATAGACCTCATCTAAAGTAACTTTCCATCTCTCCCTTTGTCTCCGTTTCACTCACTCCGTGCACCTCTATCCATCTCCTGCCATGGTGTCCGGTGCTTGTGCAGTGTGTGTTTTGTGATGCAGTGTGAGTGTGAGGCGGTGGCTGCGTCATGATTTATAACCCCCGCAGTGTGCTCATAAATCACACCTGAGGCTGGGCGCTACTTAAACGCCCCGCGTCCTGACAGCATTTACCTTTTATAAATGATCAGCCTTTACCTCCCATTGAGATTCAGGTCTGGCTCTTCTCACCTCCCCCTTCTTTTCTTTTCTGTCTGTTTTTTGCACTTTTATTCCCTTGGCTTCTTGTCTATTGCACTTTCAGTCCATTGTTTTTGTCTATTCTTTTTTTTTTTTTTTTTTTTTTTTTTTGGTCTCCACTTTTTTTTTCTTTATACAGTTTGTAGCTGATGTGATGTGGCTTTTTTTTCTCTGTTTCTTTTGGACCGATGTGTGTGCGTAGAGCTGTATATGAAAACCTAGGCACTCACGTAAAATGTTTTTTAATTTTAATGTGCATAAAATATGTACTTTTCAGAGGGAGAGCGGAGTGTGTGTGTGTTACATACATAAGTGCACAAACACACACATGCAGAAATCAGAGCTTTAAAATGATACATGGTGTATTTATGTATTTGTATGTATATATTTATATATATGGTGTGTGTGTGTATGTGATATATATATATATATATATATATATATTATATATATATATATATATATATATATATATGTATGTATATATAATTCTTGATACACCTGGCAGGTGTTTAATTTTTAACAACCAAAATTTACTATAAACTATTACTGGTGTACTATTTGAAGCGTCAGGACTGATGTTTGCAATTATATGTCTTCAGTGCATTTTGGATTCATCCATGCATTCTCCTGAATCAATATTTTAATCAACCAATCATAAACATCTGATGTCATTAGCGAGTGTCTATCAAACGCACCTTGATACTTTTTTTTAATCTTTCTTCCTACTGGTAAATCAAAATGCAATATTATAAATGTATTTGTTAAATAAAAAACATGAAATACTTAAATGACATATGTAATACATTACATGCTGTATTGAACAGTTGCATACAACATGTATGTGGAGTTTAATTAATGTGAGCATTTCTTTTGCCTTCATGACAAAAAAAGAGACGTGTGTCTGTGTGTGCATAAAATATATAAAAGGTTGTCATTTAATTAAATAAACGTGACACCTGTTTTACAGTTAGAATGTTGGTCTTTTGCGGTTCTACAGGTTCACTATTTCAAAGCATTTTACGTTCAACTGTTTATTGGTAATTGTTTATGCTTTACTGTCTACATTTATTATTGTTTATTTTAGGTCATCATTTTATGATAATATATCAAATAAATGTATCATATATAAAATTAAATTAATTTATTATATATAATATATTCATAATAAATACATATTATAAAAATAAGTGAGATGACATCATGTTTATGATTGGTTCTGTAAGGAATCCCACTGAGTGTAAGTAGAACCCAAAGGTGCAGTTTATTTATACAGTGACAAACCAACTAATGGAAACTCTCGGCAAAACAATAAACATAAAATAAAATAAAATAAAAAATAAAATAAAATAAACTTAACTTAACTTAACTTAACTTAACTTAACTTAACTTAACTTAACTTAGCTTAGCTTAGCTTAGCTTACTTGACTTAAACACTTGGCATAAATATAAACAGCAAACATAAACTTGAATAAAAAAAAACGTAACTTGACTTAGTTTGACAAACAGAGTCACGACAATGGTACAGGGACACGACCAAAATTCACAACAAAGACAAAGGAAAACACAAGGGCTATATATACAAGACCAACCAATAGGAACACGACACACGGGCAAAGGGATCACATGACAAGGAGCACATGAGGAACAAGGATCATGTGACAAAACAGGAATTAAACAATGACATGAAGAAAGAACATGAACTCAAACAAAAATAAACATAAAACAAGAAACATAAACATGCAACATAAACATAAACAACACAACATAAACAAAGCATGAACTTAACATGAACAAGAGACATAAACATAATAAACATAAACAAAATGTAAAGAAAACATGAACAAAACATGAAACAAGATCAAACATAAAATATAAATCGTCCTACTTGGCAAAATCACGTTCACCTGCTAGAAAGACATCACTATGTATGATGTCCTGCTTGTACATAAAACTAAATTTGTTGAGTTAAAGTGTAAATCCCAGAGTAATGCAAATCTCTGCTATTATCTGTATGTTGAATAGATGTCGTCGCTGTGTGAACAATCTCAGAACTAGTCTATGTCACGAGGCACTTTACTGAAAATATTATATAATGGTAGTCATATTAAAAACAATCATTTATATAGTACCGACTAAGATAAAGTGGAGATAAGATGCTGGAAGCTTGCCAGAGTTGGCAAACTAAACTAATTAAAAGTGATTTAATGGTTTATTCTGTGATGAAAAGTTTTTAGCAGTTTTGCAAGGAGTTTCCAGAGTTAGCACATTCCACCTGTCTGGGACAAAAAAAAGCAACACTATTTGCTTTCTCATACATTTGTATAAGTAACAACTGATTGATGTTGTATTGAATCACTTTTAATTATTTTGATTATTTAATATAGGTTTTATTAAAATTGGCTTCATCATACGTATATTTTGACAATTTTGGCGCAGGATCATTATTACGCTATAAAATAAAATCGCTTGTTTGGATCGATACTGTACTGATTAAGCACTAAATAAATATCGGTTCTGCATATCGATTATCAGTCACACAAACATATAAATAATTTCTATCAGAATTGGTTCAAAATGAATCTATATTGTTTAATCGCTATGTATGTATGTGATAACATGGAACAGGAAGTTACTTATTATTAAATGCACTATTAGACTATTAGAAAATAATCAACAATTGAAAATACTTATTATATTATATAAATATACAGTCATGGCCAAAAAAAATGCAAAACTCCTGTCTTTACATTTCTGTCTCTACATTTTTTTGTTTGCATTAGAACAACACAAAAAAACAGAGATGACAAGTGAAATCTGATACAATTCCATACAGACAAAAAAAAATGCACTGGACAAAATTATTGGCACCCTTAACTTAATATTTGGTAGCACCCACTTTTAAAAAAAATGAAATCAATCGCTTCATGTAATTACGAATGACTTTCTTACACCCCTCTACTAGAATTCTGGACCACTTTTCTTTTGCAAACTGCTCCAGGTCAACCAGATTTGAAGGATGATCTTTCCACGAGTGTTCCATGGGATTCAGATCTGAACTCATTGCTGGCCATTTCAGAACTTTCCAGTGCTTTGTTTGTAACCATTTCTGAGTGTTTTTTAAAGTGTTTGGGGTCATCGTCCTGCTGTTAGACCTACACCCTGTGGTGGATTTGCAGCTTTCTGACACTAGTCACTATGTTGCGCCACAAACTCTTTGGTAATCACACATTCAGGGCATCCAGTGCCAGAAGCAGCAAAGCAACCTCAAAACATCTTTGAACCTCCACCATGTTTGACCTTCTTTGAAGGCTTCCTTTTTTTGTAAACAGTGCCATGATGTCCTTTACCAAAAAGCTCGAATTTTGTCTCATTTGTCCACAGTACGTTCTTTTAAAGGGGTTGCGGTTATGTCACATACGTTTTGGCAAACTACAGTCTTGCATTTTTATGCCTTTGTGTCCTCCTGGGTCTCCTACCATAGCCTCCCTTTTCATTCAGACGGCGACGTATAGTGCGAGTTGACACTGTTGTACCCTGTGTCTGCAGATCAGCTTGAATTTGTTTGGAGGTTAATTGGGGTTCTTTATCCACCATTAAAACAATCCTTCTTTGTAATTTTTCATTAATTTTGCTCTTCTATTCACGTCCAAGGAGGTTAGCTACAGTGCTATGGCCTATAAACCTCTTGATATTGCGCACAGTGGACACAGGAACATTAAGATCTGTGCAGACGGACTGAGATTGTCCATGTATTTCCACAATTTTCTCTCTCAAATCCTCAGACAACTCTTTACACTTCTTTCTTTTCTCAATGCTCAGTGTGACACACAACACAAAGGTTGCGTCGACTTTTCCCCATTTTAACTGGTTGTAAATGTGATTACTATTATGTCCACGCCTGTCAGTTGCTACAGGTGTGTCTAAATACAAATTACGGTAGCATCACATGCCGTGAGGAAGAAGTCGCAGACGAGGAATTATACATACTGCAGTAATCAGTTTTATTAAGTTTTATTAACAGTGGACATTTTAACAATGATGTCAGGAAACAGGCAGAAGTTGGCAACAGGTAATCAGAAATAGACCAAGCAAACAAGTAACTAGGCAAGATCTCAAAATCGAACAACAAGCTTAAGTCAGAAACCTGGAAGTTTCGCAAGTCTCATTGTAGAACAATACTTCGCAATGTGCCTAGCTAGCGGCTAGCTTAAACAGCGAGCTAGTCGAAAGTGACACCGGAAGTACTGTGAATATGCACTGTACACTGGTAACGGTGCCCTCTGGTGGTGGGAGAGGGGAGTCGTGACACAATTACTTTTTACAATTTTGATAAGGTGCCAATAATTTTGTCCAGTTCATTTTGTGTGACTTTTTATCAAGTTTTATCAAGCTTTTCTTCTCTGGTTTTTTTTTTCTGTTGTTAAATTGCAAATAAAAACATATATACTGTATATATAGCAGAATAGAATTATTCATATGTATAACAGAATAGAATTATTCATATATATATAATTGCAATTAATCAAAACAATAAACATGATAAACACACTTTAAACAGCATATACAATCTATTACAACTAAGCAATTATTGTCGATAAGCCTAACAGTGGCTTACCAAAGGCCTGGGATCAGTACCACAAATCCGGAACCAAATCATTGTGTCCGTTTATTTAGCGCTTAGAAATATATATTTTTTAAATCAACCATATATCGAATAATCTAACAGTCTGGAGCGAACTGCCAATGGTGTATAAATACTATCCATGTATCAGCTGCTCATTTAGTCAGCAATCCATCTGTTAAATTGTTACACACTTGATCTTTTCTCTAAAGCGCCATTCCTTATTCAGTTCCAACTTTTTTCATGGCGTGATATAAAAAGGAAAACCGGACAAACTAGATGAATCAAAAAAAGAGAGAAAAAAATGTCCAGCAGCCTTCTTTTCCCACATTTTTTATCGTCACAGTTGTCCTTTGTGTTTGCATTGGCCAGGCTACAGTAAAATTGAGAAATGTTACAGAAATTATAAACTGTCTCTCTGCCAGGCTGCTGGGGAGATATGAAGAGTGTTTCAAATGGGAGAGAGCACTCTTCTCTTCAATGAGACAACATCAGGGCCTTTGGGATGACCGGAGAGAGAAGAAATTCATCAGGGAAGAGAAGTGAAGCAATATTTACAAGATAGTTTTCTCAGTCCAGCACATTGTCTTTCTCTTAGGGAATACTTCACATTTAGAGAGTATTTGCAAGTTGTGTTGTTGAATGAAATATTTTTCTGTTCTAAGTCGAGTTTAGACTTCTTAACATCCAATTTCAGTTAGTAGTGTTTTCGCTAGATGGTAAACGTTTTGCCAACTGAACACAGACTAGCAACAATGTTTATTAATGTTACATTTATGAATGCAAATAAGACTCTGTTCGATTATATATGCCTGAAATTCCATGTAATGTAAAAAATGAAAACTTTAAAATGAAATCTTAGATTTAAATTTACTTTCAATACAATTTGTTAAAAAATTATGTGTTTATGCTTTAAACAAGCTAATAATAATAATGCTAATAATAATAATAATCAATATAATAGGTAGATTAAAAAGTGTTATTTTATCCGGTCAACATAAGTGAAACCAAATTTTTTAAAAATCCATTAACTTTTCTATTTATGCTTAAACACCCAAATACATTTTACCGCACACACACACACACACACACACATCTATTTTTGGTCATGAAGGCGAGGGAAATGTTCACACATTAGCTAAACTGCACATACAAGTTTTATGCAATTTTTCAGTACACTATTAAATATATTTCATATATGTCATTCAAGTATTTTATGTTTTTTTATCTAATAAATACATTTATAATATTACATTTTGGTTTAAAAAAAAAAAAAGATAAAAAACTGGATTGAGGCGGATTTGGTCAACCCACACTGATGACATCAGATGGTTATGATTGGTTGATTGCAATGTTGAGCCAGGATTAACAAATACAAATACAAATATCCTAGAGCATCTTTTTTTACCTACTTTATAGTAGGCTTATATTTGCTTCTACAGCTTAGTATGATTGCGCCAAGTGTGTACAACCAAAATGACTAATTAATTCAAGATAATCTGGTGGACATGATTGTTCAAAAGCAAGTAAAGTACCATTCCAAGGACATTTCCAGAAATACGGTTTAAGAGATTTAGTTAAGCAACATGTACAATATCATTGTTACTTAGCAAATACAAGTTAAAACACAAAACATGCTAGCCTTCCCTTCAAGTTAAAGTGTGCGGTGCTAATCCTGTGTTAGCCCTGTGCTTAACCTTTATCTTGTAATCAATGTCATGACCCTCATTTCTTTGCTAGGCTAAGCAGAACAGCAGTGCACTCTGTGAGGGGGTTGAGGAAGACTGCTTCTTATTTCAGACCTCAGAGTGGAGTCCTGTGGATTCTAACCAGAGTGCCAAGTGTTAAAGCAAACACTGCCTTCATATGATGTTGTTCAGCTATTACCTTTTGAAGATTTGTTACAAATTTAGGCACAGTTATGTTTTTATAATTGAACAAAATACAGATATAAATACATATATCTTTCACACTTATAAGTATGTTTACCAGCCATGAACAGGACAGTTTACGGACCTCATAAAAAAATAAACTGGGATGAAAAGAACTCTGGCTTGCTGAACCACCAAATATCCTATAAAACCTTTGATATAAATTCAGTGCTGAAATTCAGTCTCTGCCAACCTGAAATCTGACATTACAAAGAAAATTTGTTGGGAAAAAAAAGCAAATTCCTAAATGAAAGAAACCAGTGCATTCACTGAAATACATTTGGAGTGAGTCAGCTATGGTTTGGGTTTAATAGAGGTATTTGGAGGAGTAAGTAATGCTGAAAAAACGCAGCGTTTAATGAGCTGGCTTACCTTGAGATCACAGTGCAGTTCTGTACCACTGCAGATTCTGTTGTTGTGATTAGGAAGGAATGCCTTTTGCTGACAGGTGTTTTAGAAGAATTTGTTGTGGTGTGTACAACAATGTTGCCTACACCTCATTCCCAAAAAATGCATTGTTATTTGAAAATATGTCTGTTTGGTATATCATGCAAGGACAGCTGGTAAACAGATTTCGAGTGCACAGTCTTTCAAAAGATAAAAAGACGGCAGTGTTACATTTGCATATTGGCATTCGTATGTTAACATGAATCTACCGTCAACTAATGTCAAAAGACGTAGGATTATTACAGCACCAGCAACAGCTGGAAGAAAATGACACAGAACCGAACAAACAAGCAAGGCAGGGGCTGATTTCTTTGTAGCCCAGACTGTTCACATTTTGTTAACATTACCATTAGGATTGAATGAAGATTGTATGTAAATTACAAACATTATTCATGTAAAATATAGAACATTATGCCTCCAGCTTTTACACTGTAACTATGTTTAATAGGTTGCCTCACATTATTTATGTCATACACCGATGAGGCCTTGCTTTACAATTTACTGCCTAATCCTTTCTTGCTCACTCACCATTGCTGTTGTCATACCCCATCCAGTTTTCATTCCCATCACTAAACCAACAACTTTTCAGAATTTTGATTGTAAAGCTTTAAAACCATATACCGGTTCTGCTGGAAGATACATTATAATATTGTCGATTCGTTTCATCCAAGTGTAGAAACCACTGTGAAGGCAACTAATCCATATGTAGTCTCCTGTTTTTCTGCCCAGAAACTCTACAATAAAGATAAACACTATATTAGTATGTCAAAACTTTTTTGGACCAAAATACAACAAATCTCATTTTCTCCCTGCACCTGGACTTCTTGTTTCACAATAGCTGTACTGTAAGTAGCACAACATTTAGCTGGAAAATAAATAAATAAGGATAAACAGCAGCTTGCCCAACACGTTTTTTTCCCTCATTCTCCGCAGTACATGCAGGAGTAATGAGGGGCTACCTGTAATTACATCCAGCTGCTGTCTTTCCTGACGAACGCTAATTGCCAGTAATGATTTTGGAGTGCAGTAAAAAAAATGCAGACTGGGAACTGGAACAGTGGTGGGAGCCCTTTTACCGCAGAGGGAACACCGTTAATCTCTACCGCTGACTTATGAAGAAACCTGTTCTCACCTGTTTGCCTTCACTTCATAAGCTGATAACTAGTTTATTGGTTTCCTAAGACTCAGATGGAGTGTAAAGGTCAACACAGAATCTGAAGGCCCTTTGAGAGCTAGTGCTAGTGAGGAAAGAACGGAAACAGGGGATCACTTAAATCACGGTTGAGGATACTAATGACGTTGTAATTAGGTGGTAATTAATAAATTGTGGCGCTGCAATTGGTAAATCAGCCATGATGCAAGAATATTATGCAGTCAAATAAAATATTAAAAGGTTTAGGATGTGATTGGTAGGCAGCAGAGATAATAAATTAGACCGAATTATACCTAAAATAATTTTAGGTCTAATTTCAAACTGCTTATATACAGTTTACGTGTTTGAAATGACAGACATGGTGTGTAACCCGGGAGCTATAATAAGGGTTTAATTACTACCGGTAACAGAGTGTTGCATGTATTGTCATTTTCCATATTCTCAACACATGAATGGTATTTAGCTAAATAGCTTAATCAAATATTAAGGACTTAGAGAAAAAAAAAAACTATGTAGATACATGGAATTCCCAAAAAACAAACCTGTATACAACTTTATATCATCACAACAACAGAACAAGATATCCAGTACGAGAAAACTGGCTATTCTCTTTATCCCCAGTCTTATCAATTATTCTCTGCAGATCCTTAGCTTTCAAAAAGAGTTCAAGCAAACAGATACTACTGAAAACATTGATTTGGCTTGAAATCATTTTAACAACAGCCTCTGTAGCAATATCATGGCTTTCTCAGAATTGCTTTGCACGGCATCATTACGGCCATGTCCTCACTTTATAGACTGTTTATTGGGTTGATGATTAAACACATTAAGAGTTCAAATTAATAAAGAGAGTTCAATGTGTAGTTCATCTCACCCCAGGTTCTCTATCACACCATCGTCTTTCTGAAGAAAGACTTTCTGAGGACCGGGTTGCAACAAAGCACTTGACTATAATTGTTGGCAAATATTGTGCCAGTGTCCTCACACTGATGCCGACCGTGGGAAGCTTGGTTAAACAGTAACACTGAGCAAAGTGAAGCAAACCGCAAAGGGTTAGATAGATATGTAATAAAACAACGCAGTGAAAAATAGTCATAGTCACCTCTCTATCCACACCTTCCTTACATACACTTCATTTTGATGAAACTCTTTTCGTGTATGGTTGTGCATGTGTGTGTAATCTTTGAACGTCAAAAGTTGTGGGTAGTTTAGAGAATAATATCCTGAAAACTGGCTTATCTTATCTGATTAGATACGCATTTCAAAGGTTCCCATGTTTATTGTTGTGTGTACAGAGAGTGGGTGTTTATAGTGGGATAATTGCTGAGGCAACACCCTGCTTATACTTTTACTAAAGATTAGGCTTAAACTGATGGGAAAAAATGCTGGAAGTTATTATTGGTCAACATTTTTTTAAATTGTTGAAAGAATTATGTCTTAAACTATCACATACGTATAGCGATGATAAAGGGGGTCTGTTGCTTATCAGTTTTTGCTGCAGCTTATCAAACATAAAGTAATATAACTTGCTTATGAAAGGCAATAATATGCATTTAAAATATCTGGCCAAAGGTTTATGGAAGGATGGTATTGGTTTCAGTTATCTTATGTTTTGCAATCGCTGTAGCTATATATAAATATTAAAATATATATATTTATATTTATATCACTTTTAAATTCCATTTTGATATTTTTTAATACTGTGTATGACTGTGTGTGACAAATAAAATTTGAATTTGAAGGTCATCACTGCTAGAGACTATGAAAGACACAAGTCCTCACATTTAGCTTGAGAGCCTTTTAGAATAAGCTGGAGTCTGTGGCAGGGAATAGAGATGTCTGAATTACCCTTTTCGTTGTCTCAGGTCTCTCGGTGGAGAGAAAATGCATAAATAAATAGTTAATTGGCAAGAAAAATCATATGGCGTAAAAAAACATCTTAATCATAACAAAAATAATACCTGATAATAGTGACCAGGGAAAATTATCCTGTGGGAATACGAATTTAAAATTCTGAATTCGTAACAACGATGTGGTTTCTTATTGGAAGTCCTCTGCTGTCCAATAAGCACATACAGGGTGAGACTGGGGAAAATTTATGACATACAACTTTTAATAAAGCAAGTTTGTGAATAAGCAACCCCTTGTTTCGGATTGTTCTGGTTTAAAGATGATGTAATTTGTGCCTTTCATGTCTCCTCAGTTGTGCAGTGCAAACAACACTTAGATGATAATCTTATTCCCTGTGCTTTAGTTTGCTAAGAGAAAACAAATAGCACATGGGCATGAGCACAGATGAGAAAAAAATTAAAATACAGATGAACTAAAATAATGACATATAATACATATAAATATAGAAATAAATTATTATTATAATTTAAAGGGAAAATTCCTGGAGAATAAGGAAATTGAGACGTTGCTGCCAAGTCGTCCCTGTCATCACCCAAGCACGAAGCAAAAGCAATTAAACAAGTAGGATGTCAGTGGGGATTGTTGCTACAATCCGAGTGAGGCAGAAGGACTGCTGACCAGGGGGCCATGGCTATTAGTGGGGGTGCAGGGTAATTGGCGTGACAGACTGAAATCATTAACACATTGCTTAAATTTGTTTTGTGAGACCTGCCTGTTCATTTTCTTAGCAAGTCAGTGCCATTCAGTTCAGTTCCGAGGAAAAGAACAGGCCTTTATTTCATACATATGTCCATCAATAAGAACTGGCAAAATTTATCAAAAATAACTTGGATCTAAAACTAATAGAATAATATTTTGTAAATTTCAGACAGTTTATAAAAGGCTTTAAACATTAAATGTTGCATTTATAATAAAGCTGTTGGGGAAATGTTCATATACTATGTAAACTCCTGATTTTTCAAAAAAAAATTTATAAAGAAACGTCTCCTGGTTACGTATGTAACCATGGTCCCCCTAGGAAACGAGATGCTGCGTTGAAACACTTCGATTACCTTTGGCCTAAAGCATTTGTGCAATGCGTCCAATCAAAAAGCATTATGTCACAGACAGGTGATGTCATTCACCAGGAAGAAATACTATATAAACATATACTGCGATAAGTTCACATTGCTCATACATCCAGAACAGTTGATTAGCTTCTCCACTGGGAAGCTCTGTGGACGTACATACCCAGTGCTCAAGCACAAAAAGTTCCTTTTTTATAGGTCTGATTGCTGGAAGGCCGTAAGACAGCAGGAATCAGCCTTCATCCCAGTGTACTTGCTCTAGAACTTCCGGAAACAGCGGACATCAGCGGATATGTTAGACCGCTGCTGCCATTAAGCCCAATAGCCTCTGAAACTGCTTGACAGTGAATGACTGCCCCTCCCTGAATTCCCTTATGGTCAGCAGTGTTGCATTGGCGCGGGCCTGTGTAAATTTGGCCTGCATCATGACCAGGTCCCAGTCATGATGGTCTAAGCTAAAGGGATTCACTCTTAACCCCAGACTCTTGATGTGTGTGAGAATGTAATCTTAATGCCGAATCACTTGTTGTTGCATATCATTAGCAAATTTAAATAGCCTGTTATATGCACACATTCACTACAACGTGTGCAAACTATTTGTTTCATGTTTTTTGCATTAAATAAAAGAATATAAAATTTTTTTTAAAAATGTAGTACACGAAAAAACAGAAAAACAAATGGCACTCATCATTCAAAAAGTGGAATATAGAAAATGTACAGGCTGGCCTGTGCAACTATTTAGTGCAATGTTGCATGTAGGAGGGATCTGATATTTCAAGACTGGTATCATGTTATTTAGAGGATGAAAGCTGGCATATAAATTGGCTACAATCTTGCTATCTGCACACATTAGAGCCAGCACTCATTCAACCGCCGATCTTGTGCCGTTTCTGTACATGTCCAGGTTTAGTCAGTACTTGTATTTGTTAACATTGTGATGTTTCATAGAGTAATAATTGACCGGTTTGCTACGTCTCGACGTACCATGTCCCGTGGACTTTCTAGTGTCATGTGTGCCTCTATTAGACTTCTTCCTAAATACAATTCAGATTTGAATCCAAAAAACCTGGTGGTGCTTTTGGATGGTTATTTGAAATAAATAAAATAAATAGTATTTTTTTCTCTAGTCTACTAGAAGCAATATCTTAATGAGTGCACTAGGGGAAAATCAGCACTTTAAATCCATGTTAGTACCTTTTAACGTATAAATTAGTAGCGTAAGTGTATATCAAATCAAACGTTTTATAAGAAAAAAACATCAGTTAAATGGACATAATTTTAAAATAACCCAGGAGCCTGCTCTTTTACAAACAAGGGTGAAAAAATACAGCAACATTCATTCATTTGACATCTTTATCTATTAACATTTATTTATGAGATTTATTTTTAATTATTCAAGTATCTTAACAATAATAAAAATAACAATAATTAATATATTTCAGCTTTACATGTTGATTAATTCATTAACTACCAAACATGTACTGGTCATTATTCACATGTAAATTCATAAGAGTCATGTCATAGTTAAGATTAGCTTTGTATTAGCTGATTATAAATTCATGCCACAACACATATTTAAATCAGTATTATTTTCTAATCTAATTAATAGATGCAGTGATTAAAGTAACCTAATGATTAATAAATGATGAGATTTATAATAAAGAATCTTTATTTAAATAAAAAAGAAAGCAGTTGGGTGACAGTATGCATGTGTGCATTTAAAGCAGGTGGCTGCATGCAGGGTGGAAGAGATGGGGGGAAGGGGAGTTGGGTTGATGGGCTGCATGCTTTTAGACAGAATTCATCAATTTCTTTTTTATCTCTGCCCAGTAAAGCTGGCCATGTCTTTTGTGAGGGCTCAACCATCAGAGCCTGAATCAGATTGTAGATTAACGTTCCACTGCTCGTTTTCTCAAATCCTTTGCTCAGAGAAGGCAGAAAGAGAGAGAGCATGGCTGTAAACTCTGCATGGACTGGCTCATGCTAATGACCAGGTGTAGGGGGAGAGGTGAGCTTGGGCCCAGTTTGGGTGGGCGTCTCTCTGGAACATCGTGCTGCGCAGACAGATGTGCGTAACCGCATGCTCCTCAACCCCCTCTGTTTGCACTGCCAAAGTAGCGGCCGGCGTTCAAACTGCGCTCATTTATCCCTCTTTGTTCTTTGTTATTTTTGGACAGGCTCATGGACGGGCAAGCTTGAAGGGATAAAAATCAGGGTCTTCATCTCTCCATCTGGTTTGTTCTTTCCATTTTACAAATTTCATGCAATTCTCTGATCGTATAGACAATGGACAAAATAGAGACATTCTTAAAATTTTGAGGGATTTAGGTCACAAAACTTCAGCATGATCCTCAAACATGTAGCAATACTGTAAAAAAGTGGAATTTTTAAAAGAAATGTAGTATATAATAGATTTCTAGAATCGCTTGTTCTTTATTTTCAGTTCCATTATAGTGATTTATCAGTCAAATCACGAAAACGGTAACTGCCTCTACAGTGGAAAGAAATCTCAACTGTCTCACCGAATAGAAGAGAGTTAGGCAGCGTGAGCGAGTGTTGAGTCAGACAGTGGAAATCACCCGCTCTGACTCTTTAGAGCAGCACCTGCCAACACCATGAGGGAGGAAAAGTCAGTTAGCTTAGAGTAAGCACTCTGCTTCCTTTTTTTTTCACATATTACCCTCTGAGGCCAGGCACTGGCTTAACCTGCAGCGTTCGTTTTGTTGTCACTCACAAATACTGAAAAAAAAACAACCCCACCGCTTTCACGTTCCCACAACAAGCTGAGCAAATGACAACTCGTGCTTGTGTCATACAATACGCTCATTGCACAAAAAACAAGTGAAAAAAAAAATCACACTCAGTCCAAAACTTTTTTCATTTTGGCGAGCTCAACCGAGGATGAAGGTCATTGGGGATTTTTAGAGATTTTTTTTTCTCTTTTTTTCAACGCTGCTGCCTGCCGCCCACTTGGTGTGGCCATGCTTTCAGAGTGAGGCAGGCTCGGCCACCTGCTTGCATTGTGGCCGGCAGCTTTGGAGCGCAGCAGGGGGCCCTGCGGGGACGGCCGAGCCCGCAACATGTTCCGGCGAGTTTGTTTGGAAACGGGCGGCCCGGGCCAGAGAGCCGCTCGGGAAGAGGACAGAGCCAAGCACAGCTGACAGACACACACACGCCTACACGCTCACACTCGCACACTTCCACCCGCCTCCTCCATTCTTTACACAAACGCTTGTCATTTTCCTCCTCCTATTTTCCCCCTTCTACTTCTTTTCTCCCTGCAGGGGTCTAAAATCACAGCTTATTTTGGACGTTCTTCAGCGGCCGAACTAAATTTTGGGTCCCGCAGGTGTGACGTCATTACCGATTGCCCAGATGGATTGCAGCAGGTAAATCCTTGGATACTTTTGTCAATATGGTGGAAATGTCTAGAAAGTAAAAGTGGCTACAGGAAACCATATGGAATTCCAGTTTCCATACTTCCCTAGTTTACTATGCTACTGTATTGTACAGTGTTACACCACAGGCCAAAAACAATTATTCCTTTGTTTACAGTTTTATACCACCTGTATTTAACTAAGCAAATAGGTAAAAGCATCCTAATGGATAATCACTGCACGGATGGTTATGTTTCAGCTGGCAACAAGTTTAACCCGAACCCGAAAATGCAGTGAAAAGCTTCTCATTTCTTAAACAAACATGTCAGAAGAAACATCCTGTGGTCATGGAAAAGATGTTAATCTGTTTCAGAAGGGTCAAATTATTGGCATGCATCTAGCAAAGAAAACATCTAAGGAGATTGCTAAAACTACTAAAATTGTGTTAAGAACCATCCAACACATTATTAAAAACTTGAAGGATAATCAGAAACCTTCGCATTATTAAAAACCTTCAGGATAATCAAGAAAGAAATGTGGTCCAAAAAAAATCTTGAATGATCATGATCAGTGATCACTTAAACATTATCTGTGGAGTAATCGGATGCTATTGGTTAGGAAGCATAAAGATTGAACTCTGGAGCAATAGAAGATGGTTATGTGGTCTGATGAGTCCAGAGTTAACCTGTTCCAGAGTAATGGGCACATGAGGTTAAGAAAAGAGGTGGATGAAGTGATGCACCCATTATGCCTAGTGACTACCTGAAAATACTGAGTGACAGGTTATTTCATCAATTAATTTTTTCTTCCCTGAAGGCACGGACACATTCCAACATGACAATGCCAGAATTAATCTGGCTCAAATTGTAAAAGAGTTTTTCAGGAAGCATGAGACATCATTTTCACAAATGGATTGGCCACCACAGAGTCCAGACCTTAACCCCATTGAGAACCACATCTATGGGATGTGCTGGAAAAGACTTTGGAAAGACTCTCCCATCATCAATACAAGATGTTGGGTAAAAATTTATAGAAGACATAAACATAGACATCCATAGAGAATAAAAATATGATCTCAGCGGGTTGTGTTTTTTACATGCCATGCCGGTGGTTCCTGGCAGACTGATTTTTTAAAATTTAGTAGCTTTTAAAGTTTACACAGAAAATTAAAAAAGCCCTGTTAATTCAGATGAGAATTTTTAGAGCTGACAAAATCCATGGAAAATCGAAATTACCTCTCTGTACAACCATGGTGAGCAGGAAAGCATCTCCGAATGTACAAAATCAGGCAAAAGGGCTAAAATAGCAGAATTGTGCCCCAGGTTTACTCCTGTACGCCAAAAAGAGGCATTTTAGTCTACAATGAACAGAACCAAACTGCCAGCCTGAAAAATACAACCATTTTTTTCTCCATCTTTAACTGTCTGCTTTCAGTCCTGGTTGTGGTTGGAGCATAGCCATATCAATGTGTGACATGTTGCAGCTTTTTCTCACTTCGGTCATAAAGGCTTTTCTGCTTTAACAAGACATTTCCACCCACAGAGCTGTTACACACTGATGTGTTCTTAATTCAATTCAATTTTATTCATATTTGTATTAATTGACATTTTTAACATTGGACACTTCCACAAAGCAGCATTACATTAATTTATGAATTCAACATTTTTATTGTAATAAGTTTAGCGTTAATGAGCAATAAAAATAGACTTTGGAGTCCAAATTTATTCTGTTCCAGAGTGATAGGTGCATCAGTGTAATAAGAAAGATGGTGAAGTGATGCACCCGTCATGCCTAGTGCCTACTGTACAAGTCTGTGGGGGCAGTATTATGATCTGGGGTTGCTGCAGTTGGTCAGGTTAAGCAATATTGTGTGTCCAAAGAATGAAGTCAGCTGACTACTTGTCAATATACTGAACTACCAGGTTGTTCCTTCAATAGATTTTTTTCTTTTCTGATGGTATGGGCATATTCCAGGATGAGAATGGCAGAATTAATCGGACTTAAATTGAGTGGTTTGGGAAGCATCAGACATCATTTTCACACATGGATTGGATTTGTTTCGTTCCGTACTCATGTCTAAACATTAGTTAAACATCCCGGCTTGTTACTGTGCGAATCAATTTGCAGATAATAAAATGTCAGCTTAAAAAAGGAAGAGTGCAGAGTGAATATATCAACTGCGTGCTCCCATCAGATCTTCACCCATACTGTGACCTTGAAACAGAAACTTTCCATGCTGCATTACACAACATATGGCAATGATAACACTTTCATTCTGCCTCGAATGTCAGCACTGATAACTTGCTGATAGTCATTTATAGTTAAAGGTTTTATTTATGAAATATTTTCTCTCATATGATGTCAGGTGTTGCAAGTTTTCTTAGCACAGGATGTACCGGTGGCTAGAATTCTTTGCCCCTAGCAAGGCTGGTTTCTTTAACATCTCTTCCCCTTTTACAGAGAGAGGAACAGCACAGCATGACTCAAACAACAAGACAAAAAAAACTGCAATTTTCCATCAGCAAAAGAGCTTCACTCTGTGTGGGTTTGAAAACATACACACATACACACACCACACACCCCTCCTTTCCCACATGTCTACCTTCACACACAAATCTTATTGTGATTTGAGCATTTTCACCAGTTTGGGTGTCAAAATGACAAAGTCAGTGAGACATAGAAGGTGAGACGGATCAAGACAAAGAAAGAGAGACCTCAGGGGGAAAACACCTGGGCAGCAAAGACACGGGCCACAGAAGATAAAAGTGAGTTGGAGCAGCTTTTTAAAAAACCTCTTCAAAGCCCTAACGGGGCGCGAGAATGTCTCCCGGAAGACGGTTCTCACAAGCTATATCTGACGCAGCATGCTTCCGGAGTGTGCTGCACAACTTTCTGCTTCTTCAGTTCTTTCCACTTCCTTCACCTTTTACTTACTTACATTTCTCTGCAGTCAAGGAAATAACCTGGTTTTTTTTGCTCTTAATAAAAGAGCTGCCTAGTTTCTGAAATAAACAGAGAACACATACAAGCCTACTGTAGTATGAGCAAAAGCTGAATAGAGTTTTAAATTGATGGATTTTATTCAACAGATCATTTTGTAAGACCTCATTATAAATATATAGGATCATAAAAATACTGCATTGATAAAGGTGCAGGTCTTTAAGCTACAGCGGCAATAAATTGTACTATAAAAAAAAGAGACGCTACATGCCTTTTTCTTTGTGTTTTTTTTTAAGTAGCATTCTGGGCTTCCAGTCCACACAAACACACACAACACATTGCAGTAATAACTAAGCTGATAAACATGTGTGAAATATAAGTATTTAGTACTTTTATTTACTAGTATTTACTTACTTTTTTTTTAGCATTTAGTACTTGTTCATCCTGGTTTTTCATTCTGATCAGAAAAAGTCTTGCATTTTACCTCAACAGAAGAAAAGTAATGTTTTAACCCGTCGGACTTGCCATCACTCTGAATCCTGCAGTACGGAACATCATTCAGACTACCCATAATCATACTACATAGAAAAGTCGGGAAGTACATGCATAATGTGTGACTCTGCATGCTTGTGTGTGAACAATTGCACTACTCCCTGCCTCTGATTGACATGATGGAAATGAACGCTAACTAAACCAATCATCATCAGATAAATGGTTGTCTCCCACCTCCAACAAACACACACACACACACACATAAAGTACATACACATATAGTCATGTGTGAGAAAAGGTGCTATGCATGTGCTATAGCTGAGAGAGACAGTACTCGGATGAACACTGCTTCAGTGAGCTTAATTATAATATTAATATTAAAATAGTGACACATTTTATTCATTTGATAACTTATTACTGAAAAAAAGTAAAACACTGTTAGTAACAACGTTTATTTATAATAATGTTATTCCATCCCTGCATTTATCTGCCCCATGGACCCCACTGTATAGGAGACCCATTTTCGCTAATGTATACAAGCTTGTGTTTATATACATAATCCAAAATCATATACCACACTTCATAGAAGAGATGAATACTGGATAAATGCTTAACTGAAGTCTTAACTGGATCAATCACTAGTTATAAAGCCTATCAAAATGTAATACGTTTTAAATTAAGTGGTGATTTAGAGTAAAAAAACAACAGATAATGTTTAATGTTTGAAATCAAAGATGGATATTTGTATTTGATGATTTTTCTGGAAAGTTTCTTTTTTAGTTGTCCTTTACTGAAACCAAATCAAATCCTGACACAGCTTACAATATATTTTGCGATAGGTAAAGCCAACAAAGGTATAGCCTGCTGTAAAGGTGTTTGTCAAGACATATAATATACTATTGTTAATGTGGTATCAAATGTAGCCAGAAAATTGCTTTAGGTGAGACGTTAAAAATCTGATTCAACATAAAAATGTAGACATATACTGACAGAAAAAGATTTGGTTACCCAGCGCATATAAGCCATGATCTATTGATTAAAGCTGTTTAACACCTAAATTTTTCTCTTAGGCCATGGGTGCGTGTGTCTTTTGTGTGTGTGTGTTTGAAGTAACCATTTACAAACCTCGATAGATTAACATTATTTACCATATATCACATATCTAAAAAAAAATTTTTTAAATAGTCTGGACACTTAGTGAGCCACCCAAAGGCAACACCGGCAAAAAACCTGGGAAAATAAAAGGGGAACAATCTTATTTTGAGAAGATCTAGATCTCTGTATAGGTGACACTAGCATAACTATAAAAGATTTATAACTATGCAGACAAAAAGTGTAATCATGTAACCAAAGATTTTATTTATTTTATTAATATTATTATTTATGGTTTCAACAAGAACTTCCAGAAAGCTGATTTACTTTTTAAGTAGTTTCATTACATAAAAACGTAATTTAATTATTTATCTGAATCACCTCTAAGTACTCAAGGATCCTGTCTCAGTCCCCGCAGACCCCAGTCAGTAATCTCTGCCAAAAACACATTTACCCACAGACACACAAAAGCTAAGCTTGTTTAATGCTGAATCTACTTTTGTTCTAAGGTGAAGAAGCTCTATAGAATGGGGGCTGGGAACTAATGTGTGTTATTGCAATTTTGTTTTGTCTCTTTCTGCATCCAGAAGCAGCCATGTGAGCCAATTATTGTGCAATCGACTTTTGTTTATTTTTCCCAGCTGCTAAAATTATTACTAAAATGTCAGTAAGATGCAACATTTCCTGTGAAATTCCTGACAGTAATCACTTCTCCTCCCAGCGCCACACTGCCTAACACGAACGCACTGCCAAGGAGTCCGTCCCCATGCTTCTCACCCGGCTTTCTTCATCTCTTTTATTGAATTCTCCTTCCAAACCCAATCACGGTAAACATATGCACTGCATCACTCTCTTATTGAGTGACTGTGCCTCCTGGCACGTTTGGTAATAATAAACCTTCATGACGTTGTGTGTTGCAGTGAGCACGGAGACTTGGGGTTTAGTTGCATCCTCATGGGGTTGAGCGCCCACACACCTCTCATCTTGTTTTTCTTTTCCCGTTTCTCTATTTTCATTCCTTAAAAGTTGTTAAATTCTACTTTATTTAATTGACTTTGCAATGATATTGCTAAGAATCCGCTACAGAGTACAGCAGAGAACGTTTTCAGGCATCCATCATCCGTCGGGCAAGTGATGGAGAGATGCAATGTGGGTGTAATTATAACCAGTAGGAAAAACAGACTTTAGAACAGATCATAAGCCGATGAGATGTTCTGGTGTTCAACTTGAAATTGAAAATCCAACTTTAATTGAAAATCATATTATTTCTCTTTGCAGGTGTGTATTTCTGAAAAAGCATAGTCAAACTTTATATCCACATGAACTGAGTTTAATTAAAGCAGGCAGATTACCAAACACCCTTAAGACTGGTAAAAAAAAAAAAAAAGCACAGTAACCTACACAGCAGAAGTACACATACACAAATACACACACACAAACCTGGTTAACTAGCAGGAAAAAGGTATTATAGCATTCGGACCCTCACAACCTAAATGCCTAACAGTTTCTTCCCTTAAGCCATCAGGCTACTTAACAATCAGAACTAAATTACCCTCAACTGACACACACAGTCACTACTTTAAACTCATACTGACACAGACTCACTAAATACTTAACATTCTGTTTAAGCGCGGGAACTTTAATGCTGGTTTGCACAATATAACAACTGTGAACTCGAGGAGAAGGTCTAACAACACAAACAGATATTCCAGAGATTGTGTGCCCGCTGCCTTGTTAGTCTGTGTGATTATTAAAAAAAGCTGGTGTGCTGTTTGATCTGCAGAACAGATAGTACTCTCTTGCCATCACACCCACTTGTGTACCATAAAGAGAATTATTCATTGTTTTGCATCAAAAACAACAAAAGTGTTTCAGCTCAAAGGGCATCTTTTTTCCCAGTAAATTTAACGTTCATTTGGATCCAAACTCATTGATGATTTGCACTTGATTCATTTAATTGGTAGGACACTTACAGGAATAAACAAAAATAGCAGGATGTTTCAAAGAAGATTAATTTTTTTTTTGTAAAATCTTGTCAAATCATGCTCTTCTCATTTTCAGAAAAAAGTCCCAAATTGGCAGTTTAATTTACTTGTTTTTATATAAAAATATTTACTGTTTTTTTTTTTTTTACATTTGCAGCATTTGACAGACACCCTTATCCAGAGCGACTTACAGTTACCTCTTTTATACAACTGAGAGTTAAGGACCTTGCTCAGGGGCCCAGCAGTGATGCCTTGGTGGAGCTGGGAATCAAACCCACAATCTTCAAGTTAGTAGTCCAACACCTTAATCATGAGCCACCACTTCCCCACTTCACTTTTTTTCATTGAGAAAGATTTAAATTGTGAATATCTGTAATAATATAATTAGATAGATAGATAGATAGATAGATAGATAGATAGATAGATAGATAGATAGATAGATAGATATCTGTAGACTATAAATGACACTTTAATACATCACTCTTTTAAGTGTCTAAAAATGTTTTTGGTTTTACTGGCTTGTGACCTTCATATACACTACTACCAATCATCAAGTCTGTTAGCAGGGCAGATGATTGCATTTTTTCTAACAAAGAAGGCAAACTTTCTTCAAACTAAATATGTTAATTCAAGCATTATTCTACCAACCCCAGAACTGGCTGAAGTTTTCTAAAGCTGTTCATTTATTTCATTTTAGATTCTGGTTATACCTTGGTCCAAGCTACGACAAGCACATAAATCATTCAGTTCAGTGGAGATTGAAGTTAGGGGGGGGAAAGCCTGTGGAGTAGGGAGGCAAAAGATTTCAAAAGAAGATACAGAAATATTGTCTGGTGCAATAAAATCTCTAGCACTTAAAGTTACACTCTGAGAACTTTCGATTGGCAACTGAAGCCTGGAGAGAGAACATCTTGTGATTGAATTTGTGTTTCTTTTTTTTTTTTTTTTGGACTGTCGCCAACCTCTGTTTCTATATCCAAGAAACCAAAAAGAAAAGTTGTCTAAACCTGGTAGACAGCAGAAAATGTGTGAACTGACAGGTATTCCATAGGCTGCCAAAATCAGCTGTCTGAATCTTCTGTCATCACAAGATCTTCCTTAAATAATTCAGTGAGGTGATATGCAGTGACACTTTCCCTGACACGTTCGGAATAAAGTCGGGTACTTTGACTAAACTTTTTTTTTTTTTAAACCAATATACATTAAACTGTTCCAAATTATGTGATAACATGGTTAATTCTGCAGGTATCCATTAGTGCAAGGACAATCTTGCTAAAAAAAAAAGTTGAAGAGTATTATATAACTAATAACCTCAAACAGGTTAACACAAGGCAAAGCAGATAGTTTTGGCAGCGTCCTTGCTTCAATCCTGAGCTCAGATTACAGCCAGTGTGGGTTTCACATTTGTGTGTGTGTATGTGTGTGTGTGGGTTTCCTCTAGGTTCTCCTGTTTCTTTTCCCCTCAAAAAAGTCAGATGGTCTAAATTGCTTATAGGCGTGAATAAGGGAGTAAATTTGTACGTGTGTCCTTTTATGTTTGTGTAACCGGGGTACTTTTCTGGGCTGTAATTTGTAACGTCTCTAAATATTCCATGAGTTAACAGTGGAAGCAGATCGACGCTTCTAACCTGAATAGCAATTTTTAGAAGGTGCGGGTACAAGGAAAAATACTCAAATCACACAGTTAACTATCTGACTATTTTTAATTAGATATTTGATGCATTGGTTTTTGATAAAGCTGCCTGTGATAGTAAAGAAACAGTGATGGTGAATTTGGAAGGGATGAGAGAAACCCAGATGGGTGTCCCTATTCATTAGTGGATTATCTTGAATTTTTTTTTCAGGTGAAATGTGAAATTTCCTCACCCAGTCTCGACTGGAAGTTTATTTCAGGTCTAAGATGTACCAAGAAGTTGTAGGAATCGAATTAAGGTAAACCAATATATTTTATGTGTACTTTTCTTCTGAGATCTCATTTTGGGTGGGCATATATACCGAGGGGTACGTTATTGACTAAGAATAATATACCACAGCTGCAACATACAGACAAGGACAATAAAAACATGTATATGAAAATCTGTAAAGATATTGTTTTTATTTAATACTTGCATTCTTAAAATTTGTAATTGCAATTCTATATTCCTAATTTTTTTCTTATAACTGGTGTATGAGTATGAGTACTTTTTGTGGGCTGGAGGTCTTATTACACTGTCAGTAAACAATTAATTTACCATTATAACTGTGGAACCCTAATATTTGAGTAGAATTGCATGATCCTAAGTAAAGAACAGTAGAGAGAGTGTAAAGGTCATCAAATATCCAACTTTAGGTTCAACAGTAAAGCTTCCCCCTTTCCAAGATATAGGATTATGACAGCACGATTAGTTGTTACAATTTCCAACCATTTCATTGTGTGTTATAAGTTGGTTCAGGATTTTGTATTTTTTGGGTGTTATTTTTTGTTAAAACTCGCAATGTAACGTGTCCTTTTTTGTGTAAAACTATAGTTACAATAGTTATAAATAAACTATAAACTACAGGTAAAATTCCCCCCAAAAAATATCTTAATGTTTAATCTTGTACCAGCGTAAAGAGGTAATGAATTTCTATCATAGTTATATGTTTGCACAAATATTAAAGAGGGCTTGGTCCGATTGTTGTTGTTTTTTTCTCGCACAAACGTGGAAATTGTGAAATGTTTAAATGTACAAATTAAATCACAATGGCTAGAAAAGACACAACTCATATAATATCTCATGAGTTGTCTGATAAAACTACAGTAGTCAACGTATAAAGCAGATCCATTTCAAGTGTTGACTAGTATATATTAGGTGTGACTGTGTGCACTGTGTCCTGAAAGGAAGTGCATCTTATGTATCAGATGCCTGAGCGAAATATTCCGGAAACAGGTTCCAGATCCAGTGCTGAGACTTGTAAATACACTATGGAAGCGTTGTCAGCCAAGGAGGGAGAGTATGCGCCTCAAAACCAAAATGATTTTCACCTACGACTTATCACTAATAAAGCAAATTTATTTTTGTGATTTTTGGGCTTCCAATAACTGTCGTAACCAGAGTATTTAGTGTTCAGCTACTTTTCCAGATGAGTTTCATAGCAGGCTGTGAGCAATTAGGAACAGCACAAGATAGATGAAGCTTAAAAGCGTGTTTTAGTGCCCAGGTTTGGGAAACAGACATATTAATTCCACTAATTTAGTCTGACAGCAATAGTTGTTTATTTATACATCTACTTTTCCCAGTTTGAATATCCTGCGCAGATCTTTCTTCAGCTAATGTACGCCGCTTTAGGAGAGCTACACTTTATAGTCAATAAATTTTGGTTATTTGATGTACCTGGACTTTATGACACCTACAAGTGATCAACAGTAAACACCAGCAGCTCAAGGTTACATGTCCACACGTATACTGGTATTTTTACAAACAGATTTCAGAGATATCCAGAGCCACTTGCATCTATCCCTTTTATACAACTGAAAAAAATGGGGTTTAGGGCCTTGCTGTAAATCGAACCCAGATCCTCTTTATTCCTTTTCTACACAAGCACGGTTTGAACAAATGTCCATCCCATAAAAATGTAAAAACGTCCTATTAAGCGCTGTCAAAAGCAATGCCAATAGATGTTGATATAATCCTAACCGTAAAGTCATGATGGCTAATCAGAAGACTCAAAAAATAGTTTGTGGAAGTGTTATCATAAGCTGTGACCTGCGTAGTATTCATTCATTAGCTATGTCTTCCATTGCATAGACATCCATCACTTTAACAAAGGAAGTCGGAGTGCAAAATCTGACATAAAACAAACGGTGCCGCCAAGCCAAAATCTCCAGTTTCTTGTCCAGCTACACGACAACACTGAACCGGACGTTTTTGAAAAAATTTACCCTGGCAGACAGGAGTTTTCAAAAATGTTCGATTTCAGTGACCCGATACTGTGTTTGGTTGTGAACAAATAGCCAAACTGTCCCAGTGTTTATATGGACAGAACCGAAGTTACATTGTCCGGCTTCTTTTCCAGCTACCCCTGCTAGGAGTCTAGGGTACCAAATCACCAGGTCTTCCCCCACTTTGCCCTTATCTGAAAAGGTATCTTCCAGCTCAGTTTCTGATTGACTGAACACACCTGAAACCAGGCCATTCGTCATGAGTAGGGCAGGGGTAGCTGGAAAACAATCCCAACAAGTTAACCTTAAGGAACCTGGGTTACGCAGCCCTGTAAACTATAATGTAAGCGTGGATTCTAAAACCATCCACCTCCAAGCAGAAAACTCTGAGTGTTAGTATGCAACATGACTCCACATACTTTTATAATGTCTGTACTATAGAATGTGCTCAGTGTACATCAGGGAATTTTTTCACTTAAGATTATGCTGCGTCAACCCATCCTGGGATATCATCATTTTTTAAGGACGCTCCAGAGTATTTCAATACAAGTGTTTTACTGTTTCCGTGAAGTGGCTATAAGAACAGTGGACCAGTGGGAGGCAGTAAACAAAACAAGCCTTGATGATCAAGCTCTATTAGGATGCAGACACAGGACTATGCTAATTTTACCCTATATCCTATACACGTGAAACAAAGGGCTCACGCTTCATTAAGAAAGGCCATGAATTATTTAGACACGCACACACACAACTGGAGGAAAGTCTTCAGGCCAATTTCCTGAACATTTTAGAGCCTGCTTTTTTTCTCTCTTAAGAAACAAGTGTGTATGGAGCTAGGCATAGCAATTTTTTATATAGTGTGCAGAACGAAAAGGCCGAAAAGAAATGGAAATAAATGTTGAGTAAAGAGAAGTGCAGGAAAGAGAGAGAGAAAGAGAAGGGGAGAGACTACTGAACATATAAAGCATTAAAATGCTAATTCAGCAGGTATCCCCAGGGCACAATGGTTGACCTATTTCTGCCATAATGCTGCTATTAATGCCATAGTGCAGCTCTCTGACTGTGTTCCTCAATACAACACCAGGAGACATGTAATAATATTTAATAATTAGTTTTACTAATATTTCACCACTTTCTCTGCCTCACATTCATTTAATTGGTGATATTTACTGTAGTCCTTAAATTGGTTGATAAAAAAATATTTCTGCAATTTATTTTTTCTGCAATATATAAACATTAGTTAAAGATGTCAGCCGTGTGTGTGTGTGTGTGTGTGTGTGTGGCAAAACAACAGACAATCTTCATGCTGGCTGCTCTGATTCTATTAGAAGTGACTGTAGCTCCCTAAATCTTTCTCTCTCTCTCTCTCTCTCTCTCTCCTCTTTTTGTTCTGTGTGATTAAATGAGAAGCTGCATTCATTATTCAATTCACAGAAATTATCGTATTAAGGATTTTTATATTATGGAATACTATATATAAAATATATTATTTATATTCTGTATTCATATTATCTATATATATTTCTGATATGATATGTTTATGTAGCTTTATAAAGCTTTAGTAATTGTTTAAGAAACATTCCATTTGATGCTGTCTATAAAGCTCATGCTGAAGTATTGCAGAATACTCTAAAAGCCTTTTCCATCTGCTTCGATCAGAGCGAATGAAACTGTATAGTATTTCATAAAATGGCACAGTGAGCTTTCTGTTATTTCCTCCCAGAGCACTTTAGCATGTCTGGATACTTCAGTGGCTCTTTGCTATTTTGTAACATACTAACAGCAGGAAACAATGCAGGCCAGAGACAGGAACCACGGGGTTCAAGCCGGAGCTGTGGCCATCCAGTCACATGACTCGTGTTGGGACGATAGTGGCCAAGAGGCCCAGCTGGTGAGGGGTGATGAAGTAACTATAGAGGAAGTGCGGGCATGAACGTCGCAATAGCCTTCTGTCCCCAACTGTTACTGACAACTGCAAGTCATCCTGTCACAAGATTTACCACAATTGAGGAACTTCCGGCGCCTGTCATGACTCGGGGGCCTGGTGGAAGGTATGATTCAGATCTGAGCACAGCGGGTACAGGCTTTGTGCTAAGAGCTTGAGTGCAACCCTCAAGGAACATTAGATTTTTTTAGAAGAAGAATGCTTTAAGCTTTAAAGTGGCTTATTCGTAAACAAACAATATTATATTTTTATATTATTTATTTGATTTAAGAGTTTTTTTGTTTCATTATTTTATATACATGAGCATCAGAGAACAATTTTTTTTTTTTTTTATTGTTTTTATATGTTATACGATCGAAGTATTCAGTGGCTCCTTATCTGATCTGAGTACAAAGCAGAAATTCATGATGGAATGAATCCCTATTATTGCACACACAATTACTAATTACGCCCTTATTTACAAACTTCCACTCCTAACGGCAATTTAGAGTAACCAGTCCAATGCTTTTTTTGCTGAGGTAAAATTGAACTAATAACCTAATCCAAACCCACATGGACGCTTGAAAAAAAAAACATGCTCATGATCAAACCAGTATCTCGGGAGCTATGATTAAAAAGTTTCCAGACACACCAACAGCACAAGGCTTGGTATGCCATCTGTTGGCATGTCTCAAAACTTTTTTATACTCCTCGTAAGTGTTTGCACCCCGCTTTTATTTATATTTCAATAAAGTATTACAAGTCACAGTGATTTAAAAATCACTGCATTTAAATCTTCTTCTAGATAATGTTATTTTGCATCAATGTCTTAATATTAAATTATTTACAGTTTAACCGAATTCTGTAAACTGCAGTAAACATGTAGAAAATGCTAGATATAGATCTTCTGCATACACCAGCTACTTTCCATACATCAATAGTTTTCATAAGCTTTTACTGAAATGAATCTTGTACCATTACAAATGGCTCTGCACTCAGCCTTTTGGTAATAGGGTTCACATATGCTCTCATCTCATCTGAGAATCTGTCACCATTCTGCCTATGTCTTCTGCCCTGATTTACCCAGCTGGGTTCTGCTCTAGCAGATCTCATTACAGGCACAGGACCAATCGTGCTCTTGTTCCCCAGAGACAGTCAGTACATAGGCAGGCGCCCCACTTCATGGCCCCTGGGGTCATGACCTAAGACAGGCATGAGCTTTGACAACCATGTCATCAGGTGTGCATCTGCACTCGTTAATGGGCCTGATGCAGGAGAGCGCAGCCTACGTGCGAAACAAACGAGAAGGCTCACCTGGTGCTGAGCAATAGCGTTGATTGGGTGTTTGGGAGTCGGGAAGAGGCTGTGCCCGAGGCACGCACACTCCGAGCAGGCAATACCAAGCAGCTGAGCCCTCCAGAGACCTCTGCCCTTTCCGGGAGACTGCTGAGCAGTAACATCAAGATGATCTAAATACATCTACAGTGAAAACTACATAAATTTTTTAAGCAGCAGACATGATCATCTGAAGCCAGGAATGTTGGGTGGACTACAATTATAACCCAGATTTCCTCTATTATTACCGGAAGGGGGGATTTTAACATTATTGTATTTATAATATTGGGGGTTTTTTTCTAGGCACTCAGCATGCAAAATTCAGTTCTAAATTAAGTAGGATTATGAGGCCCGTGGCAGAACAGAGACACCCTGCTCTGACACAGGGACTCAGTGAGTGCGCTGGCTTTTGTTCCAAGAGAGCTTCTAATTACCTTGGCTAATTGAGCTGTTAACTGAACTGTTGTCTTAATTAAACATCTCCCGATGCTTCCTTTTTCCCAGTGCATTGCTACTGGAGAAAAGTGGCCGTCACTATACATGCTGCACAAGAAGAAAAAGCCAAAATGGTCTGCTCAGCTATCTCTCTCTTTATTTTGCCAACAGGCCAATAATGACGGCTAATAAAGATTAGTTTATTATCAGTGTCAGATATAAGTAAGGAAACACACACAAGTTTAGTATTGCTAAAGGAAAGTGATGTTATTTTCAAACAAGCTCAGACTGAAACCTAGACTAACATTTGGTCAGGTTTAAAATTCTCGCTTTTTATTTAATGGACTATATGCACACCGAGCGTATTGAAATCTATGCACATCCCTAAGTGCAATTTGTAATAATACACAAATCAGTTAGAATATAATAAAACTGCATTTTTTTTAGAAATAATGTATGAGTACAGCAAGAAAGATGTGAAGAGTGCAATATTGGCATCTAAGAATAACATGGGGGAAAAAAGCATGCATGATGAGGACATATAAAGACACTACATGTCCAAATCTTGTGTGGATGTGAATAAATTGTGGATGAAGTTTGAAATATATGGATTGAAGCCCTTCTCCTTCTTGGTTGTCGATGTATAACAGTGTTTGGATCATTCGACTCATGTCATTGACCATCACCCCAGGTAAATTTTGTAGTAACTGAGTAAAAAAAAGGCCATACTTACTAGAGAGTGTACATATATCCCATTACCCATTAACCAGTAACTAATACAGATGATTTAGTAACCACTGAAAGAAAATGATAGCAATGTTTGTGGGTATGAGAGGGAGGAGTAAAACTATGATGAAATATGAATAATTTTCTATAATAGGGTAACTATAGTTAAGGTTAAAAAAAATAAGACAAGGGCTTTACTTTAATACATAAAGTAACATCCTTTTCATTTAAATTTTGGCTTAACGAAAAAATTAATAACAAACAAATAAAAAACTTTTCTTTACATGGTTATAGGTTGAAATCAGTTGTTAAATAAAAAACACTATTTCTGTTTTACCTGGTTTCACAAAATAGTCAGTTAACTTATCTGACAAACTCTCCTTTAGCTGCGGTTTTGTGTTTTTACATAGCTAATGTGGGCTTTTAGGTATCTAGCACCTTTATTTATTACATATGTTCCAGCTATGCAGGTCATGCAGTCTGTTTCACACAGATCCCAACCAGGACGAACTGGAACTTTTCAGTACATCACCTCTGGGTCATCATATGCCATCCACTAATGACAAGCAAGCCGCTGCTCTGTCTTTGGTTTTTGCTGTGGTGCTGAGGGTAATGGCTGATCACTGGTGGCATCTGCAAAGCGGGATATGTAGGAGAACGATGACAGCAGTGCAAAAACCTGGAAAATCAATGACTTGACTTTAAAAAGCAAGAACCGAATCCTAGACAATTTAGGGTTTTTAGAAATCCCGGCTGGATGAATTTTATTAGGTCCAAAAGGGGCCATGTATGAGGAAAAAAGCATGTATGCTCAGCCTACTCTATAACTAGAGTATAATTAATATTATATATAGTAATGTTTTTAAGCATTTTTGCTTTTATTGAGTGGAAAGGACAGTAAGTGAAGTGGTAGAAATCAGAGGTGTGGGATGGGGAAAAGTCCCAAGCAGGATTAGAACTTTTCTTGCCCTTAGCCCAATAGGCTACCCCAGGCTATTGTGCTGACAACTAAAGTAAATTTTGATTCAGGGGTGTTAAAGCCAATAGTACAAAGCTTATACACCGTGATTGGTAATCTAATCTTTGTAACTGTTTAAGTAGCAACACATCACACATTCACAAAACATCTCTTTGCGGTGTGAACCTGGAAAAACACCTGCAACCACAGCCTCTCTCACTGGCTCACTCTGCTGTTTCTTTCCTCCACTCTCCCATGGGGCTCTGTAGAGAGAGAGAGAGAGAGAGAGAGAGAGGCTGGGCAGCACCATCTCTCAGCTGGGTGTCTGACTCAGCCACACTTCCTGCGCAAGGCCAGCAGTGAGAAAAGGATGAGGTGGGACAAAGACGCCAGTGCAAATGATGCTAACTTTATCATCCGCTTACAGCCTGGTGGCAGATGGTGGAGTTGTTACACACACATACACACACACGGCACTTTCCCAGGAGTTTCAGGACCACTTGAAAGGGAAGCTTTGTCACAAGACTGCAGATGTCAACAAGGACAGGATCACACACAGTCGTTTGAGAGAGTGAGAGAAAAAGTAAAGGAGTAAGAGAAACTTCATCCACTTAACATTTCACTTTCTAAGAATCATTGACTTTTGTGCAGAAATCCTTAACCAGGGTTAATCTGCTGGAACAACACAGAAGATTGGAATCCAGGATCGAATGGATCGAAATCCTAAACATAAGTATGCTTGGATACTTTGGAACCATGAGGAAATAACAAAAAAATAGAACTAAATGGTAAAAATAGAACGAGAGAGATAGAAAGAAAGAAAGGTTACTGGGGCTTTTAGCCTGAGTGTCAGGTAGAACAGACTCCCATGACTTTCCTAAATGAAGCATTCCAAGTGTTTCCTTGGCAGCAGCATGCACTCAACAAAAAAAACATACTGCTGACCAAAAGGAAGTGTTCAAAATCATCACACCACTCACTCTGCTTAGTACAAGAAAATCTATATCACAGCACCAGAATAATGTGTCCCAAGCATGTGTAAGGCTACAAATCTATAATATTCTACTTTCAACCTTTATTATTTTGAGACCTACTGTCTGGGGCAGATTTCATTTTGTAGGATTCTGTGGGAAAACTTTGATTGACATCGTTCCAGCATGTCTTAAGCAGTTGTTTTAAGCAGACCCTATTTTCAACATACAAAAGTGCATAGATTAAGAGCAAGAGAAAAGAAAAAGCTTTAATTTAGATTTAATCGCATTCAGTCCTTCCAGTTGCACCCAAACTAACTTAGTCATCAGCGGGGTAAATTTTTATGCAACTTTTTTAAGTGCAAATTATACACAATGCTTAAAAATTAGGAAAGTACATACGTAAGCAGGGCCTTAAAACCCAGAAACTATCTGCCAGTTAGGCATGTGTCTGCTACTTCCATAAATCTTATAACTTTATAGTATCAATACTAAAAAAATGACCCTGAAAACACAGATGTGTAAATTGGAATTAAATTTTTACCTCATATCCGCCCCATTATAAAAAAAAAAACAATGCAGGTTAGATAAAAAAAAAGGAAAAAAAAAAAGGAAAAGAGCGATATATCAACATGTGTGCTGTCAGCCAAACGGAGCGCTCTTTGGCCCAGCCATATGATTTAGCACTTCTGTTTGAATGGTTGTATTTCATTGATGAGGAAGTTCAGCTGAAATTATATGTGCTCTGGATGTCTGGTAAAACTGATAACTATGTTATCACATGTCACATCCTGTCACTAATGTTTTGGAAATGAAATATCTTTTTCAGCATAGATGGCGGGCAGCATGGTGGCTTAGTGGTTAGCACTGTTGCCTCACAGCAAGAAAGCTTGTGTTTGATTTCTGTGTGAAGTTTACATGTGTGGGTTTAGATACTCCGGTTTCCTCCCACAGTCCAAAAACTTGTGAGTGGTGATTCTAAATTGCTCATAGGAGTGTGTGTGTTTATGGCTCTTTGATGGACTAGCGAACTGTCCAGGATGTACCCTTCCTGCTTTTTGCCTTTTCTGAGACGACTGGGATAGGCTCCAGCAAATCCCAGTGACCCCGAATTAGAGAATAAGCGGGAATGAAAATGATTGAGTAAATAAATAAATAAACTTAGATTCCTGTGTGAAAGTCTTCAAAGGTTCTCTAAATAATGGAGAAGTTTAGTGGTGGGTGCTTTGTCTTAGCTGGTATCCAAAACAGATGTAAGGAAAAAGGTTCATTCTGTGTTTTCATAAAGTTAGAAAAGATTTTAATGGCTAACTCCTAAGGCCATCAAAAACAACTGTTATATCTTATGCTTGCTCTAG
The DNA here is from genome assembly GCA_005784505.1 of Bagarius yarrelli. Taxonomy (NCBI): domain Eukaryota; kingdom Metazoa; phylum Chordata; class Actinopteri; order Siluriformes; family Sisoridae; genus Bagarius; species Bagarius yarrelli. The sequence goes on along the minus strand of VCAZ01000059.1, from coordinate 2,288,697 downwards.
TCGTGTTGTGAAAACTGGTGAAATAAAATACACTACACAGGCAAAATTTTGTACACATCTTTGTGTGGTTTTTCACCAATTTGCTACAAATCCGGAAGCATTGCCCCAAAGGTCTGTGCCTGCTTTATCGTTCCATTATGCTTTACTGGAATAAAAGGTCCAAACATTGTTCCAGTATGACAATGCCCCTGTGCACAAAGCCTCTGAGCTCCATGAAGACATGGTTTGCCAAAGTTATAATGGGTTCTGAACCCCTGAAACCCTTTTAGATGAACTCACACAACATCAGTACTTATTAAGGAAAATGGAAATAACCCCAAAGCCACATTCCAAAATCTGGCAATCTTTCCAGGATAGTCTAAGGATCTGCCATCACTTTTCATTTTATCAAACCAGTAAAAGAGATTTAAATCCCACACTCACAGAATAGCATGTGTTCTGATATTGTGCTATAATCCATAATGTAGTCTTCAAATAGGATTTCTGTGTATTAAGTAGGTTTCGGAGGTGAGCGTTTTCTGTCAAATTTCCAATTAGCACTAATTGAGTCAATGGGAGTGAATGAAACATCATTTGCTCTAAGTAGAGAAAATGAGACCCAACTGGTGAGTCTGTATCTGTGTATGTGTGCAAGCGCAGGCACATGAGCATATCAGACAGTGCTTCTTCATTTGGGGAACTTTTGACAGTTGTGTGTGTGTGTGTGTGTGTTCCAGAGTTGTGAGAGCACAGCATATGGCTCCTCTCTGTGTGGGTTTGCGCTGGAGTGTGACTTTGCCTCTGGTTGTGCTACTGATGTTTAACAAGTCAGTAGCCAACCGGTGAAGTCAGGATGTTCAGTCATTTTCCCCTCCAACAAAGACACACCCGTGCAGTTACACACACTTTCATTAGATAAACAATTATATCTTATTACATTTTACAAATAACTGTAATTAAGGCTTAGTTAATGTAAACTTAAAGCTTATTTTAAACCACAATTTAAACTCCTCCTACTTTAGATTCTCATGTTCACTTTAGATCGAATAAATTGTCTTCTTAGGTTCTTCTTTTTCTATTTCTGTACTTAAAAATACATGGCCAGCTGCTGAGTCAGGTCATACTTACATAGAGGTTATTTCTCCCATTATGAAGTAACATTCACCTCCCATATGGACACACACATCATTTCCCAAGCAGCGCTCTACACATAGCACTAAGCCACTCTTCACTTTCTTTATCTCCACATACACCGTTTCACAAGACATTTGCCTCCCCCCTTAATGGGTTTCAAAGAACATCTGCTTTCCATTCCTCAACCTCATGGGATTTTCATTTAGCCAAGTTAATTACTCTATCAAGCTCGCTTCATTATCATATTCTGTCTTTCTCTGAATAAAATAAAACTGTTTAGCTCCTGTGTATGTTTCTGTCTAAATTAGCTGGTGTCATGGCAGCTCAGCAATTACACATGCCTCTGACCTGGCCTCAAATTCATAATGTGTATCCTGTATTGGGTGGGAAATCTAAATCAGCTGGTATAGCTGGTGTTAGCGAGCTCAAATTGTAGAAAGTCTCGGAGGGACAAGAAAGAACATGTGTCGGTGCTGATGAACTGCCCCCATGGGTCCAATAGTGGCATGACTTTCTAACTGACCTTTACTGACCTTCATTGTCTGACCAAATCTCAATTGTTAGGCTGACATCCTATGAGGACGTTTCTTTCATAAACCGATATAACAAGTAAAAAGTTGTTTTTGGATTTGTACAGTATAAGTTGTTAATAACCATTTCTTTTGCTAAATATTCGGCTGATTAAAACCATTTAGAAGAATAAAATGCACGTCTTAGCAGTATTTATTTTTTTTTGCACAAAGCATAAAAGCTAATGATTTTATTGTTTAACTAGATGACTAGTGTTGCCAGATTGCATTTAATTTATTATGTGCTGGTAATTATGTGCTTTGGTAATTCCTGTTATAAGCACTGCTATTTAAAAAACACCTTAGTACAATAAATAGGAAATTTTACTTTTTCATTTAAAAAAAAAAGATTTCAGACAGCACATCCTGAGCTGATCTTCACTAATAACATTGATAATTTTTTTTTCTCAATCATCTAAGCAAAAGTTATCACCAACAAAACTCTTTAAGTCTTATCAGATCACCCCGATAATTAAATTATCTAGTTACTCTAATTTAAGTGACCTTTCATATGCCACCACAGCTGTATTCATCTTTTTCCCCCAAATATAATCTGTTCAATGAATTATGCACTCTGTATTTCAGAGGAGCGCTGATGCATCAGGGAGCAGATGGCTTGGGTGGTGAACTAACTGCTGCAAATTGTCAAGACGAAAATGGAGGCACTAAATATGGCCGAGATAGTGTTTGCGAGAAGACTCAACGACTGGCAGTGGGTGAGAAAATGATGGAATGGAATATGCCATCTGACTCCTAAAATCACAGACCTGAGAGGGTGTGATGGAGTCAGATGGTGTATGAGGGTGACCTCAAAGAAAGTTCGCTCATGTTCGGTTTTAGATTGCTTACATCATTGAAGAAGATGCTATAAACTTCACAGACAGTGCATGGTCTTATAGGTCTGTATGTCTCCTGTCAGGGAGAGAACGTGAAAAAATAAGAATGTAAGTGAGGTTTCTCCAGGCGACAGGGATTGATAGCTGCCACACTTGCTTGGCTGGCATGAACACATGCCAGGCATCTCGTCTTTGTGCTTCTGCTCCAGCTTAAAAAGCCTGTGTGTGCTAATGGTTCTGAGCGCTCCCCCGCGCCTCCTTTTATTACCTTGTTGACACCAGCTGCTAGTTTTTAAGCACTTTTAAACACGTGTAGAAGCGGTGGCTCAAACTGCAGAATTAATGCTGCTGTATTTGCCACACTTTTCTTTTTTTTTAACAAAACGCAGGTGGAAATACAAGACCTACAGAAATAAAATAAAAGCATGTACAATAATAATAAAAGCTTGAATTTAACCACATAATTTTTATTACATAAATTAATATGGAAAAATTGATGTAAAATAAAAATAATTAAGCAGAATATTACATTTTTGATTAATTTTATTTGACAGAAGTGCAGCTTTAAGTGGATAAATTAAATTAATTCAAAAAAACTTTTGCAGAAGTATTTACATTAAAAATGTGGTAACAGCTAAGGAGGAGTATGTGACTGTAGATGCCAGAAAAGGATGCAGTGGCTGAGCTGTATTAGTGGAATATTTACAATATTTACAGTTTACAATGTGCTTTTTAATTGTTTATATATTTATAGCAATTGAGTTGCTTTGTTGCTTTAATAGATTTTGTATGTATTACTAAACAAATTTAACTGCGTTAAGAGACTTCCACTTTATCTTAGCATGGAAAAACACAGGTCTTTTTTTCTAAAAGTTGGGGTGTATTTTTTAGACCCCGTCTGTCATTTGAGCCTCTTAAAACGTTTAACTATCAAGCTCCCAAAATTTACTGAAAGTATAATTTTTACTTTTTAACATAAAAGGAAAAATGAGAAATGCAATACAAAAAAATCTGATCCGTGTCTGATCCAAAATCTGATTCGTTAGCAGCTTTGTTAGAACCAGTGTTAAGACGCCAACTCCAAGATTCAGGGAGGAGAAGAACTAATTTGATGAGCATTTCCGTGCATGTCATTTAAGACAGGACGTAATCTCACAGCCAGTTACAGACAAATTTTACTTAAAGATTATTTACAGATAAAGAAAATGTTATAAATGGCAAATAAACACTACAGTTTATTTATTTTAATGGATTCATTATGTTATTTTTGTTTTGTCCCTATATTCTGAAACACAGTTTGCTTAAAGAAACACAACATAAATACAATTTAAACGATTTTTTTTAAAAAGAGTAGATTGGGATAGAGTTTAGTGACTGTAAACAGCTACAAAATTAAGGATTTTAATTGTTTTTTTTTAATTTGAGTCAAAACAATTGTTTCCCAATTTATATTCTATACTTTATTTATAAAAGTTTACACAGACCATGTAAAGGCACTGTGTAGCTACCCTTTTTACCCTTCTACCCTTCTGTGCTATAACCACTACCCAAATACATTTGCACTTTTCTGGCTATCTGCAAAAAATAATAAAAATATAATAAGCTTGATATAACGAAGAAATACTCTGGTAGTCTTCTAAATGGAACCAAACATGGATTCCGATAAAATACAACCAGTGACAGAAGTTGTATCCTTGAAGCAAGTTGGCGCCACATGAGAGGGACGCTTTGACTGCACTGACAGAAACAAGCTCCTGGACGTGTGTGTGCATGTGTGTGTGTGTGTGTGTGTGTGTGTGTTTTTAAATCATTTTGTTGGAAATCAAGAAAGATCTGAGGCCTCCAGAAAGACAAATGTGAATTCCACTGGATGCCAGAGGCACCTGCTCAATTCACATTTCCTAATTGCAAAGGAATGAGGATGTACAACTGAAAAAAATATATTTTTCCATGTTTGGCACAGAAAAAGCAAGAAATCACTATTATTATTTAATAAGATAAGATAAGATAATATTCAATTCATTGTCCAAGGTACGTGTACAGAGCCAATAAAATGCATTTTACGCATATCCCATCTTAGTAGGTTGGGGTCAGAGCGCAGGGTCAGCTATGATGCAGCGCCCCTGGAGCAGGAAGGGTTGAGGGTCTTGCTCAAGGACCCAACAATGGCTGGCTTGCCCGTTATGGGGCTTGAACCCAGGTGTTTCTGGTCTTCAGATCAGCAACTTAACCATTTGAGCCACCACTGCCCCTCCAATTTAACACCAATGTTGGACATTTCGGAGATAAAGTCAGAAATGACATTTTAAACCGGTTTGGATATGTGCAGAGGAGGGCTAGTGGAAATATTAGTAGAAGGATTATGGACCTGAGAGATAGAAGGCATAGAGGATGCTGAATGGATGTGAAAAAAAGGAGGGCATAAAGTTAGTGAACTTGAGTGAAAAGGATGTAGAGGATATGGCTAGGTAAAGGTAAAGGCAGATGATTCGCTGTGGTGATTCCTGAAGAGAACAGCTGAAAGAAGAAGACTGTGTAAACTAGGAACTGTTAAATCTAATGAATGTGCTATAAAATATTCACTTCATAGCTTTGCGCTTTATACATTTGACTTTCAGGAGGGTGAAATCCTGCCCTTGCTCTATGCGAGTTAAAGTTTGCATGTTGCCTGTGCTTTAAGGATATTTCTGTTTTCCCTCTGGTCTAAAGACATGTTGCTGTAGAATTATTTTCATCTCTAAATTGCCTGTAGTGTGTGTATGTGTGTGTACAGGTTTATACATCCTGGTGGGCACCTAAACCTGAATACACACAGACTAATGGGGACTCGTGTCACGGTGGGGACCAAATCATACTGGATGAGATTTTTTTAGGAAAGTAAAAATTCAAAAAGTTTCCGGTTAGGGTTAGGGGATGGGATTAGGGTTAAGTTAAGGAGATGGGGTTAGGGTTAGGGGATAGAAAATACAGTTGGTACATTATAAAACCATTACACCTATGTCCCCACAAGTATAGCTAATCAGATTTCTGTGTGTTCTTTTGGATGAATTGGCACCCCTGTTTAACATTTTTGAAGAAAAAACATACATGTACAAAATATAATTCCATCCATCCATTGTCTATACCTGCTTATTCCTAATCAGGGTCACGGGGACCTGCTGTCTATCCCAGCTCTCACAGCTGGGGTACAACCTGGACAGGTCACCAGTACATCACATACAGACAAACAATCACACACACACACACACACAGACACACATACACACACTCTTATAGGCAATTTATAATTAAAAATTAACCCAACATCTATGTTTTTGAACTGTAGGAGGAAAGCACAGTAAACCTACGTAAGCACAGGAAGAACATGCAAACTCCACAGAAAAAGGAACCTGTGGCCTACTTACTGTGAGGCAACAGTGCTAACAACTAAGCCAATTTGCGGCCCACAAAATAGAATTATTTGTTAAAATTTTAATTTGTCTTCAAATAAAGATGACAGACTGCAAAAGTTATACCTGCTCTTCCTAAAGATTCAATAGTGTATGTGATGTGACTTTCAGGCTTAGTCACACTGCAGGTGTTAAATTAATCTAATGCCCTAATTTTTGTTTTTCAGTTTTAGTTAAAAAAGCCCCAAAGTGCCTCCTCAGACCCCTATGTGTTTCACATACACACAAACCTTTACTTTTAAGGTCATTGTCTAAAGATGTGCATTTCAAATAATTCATTAAAAAACTTTTTTTGTTGATATCATAATAAAAAAGTTTTAAAAAAATCGTAATTTCTTTTTAAAGTTAACAGTGTATAATCTCATACACAAATGCTACATGCTTTGTTTTCGGTGGAGACCGGTATTTTTTTTTTTTTATGAAAAACAAGATGCTTTATGTGTATGCGTTTAAATGTTTTAGCATTTTGTATATAAATGCATTTACATTAGTATGTAAATGCATGAGTTTCAGCTGACCTGAAAACCTCTATAAGTAATTAACATTTATATACTTGGAAAAATCAATTTTTAAATAATAAGTACTGTAAAAGGTACTCATATCCAGGTCTTTCCTGCAAAAGAGATTTTATTCTCATTGAGACTTCCTGGTTAAATAAAGGTAAAATTAAAAAAAAAACATGACTGACATTTATGCAAGTTAACATTGCAATAAGCCTTCATTATTTGCCCAATAATAATAATAATTATTATTATTTTTATTATTCTTAGCGGTCAAATTTACAGGTGCGACTAGGTGTAAATTGTAATACACGGGTCACTAGTGGACATAATAGTTTTATTAGTTGTGACTGGTTTATTGCCTCCTTACTGATTAGGACGTCTGGTAATAGTTGTAGGCTAAGACGTAAAACATTTTATATCTAGAAAGATATAAAACAGACAGAAAAGTGCAGATTTGTACTTTTCCTTGTATAGTGACAAGGTGTTTTTTTAGATTTTTGTTAAACATGTACCAGACTGAATCGTTATCTCTGACACCTAAACCCCAGCCCCCCCTGAGAGAAGTGAAATAAAAACAACACCTGCACTCGGTAAAGTCAGGGCCATGACTGTACACCAATCACCTGGGGTAAAAAACCTTCCCAGGCTTGGTCCGCTTTTCCATCTCTAACTATTTCTCTCTCTCCACTGGCTTCATTTCGACACCCTCCCTTCAAGACCCACAAAAAGTGTTTTGTTGTCTGTGGCTCAGGTTGCAGAACACTGCAGCAATGACAAACCGTTAAACAATAGCAAGAGCAAAACGAAAAGAGTGAGAGAAAAGGGAGGAGGGAGACCAAGGGAGCCGAGTACAGGGTCAGAAGTCTCAGGTGACACAGGTGCTGTTTCGGGCCGAGATTGCCGCGGGAGACATGGTGTCATGGGACAAAAAAAAAAAAGAGGAGTCCACTCTGATTAGTGCTAATGTGCTTGCAATGGTAAACGGCGACGTTAGTAACAGCAATGTGCAAAGAACAGCTGGGACACGCACACCTTCGTAAACGCTGGATAAGAAAGATACAAAGTGATCGCTGACAGCAGATCGAATAGGCCATACTGTCTGCTCTTTTACCAGCATCATGGAGCTATACACGAAAGACAGAACACTGCTACTTCTCACAGAACGATGAAGAAAAGAACATGGCGGCATTACAAGCTGCTTTTCTTTAAAAATAGGCAAATAAAATGTTGTAGGATGTCATCAATAATATGAATAAAGTGAATGTTAATCTTGTCTAGGAGTTTGTCATTCTCTAGAGCATTTTTTTTGTCATGCGCCAAAGAACAAAGCTGTCGCTTTCATTAGATTTAGTCACAAAGTGGAAGTTTTCAACAGAAGCAGATTCGGTGTAAGATACCTGACAAAAGATGAGACATGTAGTCTTGTCAGATCTCTTTGTCATGGTGGCCTATCCCCTGAGGTGACAACACCTGCAAGCTGAAATCCATGTCATTTCTCGATGAGCAAAACGTGAGCTCTCTGCCTGCCTCACTTTAAAAGTGAAACTGGGTGACTGGGGCATTTCTGTAGATGAAGACACTTCCTCATCCTGACATTTGTCTCTTAACATCCAAATGTGTTAAACTGATAGTCTACATTGGCCTTGTACAGTATGGACCAGTTGTGCTAAAAGAAGTCAATAAAAAAAGTTAAAAGAGAAGAGATGCTTCAGACTATTTGTGTGACTTTTGCTGCAATCAAGCAAACTTTGCACATCCCTGGGCAATCCTGCAACACTTGGTTGAGAAGCTCAGAACAGCAAGTGACTGAATAAGGAGAGCTGCAGCAACTGGCCCAGGGCTTGTAAGTTGTAGGCCTGAGAGTGTTAGCAACTCCAAACTGATTGCTGCTTAGGTACGTCAGTGAAATATTGTAGCAAAGAGAATAAATGCAGTACATTTGAGATCTGAGGTATATACTGGTACCCTGGTGTGACCTATCTGGTGCTAGTTTAATATTTTAGCTCATCTTAGGGGTTAGCATGTTGGACAATTGTTCAAATCCCAAGATTACCAAGCTGCCACTTAGATAAATGTATCTTACTGTATTCATCACTTAAATCTAACATTCTCCATTTTTTTCAAGCCCAGTATTAGAAACAGTACATTGTCAGCTTGATGAACTAAACCGGAATTCACACCTCAACCTCAGAGTCTTCATCGAATTTAAAATTAATTTTAGACTTCCTTCTCAGCTTCATTCTCTGTAAACCTTCAAGTTAAAAAACTGTCTAAAATAATTTTTAATCATTTGTTCATATAATGTATAAACATCAAACTCCATATAAACACATACAGTATATACCGTATGCAGGATTTTAAAGTACTGTTACTCGTTTCTAAATCACTCAGTGGCCTATAGGACCTAAATACATTGCAGATAAACCAATCAGATCACTCAGATCCTTAGGATCAAGTCTGCTTTTAGCTAACATGCAGCCGTAGTTGAAAGCAGTTCCCAGAAGAGATCAGATGTGCTAAATCAGTAGCCTCTTTAAATCCACTCATCTATTTCATTCTGCATTTACTGAATGAGCACTCTGCTACGTCCGAACTGACTATATTCATTTTATATTTCGAAACTGTTTTCATTCATCTTAAAGCTTTGTTTTTATTTTAAATTCTGTTATTATTGTCATTGTTTATTTTATTTCTCCTATGTAAAGCACTTCGAATTACCACTGTGTATAAAATGTGCTATATACAGTATGTCACAGAAGTGAGTACACCCTTTACATTTCTTGTAAATATTTATTATATCTTTTTATGTGAAAACACTAAAGAAATGAAACTCTGCTACAATGTAAAGTAGTGAATGTACAGCTTGTGTAACAGTGTAAATTTGCTGTCCCATCAAAAAAAAACTCAACACACAGCCATTAATGTCTAAACCCCTGGCAACAAAAGTGAGTACACCCCTAAGAGGTCCAAAATGTCAATATTTTGTATGGCCACCATTATTTTCCAGCACTACCTTAACCCTCTTGGACATGGAGTTCACCAGAGCTTCACAGGTTGACACTGGAATCCTCTTCCACTCCTCCATGATGACATCACAGAGCTGGTGGATGTTGGAGACCTTGCTTTCCTCCACTTTCTGTTTGAGGATGCCCCACAGAGGCTTAATAGGGTTTAAGTCTGGAGACATGCTTGGCCAGTCCATCACCTTTACCCTCAGCTTCTTTAGCAAGGCAGTGGTCATCTTGGAGGTGTGTTTGGGGTCGTTATCATGTTGGAATACTCAGTACGTCACAGTACATGTTGGCATTCATAGTTCCCTCAATGAAGTGTAGCTCCCCAGTGCTGGCAGCACTCATGCAGCCCCAGACCATGACACTCCCACCACCATGCTTGACCCTAGGCAAGACACACTTGTCTTTGTACTCCTCACCTGGTTTCCACCACACACGCTTGACACCATCTGAAACAAACAAGTTTATCTTGGTCTCATCAGACCAAAGGACATGGTCCCAGTAATCCTTGTCCTTAGCCTGCTTGTCTTGAGTTTTGAGGGTTTTTTTGATGGGACAGCAAATTTACACTGTTACACAAGCTGTACATTCACTACTTTACATTGTAGCAGAGTTTCATTTCTTTAGTGTTTTCACATAAAAAGATATAATAAATATTTACAAGAAATGTAAGGGGTGTACTCACTTCTGTGACATACTGTAAATTAACTTGCCTTGCATTGCATGCCCTGCATTTATAAAAAGAATGAACATGGAACAAGTTTATAGGGACTGCTGTCAGTCTAACCGAGCTGCAACACTGACCTTTTTCCCATGAGCAGAGGAGTGCCTTTTTAAAAGCTAATACTTAACCCAGATCGATTAAACATTTACTCATGGATCAGCAGACAATGAATAAGTCATTTATATGAGAGAGAAAATTCCTTGTAAGCTTTTTTCTATAACTGGAAATCACTTTCTTATTGCAACTTGCACTATAGAACAAGAGTGTTTTAATTTAAAACTATTTCCAGAACAATACGTTCAGACTGTCTAGTTAAAGTTTAAGCTTTCAAGCTGAATATTTAACTTGTAAAGATCAGTGATTAAAGTGAGCGATACATGGAAAAATTCTTTGATGATCTCCACTGCTGATCAAAGTAGTACCAGCCTGCGCTCTCGTCGCACTGCAGCAAAATAAGTTCTTCACAGTTCAGGCATTATTTCACTCTCCTCATGTCACCTTGTAACCGAAACAATCAAGAAGCCTCCCTCTGTCCCTCGACATATTTTCATTTACTTTTGCACTTCTGCTGGGAAATCGTGGCTATTAATTTCATTTGGATTCCATTAATCCACATTTATGCCATGATTCCCCTCTGTCTTTAATCATCACTCCACCCCGTTGCCAGCAACAGCCTCAGGTGGGTCCGGAACGGAGGGTCACAATGTGTTCCTGCAAAATGGTCGACAAAAACAGGTAATTCATCTCAATCACTCGCTCTTGGATCGATGTCATACAAACCTCCACAGAGTTCGGTCATGACAGAGCACGGTACACAAGTTTATACATCCGCAGTGGGTGAAAAACTAAGCAACTCTACAGGTAATTATGCTTCCTTTCATTGGTGGAAAAAGGGCAATTTACAGGAAACAATTTGATCTTTAAAAAAAAGAGAGAGAAAGCAAAAATACTCTGCCTGCTGTGAGGCTATTGTGAATGGGTAATTGTTCAAAGGAAATGAATGATTTGGAGATACAAGAATATCAAGGCCAGTGTGCTACACGTGATAAAGGAGACGAGCCATAGTGGTGTAGAAGAGGGCATTTATCATTTTAAAAAAAAAAAAAATGAATAGCACAGATTTTAAGAGAGACTGCGATAAAAAAAGAAGGTCAGAAGAAGACCTTCATGGGGAATTGGAATACTTGTTATTGTACTTCATAGAGAAGTGGATTCGAATTATAGTACATAGTTTGCGAACAATTTTAATAAAATAGATTGCATGTTATAAATATATACTGCCTTTAATGACAATTTTATAAAAGGTTAGAAATTTGTTGTTTCTTTTGTCTTTAATAAACTTAAAATAATGCCTCTGAAGTGAAATATTAGCACTGCCCACTGCAATAGCAGGACAGAATTTTTTTCATCCCAAACTCCAAACTGTGTGTGTGTGTGTGTGTGTGTGTGTGTGTGTGTGTGTGTGTGTGTGTGTGTGTAGTGCACCTTTACGCATGCAGCAACTGAGGAAAGCTGAAGCCAAAAGCCCTTAGTACTGTGACAGAGCAGATGCTAACAGTAATGACAGTGGGGATTATCCAGTAATTGTGGAAGCATAAATCATTTCAGTCGGGCACAGACAGAGGTGATTAGATAGAGGGAGAGAGAGAGCAAAGGAGCATCTGTGGTCTTTACAGAAATGTCATGGTCCTGCTTCAGCCATCATTTTGTGTTGCTAATAACTTTGCGGAGTGATAAAATTCAGTTGTAGAGTTTATGAATGGGAGTCGGGATGTTATCTGAGCACAGAGGGCTTACAGCAAACAAACCTGTGTAATGCAGCCCATAATACCGTGGAACATTACACCCTTAAACGATGCTTACTTTCTTTCCCTTTCTCTCTCTTCATGTGCAGTATTATCTTCTTCCATCACAGCCTAACATGACCTGCTATGTCCTGACAGAGTCAAAATCAAACGTGTTTATGATTCTTATTGGAAAATGTTAATAAATGTATTTCTAAAGAAAAAACAAGCTAGTTTATTCTACAAAGGTGGAAATTTATATATAAAAACTGTCTAAGGTTGCTGATTGTGCTGTTGTTTAAAAGCTGGTAAAACAAATAATTTTTCCAGACATTCAAGACATTTTTTTGCAACCATTTGGATGCAGTTAATAGATCTTTATCTGTCTGATCGATTTATACAAATTTCTACGACATAGATCACAGCAGTACCTTAATGGAATATAGTCACAAATACTATGGAAAAACTCACGTCTTAGGGACTTTCGGCACAACACATTTAAAATCTAAATGATCATAAAGTTAGGCCATCATTTGTTGTTTTTTTTCTCTCTAACAGGAGAGAGAAGGGATGCTAAAATTTATCACTGTTTTTACAGACAATAAAAAAGATTTGTGTCTTAAAGAAATGGTTTCTAAAGCAGTTAATTGCAAACTTGGCCGTACGTTTTGAATGTAAATAGTTGACTTATATGCATATGTTCAATTTACAAATTGTTCAATGTACAAAATATGATCTTTTAAATTAATTAATTTAAAACAACCGTGTCACTCATGTCCATACATCATTTAAGAAGTTTAATAACACCGACATTTAACAAATACCAGAACTAAAGGAACTTAGGACAGGATCTCTTTAAACTATTGTCACTGAAGAGTGCTATGTAACAGAAGATCTGACCAAACATTTTTTTATAGAACAATAGACTCCCAACAAAAGCAAGGACAATAGGTGGAGACGTTATCGAGCTGCTTCCGCTGGCTCCTGCATTTGGAGAAACGTGGCAGACATTGGCCAGGTGCTCTGAATGATTTAGGTGACATTAATAATTCAGCTTTTCCCAGGGCTAATTAGATAAGTGCCCGAGGTTGGGGAGCTGCTGAGAAATGTACAGCCATGAGGCGAGTGAAAGGCTGTTTTACTTGGGTAGTGGAAAAATTGATTGGAAAACAATTGGACCAAATGATAGAGTTGTTTGTGTCATGCGGTCACAAAGTGTAAAGAATTAAAAAAAAAAGAAAAAAAGCAGTAGTTTGTCATGGGATGTTCTAGGAAAGTAAACATGAGAATTATACTATACAGAAAGATTATGACAGAATGCTTCCCTCTTTCTCTTCCTCTTTTATCTCTCCCACACATGCATACACACACAGGCGCCTGGACTATCAGTTTATTGAGTGTGGGACCGTGTGCTGCATTATAAAAATAGCATTTAGAATTGAGTTTAGTAATATTTTATTTATTAGTAACCGGCTACATAAAGCCAAACGTTTTATACTCAGTATGGATTTGGGTCCCCAGACATAGTTACTGTCTCGTTACAGTAACATTGCTCAAAGTTATGCTTGAAAAAAACGCTGAATATGTGGAATTTCAATTGAACCTTGCACACACCATAAAAATGCAGATTGTCAAGGGTCAGAATGCAGGAATGACTCTGAATCTCGTGAACCACCGCGCAAGTCTTCTCGTCTAGTTTTAAAGATACATCACTGCTAAGGTTGAAGCTCTCTGTAGACAAAAGCACATCACAGCTTTTGAGGAAGAAGCTTCACCCTGACTATGCCCTCTTCACCCCAGTGAGGTAGCAGAGGCACTGTAAGGCTGCAGCAGAGAGATGTTCTTTTCTAACCCGCTGGCTCTTCTCCCATAAACACTTATTTCACAGTGACGATGGTGAACTAAAAGACCTTCAACCCTAACACAAAAAGGGAAAGCGAACAGAGAAGCGCCTGGGTTATCCCCTGAGCCAGACACTGCCTGTGTGGAAAATGTTTGATCACAAAGAGCAAAAATGCATCAGTTCTCAAAAAGCTGTTTTTGTAAAGTAAATTTTATGATCCTTTTGCAAATGTATTCACAAAAATGACCTTGTAAAGTTCTCATATTTTTTAAATATCTTATACCTGCCAACAAAAGCCCCAAATAATAACTATTATTAACTTATATAAGGGACACGAGGGCCATTAGGCTTCGTGGCATTTGCAGGGTCCATTAAATCTTGGGTAAGAACCTAGCTCACTCAGCCAGGGCATTGAAAATGGGGCATGACAAGAAGTGGCTCAAGAAGAAGCACATCAAGGTTCTGGGGTAGCCTAGCCAGTCTCCAGACCTTAATCTGTGGAGGGAAAATCTGTGAAACTAGCTGAAATTTTGAGTTAAAATGTCAGCGTTGAAACCTTGATGACTTGGAGAGGCTCTGCAAAGAGGAGTGGGACAAAATTTCTCCTGAGATGTGTGCAAACCTGGTGGCCAACTACAAGAAACGTCTGACCTCTGTGATTGCCAACAAGGGGTTTTGCCACCGAGTAGTCTTGTTTTACGAAGGGGTCAAATACTTATTTCACTTATTTCTGTAATTCTAGCAACTTTTTCTGTAATTTTTTTATTCTGTCGTTTTTTGGTACAACCCAAATAGCTGTGATGTTTTTTTTAAAAACTGTAATAAAATAAAAACTAAAAGACTTTATTCTAAACATTTTAAGCCAGGTTTAGTTGGCATCTGCAGATGGCTTGGCGGATTGTGTTGACCGACAGTGGGTTCAGAAAGTTTTCCTGGGCACATTTATTAATGTCAATCACAGAATCATACCGATGAGTGATGCAGTGTTGTCTAAATACCCGAGGACCACGGACATCCAACAAAGGTCCTCGGCCTTGTCCCTTAAAAACATTAATTTCTCCAGTTTCTCTAATCTATCTTATATTTTGATGATGTTATGCACTGTAGATGATGAAATTTGTAAATGCTTTGCTATTTAACGGTGAGGAACAGTGTTTTTAAAGTATTCCACAAACTTTTTACACACTCTTTCACAGATTGGAGAGCCTCTCTTCATCTATACTACTGAGAAAATCTAAGACATGTTACAGACATGTCAATTAACTTAATGAATTGATAAATGCTCTTCCTGTTGAATCTTTTCAAACCTTATTGCTTTTTCAGCCTTTTGTTGAGACCTGTAGCTGGCATTAAATTTAAAAGCAGCTCATTTAGTAAATAAAAGTCTAACAATTTTTGAGATATTGGCTGAAAGTTTGAAAGATTTTGGTATTAATTTCATACAAATTTAAATATTGTCCTACTTTAAAAACAATTTGAGACGTACAATCAGGTGTAGAGAAATAGTAAGATTTCTGGGTTAGATTGGAACACGACAATAAGGAAGTAAAGAAGCAGCATTAAGTGATGTGTATGGTTCTTTTTCTGTGATTTGCTCCAGACTTTTCTCCACACTTTCAGTGTCCACAGGGTGAAAAAATCTGTCTTGATATATATCAGCTTGTGCCACATATTTCTACTATATTAAAGTATATTTTAGACTAAAGGGGTAAAAATAAATTTTAATATTTCCAACAAACCGACCCACAAGCCTACTGAAAACTATGGTCTATAACAACTTTGATCATCTTCCCCAGATGCTTTTCTATGAGGCCAGAAAAAACCTGAAGTGTGCCATCTGTTTTACCCCTATTCAAATGCTGTAGCTGGATCGGTGGAGTGATCAGTGTTATGTTAGAGCAAACATAGCAATTAAGCTAATTAAGTTCCCACAGATTTCCTTTGATTTATGGCAGTCGGAGGAAGATGGTTTCAGGAAACACTGGTTGTCTCCCTCTGCTGTGCTGTAATGATGATGATGATGATGGTTGGGCTTTAACAGCGGCTGGAGTAAATGGCTTTCAGTGGTTGTAACAAGCCAAGATGGGTGCAAGAGCAGCAGCCATTATGATAGGGTCACCATCTTATGTCACCTTACTTGACATTGGGTGTCAATCTCATACGGGGGAAAATCCCCAGTATTGACAGGAGTAGAAGAGCAGAGAATAAAACAGAGAATGAAATAAATTTGTTGTCATATCTACTAACCTGAACGTTTAAAATAAAATCTTAGAAATTAGTTTAGACACTGAAAAAAAACCTTTTTTTAAATCTTTCTGCTTTTTACTTTTAATTATTTATTCATTTATTTATCTTCTGTACCCACTTATTCCCTAATTCGGGGTCACGGGGATCTGCTGGAGCCCATCCCAGCCGTCTCTGAAAGAGCGAAAGGCAGGAGGGGTACACACTGGACAGGTCTACTTTCAATTAACCTTGAGAAATAAAAAATCGCTAGTGCAGTATATAGGCGTGAGAGTGATGTAAGAAAAGTCAGACAGAAGTCTGCAGAATAGCATAGAGGGTGTACGATGCCTGAATCTGGCCTACTGTGTTACATCTATCAAGCTTAAGGGAGAAATCAACACTACAGAGCTCCTATTGTTGACTGTATGTATGCCCATATCCTGTAAACCTGCTCTTGGGCAAACATAGTCTATAGTTTTTGTCTTACAGCTGATTTATCTGACAGCACCGAAGAAAATAAGAACAGAACGATGACATACTACTGTAGGTCAATGGCATTACTCCTGCTTATGTTTCTCTTATCTGTTATACACTGTGATTAGACACTTGTGAACACCTTACCATACAGTAAAAAGTGAGAACATTGCTTTGGGTTGTTTAAAGATATTTCAAGATGTTCTACTGTGGAGATCAAATCCGTTTTTAAATCTGTGAACCCTGAGATCTCTGAAGGGCAGTGTTAGGCATGCAGCACCACCGGCAGCGCCGGTGGACAGGAGAGCAACCGTCCCAGAGCTGACACACACACATGCTCATCCCACTTATTCCGCTCAGCATGAACACACAGATGTGGGTCATCAGACATCTGCTTCGATGCTACCACCCATATTCGTTTTAATAACCACTCCCATAATCATGTGGATTACTGGAATATTAGTGCGTGGGCTGGATGTGGCAGGTGAGGTTCTGGCTCGAGAGAAGGTGTAGTGTGGTGCACCATATGGTCCAGAAGGTCAGGCATTTTAACCAGTCCACTAGAAAAAATGTTACAAATTATAAAAATTTTTAAGCTCAGCCTGGAGGTACTTAAAAAAAAGTACAGGACACCAACATACGCTAGTTATTATGTTTGCGTCATCTGTGCATTTCCTTCTTTTCGATAGATGACTGCATATAATATTTACTTTAGGGGCAGCACGGTGGCTTAGTGGTTAGCACTGTTGCCTCACAGCAAGGAGGCCCGGGTTCTCCCGGCCAGGGGTCTTTTTGTGTGGAGTTTGCATGTTCTCCCCGTGCTTGCGTGGGTTTACTCCGGTTTCCTCCCACAGTCCAAAAACATGTATGTTAGGTTGATTGGTGATTCTAAATTGCCCATAGCAGTGAGTGAGTGTGTGTGGCCCTGTGATGGACAGGCGACCTGTCCAGGGTGTACCCCTCCTGCCCTTCGCTCTTGCAGAGGCGGCTGTGATGGGCCCCAGCAGATCCCCGTGACCCCAAATTAAGGAATAAGCGAGTATAGAAAATGAATGAATGGATATTTACTTTACTACCTTTTGCACTCTTGTGAACACACTATACTCTAACTGCCCATAGTCCAGTGTGTACAGTTAAGATCTTTATTTTACCTAGTCCTAGCTACCAGTTCGTTAAATACCTATGTTGCACATCCAGTGTATTTGGACATAATCTCCTTCCTTTTTTTTTTTTTTTTTTTTTTTCTCCTTCCCTTTCATCTTCCTATGTACAATGCTCAATGTACATAGATGTAAAACCTCAAATTTTGTGCAAACAAGATTAAAACTAATTTAATAGATTGATCAAGCAAATAAAGCAAAAAATAAAGGATTATTGTATTATATTTAGATACATCCTATATAAAATACAGTAAACACTTCTTTACCTTTTTTCAGTAATTATCTTTATATGTTTCATTGGACCAAGGAAGCCACACCTAATTCCAGTGGTGTTCCTAAAAACGTTCTACAATGCTATACTGATTGAAACAGCAATAATATTACTCCCAGAACTATGCGGATGCACTGAGCAGGTAACTGATATGAAAACTGTTAGAGATCTAAAAGTGAGGATTGAGTGGACCGAGCGTAGTTTTTGAAGAATCTTGACAGTTTCTGAATTAAATTCAAAAGCCACATCAATATTAACTAAGGGAAAGAGTGGTACTTCAGAGATCCCAAAGATTTCTTTCATTTCAAAGGTCAAAGAATTTCAAGGTTGCTACATTTCTTAATTAGACCAGGCCAGGATGGGTTTTTAATTACATCTCAGTCATTTCCTCAATTACGTACTTGCCTTAAAAATCTAAAATCTTAAAATGTATATGTATTTTTTTTTCATTACTTCACACCTCTACTATGACGATTAGACATTGGATGTAACAAATGCTATATATGCCAGCTTAAACTAGGGACTGGACGAGAAAAAAAATGTTTTGTCTTCGCCCTGTTAATGTACTAACTAATTTGAGAAATGAGATTCCAATGCACTTAATTGTAACGTGTGTAGGCAGTTTAATATTGCAATTAATGATCTACTATTTAAATTTGTTAAATTAATTAGTCTTTCAGGTGAACCACATGGAATGGAAAAAAGGCAAAAACTGAAAAAATGAACTTATCTAAGGCTTTCGAATGCCCCTTATTTTGTTGAAAAATAAAAAATAATAATAGTAATAATAATAATTAATTAATGGGGAAATTATTTAGTAAGGGTGCCTTATTGGTGTGTAATTTACGTTGTTTTTTTTCTAAAAAAAGACATGTGGACTGCGTACGTTTTTAGCTTCATGAATTTCAGTTATGTGTGTAATCTAATAATTATTCCATAACGATTAAAAAAAATCCTAAACGAGCTATGATACAATTACACACTGTAGTCATGTGGTGGGTTGCCATTTTACATTCTCAGTATTACACATTTTATGGCTATATCCTGTACCATATTTTCACAGCTCAGTTAAAACCATTTGGATTTACAGTATGAACTATTAATCCATCCTTTGATCATGCTGTTTTTCATGGATGTCGACAGACTGTTCTTGCCCACACACCTCCATGCATTTTCTTCATGTTTTTCTTTCTCTCACCCTTCCTAAGAGATCTATTAGTGGGAGTCATGGCCTGTCTGTGTTTATGGTTCTCAGTGGGCTCATACTGCTGCTGCTGCTGCTTCTGCTGCCTCCACCACAGCTGCATATGCTGTCTCCATAGTGATACGGCTTACTACTTAAACCTCCATACATCCTTCTTTTGCTGAAAGAAACTGTCGAGTCTGAGCTTGCATTACACCACACTAAAACCCAAGCCCTGTTTTATACATCTGTAAATATTAGTATTAAATCTGATGCTGAATTCTTAATTCCAGAAGATTCATTTCCTGTTACAGTAGCAGTGACACTAGTTCAGACTGCAAGGCAAATCTTAGGTTTATTATTAATGCACTCCATCTAATATGCTATTGTTTCTATAGTAACCATTTATTCAAAGGGATGATGGACAGGACACATAATATAAAGTTAATAAAAAGGGGGAGGGGGTTGAAAAAGGCATGTTGTTATTTAACAAAGAAGCAAATACGGTTGATCTGGTGAAGATTTTCTAGCATTTTTTTTCTAAGGTTCTAATATTGGAGTATTTCTTTTCTCCTAAAGATATCGCACTAAATAACCCCAATACATTTAATAAACTAAATTGAATATTTTCTCCATATCTTGAGTTATAGGTCAAAACTAGTATATTTCTGTTCACATACTTGGTGCTCATGTGGACTGAATTAAAAATTTCGAGTTGATGTTTATATAATATAATTAAACTAACCTGGGGTTAGGTTCACTTAAATCTGTGTTAGGTTTGTGTGTTAAGTCCAAACCCCCGTCCCCTCCTTTACAGTAACAGATGAGACCTTAGGCTCTGCCTTTTGTTATAATTCACTAATCTGCACATTAGTTTTTCTAGAATATGATGTTATTATTTACTGTTACTGACTATTTCTAGAAAATAATTCTAGAAATTCTCGTTTTAGAAAATAATAAAGAACAATTAAAAACTGGATGATTGGTGTAAACTTTACTAATTATTTTTCTGGCATAATTATGACTTGTTTAAAACTAAAAATACTAAGTTTAGGGCTTGTAACTGGCAGTTGCCTTTCTGCTTCACACACACCGAATTAGTCCACATGGAAGTGGTACACACACCGAGTGCAGTGTTTAATGTGTTGGAAAAGTGGTAGTAACAGTGTTTAATGTGTTGGAATGCTAACTGGAAGATCAGGTTTCCATCCAAAGCGATTCCCTCCAGGTCCACCAAATTGCCACTGTTTCATTTGCTGGTTTCCTGAGCAAGGCCCTTAAACCCCTAATCGCTCAGTTGTGTAAAAGAGATAAACGTAAGTCGCTCTGGATAAGGACATCGGCTAAATACTGTTAATGTAATGATCCAACACAGACTCAATTATCAACAACTAAAGATATTTTTTAAATCTTGGAATTAAACCTAAATTAAATTTACAGAGATTTAAATGAGAGACGCCCCTTATTCAGATCCCTTAACATTGCTTACATTAACTTACATTAACTGCCCCTTATACATTTCAGGCTTTACTTATTAGCACTGCTTAATTTTTTTTTTAATCCGATTATATAGTTGAGAGTTAAGGGCCTTGATTTTTGCTCAGGGGCCCAGCAGTGGAAGCTTAGTGCATGATGGAAATTGAAGCTTAGTCATGATGGAATCCTCTTGAACACATGACCTTCTATCCTCTATCAGGCCATGTACTTTATATGCAGGTTACTGTGCCTATGCAGGTACTGTGATAATTATTCTGTGCAGGTAAACTAGCATCATTTATTTAGCAATCGTCACTACTGTATCCTGGTCAGGATTATCAG
This sequence comes from Bagarius yarrelli, assembly GCA_005784505.1. Taxonomy (NCBI): domain Eukaryota; kingdom Metazoa; phylum Chordata; class Actinopteri; order Siluriformes; family Sisoridae; genus Bagarius; species Bagarius yarrelli. The sequence goes on along the minus strand of VCAZ01000059.1, from coordinate 2,267,733 downwards.
GATGATCCAAGCTGATCCAAAATCCACCTACAGCTGATCCAAATAGAGGAGAAAATCAGTCTAGAGAGAAAACCAGAAAACCATGTTTTTGGACATTTAGGTGGAACCAGAGCAAACTTTCCTACGCACAAAGAAAGCATGTGAAATGTCACATAGGCAGCACCAGGATCCTGGGCAATATGGGCAGCGATGCTATCTGCAACCTTCATGCACCATAATTCAATTATCTGAACCAAATGCCATTACAAACATAATTAAATTTTTTAGGGAACCTATAATTTTTAGGGGTAATAATTAAAACGCAGGTAAATATGTATGTATTTTAGCCAGTTACAATCTTTAAGCTGCCTTTTCAAAGGACTCATTGGCGCTTACAGAACCTTCAGTGTGCTTTGTCAGTGTGTGTTTCAGGTGCTATTGAGTAGTAAATCCAAATTGGCTTAGCTTGGAATTCTTCAGTTTGGCAGGAATTCTGTTATGCAAAATTTTTGCTTCTTTTGTGTATCCAAACCACACACTGTGACACACACATCTAAAGAATCAGCATAAAATATAATGTACAACAGTTTGTCATCTCAAGAACTTGTCATTGTTTAATTTATTTATCTATTTACCACCTACTTATTTATCACTATGTCTGCGATTACAAATCCATCATCTGAGCTGGTTTGGGGCATTAGTCTGAACACAGAAGGGCAGTTTGTCATAGTGGCTAAGCTTACTTATAACCGACTTACTCAGTGTGCTAGCATATGCTAACACTCGTCTCTCTCACACACAAAAACACACACACACACACACACACACACACCAGGTGAGAAGCAGACTGCTCACCTCTTTAATACCCACTGTCACATGGGCTCAGCACTGGGAGGATTGACCGTGTCATTGATCTAAGAAAGCAGGGGAGGGCAGGTAGATAATCACACACACACACACACACACACACAAATTCTAAAGCACATGCTGCAGTATATTGGCCCCGTCATCTTGAGGACCTGGCGGCTAAACTAAGCTAAATTAGTTAATTAGCCCTTTCTAGGCAGCATTAGCTAGAGGACAAACGAGCCAAGAAGTAACCCAGCTTCGCTGTGCAAATGCTTTTGCCTTGTGACAGACTTTTTTGTTTTTTTGTTTCCCTTTTTCATTTACGTTCTTTCGTTATTAACGGAAGTGAGACGAAATGAGGAACACAGACAGGAACTTCCTTTTGTGTCCTGGAGGAACAAAACTGTTAAGCATCACAGTTGCAAATAATCCAGACTGCATTGTTAGAGATCTGGAGACACCGTAGCAACTGAGAGCAATTTAAAAAGCAGGTCCTGGATAAGATTTCCTATAATCTGACTGTGGTGCCAAACGGTCTATTGCTGCAGAAAATAAAAGATTCATTTGTATTATACGGTGTTAATATAAAGAGAAGGCCTTTATTAAAGTGGTGTTTAGAATTATATAGGTTTCCCTATAATTCCCTCAAGTGAGAGCGTAATCCTCAGGGGGACCTTAAACAGTCAATGATTTGGCAAGAGTCCAGACTTGTTCGTTAAATCCCAAACAGATACGATGTAGACCATGAAGAAGAACTAGCAATTTGATGTGGCTCCAAGTTTCAGCTTTCTCGTAAAGGAAAAAGAAACTGTTGCATGAAGGTAATTTTTAGCAGGATGGAGGCCTATCCGTTGTCTTTACTGTAATAAAAGTCAAAAACACAGTCTATTACTATACAAAAATAGGATCAGAGCTGCTATCACAAAGCTTTTCATTACAGAAAGACAAGTAAAACATATTTAACAAGTATTTTCAATATAATAAAATATTTGCTCTCCCATCAGTCAACAGATGATAGATTAATAAAAAATAAAAACAGATTTCATGCTGAACTAGAATAAATGTAAAACTTGCACAGTGTAAAATGTTAGGCAAATTTAGTTATGGGAATTTTCTTCATCTCTTTAACTCAAAAATGACTATTTATAAACTAAAACATTTCATTTTAAGCTTAATGTAATCCATTGTTTTGACTACTTGTGGGTTGAAACCAAAATTATATTTTTTAAATTCACTCTTGTTTTGAAGCAGCACCTAAAAATCAGTTAGATCAGGATGGCTTTCTTATTAGAGGTGGGTATACAAAATCAGTACGCACCGATTTTGTAAGCACTTATGGAAATATTTACTTAAGTAGGTGTAAAAAAGTATCTGATGAAAAACTACTCAAGTAATTAGTTACTAGTTACTTCTAATCTGACACTAAAAATGTAAACAAGTCACAGGGCACTAATCAGTACCTCTATAAACCATGAGTTTAAGGTGCAGTTGGACATCTTGGAAAATACTAATTGTAGCCTGATAGCCTGTCCATTCCAACCTCTGTGCAAAACGCTGTCCTAAGCCACACCTATTGAACACATTAACACACTTGGACTAGACGAGCAGAGACAACAATACTACAATACTACAGTCGGGATTTTTTCTTGGCTGTGCAGGAGCTGGTGGGTAATCTGCAATTAGGTTTCTAAATTTGCTCCACTGTTTTTAATTTTGTTGCAGTTTATGAAATGCCTATTACTGATTTCGAATGGATTGTTAATTTTTCAGACAGACTTGACCGTCAGACAGAAGGTCTGGACTCCGAAGCAACTTTATTGATCGAATAAATCAACCAATCGCAGTTCGTTTTGTTTAGTGACATGTGAAAATGAAAAATCTATGTCTCTACTGTAGCCCATTTATTATGTGTCGTTCTCCTGTTAGGAAAGTAGAGCACCATTACGGCTATGTTACCCTTAAGGCTGCTAAAAACCGCAAGTGTCCTGGGAATCTAAATAATCAGAGTGGTTTTTGAATTACTGATACTGTTTTGTGTGCCATATGCAGATGAGATACTGCATTCATGGGAAATAGCTGACTATAATATTAAATAAAAATGCTGACCCAGAAATAACTTCATCCTGTTTGCCTTGCCATCTATATAATGCTTTTCATTTATAATATTGGATTTGGTGCTATTCAGTGATGTTTGTTGGTGACCCTGCAATAAACCTGAGCCCGAGCAGAGCAGCCCTACTGAGGAGAGATAATTAGTCCTCATTAGAGCATGGCTGTCTGAACCTCCTCTACACCCAACTCCCCTCCCACACACACATACACACACATATGTAACCAGGAAACAGTGCCACTGATGAGTTCTGCTGTCTACAGAGCAACCAAGCAGCGCAGTGAGGAAATGGTGACAAATGCAGCCTGCCACACACTGAGAGAAACAGAGATAGGGTGACTGAATAAGTGACAAATAAAGTTATCATGTAAGTTTACAGTACACTAATAGTAAGATGTTGAATTGGAAATCGTTTACAGGTTTACCAAAAATATATATTCAAGATTTTTTAGAAGAAATAGATGCACACCAGCATTCAGGCCACACACCACACCACACCACTCCAAACACCTGGCCACAAGAGACGTGCAGAAAAACAACCGGTACCGACTGCTTCTGTCTACCATACATCACACATTTCAGCTTTCTGTCATTTCCCTCAAACATTCTTTTCGAGACTTGTAAAACAGTGAACATCTGCGTTTAAGCATCAGTTTTACAGAGAGAGAATTAATAGAAAAAAAGGGCAGGAAAAAAGATGTAAGAGACAGGAAAAACACATGACACACTTGTTTCCCAGATGGCTGTGAGTTCTGGTCAGCACCCATGTCTCTACATTCATCTTCCAACATTGCTATTCTCCATCGTTCCCTGCTCAGAGTATATAAGAGCACTGTTGAGAGTTGAGCTGCCAGCATCAGCAACCTTGCCGTCCCTCTTCAACCAGCTCAGGCCAGCATACATCCTAAATGTCCTTAGATATGGCCCAGCTAGGAGCAGTAAAGCGGCTCTTCCAGCTCTGTGCATGTGGATGCTGAGGTCTGCACCCATCTGCTCAGCTCCTGCTTGCTAATCTGCTGCTACCCACACACACACACATCCACACATATCGTGACAGACTGCATGCGTTTAACTCGCCGATAAGGGCTGATAGAGAGCACCACAGTAGTCATTACACTCGCACAAAACTCCTACCCTGACATATGTGGCTTAGAAGTCTCTGCGTGGCAGGACATTAAGCGGCTTGGCTTGCGCTTGCTATTAAAAGTTGGTCAAATTTAAGCACGAAACTTTACGTTTGTTGTCTTCCACTGGACATATGGAAAGCTGAAGGGAATCTTTACACAATAGCAGATGTCAGTCAGAAGATAAAGGGTGTGTGTATATAGCTCTTGTGAAGTGCAACAAGTGCAATATTTACATTTAAATATAAATATTTACTTATTTATAGGACAAGAAAGCTTAAATATATACTGCACAACCAAATAAGTGTGCCTTCCCCAATCTGTTTTCACAAAGCCACACAGTTGTCAAGTATGCCTTTGTATGTCATAGCAAAACATTTACTGGAACTCAAAGTTTTAGACTTGTACCACACTGACAATGCCCCTGTGCACAAAGCGCTTGAGATCTATAAAACACCCCAGATCTCTGCAGCTACTCTGAACTTACTAACGTTACTAACGTTAGCAAACACACCTGCTGCGTTAATGTGATAGCACCCGTATAAATTTAAGGTAACATTACTGACAAACAGAATATAGACTATTATTACTGAAAGCGTCAAATGAAATAGGCTCATGACATAAAAAGAGATAAAAAAATTAAAAATGTAACGTTTATTTACCTGTATGTGTTTTTCAAATTCAGCGGCGAATTCTTGAACTCCAGCACCTCGTGTTTTTAGGTTGACAAAACTCGCAGCGCGTTCGAAAGGATTCCTTCCAGTCATGTTTACATCGATGACTCCCTCTGTCTGTCCATCTGCCTTGATCGTTCTTAGCTTCATAAACTAGCCTATGTTTACGGTGCATGATAGCAAGAAAAGGCCCAAAAGGAGATTGATTGGTTAAACAAAGGAAGCAAACTGCGCAATCAAAAGAAATAACATTGTTAACGCCACCAAACAGATTAAAACTAACGAGCCTGGTTTAAAAATGTAATAAGTAGAAAGTACAGATATTTGTGTAAAAATGTAATGAGTAAAAGTTTTCAGAAAAAATAAATACTAAGTACTGATACCAGAAAAATCTACTTAGGTACAATAACATAGTATTTGTACTTTATTATTTCCCATCTCGGACTAAATATAGAATAGTATATCCAAAAAACAGAATATGCTCATAAGACTAGAACTGCATGTTATTAATGTCCATAGGGTTGCAATTTGATTTGGAAATACGGAACATGGTTCCGTACATGGTTTATCTGCACCGGTGCATCTGCTTTAGAATGTTTATTATCGGTAGGTGGTAGGCCAGTGCTTATGTTGTTGAAATGTTAACCGGAAGATTGTGGGTTTAATTCCCAGCACCACCGAGTTATGTTAAATTAAGTTAAAGCAATTTTCCCCTAGGATTAATACATTTTTTTACATTCTTGAATCTGAATCTTAAATCTTACAACTGCTGGGCCACTAAGCAAGACCTTTAACCCAAATATTTTACTGTAATGATCATTTACTAAAATAAAATAAAAAGTAGTGATTAAGATTATTATGCAGTTTAGATGAAATAATAGTTATTCATTTAAAACATGTCTACAATTAACACAGCAACTGAGTTAACTGAACTTCACCTTGTTGGCTAACCAGCTTAGCTAAACTGCTGTCAGGGTTCCTGTAGCTAGGTGTGTTAGCAGGCTAATGTGAATTATATACATTTATATATTATCCTGAGTGTTACAGTCTTCCATACTGGCAGTTAAGTGTGATGCAGAGAACAGTTTACTAAAAAAAGTCGTTAATGATATAACTAAGAAAGGTAACGAACCCGTAAGAGGTGGTGTAAAAGATGGGTTGCACTGGAACTGTGCTGCAATTCCAGGTCCAGTGCTTTTGTAGATCTTATTATTATCTGCTGCTTTTAGGCATTTTTTAAAATATGATAGATGAAATGTGAAGATTTTGCAAGTAGCTGCTTTATTTTAAATAAACCAAATGAGCCATTATTTTCTATAAAACTTACTTAAAGGAAAGTGATACAGTAATACTACATTTACAGTTATGGCAGTTTAAATTTATCTAATTTACATTTTGACTCACGCGCATTTTCTTACTCTTTCCACTGCTGCTTTTCAAGCAAATTTGCAGAAAAAATAAAATTAACATAATGAGCTCCATAAGCAAGCAGATGGTCATTATGATCATTTATACGTTATTAGTGCTCACAATTTTACCTACCTGTGTCAGAGTAATCCAACAGCATCTATTTTTTATCTCTCGTATATACCCAGACCTCAATATTAAAATCCCCCTAATCATTATTGCTCTTAATTATGCTTGATTGCAATAATACGACTGCTTTCCAAATCTGTTGCAAATATTAGCCTAAGCAGTTATCAGTGTCTGTAATGAATTTTTGATTTAGACTGAATAATCAACATAATTTAAAATAACAAAAATATGTTGCCATACGTTGCTGTGTGGAACCTTTAGGTTAAGCCTCATGGCACCAATTGCACCTCTTTACACCTGTCACAGCTCTTAATACTTATGTATTAGCTCTCTTTGTAAGTTTTTGGTAGTTGTGCACTGTGGAGCACCAGTACTTCTGTTAAACATTCTAGTTTTTTTGACATTTCTTAGCATCTATGATGTTTGACTAATGATTGAAAAATGAAGGGTTTAATTCCCAGCACCAGCAAGCTAGGGGCCCCTGAGCAAGGCCCTCAAACAGTAACTGTTCTGCTGTACAAATTTAAGTCGCTCTGTACCAGATGCTATAAATGCTATAAATATAGAGGGTAACGATGTTTGCTTCTTTGCTTCAATGGTTTGTAAGCCTTTGGATTAGTTCACGCCTCTGTCTACACAACATGATTAAGGGATGCCCACAGGGGGCAACTTGCATGCTTTTAAAGCAGGTTTTAACTGGACTGAAATATCTGGACAAAATCAATGGCAACCATGTTTCTACTGGGAAACAACTAGCAATGTCTTTAATTCGAATCTTCTCTTTAGTTATTGCTCTTTAATTTTGTTTAGTGAGTTTTCCACAACGCTATTAAGCATTATATTAAAGCGCTATGGTTGTTTTGGTAAAACATTCTACAAGAAGTGTTTTACCCACATGAAATATTTCTCACAATTGTTGTTTAATTCCAGCCTCCACTATCCGCACTATATGTAAAGATCCCAGTCTTTATCCACACATCCGTTTACAGTCCAACTAGAATATTTACTTATTTATTTACTTATTTATTTTGCTGGTAACTAAAATGAAACATAAGAAACTGTAGCGGTTCTAGAAACTATATTTGATCTTAAGTTACAAGACGCACTAATATCAACTAGAATCATCTTTTTTTTCTTTTCCCCACCCAGCATATATTCTATTCTATAACCCCAGCCCATATGTCCACTGAGCAGATGGTAGGAAAGTATAGCTCAACCTATCTCTGCTCTTCTTGTACAAATAGCAGAGGGAAGAACATCTTGAAACAGGCGGACGCTGATGCCGCATGCCCAACATGCTGCTTCAGTCATGTAGCAAAGTGAAAAATAGAAGCGATCAATGTCCCCCTGGATACAATGACTTTGTTTGTTCCTTTCACCTCTGTCTGCTCTCACAGAAAGCTAGACAAGAAAATCAATTTAGCAAAATTACTTGACTATAAATAAAAGAATGAAAGTTGATCTATTGATTAGAATCTGTGCAAGAACATCAGTATGCAGGTGGGCTGACATATGCAAGTGGTTTGACCATTAAATGGCATGAAATATAATCATTTTACATTAAGCCTAACAAAAACACTGAATCCACCACCAAGCACAGCGTAAAAGTAGCTTTTTTTAAAGATATTTTATTGGGCATTTTGCATTTATTTATAGGACAGACAGAGATGAAACAGGGGAGACAGAGAGAGAGGGGTGGTTCCAGAAAGGGCCCAAGCTGGAATCGAACCTAAGTCAACGGAGCACAGCTACGCATGTGGATGCCGGTGCCTTAACCCATTACAATACAGCGCCGGCCAGAGTAGCTTTTTAATCAGTCTCAGTTCTAAAGTGCCATTTCTGATCACTGTTTACTTTGTTTACTATTCTTGATTTCACTTCTGCCTTTGGTCTGTATTTTTTAATTTTATTTTCATTGACCATTGCTGCTCTGTATATATAAAACTACTTAACCATGTCTGCTGATTTTAATCTTAAAAAGAAAGGCATCTTATGGTTCCTCTAATACATATACAGGTTACTTTACTTCCTAAGCAAATGCAGAACAAGTGGGAACATGTTGTGTTCACATTTTTACGGAACTCGTGAAATTCCTACGGGTAATTTTGGGGGTCCAATTGGCAATGACAAATTTTTTTTTAAAAATTTCATGTAAACACTGCTCTGTTTTAGACTGAACTGCCGCTGTGAAAGTGCTGCTATAGCTTTATTTAACACTCATGACAAACTTCCACAGTTTACGTTAACAGTTTTATAACAGGGGCACAGTTATTTTCAGAGGTTTGTACCTGTTATATGTTTTTGACACACTTAAATGTTAATACTTTTGTTTTAACCAAGCTAAATTCTGCTAAGTTACTCCAAAAATAATGATGACATCATTTCACATGATTCAGTAACTGATAATGGAATAGGCAGAGACTGCCATTTTACATTTTTTCCGAAACAATATATCGGTAATATTGATATAACTCCTTATGTCAACATCCTATAAATATTCTTATCTGAATATACAACTTTTTGCATAATGTTATCTACAGTATCACAATTTAACATGTAGCAATGCTGTGATGATGTCTTTAATTTCCAGTGAACCACTGTGCTTTAGAGAACAGGAAATGCTCCTGAGACAGATGGACACCCATGCTTAGAAGGCACACTTTTCTTAGCAGCCCCCCAAGATGTAATTTCTTCCCCTATGGGAAATAAGCAAGAAGATGTAGAGAAGGGAAAGGTGATAGACATGCGTGATTCCTGTCAGGTGGAGCGATAATGCGCCGAGTGTTTTTCTTAAAGAGAAACCTGCCAGTTTCGTTTCAGAGCCAGATTGTCAAAGGCAGCGCTCCCTTTCGCACATACGTAAATGCTCCACTGTGGAAGCGTAAAGAAAAGTTGAGATATAGTAAGAGGGACAGGTTTGCGACTACGACACCCTCATACACTTCTCCTCAGGTGAGGATAGCAGCTCAGCTGGAACTGCCTATCCACAGGGGTACACATGGGGAAGTGTGAACAGCTGTGCAGTGACACGACTGTGAACAAGCCCCACCGGTACTCTAACAAAGTGTGAATACAAAAGTGGAACGCCAGATCTATACTGACCTTACCTTCAGTATTAAACAACAACAAAAAAGTCATCTTCAGCATCAGCAACAACCGAACGATAGCTCACATCTGTCCAGAGGTTTTTTAAAGCCATGAAATGAGAAGAAGGACTGTTTTGGTCTGTCTAAATGATAATGATCCTTAGTGTCATGGGTGTTCAAGGGCCAATATTTCATTCAACAGCATAGATTCTGATTCCGATTCAGCAGAACACTGTTTATGAGTAAGGCAAACAATAAAAACTAAGTTTTCAGCACAAACTAGAAACAAATGTGTCTCAGGCAGGTAGAGACTTCACTCTGCACAGATGACATTCAGGACAAGACACTACACCAGAGATGGTGAGTAAAAGGAACAGAAAGCGAGACAGACGAAAAGTGTGGGGTGGGGTGGAAGAGAAGGAGGAGGGGGTTACTGTGCAAGCCACGTGCTACATCTGGCATGGAATTCTCAGTGGCAGCCGCCAATGTACAGAGCTCCTTAACAACTTCACAGGCTGCAGAGATGAGCTTTAAAGTGTCCACATGGCCTCTACAGCCCGGCTTTAGAGAAGCTCCACTTAGCCCGGCCCGCCAGCTGCTGCTGGGGCCACCAGCATGTGTGTCTGTATGAGTGTGTGCAAGAATACAAAAGTGCAAGAAAAATTTGTAGAATTGCAAGAGGAAAAAGTGGCTCTTTGTAAAAAAAAAATACTTTACAGCATATATAATTAGTTTTAACACATACATACAACTCTCTTACATACAATTTGCATCTGTAAGGCATGATACGTGTGGAATAGAGACATGAGACAGGTAAACAGAAGAAGGAGTGAATCATAAAAAGATTTTCAGTAGTGTGAGTTAGTGTTGATGAAATTTTACATGAAGGCAGGTGAAGGGAAAATGAATTTAACTAGAATTTTGATTAATAAAGTGTAAAACTCAAACAAAAACCTGGGTTTGTGTGTGTTTCTTTTCTACTTTTCTTCTCTGCTGACTAATAGAAGAGAAGAAAAGGGCTTGAGGGACATATTTTGATGCTTTAGGGACATATTTTTTGAGAAAAGGTACTTTGAGGGAGTTCATGGTCTGTTCCAACCGTCTGTCTATGTGTGTCTGGACCACACTTGCTCTCAGGATTAGCATATCAAGGAGCCTGCAATAGCCACTGGGAGAAAAATAAAGCTTCTCTCTACGGGGATGATGTCCATTTTGTCCTCCCTCCCAACATCTGTTCTAACCTTTGGAGCCAGAAGGGGAATGCCAGACAAGTATTTGATTTATAGTAGTGTTGTTTGCAGCCATCATTTTTTGGTACCAATTTGCTGTAGAAGATTGAATAGACATGACAGTCTATACTTTATTTGATTTTCTACAAATTGCAATGTTTTGCAATCCCTTTTATGTTAGGTGATTTATTCCCATGCCAGTAATTGTATACAAACCAACACTGTATTACAGTTGAAGTTGGGGCGGACGGAATGCAAGAATGGGTGAGGAACAGAGAGAGAAGGAGGTTTGATCCTCGTCCATCTGCCCTCTCCCTGAAGTCTGCTGCTCAGGCTGGGCACCAGAATGAATTTCTGCTTTTCCTTATACACATACACACAGTCACGTCACACCCTGAAAAAATTCCCAACCATTCCAAACCTCACATTACATCACAACATTGTACCATACTTATATTGTCTGGATGGTTGATGGGAATTCATTATCCACTGGTACAAATATCATTCTTATGTCGAAAATGAGGCTCAAGCAAAAGACTTGGCAAAGCTGCACCCTATATTTAGAAATCCCACAATGAGGTAAAGCACAATGACTGCCAGACACACTAACAGAACTGGCCATGGACTTTTTAAATAATTGGTATCCATGTGAGTGAAGCCAGCAGTCTTACCTCGAGCAAGACAATCAAATCCTTCAGTGAAAAGTGACTAATTACTTATTGCACTTAATTGGTTTTCCCCAAGGTTCTATGATTAGTTTTTATTATGTTTAATTGGCTGTAATTGTGATTTTACATGAGTACAGCTTGAACTAAATAGCCTGTTTTGCGCTCCTCTGCTCGCTTTTGCTTACAGTTAGTTACACATTTGATTGTTCATCAGTGGGAAAGATCATTACTGACAAACGCTTCATTCTCCGGAAAACAATAACATTGGTATAGTCTGTGCAAAGTGACTACATGTACGTGGATGAGGATTTCAGACAGGTGTAATGGTCAGAGAATTAAAAGTCATCATCAAGAAGGCATCTCAGCGTCAATAGGGCAACATGACAAAGAGGACTTAAACTCACAATCATCTGCTCATTAAAAGCTAAAAGTAAACGTTATGCAGTTTCAGAGTAAGCAGATGATCACAGGGTTGCTAGAAATTTTCAACACACTGAAATTTGGAACCTCCCATGAATTGAACATATCCAACCAACCACATGCATGTGGTTAGAAACTGACAATGTTAAAGCCGCACAATGGCTTCCTGGAGCTCAGAGGCGTTGTACGGAGAGACATTGTCATGCTGAAAAGTGTTTGGATCTTATACATCTACCAGAGTATGTAAGTGGAGCGGAGTGGGAGCAGCGTTTTTTTTAAAGTGAGAGCATGGTGGTTTTCTGTCTTTCTGTGTGCTCTCCACTAACGCGCCATCATGAGCTCAATGGCCTGTAATCCAAATGCATGGAGCATAAACAAAAATACCACTGACAGGACAATATGTATTTCCTTAAATACTATCTGTCTATTCTTAATAAAATATTCACAGTGAGGGGTTAAACAGTGAAGAGCGAAGGGGAAGTGAGTGAAGAGCAGGGAAATAAAAATCTGAAGTAGAGAAATAATAAAATGTTTTGAGCACAGAGCTGAAATTGTTACCACTCCACTTACTTTACATACTCTACAACATACAAACACACTCCAACTTTGTAGCAACAGTTTGGGGAAGACATACTTTTTGGTGTGCAAGTTAAGTGTACACAAACTTTTGGCTTTGCACTGCACTCTATTCGCCAGTCAAATACTATGAATAAGTGGAGCCATACCATACCAGCAAAATTCCCCTTATGCATAACCAGCATTTTGCCTTTAACACTTTGACTGGCGGGCACCGTGGTGTAGTGGCTTAGGGCAGCGGCACGCGTTGCGTAGGGCGGGTTTCATTCCACGTGGGCTAGGGTCCTTTCTGGTCCCATCCCACTCTCTCTCCTCTGTTTCATCTCATCTCTTTATAAACGCAAATTGCTTAAAAATATATTATATATAGCAGGGCTATCTGTCCTCTGTTTCACTCTTATCCTCTGCCTTTATATCTTTGTAAACGTATACACAGTTCTGTGTATTTCTGTGTATACACAGTTCTGTGTATTCTGATGCACATTTACAAATTACAAGTTAATTCAAAGTCATTATTTTGCCTTTAATTTATCACTTTGCAATAATGTATATCACTTTGTGCTAACCCATCATTTTAAATTGTGTGCATCAGTCAGTATGTGTAAACGTGAGGCTTTTTCAACTTATCACTCCTCATCATTCAAGTGAGTATGTGCTTTTGTCTACAAAGAGGTGCAGTAGAGATGCAGATCTAATCTAGATGTTGGGAAGACAGACTGATCATGTGCTTAATATTTTTTTAAGGTGGAAGTGGGTATTACATACTTTTTTAACAACATTAAAGCATTTCAGATAGAATTTTAGTTTTTATGAAAGTCTTTTATTTAATATTTTTTAAATTTGTATTCTGTATATAAAGCTGTAATTAAATCTGGTTTTGTCTAAAATAGCAGTACACATCCAGATCTGTCTTTCAACATCTACATAGATAATAATGATTGTTTTTAGTAAAAAGTTAAAAATTAACCCTTTTAGAACGAATAGAGGCATTTAATTTTTTACCTCAGATTTTGGATAGTGGGATACCTGATACCAGGTAAAAGCAATAAGTACAAAAGTCCAGTTTTAACAGTAAATATTAACCTTATATCATTATGTTAATGCGTCAGCCACACTGTTTCACACTTTTTCATTGTTGCCAGTAAATATTCTCTTCACTTTCATGTTTTTATATCTTTCTCACAGTTGTTTCCACTTTCTTTGTCTTTAGAAACGCACATTTGTGTGTAATCATTGGGTGACCAGAGTATGCCAAGCCAGGTGCCGTCTTATCTGGCATGGCTGGCATGCGGCTGCCTGGCAGAGGCACTGATTATGTTTGCCTGTGTGGTCCAGAAACAAAGCATCCAACTCTCGTGCAGACCAGTGTTTACAGCTGCTTTTCCAAGGACACACTGCAGCCCTATTGGTTATCTTAAGTGCTATTGTGCCGCTGGAAAGTGTGTGTGTAAGAGAGCGAGGAGGGTAGGTTTGTATTTAGGACAAGATATAACACTATATCTGTGTTTAAGTGATCAGAGCCAGCAGTATCTCACTACCAGCCAAACTGGGAGGCAAAATAGAGTGCAGCGCTTTTTTGGCCTGCATACCTTTAAAAGGCCTGCACTCACACACTACAAATGTGTGTGTCTTGCTTCTAGTATATTTACAAACATACACATATGCACACAAAGCCGGATGGAATTTAGAATTAAGACTAACATTATTGATATTAAGCCATCATTCTGCAAAGCATTGATAGATTCATTCAACACATTAAAAAAGCTATCAATAAGATATTAGTAGGTAGATTAACCTAGCAAGTTGTGCAGGTTTACAGGGCATCTGGACAATAAATATCTGACCACTGAAACGTGTCTTGCTTCTAATCCCACAGCCATATAAAAACCATGTAATGTGTGGCCTAATTCCCTGGCAAGAGCCAGGCATGGAGTAGAATAAGCAGGACAGACAGACTGACAGCCAAGGAGATCGACCGTCTACCTATTTATAGTGTGAGCCATCTGCGAAAGATCCCTCTTGTCACTGGTCATCCTGTTCACAAAAAGGGGCTGTGAGGCAGATTCCAACAGCAGCAGCCGTCCCATTCACTATTCATTCCAGGACTCGGCAGCTCCATATGGATATGGCTCGGGCTTTCTCTCATTGCTTTTTTTACCCCATCTTTGGGATTCATATGGTAATGAAGCGGCAGAGCTGAGGAGCTGTTCTGAGAACAGGCCTGAGTTTCAGGCTCCAGGCTTCATCCTGATGCCTGCCATCTGACTCCAATGGTCTCATGTCAGGGTTTTTTGCAAGATTTTGGTCAAGTCCTCGAACCGGCTGGGAACAGTATGGGCATCTGTGAAAGGCTAATGATAGGCTTTCATGTTTGGCTTGGTTCATTATAGCCCCTTTTAAGACTCCTGTCCAGTCTGTTGCTTCAGTCTGTTAATTCTAGTCAGGTTCTGGCCATCATTATGACAAAAGAAGCAAAATTATTATTGTTTGTTCAGAAAAATTCCTCCTTTATCTTCTGTATTAATGTTATTCCTCTCAGCACTGTGAATATCTAATGTCTGTCCTGGAAACACCAAACATTAGTACCAACATGTACCCTGGATGGCTGGATGATACACCTGTCATTTACAAGGCACCATCCTCACACATATTACACCCTAGGCACGATTTAGAATCACTGGTTGACCAATCGACCCAGCAAGATGTTCTTTGGAAGTGTGAGGAAACCAGTGAACCCAGACGATCCCAAACAGACATTAAGCTAACAGAATTCCCACAGTTGTTCTACAAATTGCAGCTCTATGAACATTCCATCAATTCTACAATGAAACTAAAGGCGAGTTGATGTATTTGTTAATAAATTATTGATACTATATACACTTCTTGTATTATTTATGGCCTACAGTTCCCAACTTGTTCGACATATGATCTTAAATTCCACATAAGTTGCATAAAGTTCAGGCAGACTTGATAACCAGACCTAATAAGGACCTCCCCTAGACAGTCATGCCGGGACCAGAAGTGGATATGAAACTGGATCTGAGAGTGGATCTGAGCGGCATCCCTTCTGTCGACTGGGGAGAGTGGCATTGAGCAGGCATAAGTCAAGACCAACATCCCCTTCTGTTTTTCAAATCCCCTTTCCAAGTTTTGTAAATTGGCCCTTTTATAGTAGAGCACTGAGACACGGCACAAGCGGGCACAGGTCTTTCAGCCAAGTCAAGGCTGTGTGTTCATAATGGGCGAGGAGGGCAAAAAAACACGTGGTCCTGACCCCACCCAGAGCTTCTCTGTCATTCAGCCTTTGTCTCCGGATCTGTTTCCTCCCTTGCTTCGTGGTGCTGCATTGAACCGCTATCAAAGAGGCCCTCGAAATTCCTCCGAGGCTCATTTCCATACTTTGAATAATTCATGTGGCAATGAGATAGGGGGAAGGGTAACTAACGAATAATGAGAAACAACTTCCATCAGCAATGCATGTTTGCTTTTCTCAAGAGTGCACACCTCTGTGAGAAAGAGAGAAATCAATACAGCATGACATTGGGTTATGTGATACATGCCTGACCCTTTATCTATTAGGCAGGGGAGAGGGTGGAAGAATTGCAGCTGTGGAGAATGCCTGGATTTAAGGTCACCCTATCAATTGTGTAAATAAATTAATTCTAATTAGTAACAGCTATATTCCAGCACTTTTAATGGGACCTGCTTTATGGTTTTGCATACACACTTTAACAAACAAGCTAAATCACTTTAGTTTAGTAATTATGTAATGACATACTCTGACCAGCGCCTAAATCAAATCCGCAGAGATGCTGACATTTCATAAATTTCTTAATATTGTCATGGATGCTCGCCAATTAAAACTAACAAACTGTTGATTGTAGCATAAGGAAACATTCCTTTAATTGCATTTACAGGGCGACAACACTTGAATAAACAGATTACCTGCTGAATGTGATCCCCATGTGCATGCTGGCATCCACCCAGCCAATCCTTCAACTGATAAACTCAATGAAACATGAAAACCCATATGGGGGCATATCCTCACCTTTATAACCTTTGTACAATCCCTAACAACACAAAATGATCCTCACACTGTTTACTGTGACACCCTTACACGGACGATACTGCTAATCCATTCGATTAAAAATAGGGTACACATTTTAAGGGCACAGAGCACACCTGAATAAAGTGTTAAGTTTTGTTATAGAACAATTCAATGTCAAACATCTTTTCATTACAACGCCTCCTCTGCTTATGTTGTTTGTTTCCTCAGTGCACATTGTTAAAAATTGGTTTTTCATGTCCCAGTCTGAAGGATGCGGGATAGGGAAATAAATGAGATATAAATCTAATCTTTGGGAATTTTCTGCTGTTTTATGAAACAGCAATGCTGTAGTTCCACGTCTCCTTTAGCAACAATTAAAGTAACCATTCAAACTTGAAAGAGAAATCTATAATAAAAATGTAGATTTAAAGGATTTTTGTTATATGTAGAGGAAACCGTTACACAATACAATTAAATCCAACTCAGGAACTTTTCCAACAACCTACAACATCATATATCCCGGATATATGGCAGACAACAAAACACAAAAATTTGCTATTTAAATGCTAAAAAAGGAAAGTAATGTCGTTAAGTGTTCCTGCAACATTGCTATACAGATAATAATTCATTAATGGTAATTAACACAAATTTTGTGTGTAACTTTTAAAGTACAGTACAAACATTAAACGTAGAGCCTGCAGCTTCTACATTGTTTGACTGTGTAACAGTATTTATTTTCAGCACTGTTGCAAACAGGAACTAGTATTCATTAAAGTGTTTAAATGGGCTATAAGCAACTCAAAGGTATGATATAACTTTTCAGCTCATAGTTCAACTGTTTTTGTCATATAAAATTTCTGTGCATCCCTATAAATATCTGCTGAATTCACACTTAGCCTTATTATAACTGCCCTAGGGGTCATGCCCCTCACTGGTCTAATGTGTAGGGAATCCTAATGTATTGCATTGTTTTCAGATGTTATGATCATGTTTCAAGCAAAAGAATATCAAGTTGTGCCATATGAAGTACTTCATTAGCAAGCTTGGCTAAACAAAAGCTTTATTTCTACTACTGAAAAGAAAAGTAAAGCAAGTTGTGTATAAACATTTACTGTAACTAAAACCGAGTTAACTTAAATGAACCATCACTTTCACACACTGATGTGTTTGACTTCTCTTCGTCTTGCAGTTTTGTTTTATATCAAACAGAGAGTCCTGCCCTGGTCTGGTCTTCCCATAGCGCTATATAAAGACATATAGGATTGAGTAAGAGCTCAGAGAATGCCAAACCCAGGGAGGAAGTGGTGCATGAGAAACCTGTTGTTTTCTGTGCTCAGTGCCAGATATGCAGCGCTAGAACTGACGGAGCCCAAGAACAAAGTCAGGGAAATCAGAGTGGCAAAACACTACCACAAAAACCAACCAGTTGCAGGTTGACACAGGATCAGATAGCATCAGGCGGTTTCAGATCTCCTACAAAACTCTCGATTCCTGTGTGTCACTTAAGAGTGTGGCGTGGCGGCTGAGAAAGTAGGCTTTCGGGATACAACTTCCCTAATATACATCTCTTCTGTACTTTCCCTGTACTGCTAACAAGCCTTCGAATCTTAAAACACTGTTTGCTTTAACACCGTGGCCTTTTCACTTACTAATCATCACCGGTTACAAGCAAACTAGCCTATGCTACCACGTGCACTAAGTAGTTCCCTATTTGTAATGTAATTCTGTTAAAAAAAATACAACACAAAGACAAAAGCTAGAATCAAACAAGCATTTATTGTCAGTGACTGCTTTAGACTGATCAGGGTTGCAGTTATTCTGAGATTATCCTGGTAATACTAAGAGACATAATAAAGTCTTCATCACGCACACACAGACCCGGCTACACCTAGAAAGATTCAGTGTAGCATATACACTCACCTACATGTTTTTCTTTCATAACCTGAATAAAAGCCACACTAACATACTGATTAACTCTTAAATGGTGGAAAACTCCACATGGACCTAAGCTATAGATTGAACATGGGATGCTGTAGCTGTGAGGTTGCAAAGCTACATAAACAGTAAGAAGAAACGCATTACATCCACCCCTGTACACCTAAGAGACGCATTTACACTGCACATCTTAATGCTCAATTCAGATTTTGTGACCTGCTTACATTATCTTTTATAACTGACCTGTATCTGATATCTGCATTTACATAACCCAAGGTGGACATACTGAATGCAAACGAAAGTAAAAATGGCAAGATAATCTATGGACGAAATTATTAGTTAGTATTTTGCTTTTGCACCATATTTAAAGGTTGGCAAAACAATGCTTTCTTTAGGAGGAGAAAAAAAGAGTAGAGCCCATGTTGCAGCCTGGGTGAATGTAGCGTCGATTGCTAAGTTAGAAATATCCTGTTTTTAATAGTGCGTTAATTTTTTTTATTTGTTTACAGACAAAACAGACTTTTAAAGAATGAAAAAAAAATATCAAAATACACGGTTGCACTAAGTTAAGTTATATATACTGTCCACCTGAGTTGACGTCACACGCAATCGTTGCTTGTTCAACAACATTCGACTCGCACTGACAGGTGAAAAGGGCAGGACAGATGCTAATGCACATATCTGAGTTATATCTGATTTATTCCCACATATAAATGAGTTCTAAAATATTGGTATTCCAGTGATTTTGTCTGCTTAAAGGTGAGCTGCTGACGTGACTGCATTTTTGAACAATTTTAACAGGAGGTCTTACCAAACCAATGCATTCACACTGGGTAAATCACCTGGTCTTTTTTAAGGAGTATATTTGTAGAATTTGGCTTATAGAGGATGCTAATGGACCCATTTGGGGTCCCTGGAGATCTAAATTTCCTGCAATTTACTACAATTTTGCTCACACTGCTCCCAGTACCACAACAGTACAAACAGTTCCACAGTCATTACAAAGTTTCACAATGTGCTGCAAAGTCAGTACTTACTGAAAATCAGACCAATACATCTGTTATACAAATTGTGACAGAACAGCTGATAGATTTTAAGTTACACAATGTTTTCAGAAGTGACCATTTAAATTGTACACAGGCACTGAAAGAAGATACTGATGTGCTGCTGATACATCTAAACTTCAGCTAACTAAGCGTTGCTCTTTGGGACTGACACACTTTCTGACTCTAAATTCACCTACATATTTTACCTCTTATAATATTGATACAAATTTGAGGTCTGCTTTCTATTTTATACCCGCCACAGAGCATGCTATAATGTCAATTTGTCGTGCACTACACCTGTCCAGAGGCATCTGTTTCTTTATTCATTTATTTTAAGATTTTTCCTATAATTCGTAAGCTACTTTAAATGTTAAAGATCTTAATTTTTGGAATTTGGCTGAGAGGCATAATTTAACACTATAAACATATCACCAGCACACCCGTAAGTGTGTGATTTCTCTTCACTTTTACCATTAGATAAAAGCCATGCTAACATACAGAACTTTCACATGGTGTGAATCTCCCACATGGACCCAAGCTACAGATCAAACCTGGGATGCTAAAGCTGTGAGGTAGCAATGCTACGTATTCTATAACATATTAAACAGAAAGGCATTTCATCCACCCCTGTATACTTATGAGCTGCATTTACACTGCACATCTTAATGCCCAAATTGGATTTTGTGACTATATCCGATTTTTTTTGACAACCCGCTTACATAATATTTTAAAACGAAGAAAGTAATACTGGTGTGATAATTCATGGACGCAATAGTAGTATTTTGTTTCTGCATTATATTTAAAGGTCATCAAAACAATGCTGTTTATACAAGAACAAAAAAAGAGGGAGCCATTGTTGGAGCCTGGGGGGATGTATGTAGCAATGATCGCTAAGAGAGGAATAATTTAACACTTTAAACACATTATTAGTACACCTGAAAGTGGGTCCTCCCAAACTATTTCAACAAAGTTAGAGGCACACAGCAGTTTATGTTGTCTCTGTATGGCGTACCATTAAGATTCCCACTTTTCTGGTTCGACAAAGCCTTTGTGCACAAAGCTCCTGAGCTTCATGACTAAAATAAAATAAAAAACCCGACGTTGAGACAAAAACCTTTGTAGCAAACTAAAATACAGACTGCACCCCAGACCACTTTAGTGGAAATGTTTGAGGTTGTTATAGGAGGCAGGGTGGGACCAAATCTTGTATAGGTTGTTGGGAAAACACGTATAGATGCGATGGCTTATTTTTTAATTCTTTTGTCCATATAGTCCAGCAGTAGCGTGTATACAGGGTATGTGTCTGAGATTGTATTTTTATCTTAAACTTCTGCTATACTTATCTGGATGATTATTTATCAAGTTGTCGAAGTTCTAAACTACACTGTTCATATTTAATGAAACCTTTTATAAAGTACAACAGCCATTAACACCAAAACGCAACATCTTAAAGACAAGCATTAAAAAAACCCTTTTCAACACGCTGCAATTATTCTGTATAAACTGTACTTGAGAAACAGACCGTAATTATTTTAAACAACTTTCCGTCAGTTGTTTTAATGAGTGGTGGTGTCAGGGATTGTCAGAGTAGGTGACGGTAATGGCAGGTAATTTATCATGTAAAGTATAAACAATTCAGCTATAAAATGAATTCAACATCCATGAATGTAATCTGTGCATACGAGACAGGAGACATGAAAGGATAACAAAAAAAGAACTGAACCAGATTCCACTGAGCAGTTAAGGGTTAGAGGTTTTGCTCAGGGGTCCAGCATTTTTCAGCTGGTGTTATGGGGAATCAAACCCATCTTCTATGTTAGCAGGTTTAACGTTTTAACCACTGATGCTGCGCTAAAAAAATCAAATGATGATTTAAATTCAATCACACTCACAAAAAGAAACTGGATAAAATCATTGTGTGTTACTTTTCGAGTAACTATTTATTTATTTTCACATTTTACTTTGAAAAGGATTTTGGCCTTAATTAACAAGGTTAATTAACGAGGCTGCCTTTACTTAATGTCAGTTTGGACCTCATGCGGAATAAAATTCTTGGTAATTTGCTTAATAATTGGATTATAATATGAATTTGTATTGGTGAGTTGGTGGGATTTATTGTTATAGTTGATGGAGAGAGAGAGAGAGAGAGAGAGAGAGAGAGAGAGAGAGAGAGAGAGAGAGAGAGAGATGAGAGAATGTGAGAGAGTGTGAGAGAGTGAGTGAGTGAGTAAGTGAGTGAGTGAGTGAGTGTGGGCAAGAGTGGGAGTGAGTGAGTGAGTGAGTGTGGGCAAGAGTGGGAGTGATTGAGTGAGTGAGTGTGGGCAAGAGTGGGAGTGAGTGAGTGAGTGTGGGCAAGAGTGGGAGTGATTGAGTGAGTGAGTGTGGGCAAGAGTGGGAGTGAGTGAGTGAGTGTGGGCAAGAGTGGGAGTGATTGAGTGAGTGAGTGTGGGCAAGAGTGGGAGTGAGTGAGTGAGTGAGTGAGTGAGTGAGTGAGTGTGGGCAAGAGTGGGAGTGAGTGAGTGAGTGAGTGTGGGCAAGAGTGGGAGTGAGTGAGTGAGTGAGTGAGAGAAGTGAAAGACGAGTGAAAGTGTGTTAAGAAATTACATTGTAAATTAGAGCGCGCGCTGTGATTTGGATTAATACCGGAGTGCTGATAACTTCAGTAAGTTAAAACGGGGCAGAAAGTGCAGTGGAACAGTGTAGAATAATAATAATCAGCAGGGAAATGTGAGGTGAGGTGCGTGTGTGTATAAGAGAGAAAGGGGGGGGGTTGTAGTAGAATGTGTAATTATTGTTGCGGGAATTCGCAGCTAATTCTTTCAGGACGGGCTGCTAACCGCGTGCTGTGTGTTGGTGCAGTGGAACAGCAGCTCGCGGTGGGCGGGACTGACACTCAGACGCCGCTCCGCCGAAAACTTCACAACTTTCTCCGTTATGCTTTCATTATTTTTACAGATTTACACAGACCGCGGAAAGGAAAATGCACCCAGTTCACCGTCCCTGTAAAAACATGCAGGTCTGATGATCATCCGAGACAACCGACCGATTAATTTCACTGGAATATATGAACACAGGACGTGTTAAGATTTTTGCCAACCAGGAAGGAGACTTTAATTTCAAGTAGTTTGCAGCCATATTAGCAGTTTTTATCAGAGAAGTGTGCATCGGGTAACTTAAGGCTGATTAGTAGAATCAACTTGTTTCGTTTAAGATCAACTCGGATCTCTCAGCACTCCGCGCGCGCGAACCCGCGGCCTCTTGTCTCCATAGCAGCCGCCCGAACGGCGCCGCGAGACACAGGCCGCGGGGCCGCGCTCAATGGGTGACGTCACGCGCCTGGCGCCAGAGAGTCTGCGAGAGCACGAGCTCTGTTCTCCTCTTCACCCTATACACACTGCACTGAGCTGATCCGCAGTCCGCCGGACCGCGTGCCAAATTCATCAGCTGTCAGGAATCATTCAAAACGCCGTGCGAAATGTGGGAACGAAAAGAAAAAGGTGAAGAACCACGAAACTCCACATCTCCAGATGTGGTCAGGAGCATCAAACAAAAAGAGCCATAGAGTGTGTGGCGCACTGGGACAGTGTAACTATAAGCGTGCAGCCCTGTAGAGTTCACACAGATTTCTGCGGATCTTATAAACATCAGTGCATTCCATCACATGAGCATCGCACCACATTCCAGCACAGTTGTGCACACGAGCTCCTGCTCATATTCTAGTGAGCGGTTGGGCTGCAACCCTTTATCTGCCTCCACAATAACTCGTGTTAGAATAAAGCGCAGGCAATGTGTCATACCTGTCTGCCTGTTGCTGTGGATTTATTGTGTTTCCGCACAGCTCGCATGTGCACGCTGTCATATTCTTTTTCATTTTAAACTAAACATTAGCACTACAAATCATTAAATCACTGGTTATTGTTTTATAACCAGACTAAGCATCTTTTACTGCACTATTCACTACACATGCATGTCCCGTGAGTTAGAAAGAACTATTTATTCTTTTTGCGCAGTATTTCAATACTTAATAACTCAAAGTGCGCAGTTGCACCGATTATTTATTTTAAAAACAGCATGACAGATCATACAAAATAGGATCTTATTTATCTAATAATCACCTGCTGTGGAAACTAGAATCTCCCACCAACACTAAATCCCCGTCTGTGACATCACAGCCTATAGGACGAAATAGTGACAGGACGACGTGAGCCATTCGATTCAATCATTGAACCCAATTACGCGCCTGGACGTCCAGCTAAACATGATCATTTCCACTCGGATGATTCGAATCAGAACGCAGACGATCCAGTGTGGTGATTTTACTGTTTTTTTTTAGTTGTTTTTTTTAATAACTAAACGCCAGCTCGACATTGAGTCAGTTCTGTTGATCAGAAACAGCTACACTGAATTGCGGAATTAACTCGGAAAGCTGCAGGTAGTCAGCAGCAACTCGCGACCGCGCGCTCACTGGTTAAAAAATGAGGAAGAAGGAGGCGGGATCTTTGCGCACGCGCCACGAGCCAATGAGTTTGCGAGAGCTGGATGATCGACGCGAATTATCTGACCAATCGGTGAGCGCTACAACGTCGCGTCAAAACCCACCCAGCTGGGTATATATTCAGCGATGACAGCTTGTTAATCCAGTGCGTTTACTTCCACACCGCCGCGAGCGCAGCTAGAACGAATAGTAATCATCGAAATATTCGTCGAGTATTTTTCCCCTGACCGCATTTCACCATGAAAGCTATAAGTCCAGTGAGGTCTTTCCGGAAGAACAGCGCGAGCGTGACGGAGCAAAGCCTCGGAGTGTCTCGAATGAAGACCCCCGCGGACGATCCCCTGAGCCTGCTGTACAACATGAACGACTGCTACTCCAAGCTGAAGGAACTGGTGCCCAGCATCCCGCAGAACAAGCACGTGAGCAAAATGGAGATCTTGCAGCATGTTATTGATTACATCCTGGATCTGCAGATCGCTCTCGACTCTCATTCCGCGATTAACACTCTTCATCACCCCCGACCCGGTCAGGGCTCGTCCAGGACACCGCTCACTACCATCAACACAGATATCAGGATCCTGTCCTTACAGGTAAACCTGCTGGACATCCACATGCAGCACAATAACCAGCTCCACACCAGCGCGCGCACAGAGACATTATTACACCATGTAGATGTCAAAGGCTGTTTGGTTTACCAGCCTCGTGCCATGTTTTCCACTGTATATGCTGTATGATCACGTGTACAGATAATTTACATGATTTAATTTATAACACTGCAACTCAATAACAGTCTTACTGTCCGCTCGGGTTTTTTTCTCTATGCAGACGCCGGAATTTCAGTCAGATTCGATCACAGAGGACAGCCGGACACTTTACCGTTAACCAGGTAAAAAAAAAAAGACTCTTATTCTTTTCCTGCCACGTTTATAAAGCTAAAATCTCTTTTTTTTTAAAAAATGGCTGCAATATAATGGAAGTCCAGGTGAAACTGTTAGGATTGTAAGTGTGTGTGTGAAGATGAGCTAAATCACTAATAAGAATAAAACTCGTTCGATCATTAAGCAGTCAGACGCGTCAGTGCGTCCCGTCAGTCCTGTAATCCGCAATAGTGTGCAGTTTAGTATGTGCTTCTTTTTTTTTTATCACACACACACACACACACACACACATTCGCTGTAAGAAAACTCGGGTCAGAGTAACCATTCATAAGCATTAAAACAGCGGATTGTATTTTATTAAGATCTACCGTTTAATCCCGGTGAATAATCCAACTAGACTAGTTATATTGCCATTTCGAAAAGTTCTGTAATAAGTAGGTTTTAAAATCTCTGTAAATTGGGTTAAATTGCTAGCATGTGTGTGTGTGTGTGTGTGTGTGTGTATAATAAGCTCCAGTGACGCGTTATGAATAAACAGGCGGTCTGTATCCGTTAGTAGACCCTCGCAGCTTTTGTATTAAAATGCTCATGCTGGACATAAGGATGGATCCGGATTTAATTACAACCCTGTGTGCTATCAGCAGTCAGCAGGACTGTTTCCTCTGGCCGCGGTTACAGCAGCAGCTCCATCTGCTCCGCAGTGTTTCTCTTTCTCTCCCAGTGTTTGCTTAAATGCTGGAGCCGCGGCTTCCTCTCTGGCGCCAGGCTGTCCGGATCTCCGGCCTGTTTGCGCTCTACTAAATGCGCCTCTCTCTCTCTCTCTCTCTCTCTCTCTCTCTCTCTCTCTCGGTGTCTGTGTCTTTCTTTCTTTCTTTCTTTCTTTCTGTGTCTCCCTCTCTTTCTGTCTGTATCTCTCTCTTTATTTTTCTCTCTGTCTCTTTGTTTCTTTTTCTTTCTTTCTTTCTTTCTTTCTTTTTCTTTCTTTCTCTCTGTTTCTTTTCTCTCTCTCTCTCTATTATTTTTTTTTTGTTATTCTTTCTATCTCTCACTTTTTTTTTTCTCTCTCCCAATCTTTTGCAGGTGTTTTCCTAAGACGTGATCACACAGGACCCGGGAATTGACCTTTTCTTCCCCAACCCTTCATTTTCTGTCGTCCTCGCCTGGATTTTCCCCCCCCACCCCCACCCCCCCATAAATGAAGAGGACGATGTATGTGACGTGTTTTTCGGTTCGGACATTTGATTTTTTTTTTTTTATTTATCTAAAGACTCGTTTAGTCTTTTTTTTTGTTTGTTTTTTTATTTCAAGACGAAGAAGCACTATATTCCCTGAAACGGACAAGAAACCGGGATGGAAGAAGAAGATGATGATGATGATGATGATGATGATTTCGCTTTCTCTTGAAATGAGAGATGGTGGCTTTTTTTTTGTTGTTTTGTTTTGAAGACGGTGTTAATAGAAGCCGGTGCGCTCAGTCAGTGACTGTACAAAGTTTAGTCTGTTTTTTGTTGTTTTGTTGTTTTTTTTTTTTTTGTTTTTTTCCTCCCCTGTCCTTCTTTTGGCCCGTGAAGGACTGGACGGCCAATCCGACATGAGCGTTAAAACCTCGTGAACTTTCGCGAGCTGTATCTTGTATAGTTGCAGGCGCTGGACCACCACGCTGCAAAGTGTCATGCTGTATTTAATTATGCTGAAACTTTTTATAAAAGTAATTGTAAATCGTACATTTTTTTATATATAAAAAAAAAATAAATCAAATGCTTTATTTGAACGGCCATGTCTATTGTAGTCCGTAGGTCTGCTATGTTTAGTAAACAGCACTGTGTTGGTGGCAGGTGCCGGACAGCTGTGGTGTGTGTGTGTGTGTGTGTGTGTATATTTAGTTCACCTGCACTCAGGAGTGTTTATGTCCAATGTGTCAACAGTTCCCTAAAAAAAGCTCCGAGAAATTAAAGTAGTTTGGTTATTAAACACTGACCAGCTATCGGGGGGAAACAACCAGAAGACTAAACAAAGCCGTAAGTCACCGCTTACAAACGCACCTTTATGTAATGTCACCCAAAATGTCACATTGCGGCTGTACTTTTAATGCTTATAACGGTAACGTCATTAAATGTACAATCTTTTTTTTTTAATTTATTTTTTAACAAAGAAAGACAGAAATTGTGTAGACTGACTGCCATCTGCGCAACAAGCTTGGTAGTTTGGTAGTCGTCCTAATATTAAAGTACTTTAGTGTCTGGTTATGTTTTTACCGTATAACACCACTGTTTTGTGAAATTGTTTCCCCCGGACTTGATTTTAAAGACTAAACCGCCTCGTATACTAAAGCAATTAAAAGACTACAGTATGGCAGAACACGTGAACATGAACTCGGGTTATTCAGTAAACTGTTTTCATCTTTCAGACTTTAAACCTGGTCTCAGAGATTAATGTTAGTTCTACACTTTTTAACGTTTAGGCTTGGACCGCGTTAAACACAGTTCAGAACCAGAGCGGGTTACATTTATCTCATTTATAGAACTAAGCAATTAGGGGTTAAGGGCCTTGCTCAGGGGCCCCAGCAGTGGTAGCTTGGTGGAGCTGGGAATCTGACCACAATCTTCGGGTTGGTAGTCGAACACCTTAAGCATGAGCCACCACTTCTCTGGACCTCCCACTGAACTTAACAATACAACGTCTACCACAGAACCCCGACGGAATGTTATTTATTTTTTCAGTCTTATAAAAACCCAATGATTTGACCCTAAATAGAGGATGTGAACTAGCGCTCAGTGTCATTAACAGAACTGCGCTCATACATTAACAATCTGAAGGGAATTAAACTGTCCTTAACCCAAATGTACACTTGAGACGGGCCTATTTTATGGGAAGTGCGCCACTTACTGGTCAAGCCTTTACATTCACCCAGTACTAATGAAAAATGTATCTAGACTCGATCTCGTGTTTTCAGCGAGCCTGTCTATTTATAATCCAGTTTCTATAAGAGCTAATAAACGAGCCGTACTGGGAAAATGTCTAACTTAATATACATGACCATCTAAGTGTGTGTAAGATGGCGATTAACACAAATTACACCTATGAATGTCAATCCAACATGCCACACAGAGGCTCATTTCTGAGTAATAATGTTTTGTTTTTAATTATAAATGAATAATTATAAAGAAGAGGAAATGCCAGTACAAATATTAAAATAAGACAATGCAGAAAAGACCAGGTCAATATAATTAAATAGGATTGTACTTTAGGTTGATTAAGATGCTTTTGTGATCACATCATTTCTGTCCACTGTACCAGTCCACTCTTTCCTGACTGATTTTATAGGATAAAAGCTTTTAACAATTTCTGTTTCTGTTTGTTATTAAAAGCACACACACACATACACACACACTCACTTGTGCACAATACTGGGAGATCTTAAACAGCATAAAAGAGAAGGTCCACGAGTGTTAGAAACTCAGTGTTTATTACTTCCTGAAACATGGTCATACATTTGAGGAACTATTCATCACACTTACACAGCGGAGACGATTTTCACAACGGCTTTTTTTTTAAATTCTCCAACACAACATACACAAAAAGCTTTATAACTGATTCGTAAATTATAAAGCATCCACATTCAGAGAACTAAATGATCAATTGTTTGATGTTTTACTCTTCATTTCTATGCCAGTTTAAAAACTATTTTCCTCTAATAGGAAGAGTTTTGTTCCTGACCTAATGTAAATTACACACAACTCCACATGTAACAGATCCCGATCCCGATCCCGGCTACTTCAGCGACGATCCCAAATGATTTGATGATTGCATTGTAATGCACACGATTGGCTTTAAAAGGCTTTTTTTTATATATAAATTTTCCATGAAATGCATAAACCTAATCACTCTACACATCCACTCTGCACAGTTTCACATCTACCATAAACTAAAAGTTGAAAGACCAGTTCTTTCTTTGTACCATATTAAATGTAGTATATTTAAAGGAAAGTTTGCTTTTTACAGCACACTCTCTCGTTCCTCACTGCCCTCATCATGTGTAGTATTTGCTCCTTTCTTCCTTCTCACTGTAAGCAGGTTTTGATTGAGCAGAGTGTTGGTGCCGGTGCTCGATCCTGGAGAGATGATGAGGCTGCGCTCGTCTCCGTTATTGTTGTTGCTAAGGGCCGAGTTGTTGCTGGCTGCCTGGTTCAGGTTGGTGACAGCCTGAGTGTGTATGTGTGGGGAGTCCCAGTTCTCTTCAGGGCTGCTGGCATCAGACAGAGCTTCTGAGCAGATGGACATGCGTATCGTGGTCACAAGATCCTCCTCTTTTGACTTCTCATCTTCTTCCTGAGCCTCTTCGCTCTCCTCGTCCTGTAGTGAATGATCAGAGGAGCTGCCGCTTGACCTCATGCCTGAGTCAGACGACTCTTTTTTGTCTATCCCTGCAGAAACAAAGCTCCTTCTCTGCACCCCGTGTTCCTGCTCTTCCCAGAGAAGGGGTGTGGCATCGGTCTCCACAGGCAAATCCTCTTCCTCATCCTCTTCATTGGGTACGCTGTGGTAGCGAGGTCCTGGTCCCTTAGTGCGGCTCACGGTGGGTTTACGCTCTTGTTTCTCGTCCTCCTCCATGATTGGATGAAGAAGACAGGAGTCCTGGGTAGTGGAGTAGTCCATCACACTTTCTCCTGCTTTAGAGTTTCTCTTGAAGGGTTTGCGTCCTTCCTGCTCGCCATCCTTGGGACGGTCCTCTGACCTTTCAGCTGCAGAGCTGCCTGCCTCCAGCTGGGCCATGTGAGCGATGTAGTCCTGGTAAGCACTGCGGTACTCAGCTTGCTGCCTGTCAGTCAACTTACTAATGTCATTGGATGACTCCTGAGAATTTAGACTGGACATGCTGGAAGTCCTGTGAGTCACGGCCTGGAGGGACAAACCAAGAAGTGAATGTTGTAAAGAAAGGGTCAACTAAAATGTTCTGAATACTGGTTGTGGGTTGTAAGGTAGTCTGAAGACAGCCGGTAACTGCAATTATCACTCTATATTAACTTAGAAGTTCTTAACTATAGTGCTTTGGAACCCTGTCCAGCAAACCTGTAAGACTTCGCAATTGCAGAGAAGCTCAATGTAGCCTTTTAGCTATTTAGAAATCTTTAATGAGTTATGTAGGCCAGCGAGTTCTCAAAATTGGAAGAAAGATCCTTTTATTTATATTGAAACTCGAAGCAAGTAGTTGTTTTGTCATTTTAACCATATACTATTCATATTCACTATACAGTAAATTAAAATGATCCCTCCAGGCGCTACATGAAACACAGAACTACCTTTGGCAAGATGTAGATAAAATAACACAAAGCTAATACTAAGGTAAGTTCAAGGCAAACTTCTTATTCATTTAACATGGAACCAGAACAATACAGTATGAAGTTGTGTAAGATTTCTGGACTGCTTTAGAGGATAATTACTAAAGATTTACACTGGAAAAAAATCACAAACACACCCTACCAAAATGTGTCACTGTTTTCCACAGATTTTTTTGCTGGAGCTGGTTAATTATTTTATTTTTTTCACCATTTTGGTGAAGGAGCTGGAGAAATCCACAGCTTAGATGGAAAAACGCAATTCACAGTTTACAACAACAGCTTAGCCACTACATAAAGCTAGCCAGCTTTAATGGCAGAGGTGCAAGCTATACAGAATCCATCCACAAAAACGGGTCGGTTTCCCTGCAACGGAGGAGAAAGTTTTCTCTGGTCTGTTGTGAAATGAAGCATGCTGAGAGTTGATAATTTTGCCATAAATGTAACCACAATCAGTGTACATTAGTAGCATAGTACCATGATAGTTTATTGCAGTTCCAAGTTGTAACACTACACAACACACTGTAATATCAACAACTGTAGACGTTGCAGAAATGTCTTTCGGAAAGTGTTGTGACAATTTTGTGCATAAGCAAAAAAAAAAAATTGTCAAGAACTGAATCTCACACGCAGCCCTGCATATAATGTGTGTGTGTGTGTGTGTGTGTGTGTGTGTGTGTATGTGTATGTGTGTGCGTGCATGTTGTGAGCCAGTCCAGCACTTTACTTCCTTTTCTAATTCAGGTCAGAGAACACTTCGTTTGTCACTCAGTAAACCACAGGCTATTTCCACTTTTCTGATAGACTAGTAAAAAAACAGAAGCCAGTGTCTAATTCTTTGTAAACCGTATAAGCTGCTGTGGAAAAAATGTATGTTTCTCTAAAAGTGTGTATGCAGAGTGGAGAAGGTGGTGTGCGTTTGTGTATTTACACATAACTGCAGGGCAACAAAGCTAGTAAAGCTAGGCTACATATTAATATATTCTGACTGGTGGCATGTGTTCAGGAATATAGTCCTGTATTTGTGCAGTGAATGTCTAAATAGTGTTCAGTCTTACTTGCATGGATGAGGTACGTGTTATCTTATAGATAGAGCCAAAAATTCTTGCCATGCCTCATTTAACCAGGAGTGTGACGGACAATGCTAGAACCTTTGTTCTCAGACTGCACTTCGAAAGCCTGTACATTGTATTTAGAACATTTTCTGCACTAGTTTGTCCATAACAGACTTTGTTTTTTCAAGAATACAGGTTATACAAGCGTTTACAAATATAGCAGGGAGACACATTCCCATTCTCTTTGTGTTAATACTGGTTTCATTAGTTACACTGTACAAAACATTTTAAGTTGTTAATACTTCCTAACCCTACATTCATATAAGAGAGCTTCAAAGCGACATGCTAGTGTTCGATACAGACCTTCGAGTTTAATGTCGACACAAGTGACATTCAAACTGAGAATAACTCAAAGTGTATAAAAATTAAGCATGCAGTGTGACCACTAGCACTTCTTTGGAGTACTAGCATAGTATAATGCAACTTGCATATAGTTTCCATTTACTATTACATGCAAAATGGAAGTAAACTTTCTAAAAGTGGTTTTATCTTTTCACACCATGTACAGTCTTTCTCTTCGCAAAGGTATCAAGAAATAAATGCATAATGGCTCATAAGCTTTACATTTTAGATACTTTTAAGGTTCTTCTCAGAACAAAAAACAACAAACACACAGTATGAATACTACAATATCAATAAGTTGGTATTATAAATGAATGATGGATATCATGTGACTATTGGACTGATTAAAACAGAGGTTGTATCTTTTCACCCACCATCCAGTGGTTGATGGGGTGTCTAATGGGCTCCTCCAGTCCAATAGTGCTGAGCTCTTCGAAGCTGAGGTTCAGGCTGTACTGTAGATTGCTGTGGGGGGCTGTTGTAGAAAAGACAGCAGGCACTTCAGGTTGAACCGATGCACTGCTGCCCTGTTCACTAACCTTTACACACTCCTCCTGCAGCAGCTGGCTTTCCACCTGCCGCTGCTCCAGCACCTAGGGAACGGGTCGCAAAACAGACAAGACCACACTCATTTACTGGGGCCTTAGTTACAGAAAATACAACAGTGGGCAGATTATCTGAAAGTTTGGAACTGTAGCTAGTATATACAGAATATTTGCCAATAACAAAGCACAAAAATGGCAGAATATAATGATTATTGAAGTCCAAAAGCCAGATTGGATGGATGAACTCCAGCCCAACTACAGCTTAAAACCCACTTATTAAAGAAAATACCAGCCCAAATTGCGTGGTGTTTGGACTAAGAAAAAAAAAAATCATTAGTAGACTCACCCCTGATTGCTAACTGGCTGCAGGTTGGTGATGCCAGATTGGACAGACTTCCGGTATTTCCATAAAATTTGGGCTGATTTTGTTACAATGCACATTAGTTTATTTATTATTACGCATTTTTAGGGTGGTATTTTTTAAATGGGCGGGTTTTACAGTGCAGTGTGGCTAGGTTTGGTGCTTTAAAATGCCAATATTTATTAACAAAATTTGCTTACTGCTACTTTTGTATATCTGTTTTGAATATGTAAGGCTTCTATAGCTGTCCTCTGCACATCCCTTTTTTTACAGATGTGAATTAGAGCTTGATAAATGCTACTTTCTTGTAAAAGTCAAGCTATTCAGAGCCTTGAGTAGATGCTGAGCTCCCACTGACAATAACCTTCGTTCATTCTGAGAGCTGCCATCTTGGACCAGATGGCTGCCTGCTTGTTGGCAACACAACATTCGTTTGTGGTAGCACAAATGGAGATCTGACCAACACACTCTACATGTTTTCCCGATTAAAACCCAGTGCTGGGTTTTTTAAAAAAGACTGATTAGTTAAAATCACTAAGAGTGGGAAAAACTCAGAAGAGGTAACAGGAAAAATTAGAACGTTTTAGTATTAGTTAATGCCCCACCATAGCTTTAAAGAGATGCCAGTCTCCAAAATTCATGTCCATCTCCTTCTTCAGTTCTTCGAGCTGACACTGGCACAGGACACGACCGTTCACATTCGCCTGGGAATGCAAACATGCACAGCGTTAACCTATATTTAATTAGCAAGCTTATTATTATTTGGACCTTCAGGGTCTTCAAGAAAACAAGAGGCAAGCTTGTGTTTGGTGCATACTAGAGCATTCTGGAGGCCCGAGTGCTTACGTCTGTATGACAATAGAGATCTTTCAGTAGCTGGTGCTGCACAGCTGTTAGGTTGGATAATGAAGGTCTAAAAGCATTAGTCATGTCAATGGCAATGCTCAGATGGCAATAGCAAGAAAACAAGCTGATAAAAATCTGTATACACCGGCGCTGATGAGGATGATTGTGGTCACGAGCAAATAATTAGGAAATAATATATGATGGACTGCGCCGTTATAGGAAAACAATCCACAATGGGATGGTGTGATATGCCCTGACATAATTCCTTCTAAAATAAAATACTCTGTAAAACACCTCAGCCTAAAAGATGTTATTTTGCTTAAACAGTAAATTTTGTTAATAGTTACAATAGTTTATTAAAGACTTTTAAATTATAGTTATATTTATTAGTTTGTAATAGCTGTAAGGCAGTTCCTATATTGTCGTTATTACGATATAATGAATCACATTCGAGTGTTTGCTTTATTCACTTTTTCTTTCTCTTGTATTCTCTATTATTTTATATAAAAAATAATACATTTAATGAATAAACACACCATGTTTTTCTTCTATTGTGATCTGCACACAAACCAGTTGTCTGACTTTACAGTAAATATGAGAAATTTATTTGTCAATTAAAGACATCTAAAGACCTTTTAGCCAAGTTAATCACAGGGTTGGAAACTGTCCAGAGATATTGTAAAGAACTGGACGACATTTCCACTGGCTGAACTGTTATGTAATTTAATGTGGGATTTTCCTAAAGCGCTGCATATAAATATAAACTGCGCAGGGTTTTTCCCCTTTTCTGTCTCAGAGTTTAAAAAAACTTTTAAGAATTAGTTTACATTTCAGAATCTGATCATTTCCATTACATAACATGCTGTAGTTGTGTGTTGAAGCTTAAATAGCACATCTTAGTAATAGTTAATACATTACAGACGTTTTCTCTTTAGATTTCTAATGGGAATATTATCTATTTAAAAGGTGCCTGCCATGTTTATGTCTTCATCTTCATTACAGTAGAAAGGTCAGAATCAGCATTAACACATCACGATATATGTTTTCTAAACAAACCCTACCTTCTTGATGGTGCTGATGTACTGCTCTATCATGCTAGAGTCCAGGCCTTCAATTTGTCGCAGTCTTTCGCATACACCTTCGGTGCTAAGAGCACTAAGGAACCCGGGGGGTGCTGCAGAATCAGAGCCCTACACACACACACACACACACACAATTATTTACATAGTCCTAGGATAACTACTCATTCATGCATCCATGCATAGGCTTTTGGGGAAAAAAAATTAATAGCATTTGCGGTGCAACAGTGATAAGGAGTACAGAGTAGCAGCAGGTACAGTGTATAAAGTCATGTACGCTGACCAAGTCTAAACATTGTGTTGAACAGACCCAGAACTCGCCAGTAAGCAAACAAGTGAAGAATGACACTGTAAAGCAAATTCTTGTGTATTTATGGCCCACATGCTCAATTGGTTAGATAGAGAAATATAATGTCTATCTGTTCCAACAATACACCACATACTCCACCTAATTAGCTTGTGTGTTTGAGTGCTCATTAGCGGAATCAGGTGGATGCACGCACGGTTGGAACGAATGCCGACACTGCAGTTCCGTATGGCAAAGCAGGTATTTATGGCATCGATAGAAGTCATTATGAATCAAATCAAATAGTTAAAGTCGAGTGACTTTCATAAACACAATGGTGGCATGCTGACCAAATAAAGTCTCTAAAGTTCTGTGTCAAATCAGGAAATTAACCTCAACCTGTCCTAACCTTTTAGAAATGACTTGTACAAGTGTAATCTGACATTATTCTGAAAAAAAATTCTAATAAGAACGCAAGGAAGAATTTTGCAACCTTTTCTACTAAGAACAACAACAAGTTACAGAACGATGGAAGTGTTTCGTTTAGCAGGATACCAAATTTAATTTCAGCTTCAGCTGTGCTTCTAACTATATATTCTTGATGGCCTCTGGATCAAATCGGCTTCATCCTGCTATACGCACTTGCTATCGTGGGTAGCCAAAGAGATGAGAGATGCCAAGAGCATATAATGGGTTGGTGCTGATAATGCAAGACATTCCATGAATGAGTAATTACGAAACAGGCAATTTTATTTTACCAAGTTTACAAACAGCACTCTGAAGTGTTAGTCTTTTCATCCAGAGTAAGCACATTCAGAAAAAGAAAAAAAAACATTGGCAAGAAAACCGATCCTGAGAGGATTTACCGTCACATGTTTAAAACCTAAAGCTCTGGACTTTATTACAAAAAATAAAGAATTTTAGCTGTTTTTGTCAGGAATGGTCTAGACAGTTTCATTTTTTTACTTCTTTAATATAACCCATGGCTTCATTTTAAGACAAACACAAAGCCCAGAATCACAAACATTGTTCTAGGAACTGATCCTGACAGCTGGTTATCTGGGGACAGTAACCAAAATTGTCCTAGCAAGTCTAAATGAGGAATAAGATTTATGTTAAAGGTTACTAATGTGAGAAGTGAAAGCTTAGTGTTCAGAAGCAACTATTGGCCAATTTTTTAGGCACTTCATGAAAGTTTTAGTGTGAATCATTGCCAAACACAAGCAGTATTTCATTAATGTTCGACTTGACACTATGGTGAAAATCCTACATTTGCAGTACAGCTTTGAACTTTTTTATCAAGCTCATAAATATAACTGTAGTTGAGTAAGAATTACACAATATTTTAAATCCAAAATATTAGCAATGGCATTCTAGGTAAGCATGACAATCTAAAT
Organism: Bagarius yarrelli; assembly: GCA_005784505.1. Classification (NCBI taxonomy): domain Eukaryota; kingdom Metazoa; phylum Chordata; class Actinopteri; order Siluriformes; family Sisoridae; genus Bagarius; species Bagarius yarrelli. The sequence continues at coordinate 2,231,773 of VCAZ01000059.1, read as the reverse complement.
AAACGAGGAATCAGCTCATGCGTAGGAGCCTGTACCTGCTTCAGTCTGGGAGGCTGAGACTTTGTCTGTCGGGAAGAGAATAGGAAAAACTGGTTAATTAAAACAATTAACCTTTAAATCAATATCAGGTTTAAAGAAGGATTTAAAAATGGAAATTTAGCTTAGTCCATGACTGAAAAGCGGAACATTAGGTGGTAGTTTCCTATGCAATCTGTCATATACTTATTTTAGTCCCAGAATATGTTAACAATAAAATATTTAAATTGAAGTTTAATTTGAAATAAACTGTATCATCATTTTGTCTCTTCAGAAAACCTTTGCTGGAATTGTCTCATTAAAGGATCATAGTAATGACAATGATTTAAGTCTTCATATTAAAGATTAAGCCATTTTACACATTTAATAACAATTTCATCATTGCCTGATTTAATGCTATTAAAAAACACATATATTTAATCATACACTATGTGTGTTCATGTGTGTGTGTATGTGTATGTGTGTGTGCAAAAGCTCTCCAGGCTCATATTTTGCAGTAAACACTCCTTTTACTGTAAAATGAAAACATTTAAGTAATATGTTCAATCCATCCTTGTGTACACACATATTATGAAAACATATTTATCCAAATCTGCTCTTCTTTGGCAACCCACCTGCGATGCATTGTCTTCGATACAATGACCCAGTTAAACAAAATATCTACATGAACAGTTAAAGCCAAAAGCATTTGTAAAATGGACCAGGTAGTCTATCTTACTCTGAGCTGTAGGCATTGCATTTTCAACACAATCATGACTAAGCGATTACAGCAACAACAAAAAAACGGGTCTACTTGCAGCTGGACATGCTATTTCTCTAACATTGATTTCATGCGCAATAGAGCGTGTAGAACACTGAGAAGAACAATTCAAAGGCATATAGAAGTAGAAAAAGTGATCACTGAGTCAGAATAGATGCATGAACGTACAGGAGACCTCAAGGTGACGTAACTGCAGCTAGCACCCGCTCAAAAGCGATAAAAGTCATGACAAAGCGTTTTATAGACCGGGCAATGTTAGTAGACTTTCAGTCAGGTGACCACACTAAGAAACCTACAGCACTTAAGATGTACGATACAGCAGAAAATGATCGAAACGAATATAAACGTAAAGAAAAGCCGTTTGCAACAAAGTGTGCAAGTGTGGAAAAGCAGGACAAGGTCATAACGCATAAGCAATCGTACACGGTTCTCTTTTAACACACAATACAGACCAAAAGTATGAAAGCAAATGTATTAAGAAATGCTAGCAAATCAACAAAACACACATATTAATATCTATTTAATGAACAGGAACGTTTCCAAAACACACCAGCATTTTATTGGGTTGTAGTGTAACATTTTAAATATGTAAAAAATGTTTTATTGCATTTACAGATTTGTAGTCATTGACAACAATTTATTCAGTTATCTCCTGCTTCACTTCTAATTTCACAGAAATGTGACAAAAAATTTACTATGAAGTCTAGCTTTAAATGCAGAATGTCTGTACTATTAAATGGTGTAGTTTTAAACATTTTTTGGAAAAGGTCCTTCGTGTAGCTTGTAATTGTGTAGCTTCAACAATAGTAGCTGTAATTTTATTTAATGCCCGTGAATCAAAGATTAGCTTTGGCTATAATGTGCTTTGTAATATGCCCAAATCTGAAATAAATAATTTAGGTAATTCTACAAAATTGTCCAGTTTGTCCTCACACGGAACATTGTAAGATTTGAAACGTTTTGAAGATTTACACATTTAGTTTCACTGGTATGACCTGTTTTAATGGCAATTTCTTTTATAGAGGTTGCACTATTTTTCTAGTTTCTATTAGTAATTCTTCGACCTGTTATCCTTTAAAACTAAGTGGATTTTTCTTTTGTGTTTGTTACTTTCCTATTTTGGCCTGTATTGCATATAAAAGAGACCCACGCAGATTAACAGATAATGTGTACCATATTGGGGTAGGAACCTTCGAAGGCATCTTCTCTGATAACACCCTGACAAAGATAGACATGAGGAGGATAAAAACAAAAATGAAATTAAACTAGGAGAGGTAGACAGAAAAATCTAGAATAGTGGAAGGTTTACACAGGTATAAAATACACACAAATATGTACTTATGCACACTGTATCTTTATCTAATCTGTTGCATGGAATGCATGGTGTTAAAAAACACAACAGAATGGTGAAGAACACTAGAAAAAGCCAAGAAACAATAGAGTTTGTTCTATGTAGTCATATACAGTGGTTCTGAATCCACATATGAGGATATACAGATATGATCTTACACCTCAGAGAGTTTACAAAGGGCTTGAAGGGTAGCCAGTGTAATCAGGTGTAATAAAAATAAATTTTGCAGCTAATGGCATTTTCTGAACTAGGCATAAGAACCACTATTCACCAGTAAAATACTCACACAGCATTGAGGGTTAATTGTGTACTTACTAGTCCAGCATTGTGGTCCTCATAGAAGGCCAGTTTGGAGGAAGGGCGGGAGGGGGCATGGTGGGGGTTGCCGGGATAATGACGGGGCACGTGATAGACATGAGGAGGGAAATATGGCTATGGAGGTGGAGGAGAGAAAGGAGATGTTTTAGACAATGAACAAAAGAGGACAGGAAGGGATAGGCTATAAATTAGAAAAGCAAAAAGCCTAAAATAAAAAAAAAGGTTAAAAAAAAAGTATGACCATTTTCAGCCTATTTAGTGTATCATGGCTGTGTGTGTGTGTGTCTCACCCGGTTGTAGAAGGGGTGCTGTGGGCCAGTAAGACCGCTGAAATAGCTGCTGTGTGTTTGTGCAGGAAAGGAGCCGGTGGGTGAACAGGCTACGGGACCCTGACCAAACACTGACTGTGCTCTCGCCGGAGCATCCTGTAGGTGCATTGTGGGATAACTCACTCCTCCGAGATGCATCTGCTCCCGGGCATCGCGCACATCTTTAGAGATATAGAGAGAGAGAGAAGTGAGAGACGAAGAGAGAGAGAGAGAGAGAGAGAGAGAGAGACAGAGAGACATTTCTGATAGATTATTCTAATTTTCGACATGTGTTTAAACGCATTCATTTACTCCCACTCATGGTTAACTTTAGCCAAATGAAGCGAAGCATTTTTAGTACGTCCTGTGAGAAAGGAGAAAAAAGGCCTGGCTCTGTGGGCTAGTTCTCCAAACAACAAACAGTGATGACCAAACAGTCTCCTCCCAAAAGATTTAGCAGATTACCAGTACATTGTGCCAGAAAAAGTCGGACAACACTTTTTTTTTTTCCTTTTTGCAGTAATCATATATTTCTGCTTAGGGAAAAAGCAGTCAGAGTAATTCAGAAAGAAGAAAGCAATTTTAAATGATGTTTCACATCCTGAACTAAGCACAAAAGAACCCTGTTTCTCTCTTAAGGCTCAATAGTTGAATAATTTACAGTTCTGGCTTAAGCTCTTAAAGGCGATGGACGCTCTGAAACGGCACAGAAGCTTTTCAATGGTTAAATCACAGGAACTCTATCTCTCCGCTGTAAAACTGTTGTTCTGGGAATGATAAACTGATTGGGATGTCTGTATACTGCACCTGCAATAATCTCTCGAAGTTTAGGGTCCAGGTTGACGGTGCAGGGTAGGAACATCTCCACATCATGAACTGTAAGCACGGGGGTTCGGGAGGACAGGAACACTTCGAAGCTGCGTATGTCTCCGTCGATTTCCAGAAGGGGTTCCACGTCTTTGGTGGTGGGGATATTTTTAGAAATCCTGAAGTGAAAAGAAATGAAAGGGTCACTTAGCAGTTTGGTAGAAGTTAGATAAAAATGTGCTAAAATGCAAACACAAAAATACAACTGTTCTTTTTGGTGTTACTGTAATTTTTTTGTGTAATTCCAAAGTGTGAGTTCTGCTTTGAGTTTTATCTAGAACTGGCAAAGAAAGAAATATTAAAATATTTCTGGCAAAATCTTCTTCCTTTCTGAGTGTTCTTGGATTGTACTGATTGATGACATAAACAGATTGCTTAGTGTCATTTTCTTCTGAGGTCTGATCTGTCGCTGAGATTATTTCCCTTTAAAAAATATAGAGTACATTTTTTTCAGCGTATTAATTTTACTTATGGTTCACAAGCCATTATTTGAAATGTAAATAGCTTTTATTTATTTACTTTATATATCTGGCTTCTATACATTCCACAGCAGTGTTCTTTATCAGTAAATGGGGTATGAGAGTGTATGTGATCCACCGGGTGGGACAGAAGACTTTGGACACACTGGACAATAACTGGCACTGTGCTCCTAGAGGCCTTGCGGTCACTGGTCATCAGTATATGCCGTGTGAGCTGACGACTGACCTTCTCCACATTGACATTACATGGAGATAGAAACATGCTCGATGTGAAACAAAGGGCTGAAGCATGAGGTGATTTATATCAAAGACCCACAAGTACACAATACAGAATTATAAATAGTGTGTTCACAAATACATTTGTACGACACCACAGAGAAGCAGATGAAGAAGAAACAGAGAAGGTGGAAGTCAAGCACATGATGCCTGTAAGGGAATGGGAGCTGGTGCTTTCCCACGCACTAGGTTAAGCAGAACTGGTGGCTTGCAGCTTCTAAAATCCAGCTGGAACTGTTTATATGGTGTGTGAAACTGTGTGCGCATATATGTTCACTCACAGACAAACGGGAGCCTGTGACAAGAGCGCCTTGAGAGACTTCCTCTGTCAATACACACACACGCACACACACACACACACACGTTCCTCTACTATCCTCTACTGGGATACAACGTGACAAATATTTTTCAGGAAGTTCTTTTTAGGCACGTGGTTAAATATACTCATAACACACAGCAGACTTTCCAGCTAGAACTCATGCGCTTCTGCTCCATATTAGGAAAATGACCATCATCTTACTCACACTCTGTTCATTTCTAAAATGCCAGAGGCTCTCCATGGACCTTAACCTGATGTTAAATGTCTTTTTATTGGCATTTCTTGTAATCAGTTCAGGAATACCAAACAGATCTGTCAAGTAGTGTCACACCGCAAGTTAATTAGGGAATCAAATGAGTTTGATATATGCTTCCTTAGCATAACAGGTCCTATTTATAACATATTATTTAAACACCAAATACCTACGATGTTAAACCACAATTTTGTGTTTGATTGTATGGTGTATAAACTAATGATGATTTTTGTAACAACCAGTTTAAATGATTTGTTCTTTGCCATTTTAAGTAACTGTTGAATGTTTTCACAGTTTTTTTTTTGGTTTTTTTCTTACCAAAATATTGCTTGGCTCCTAATTGTTGTTTAATTGTCGGGGACACTAAAATATGGGGGGCAAATTTCTACCCAAATAAATGGCAAAAAGCTAAAAAAGTTAAAATGTGTCACTCATGAATAATATACAAAGATGTTGGCAGGTCTGGAATGCAAACAACCAAAACACAACGATACGGTGAACGGTTCTACAGAATGTTTTTTTTTTATGGGTATGAAAGCTCCAGCAACATTCTTTTATTTTATCTGGCATGACAAAACACAATGTCCTGACCTGCCATATCCAAATACAACATTCAGCCTAGGCATCATAACCATGGCATTATAACACTAGTTCTAACAGCTTGAGCTGACAGTAGCCATACTTGTTTAAACCGGCAATGATGGGAAAAGGGGTGTGGTGGTGCTGAGGACATCTGGGCAGTAACTCATCTTCCCCTTTTATAGATAATGTGTTCTTTCTTCTTTCGGTTTGCTCGAGCTTGATTTTGAAAGCATTAGAAATGCGACGCTGAGCAGCTTTGCGTGTGACACCTTAACCACATACCAAAAGCTGCTAGCTTATTGTTGAAATGACTCTCCTCGTTTACCGAGGCTAAAACACGCAGAGCGTTAGTTATACTGGCCTGCACCCAATGGAATACCGTCCACTTAAAGAGAGCATTTTTTCAGTCAGTGTGGAGGAAAAGGTGGCCCAAACAATAATTGATTTCTTCTAACATTTGAAGAAAAGATTTTTTTCTGGTCCATGCTTCTCTAAATGCTGATCAATCCTGATACTGAGCCTTCTTTTCTTCCTCCTCTTCCTTTTTTTGTAAAACTTCTATGCAGCAGCAGCTGGCGGGAAAAATCATAATTCTCTGATCAATTATTGTGCTACTTGACTTGACTTCCAGCCACCCTTGTGATGACGGTGCAAGGCCAGAGCCTTTTAAGTATCTACACAAAATGCCCAGAGTTGCAGAGAAGCTAACATATTCATATTTTGAAAGTAATGAGGAGAATTTGAGGAGAACCGTGGCTGAATTACATTATAGACAGCCGGGGGCAACCAATGATGGCCTAAAAAAGGCGGGACTCTGTGAGCAGCTGGCAGGTTGGCACATGGAGCTGTAGGCGTCCGTCAACACTCTCTACGGTAAGGAGCTGCCAGGCGCTCAATCAAGCAAACAGAGCAAACATGTTCATGGCCGTGCTGCTGAGTCGCAACTGCATGTAAAGACGCTGCATTCTGTAAGGAGAACTCGCAGTGTGTTCCAATTCAGCTGGATACACATAAATGACCAATATATGCAAGTACAAAGACACAAGAATTCTAACTTTTACCGTGCTGTTGAGTGTAAACCAAATTTACACTTAAAAAATGTAATTAATGAAGCCTGAATAAAATTAAACATTATTGGTGTGTAAAGCTATGCAAGCTGGTCAATGCGGCTTTATCAAGAAAAACCAAAAATACCGCAGAAACCCCAATCAACTTGTCAGACAACCATCTGCCTGGTTAAAAGTAAATTAAAACCCCACTTCTTCACAGTAATTCAAGTAGTATACAATAATAATCTAGCAAAAGCAATCAGCATGATGCTGGGAAAAACAGGTTTAAATTGAGCATCCCAAAATATAATAATAGTTGGTGGCCTGCTTATTTATACCTTTTCGTGAAGGTACAGAATAGCAGGTCAAATGCAAAGGATCCATTTAACAACTTTTTTAGCAAATTCACCACTGGAATCCCACAAGTGCATCCCTGATATTCTGATGACACAATTTATTTCCTTCCTCTCTTTGGCGCTTATGTTCCTGCTCAGATTTCAAGCAGATAGATGGATGAAAGCTTCTTTAATACAAATATTGACTTTAAGCTGTAATCATCTGTCCAGAAAATGTTGATCATGCACAATATGTGTCAGGCAGATAAAATGACGGGTGAAAATGACGTCATTTTTATTGCTCCGATAAATAAGAGAAATCCAAAAAATAGATCAAATAAAGAACGCTTTCTGGTCAATCAATCGGTCTGATTTAACCACGATTCATTAAGATTTATTATTTGGGCTGCTTCTTGATACAACTGTCAGTTGTTTAGTTTTACCTACAAATGTTATTTTAACAATTTTTGAATAAAAAAAATTGAAAATTTACAATAAATTATTACTAGTGTTTTATATGTCCTGACTCTTAAGATAGTTTTATTTTTGTATGCCAGTGAATTATAGATTATCTATTCTCCTGAATGCAAAAACTGACAATTATAATAGAAAAATATGAACTCAGTGTTTATCTGTATCTGTATCGGCCATGAGAAAGACTCGATTACTAGTTATCGGTATCGGTTAAAATTTTTCATATCGTTCCAACCTAAACAAAACTTTTGTGTAGTTTAAAACAGCGGACTATCATTTTCTATGAGTGCTAACATGACTCGATCAAATAAACGCTAAATCTTTCTCCACAAATTGTTCAAGTGCTCGGTTTCTTCTTATCTCAAGAATGGAACTTGGTACTTGCGTCCTTGGTACTCGCGACAATACCCTTGCAAGTGATTCAGAATGTGGCTGCATGTCTTCTTTTCAGGATTTTCCATATTACCTCACTGCTAGGCTCTCTCAAACGACTTCTTCACATTGTCCAAGGATAATTTAAAACTCTGGTGCTTGCTGTCAAAGGCAAACCAGCTCCTACCTACCAACCAACTCAACCAATTATTGAGTTCCCAAGTCCCACACAAATACAAAACATTATGAACTAATGAGTGCTAATGAACTTTTTGAGAAGCTTTATCAGAAGTCAGACTGGTTTATGTTAAATAACATCATAATTAGTTGTATTTTTGAGAAGGCAAGTAAAATCATAGCACTACCCATCCAGGCCATTTTAAGATTGCATTAGGATAAGTAATATGCATGGTTAAAATTAAAATGCCACAGAAAATGTGATGATAAGCAGTCATTTGATTCTATGTTAATGGCAAGGTTTTTTTTTTCTCTAGTGCCATGGAACAATTCAGGGTTTTTTTTTTAAATCCCTAAAATACTTCAGAGCTTTGGCTAACTCCCACTGTAACATTCAGTCATTTCCCACTCTCGTCATCATCATGATGTCGCAAAAAAAGCCAAGAGCCTGGGAACTACAAAGCACAAAATACCAATTCCTCTGTGAAAGCAAGGCTCTAAACCAGTGTTAGATCCACTCTCCTCTTCCTCAGTTCGCCACACAGCTCTCTCACTTTGTTTCTAACTTTCACTTTCTCCCACTCCCCAGCTCATCTCAACCATCTGGAGGTCACTTTGCCAGGCAAAGACTCTGTGTGTCCTCAATAAGTGAGCTCTTTTTCAGAGATAGCGCTCCCTTTGATTAGGAAGTAGATGGGGTTTGTCAACAGCCTAATTATTTACAGTGCCATTCATTTACAGGTTCACTCCCACCACCAAATGGCTCGAGAAGGACTCAGCAGTCATACAAGAGGTTCAATCCAGAGGGAAAGGCATACAGAGCAAATCTCTCAGGCTTGTTGAAGACAAAGTCACTACATGGGGGAAATACAGAAGCGACACAAAGACAGCCGATGAGGCAAGACTCTCTCGTTCGAGGGCACAAAAGTTCAAAAGTAGAAGAAAAGGGAACCTGGTCTCTTTTGTTAAGGAATGATATTTAAGGCCTTATTAGGTAGCAAGCACAAAAAGAATTGAACAAAATGCTCAATTTTTTTTTATCTTTAAACGTAATTGCAACAGAAATTACAACAATTGGTCTACTTAAAGTAATCCCACGTGAACGGTTTGCCAACTTAATGTTTCTGTACTTGCAAAAGAGTTTTTTTAATTAGGTTTGACTTTTGCCTCCCTATAGATTCATGTCAAGTGTCATTAGTTAAAAAGCTGTGAAGAAGTTGTGTTTACAGCTGGTTTGTAGGGTGCAGCGCTGGAGTAATTGTCCACCGGATAAACAAACGATGCAAAAGAAAAGATAAGAGGGGAGTTTAAGCATCCAGGGAAAAAAATTAAAAAACAGGAGGACAGTGTGAGGGAGCCATGCCAAGAGACGATAGTGAGGTGAAGACAAAAGGTGAAGGGGCATGTGCTCTTTCCTGAGCTTTCACACTCGCTCTTGGGTGCGAAAGGTTGTGTGGGAGCATGTGTCACTAGCTCTCCTAACGGTTAATTAACAAGGGGCTTTGGCAGTATGGGAGGTGTGTTTGTGTGTGTAGAAGGGGGTGGGGGGTGAATGGCATATGTTAGCGGCCTAAGACAGGTGTATGTGTGTGCGCGTCAGGAGGGGAGAGGTTGGTCTGGGCACGGTGCTCAGCCTGCTTGGATTCTGTCAGGCCGTGCTGGCACGCGAAGGACACCAGATGTCGGAGCCGAGTCGGCTCGGTGGGCCACACCTTTCGACAAGCTAAAATCGGAGCGCGGCACCAGAAATAACCTCCCGCTGGACCTGACTCCGCGCAAAAACTCCACACCAGATCACGGCCACCAGCCGTCAGAAGAATTCTCACTTCCTCTCGACCGGAGCTCTTGATATGGGTTTCCGGCTGCTAGCCGACTTGCTTTTTATGGTTCGAATGTAATTGCACTGTTTCCGTTTCTCCCCTTAAGGTGAGGCGGAGAAAAAGCAGGTGAGCGAGTTCACAGCAGAGGGAAAGAAAGAGAACGCACGCTAAACGATCAGTTGAGATGTATGGGCAACACAGTCCAAGTGTTGATTTGTAACTTTTGACATCTATAAATAAGTAAAATGTGTGCAACATTTCGAGCTTGTTTTGCTTTCAATTTGCTAAAGTGTGCTAAAGCCGCTGAAGCATTGACTTGGCCTCCTACATGCAATTTGTAGTTTTCCCAGTAGAACAGATGAATCACGCTGGACAGGGTGTTTGTGTGAGTAGGTGCAGACTCTGCCTATGTCTCCTGAGGACACAGCGATCTTTGTGCGCTGAGCTGCCCTCTTCGAGACACACACACACGCTCACACACACACACACACACACACACGCTCACACACACACACACACACACACACGCTCACACAGTGTTTCTAAGCCAGATTACTTAGGTCTGCACTGCCTGTGTGTTGATTATACAACAGGCTGATGTTATTAACAGATTATTCACATTCTGCAGCAGATTAAAACACTGGGTCACTGTGGGTGAAAAAGATGGTGTTTCTATGCTGTTTGTGTGTGTGCTGTTTACCATTATTTTATACACACCATAATAAGATTTTTTTTTTCAGAAGTTTAAAACCACACTGAGAAGGAAGATCAAGTATTTTATACAATACTTTATAAAATGCTGGAAAAAGCCGGAAGGCTTCATGACTTCTAATCCACTCAGAGAGAACAAGGTCAGTTAAAAGGGTATTCTATCACTTCTCCTTTCCAGAAATCAATGTGTGTGTGAGAAAAAGAGAGAAGGAGAGAACATGAAAACAAATCTAAACTAGGCAATACGCCCACATGCTCTCACACACAGTATGTCCTCTTCCCAAGCACATGATGCGTCCATCAGCCCCCTCTTTCTCACCCACATGCGTGAACACACACACACACGAAACAGAGAGAAACCACATTGTGAATGCGATTCAGAGTGACAGCTGACCTATGAATTGCTGACTCACTCTTTCACCCGTCTTTTAGGTAACATGCTCTCCGATAGGCTGAGGAGTCTGGGGCGACATTCGGCCCTGGGGCGTATACGGAAAGTTGACCTCGCAGCCACATGGGCAGTGGTGTTTCACAATGCCCCTACACACAGGCCGAGAGGGAAGCAGGACTTTGAAACAGACTGTTTGTGGGTCAGTGTTTTTACGTGAAGCTGACTGCAGAATGACGGTTAAAACAGAGGAAGAGAAAAAAAAAAACCCCTTTTTTTTCTTTTTAAATGTCCAAATTCTACTTAAATGGGAAACCCGCAAACAGCATCAGGGGAATTCATGAAGTGATGAGCTCCACCCGTTTGAACGTGACTAACACGGGAAACAGAGGTGAAAAGAGAGCATCAAGAAAAAGTTGACAGTTTATCAGTTTATCAGCAGATCTGGCACAGATAAAAATGCAATACATGTTAGCTCTTTTATATGTCTTCTTCAGTAAAAAAAAGATCTGCAACTGCTGATGTCAATGTCCCTTTTCCCCCCAAGCCACTAATAACTGCTGCTTGGGGCTTTCATGTGCTAACCATACATGTGATTTCATTTGACAAAGACTTCACTGACTATAAGACATTATCTTTCTTACTGTATTTTTAAATATTTATGGAAATGGCTTCTACTGAAGGTTTTCTGTGTGTAGCTCAATATTACACAGCCTGATACTGGTTTAAAAACTAAGGAAGGCAAATCAAGAGTACAAAGATCCTCAAAAGAATTTTTACCTCATGCGCTTGCAATGCTTATCACATGACATGAAGCTAACACAAGACTTTAATAGGGGTTACAAATGACCGCTTTTTTTTTTTTTTTGTACTGTTCTCTGAGGTCCATCCATAATGTTGATTTTTACACCATAAAACACCATAATTTAGAAATATATTTAAAATTTCACTCCTGTTTTTGTATCCCCTTCATCAAAATGCACAGTTTAAATAGCAGAGGCAGACTGTGGGAAGAAAAATTTACCTATTGCCCATCAAATGCCTGACTGGGTGGGTGGGGCTGAACAGACACTAATGTCGAAGCAAGCGTAGTTTACTTTTGCGGAGGTGGCGCTTATCCACGCTATTATGTCATAGAGTAGAACATTCCAAAACCTGGCAATTTGGCCGACTGCCTTCAATATAAGCTTTTATCAGAAAAACAAAAATTGATTTGAGTTTTGAACCTTACAGGATGTTTCTATAGCACCTCTTAGGGTCCGTCCAAATATTGCTTCTATCGTGGCTCATATTCTTCATATTAAATGAGAATGTGCATGCAGTCAATTGTACATACATTTTGTAGCAGAGTTACAGCAAGGTCAAAATTTGTTTCCAACAAAATACACCTCTGGAGGGCGGGTGACCGAATGCTTTGAAAAGTAGGCAAAAGTTGTGCGAATCACCCCTTATATGTCAAAAGAACAAGGGAATTTCGATTTCTCAGATCATGACCCCTAAGAGTAGATTGATTTTATCAAGAAGTTTCCTCTATTCCTAGAATTATTATAGTCAAAACAAATATAATCAAATCTAGGTACTGATCCGGTATATAGAATTTGCAACACCATTAGCAAAGTGACAAATAACTAATTAGCAATAATTAATTATGAAACCCTTTCCGAGATGAAAGATTATTCATTAAAAGATAAGATTAGCATAAGGAACTTGAGGGACTTGAACATGAGCATCGACCTGTTAACCATTTCCTGTTACTCTAACTGACACATCCCTCCATGACAACTTACTGTTCTGGCATTGCAACTAATGAACAATTCTAAAACACATTAACATTAACCTGCAGTACACCCGTCGTCACTCCGATACAGACGGAGTAGTCAGTCACATGTAAAGGTGCTCACGGTAGTGATGTCACACCTCAAAGAAGTTTTAAAATGTTGTCTCTGTAAGTAGTGCATCAAATTCTTTTAATGAATCTCTTAACCAGGTAAGGAGATGAGACTGGATTGCGTGAGATGGGAAGGAGAAGGAAAGCAGGTGCATTTATACACTACAGGAAAAACATGGTTAGAGTATGGAAAGAATGGGTGTGTGTGTGACGGTGCGAGAGAGAGAGAGAGAGAGAGAGAGAGAGAGAGTCAGACTGTATGAGAGGGAGCAGATGCTGACACTGAGGCGCTCTGACACTTCCACAGCCTGGGGAGTAACAGCATGCTAGTGCAATGTGACAGAAAGCAACCTTTAAAGGCCAAGCCCTGAGCAACAGCAGCAACTGCTTTACACACACACAGCTTTTCATTCTACTTTCTGTATTCACTGGTTAAACAGACAATTAGACAAATACCTATGAAGTCACGTGCACGTCATTGTTCGATACAGCATTTTGCAAGAATGTCTGATATTTTATTCTATAACATTTGACACAAAAAGGCAGCTTCACTGGCTGAACAGAAAGGGCAAAACTCATTACTTCATTCAAAAGGTCTCCTCCTGACCAGGTCAAAAGTGATGCAGAGATAGAAAAGTCTCTACAATAAAAATTCTCTACCGCCACCTTCAGGTCAGAACAGGAACACAGTGTCAGGACGAGCGTAGACCGGAGCCGCTTGAGCTGTTAAACCTTGTGACTGCTGTGAACCCGTGTGTCAAATCTAAAACGAAACTTGTTGAAGTTTGAAGTATGTGTTGATTGGGCTGTTTACAGCAATTTAAAGCAGACAGGATGCTAAAGCACTGTTCCAACATTAACTCAAACAGGGTAACAAAGTGCAGGTACGGAGTCTGACCTCTCGTAGATGGTTTTAAGTGTGATCTGGTCCGAGAACACGTCGTTCTCCTCCAGGAAGAGGATGAGCCAGGACGTCCGATATGGCCACTCCTCCGTTAAGTTGATCCATGATGCCAGTCGGTCCCAGTTAAAAATGATCTGATGGGCTCTTAGGAGGCGCCCTGTCATAGCATACATATTATAGTATTTGGAAAAAAAACAGTTAAATAAGTCATTAAATTTCATAAATTTCATTCAATTAATAAATCTTCAGTAGATGATTTACCACCTATACAGTGTTTATGTGTTCAAAGGTTTGTTTTACAAAGAAATCTTTACAGATCGAACAAAAAAAAATTAAATCAGGTTTTGCATTTAAGATGCGATTACTGAATTGAGAAAGCTGGTGTTGTAGTAACCTGTTACTGATACGATGTTCAGGAGTCTCCTCATGGTCTGAGGGCTGATGTCACTAAACCAGTCCTCAGTAAGCAGCAGCTTGGTCAGGTCAAAAGACATCTGACGGGTGACTGTTCGCTGCATCTGACGCCTCCGGTATGTATCCTGTATGACAGACACACACACTTTAGCAGTCTAATAAGCAGTAACTATTAACTAACAACAGTGGGTTTAAATATATGTTAGAGCTGTGTATTGTCAAGAGTCTTATGATTCGAAACATATCTCCATACATGGGTCACGATACAATATATCCCAATATAATGCAATACTTTAAAAAATACAAACAAATAGCTAAAAATACAAAAAATACAAGGCCAGAAAGGCCCTACCTACGTGTTCGTCTCTCTATCATAACTGACATGCTACTACTTAACGCCGGTCTGCCAATTTGGCGGAACCAGTCGAAAGCTAGCTGTTTAAAATACCAAATTTTAAAACACTCATTGTAGTTTCATCCAAATCTACAGACTCATGGAGGTGACAAAGGGTTCAGCTTTTTGATTAAAAGCAGCTAGAATGCAACAATAGTAGTCGAACGGATAAATGATTAGCGTCAGGTTGATAGTTGTTTCTCTGATTTGTTCTTATATAAATCCTTAAATTTTGCATGGTATAAAGAGCAGTGAGTGTAGTGTTCAGGTCACGCTTAGATCACTCTCAGCAGCTGCTAATCAGGAGCTAAATTATCCAGCACGAGGTTGGATAGGAAAGCAAAAGCTGTGTCACAAGTTCCAAAAAGCAAAGACGCTAATTTTGCTTTGATGCTTGTTAAGAAGGGTTTTGTTGGCTGGAGTGTGTGTATACTGAAATAAGGGAACAGATAGGCCAAAACTGATTCTGGGTTTCAGAGAAACTCTATATTCTTATATATAGTTTTTTTGAGGGGTTGTGGTACATGAACAACGAAAAAAGAGTTTGCTGAAGTCAACTTACATCTATCACAGCCCTAAAAAATGTGATCTCTGTTGACCACAGCCCTTGTAACATAAAAGTTTAAATTATCCAAATCAGAAGTAAGAAAAGCACAACCACTGCTTGATGAGCTTCTTGTAAATGGGTGAAACATGAACTTCCACTCTTGAAAACAAGACAGACTGGCAGAGGCAACACAAAAGGATTGTGT
Source organism: Bagarius yarrelli (assembly GCA_005784505.1). Lineage (NCBI taxonomy): Eukaryota > Metazoa > Chordata > Actinopteri > Siluriformes > Sisoridae > Bagarius > Bagarius yarrelli. The sequence goes on along the minus strand of VCAZ01000059.1, from coordinate 2,216,546 downwards.
CCCTGAAAGCCAAATGAAAAGCGGGCTGATAAATCAGTGAGGCAAACAAATGGGGCGCTCGCAGGGCAGGCAGCGGAGCCATTTAGCCTCCCACCAGACGCTGGCCTTGCCAGAGCTTTGTCACTGAGCTCCGCTGCTGCTGCACCCTGTCATTAAGCAATGCCATCTCTGCGGGGAGGGTAAACAGACATTAAATCAATTACAGACGCTCCTCTGCGACATCCAGGGGCTCTGACAGCATCCCTCTCCACATTGCCAGCCTCATAGAGAACACACAAGAACAACAAACACGAGTGCGCCAACGGAGTCGGCACTGTGTGACTTATATCCGAGTACTAGCACGAGGCTCGTATTTGGTTTACTGAAGAAGAAAGCAGTTTAAAAGTATTCATACAGCAACTATAGCTTGAAGTATAGCACATGATCTGCTACTTACCCTCCGGTTCAGAGTCAATTTACTGCCCTGCTTGGCCTGTTCTCCAAGACTGTTCTGCGACTGACACTTTCTGTCTGCCTCCTCATGCCATGCTACAGAAACCCAGAGGCACAAAAACACAAAAGTATCCAACTATTAGAAAACATTAGAATAATTATGACAGACTGTTAGACTGTTCATTAGACTGTTTATCCTTTTTGATTATATGGTTTTTTATATCGATCTGGAAGATTCCCTGCTTACCCTCAGCCGCCATCAGATCTCCATTGGTTGGCGCGGCCATGGAGAGCTTCTTGGCCGTGCTGAGGCCCCGGCTGTTTAGAAAGACGGGCAGGTGCACTATGTTGCGCATGTAGTCGTGGCCATTGATGTTGGAATCACGCAGCACGCTGTTCAGGTTCTGGTTTATAGCTTTTATAATGATGTGGGGGTCGCTGGCAAAGATGGAAATGAAGGGGCCCTTGGAGAAGAGAATTCTCACCTGCAGGGCAAGAGATGCATTAAGTTCTTCTGACTTAAACATTAAACTCCCTGACATGCACATTTGAGTTATGGTTTCCTTCTGTACTTTTTGTGCACCAAAACTAGATATAATAATATATTTTTTTTAAATAAACTCACATGTACCATACTGTACTGTCAGCTTTAGGTTTATAGGCTTAGTGTTTAGTGAGTTTTTAATAAGACTTATCCTTATTCAAAATTTACACACAATGATTTGTAGTGAGCTACAATGACCAGCTCATCTTTATTAATGTTGTATACATCCTTGTTGGAATTCAGTTCAGTTACACCTGCAGATAAAGTGCGTTTCTGCATGTAAGTGCAAATTTAAAAATATATAGAGGCTCTTTATCAGAAGCGGGCAGCAGACAGAAAGGCTGGAGTCGAGTGAAGAAGCTCCAGTCATGGAATTAATAGGACCTTTCCGGTCTCATGAGACACTCGTGCATGGCCAATAGTCACAGGACACTGATTCACGCACTATTAAAAACGTTAATTACCGCTGTCTGCTGCCTCAGGCTAGCTTCTCAATCGCAAATATTTGTTTATACTGCACTGGGCCACAAAAACCTTATTGTCTCTTTCCCAACATGCTATAATCCTCTACAGGCCATATTCCCTTTATAGCACTATGCAAATACTTTCTGTTAGGGAATTTCAGCACTGAAAAGTTAAAAAAATGTTAGCTTGCAAAAGAAAATCTGGTCATTTCTTGAGAAACAGGAGCCAAAAAAGCTCAAAACGTAAAAGCGATGAGACTAAATGAGCCACAAAAGCATGTTTGAGGTTTCAGGTGGTTTCAGGAGGAAGATTTCATTAGGAGTGAGCAGGCTGCCAACCCAAGGGGATTATATCCCTAAATAATAACGTTTGGCTGAAGGAAATTCTATTACTCCAAGAGGAAAAGAGGAATCTGAACTTTCTGAGCTGAGCTTTGATGGTGTAGTTCCGCTTTGTTAATTAGAAATTGATGAAAGTGTTTGCCACTCAGTCAGACTCCAAAAGTGTGATTAGTGCATTTTGGTTAAATAGGAAAATATAAAGAAAATGACATAACAAAGAACAAAAAAAATTCTGAAATGCTTGCAAAATTGAAAAAATCTGACCAAATGTTTAAGCACGCTCACACACACACACACACACACACACGCACCGTATCCAGCATCTGCAGCACTTTATCTTGTTCGCAGGAGTCCAGGCCATCGATGATGACGACCAGACGAGTCTGATTCTGAGTAAAGCCATCGATAGTCTTTGCCATTTTTGCCATAAGCTCCACTTCACATTTGAGCACCTGGTACAAAACAAGACAAATAATTACTTAAAACATGCTGCTTTGATGTATAAACTAAAGTCAACACATTCTATCTGTATTCATGACAGCCATACTTAATGAGATAAATGTAAAAGGACCTCATTCATTTAAAGACAATGAAGACTTTTAAGACGATGCAAAATAACCATCACCCTCAAGAAATTAAAATGTGCTTGTTATTCAAGTCACCTGGCCTTTTTGTATTTTAAAGACGCCTTCTAAGTACATTTACATTTACAGCATTTGGCAGACGCCCTTATCCAGAGCGACTTACATTATCTCTTTACTTATACAACTAAGCACTTGGAGGTTAAAGATCCCACACTGGTTGCTCGGAGGTGCTGGGAATCGAACCCCAGTCTTTCTGGTATAAGTCCAACACCTTAACCACTAAGCCACCACTTCCCCCAGTACTTAAAGATCTTGTCCAAAAATGTTTTTAGGTCAAGTATTGATATACCTTCATGAATCCTTCGCTCTTCAGCTTGTGCATGCTGTTGGCGGCGCTGTGAAGCCTCCTTCTCTGCGAGCGCAGCACAGAGTCGGCCACCTGCCACCAGGTCCTGCAGTTGAGCAGCAGAGCGAGGCCCACCACACTGGCCACGGCAACTAGCACTGCTTTTACAGTCACGTTATCGGAATCTACTTTAAATATAGCCAAGAGGGCCATACCCGTCACCAGGCATGCCAGAGTCAGTGCAAACAGAACGAAGGATGGAACACAGCACGTCTTTTTCCACTTCTTTCCTGAAGACAGAGAGCAAAGAGCCAAATATGAACACTGTAATACTTGGTCAAAGGAAAAAAAAGACCTAGCAGAAATTATTAGCACCAGCTTTCGTGTACTGATACCAAAGACACTGATGTAATTTTGTAGCAGCAATAAATTGTAATTAAAGCAAGCAGTTTCCAACCTTGTGTCTCATCGTTTTTAAAGACTCGGAAGAGTCTAGTGGCCAAGAAACCGAATTCTCTTTCACATGCATCTGACAGTGTGGCAATCATCTCCGCCATAGAGGTCTCCCCACCCACACTCGACAGGCGGTTATAGTCTGTAAACAGAAATCTTAACACACACACACACACACACACACACACACCAGTAGTGTAATATTTATAACCTTAGTAACCAAAAACTGAAATCTTTCGAGACACTGCATAATTCTCGTTATAAATGGCAAGTAGCTGCACTAATCCTATATTAGTGTCTAGATTGTAATTATCCACAGGTTTGAACACAAATTCTATGGGTGAAGCTTTGGACTTCTGAACTGAGATCATAAGTTCAAGTTCAACAACTGATCAGTTGTATTTAAGTACATTTTCAGTAACTTGGCAAAAACTTGAGCTAAATGAGCAAAGGTAAATGTAATTACAGCATGATAAGTGAAAACTTGGCTCTATGTTTCGTACCTGACAGGTAGGGCCTTGGTCGTCTGCTCAGGAAGCTCTGGCGGGTTCACAAACATAAGTTTAAGCAGCAGCTCAAGGTAGCCGATGTGGCGTGCAAGCCTGGTGCTGATGAGCCATGCCCAGCTCCAGCTCTCGCCCTCTTTGCGGCCACCAAAATACACCAGCACTACAACAAGAGTCAGCAAAACAGACAGATAACAAGGAGACAAGTTCGAAAAGAGTTATAGAATAAAACTGATGTGTTCTGTAGCACAGTATTCAGTGAAGTCTTCTGGCACAGTCCACAATTTTATTGTCTTTAGTTTTTCTTCAGTCACTAGATCCTGGACAGTGTGTATTACAAACAGTGGTTTGCACAGTAAGATCTGGAAAAGTCTAGATTTTTTATTTGTAACAAAATAATCAGGGGCAGATGGTAGTGGTTGAGGTGTGTGGTTCGCTTGCCAGCACCAACAAGCTGTTACTGATGGGCCCCTGAGCAAGGCCCTTAACCCTCAACTACTAACTGTAAACTGCTCCGGCTTAGGGCATCTGCCAAATGCAGTAAATGAATGTAATCATTAAGTTCTTATAATTAGTAGCCTGATTTAGTTTGATTGATTGGATTGATTGGATTAATTTATATCAAAATAGGCTGAAAATTTAATATGCATGTAATCTCGAGCCTCTGGGCACCAGGAAAATGGCAAAATGGTACTAAACACCATTAACTAATGGACCTAATTTTCCAAAAGGTTTGTGTTCTCTAAACAAATATGTACTAAATGATATAAAAAGAAATAAGAAACTTATTTAACATACTGAAACTAATCTCTGGCTGTAATTTATTTTAGAAATACACAATAAAAAAAACATCTTAAGTCCAAAATATATACACTTAATACTGCTTCCATCTGTTGGTGTGTCTTAAAACTTTCTGACCACCCCCCCCCAAATTAGAAGTGTAGATAAGGGCAATGATTTTCCACTATTAACATTAATATAATGCAATTTTGCTTCTATGCACTATGGTGTGGCTGGATATCACAGTAATCTAGCAGACAACATGTGTCACTGTGCAACACTGCTCTCTGCTGGATAACAACACTAACAATCTTAAAACAACTGTCCAGCACACGGGTTTCGGTAATTCAATTCTGCTGTAAAGCTGATTAAAAGAATGTGTCTGGATGTAGCTGCTACTTCCTCTCCTGTTCTAAAAAGTCAGGCTGGGAGCACAGGAAGAAACATTGGTGCAATGAGATTGAGCTAAACTATAAAGATTTAACATGAAATCTATACAGCATTAACGTGCTTACATAATCTGAAATTATTGTAAATATAAGTTTTAAACTTAAAGTTGCACACAAACATCCTGTAACAAAAGCTGTAATAACAGCTGTAACAACTGGCCAAATACATTTGTGGCCATTTTTGCCTTTACTGAGAGTATAGGACAGTAAATAAAGTGTGTGTGGTTGTTAGAAAAGGTCCAGGAGCAAGGAATCAAACTCAGGATACGCAATAGCACCATATAAGTCAACGCACTACCCACCAAGCGAGTGATTTTTAACAGGGGTGGTAGCTCCTGATTAAGGGGGTCTAATAAAAGTTTACACTAGACGTTCACTTCAAATCAGAAACAAGATAAACAAATTCCAAATAAAGTTCAGATGCTGTGTAAAATCTACATAAAAACAGAATGAAATGATACTCAAATCTTGTAACCCTATATTATGGAAAAATATTTAAAAAACTAAAATATATGGCAGCAACCAGACTTGATGGAACAGATGCAGGTCACCTAGCAGTACAGCCATCTCGCTTTCATTTTGCTATGTTTAAAAGATGTGTACAAAAAATATTCTGTGCTCCTATTGGTTAACGTCACCCAAGTGACGGAACTCATCGTGTACGACGGAAAATAAAATAAAACATGCTGAACTTCCTGAGTTGACGTCGTGAAGCGTCGCAGACATGGCATCGGTTGTCATGCACTATGACACATGTCCCAATGCCCAGTGTCGTTTACCAATCCCCACGACACCCTACGTTAAGCAAATCGCCCCAAAGTCAGGCTAAAACCGCATAGTCTGCCCCAGGATTTTGGACAGTCAGAGTCTCTCAGAAGTTAGATAGAGGGAGTTATAGTAACGTGTTTTTATGTTGATTTTACACAGTGTTCCAACTTTTTGGGGAATTTGGGTTGTAGAGCAAAATTAATATTCTAATTATCTGAGCCTAGTTGTAATTTTAAACGCAACCAAATGTTAGTCAAGCTTTGTTATTTACATTTACACCATTTGACAGACGCCCAGTGGTGGTGGCTTGGTGGAGCTGGGAATCAGGCCTACAATCTTTGGGTTGGTAATCCAACACCTTAACCATGAGCCACCACTTGCCCCCAATTAACAATTAAACAATAACAATTCCTACCAAAGAATATGTAGAGCAGGGCAAGCAGGCTGAGGGCCACAGCGATGGCCAGTCTGGGATCGATAGAGAAGCCGAGGATCACAGCTAAAGAGCCGCAAATCAGCAGAGTCAGAACCACCACCAGCCATGAGAACTGAAACAATGGCTCCACCTGCTGGCCTGCAAACGTCTTCATTTCATCTAAAAATTACAAATGATCTTGCTTAAAATAGGTACAATGCATCAATATCTGTTCAGTATTTTACTGCAGTATAAAGGGCTCCATTTGTGGTGGTGTTCTTACCCTCCAGCTTCTTGAGCAGGAAAGATTTGCCACTGCCCCACTGAGCATATAGACCTACACAGATGGGCGGCTGCATGGTGGGCTCGCTAAGGATGTCAGCCAGAGCACTGCTGTACAGGTCGTAACCCAGCATGTCACCGTCACACTCCGTAGGGGACAAGTGCTCTACAACAGGTCAAAGAAAACAAAACAGATCAGAATTTCTATCTGTTATAAAGAAAAAGTATGAATGTAATTAGAAAAACACTCACTGGCACCAAAAATCTGGGTGAGAATGCTCTTCTGGTGTGTGCAGTCGATGTTGTAGGGCGTCTCTCCCTGTTTGTTGGGCTTGTACAGAAGGCGGCCATCTTTAGGGTTCCTTAAGAGCAGCTCGGCCAATTTTCTGCTTCGACCCCTGATAGCAATGTGCAGCGCAGTGTCTCCTTTCTAGATGTGCAGCATTTAATCCTCAAATTACTGAACAGTCTATTTAACAAATTCACGGTATATGTATATGTAACACAACGGCTGGGCATGTTCAAAATAAGAGTATGTTTCCTTGTATTATAATTTTTAAATTTAAAGTTCACTTTTTCAGGCATTTTTGACTTGATAGGACAGACAAAGATGAGATGAGGGAGAGAGGGGACGAGAGAGGGGACCAGAAATGACCCGAGCCAGAATCGAACCCGGGTCGTCAGCGCATCGTAACCCTCTACAACACGCAGCAATCCTGCTTATAATTTTTAAGGTAGCTTACAGGCACTCTGTAAAAATGTCATTTAAGTGGGACATATATAGGAATATATATTATTGCAATAATATCATATTAAATTATAATATAAACTAAAAAAGGAAAGGCTTGTTTTTCCTACAAGCAGTTTTTTATCCAATATGTGTGATGACTAAAGTGCTTTCAAAATATCTACATCTTTAAAAGAAAAAAAAAACTTACACCATATAACCACAAAGTATTTCGTATTTCAGCGATTTAGCCACATCACACAAAACCTTGTCTGTTTCCAGATCTCACATTCCTAAAGAGCACCGAAGACCAATACCTTGTCCACAGCAGACACCTTTGCTCCTTTGTCAAGAAGCAGCTCGACAATTTCAATGTTTCTCATTTTGGTAGCTTTAATAAGTGGTGTATCCCCCTCCTAATACACAGGATCACACACAAACAGACGGAAACATTGTGATTTCAGTGCACTACAGTATTTTCTAGTTAGTAGTTCAGTATTTTCTAGGTGTTTGGCTTACCTTAGTGTAAGCCTCTGTGTCAGGGTTACACTGCAGGATATCTCGTACCATGGTGGCGTTGCCTTTTTCTACTGACCAGTAGAGGGCAGTCTTGCTGTCCTGTGTAACAAAAGTGCATGAAATAGCAAAGGCATAGGTTTGCGGTTAAACTGAGAAAAATGAATGAGTTATTTCACATGATTTTTTACACCTATACACACTTTAGTAAGAGAAGGGTAACAATTAGCTCAAGATGTTACAGCACATCTGTTTTCTCTCCTGTCGCACAAAAATGATGCAGTCCACACACACAAACTTACAGTAACTGGACAGTTTAGTATTGGAAAAACTGGTCTCGGTTTTTTCAACATGTCCAGTTTTGGTAGGCCTGTGCCTACTGTAGCTTCCTGTTCTCCTTGTTTCTGGCTGACTGAGATGAAACCAAGTGTGGTCTTATACTGTTGTAACTTATCCATCTTAAGATTTAAGGTGCTCTGAGATGCTTTTCTGCTCACCACAGAATTCAGGACTAAATATTTGAGTTAATTATTTGCTTTTCGAACCTTTAATCTCCTTTCATCTTTAGTCTTCTTTAATCTCTCTCTTTCTTAAAACCATTACAGCTCAAACATCTACCATCTACTATAGAGACTGTTGCATGTGAAAATCCCAGATTAGTAGCTCCTGAAATACTAAAACCTTTAGATTCCTAACATTAACTATAGCTCATAACCTGTATATGTAACATTTTTGCCGTTTTTTTTGAACTATGAAAGCAGCTGGTGACTGAATATTGGCGATATGAGTTTAAATTACTGTACAGGCAACCCATGGCATAGACAAGTATATTAAAACAAAACAAAACCCCAGAAGATTGAATTTACCTGGCCCTTAACATCAATGTCAGCATATTTATTCAGCAAAGCCCGGACAATCTCCACATGACCTCCTCTTACTGCTGCAATTAGTACTGTGTCACCACTCTGACCAAAAATAGATAAAAGTAAAAACAAAGGATCAGCATATCTACTCTGTTTGCAGAAAAAGGAAAGAATATGAAAAAACAGGAAGAAGTTAAGGTTTTCACCCTGTCGGGAATGTTAACGTAGGTGTCTGCATCCAGTAGATCCTGCACTATCTCTGTGTGACCCTCCATGGCAGCGATCATCAGCGCTGTGTTTCCGTCTTTATCGGTCATGTTGACGTTGGGGTTTCTCTTAAGGAGCTCTTTCACCACCTCTGTGTAACCTCCACGTACCGCCACTATTAGAGCTGTCATTGAGTTCTACCAGGGAAAAATAAACATAAAAATTAGCAAAATCCTTTGTATTTATAATGGGTGTATTTTGAACATGGAAAAAATAAAAGCCACTAATGCTGTAAGGCCTGAACCTTCATAACTCAGTGCTGTTAAATGTACTAATATGATTAATCAGAAGGACTTCTATAAAAGAATATTAGTGTTTTATCTAAAACATTTTTTTAAAAGTTATTACAGCGATTTGTACAATGAATGTGTTACATAATCTTATGCTAATGCTAATTGTAAGCACTCCAGTCTTCAGTCTCCAGTGTTGCTGCTTGTAACAGTGAGCAAATTTACCATCAATCCACTGTCTAGACCTGTTTATTTCTATTCAGGGTCACGGGGATCTGCTGGAGTCTATCCAAGCTGTCTTTTGGCAAAAGGCAGGGAAACACTGGCTAGGTCGGCCACATACAGACAAACAACCACTCACACTTACTCCTATGGGCAGTAAATCTACGCAAACACAGGGAAACATGTACACAGACTCCTGCAGGGGATATAAGACCTTTTGCTGTGGGGCAACAGTGCTAACCACTAAGCCACCGTACTGCTCAGCAAGTTTACCAGTATTTATAAAACAACAAGTTGTAACAACAATAACAAGAGGTTTTTTTGTGTTAATAAACTCAAGAGAAAAACAGCGGCTGGCGAGGGAGGAACTGTTTATAACAGCTTGTTTCAACATAATGTAATTGTGGCCATAATGGTAAAAAGTATGATGTCATTACCACTTTGGGATTTACTGCCCTCCATTGTGTATACATTTCTATACCGGCATGGCCTGTGGTGGTTTATTCCTTACACAACTGTCAATATCAGACTTAAATATATCTTTTAAAAAATATATGAATGTGTACTGAATTATATGTTTTTAATAACATAATAATACAAAAAAAAAAAAAAAAAAAAAAAAAAAAAAGCACACACACCGCGCCTTCCTGGTCTACGTTTGCGCCATTCTCCAGCAAGTGCATCACGCAGTCGTAATGACCTTTCCTCGCTGCCCAGATCAATGCTGTGGTGCCGTACTAATCAAAAGACACAAATCAGACATCGATTTATTTAACAAAAATGTATTAATGATAAAAATGGTGGAAAGCTAACAGCATAATAAACATGCAAACTATATATAGTATGGGACAGAGAGAGTGAGAGAAAGAAAGAATGAAAGAGATAAAAAGAGAGAAAGAGAAAGAGTAAGATACACAATGCAGTAGGAATGTGTCTAATATGAGTCTTGCCCTCACTTGTACTCAAACTACTCTGCTATCCCACAGATACCCAAAAATAGTAAAGGAGTATACTCCTAAAACTATACTTTTTACTATAACACAGTATATGAGTTTGAAGCACATGAGCACGAAGAAGAAGAAGAAGCATATGAGCAAAAACTGCTCTCAGAGGGTCGTCTGTCTGGACAATTTATATTACAGACTATACAGCCTGCAGAATCTTAAACAGGCATGTACACTGACAGAGCCTTTCTGATTACACTAAGCTAGTTTCTGATACAGTGCTATAGATATAGTGCCAAGTTTACTACACAAAAGTCTTTGCCCCCCACCACCAGGATTGCAAAAAATATGAGGACATAAAATCCCTTTTTATTTCCATTCAGTCAAGGACATACAGGATTATGGTTACTTCACTAAATGTTCGACCTGACTTGGTGGCTTATGTACCAGTATTTGTATTGTCCACTGTATTGTCCATTTGTATTGTCCACTGCTTAATACATACATTTTCTTTCATTTCCACATTTCTCATTTTGTCTAAATTGTCTACTAAATAAATAAACATGATGTGGCATAAATAGTTACAATCTTCCTACTACAATCTTTGTGGGAATGGAATTTTTTTTACTCCCAGGACAGAAGACACTTATGTTGACATAAATAAGATTGAATCACTTCTGTGTGAAGTCAGCAACCTCTTTAGATAGGGGTGATGATGGTGTTCACCTTGTCAGAGCAGTTGACTTTAGCACCGTGTTCCAGTAGAAGACGAACGATTTCGGCATGACCTCGGCCTGCTGCCCAAATAATGGGGTATACGCCGTACTGAAAGGAAGAGGACAACCCTCGTAATTTTTGTCATAGCCTGCTAGAGGAGTCACAGAGTAAGAATTTCATTGTATGGTGCAAAAGATGTTTTCCTGCACACATGACAATAAAATCTTGATTTTTTTTTTTTTTACACATGACAGTCATTAAATGTGCCACACAGGAAATTCATTATTTATAGGTAAATGTTTTAACATAAAGCCACTTTATAATTTTTTTTGTAAATGGTGGGTCACTGACTTGTCATGTCATTCTGAACCATGTACCTGTCCAGTGATGTTCGGGTTTGCTCCTTTCTCCAGCAGAAGGCGAGCCACTTCCACACGGCCCTTATAGGCTGCCCACATAAGAGCGGTCCAGCCGCCCTATGACCACACACACACACACACACACACACACGCACACATCAGTATTTTTAAACACATCAGTAAAGTCACTGGCTTATTTTCCTAAACACACATGGCCTGAGTCAGTGTTACTCAGATTGCAGGCTTGCTTTAGATGCTCAGCCTGTTATTATTAGCACTGTGCTACCGACAAACTGGCACCATGACACACTTTTTAGACAAGCACTGTGACAAAAAAGATAAACATGTATTACACACTTGTAAAACTGATCCGATCGAGAGAAACAAGCTGCTAATTCAAAACAAGACAGAAATGAAATGTGTGCCAAATGAAACATGATTTTACTGGGAGAGGAGGAAAAAATAATAAAACACTAATATCTAATTACAAAGTTCAAAAGAAGCAGCTGAATAAATATATTTCATACCACAGCCACAGACAGTAAGGTTAAAGTTAAGTTTAGAGTTGATCTGTTTTTAGAGAACATCACTTCATGAATGACAAGAGCTGGATTTATAGCTAGTTCAACGCAATCTAATTGTAAAAATATATAAAGAGTTATAACATATGTATTAACAGTGATCAGGATATTGGCACCTAAAATATTTTTTTACATAAATAAATATGGACAAAATTAAAGCAAATCCACTAAAAATGTTTTATTCGCTGTTTTAGGATTTTAGGATGCATCAAAAAGAAAAAATCAAAAAGTTGTGTAAAAGAAAACCTAAAAAATGAATTTAACCAGGTGCAAAATAACAAACAACATATGTTTTTAATTCTATACAAATATTGTGGGTATCAAAACGGTTAATTTTACATTGCGAAATGTGTTAGTAGCAATAAATATCATCCGATAGGCAGTTTTTACTGGGGTTTTTGCTTTGTTGCTTTGTATGTGTTATATAATATTTACCATATCTCTATGCTCCAGGTTCGCATTGTTGGCCAGCAGCTCCTTTACCACTTCGACATGGCCTTCCTTGGCGGCGGAAATCAGCGCAGTCCAGCAGTCCTATACAGACAAGACAAAAATCTGCTCAAAAACTGTCATAAATTACTGGAAAATCCCTTTTTTGCAACTTGACAAGCTTTGAGAGATTAGCAACGTACCAGTTGGTCATACCAAGTAGTCATGAGTGCCTAAACGCTCTGGCCAACAACGCTCAGTGAACTGTGAGGTACTGTATGATACCAGAGGTGTATGAGTTTTTCAGGGTGTGTGTTGTATGTTGAATGTCATCACCCAGTCATTTGCTGAACCACAGTTTTGCATGCAGATTACAGCTCTACAGACCACCTGCTATTATGATTGAACCTGGGAGAATCTAGCACTTTAGTGCAGGTCCACCCACAATGACATCACTCCAAGATACAGGAAATGAGTTTATACTGCATTCTAGTGATGCATTCACAGTCTAGTGATGTCTGGGGTCTGAAGGAGAAATGAGAAAATATATAAATAATATGGAACAGTGTTTACCACATCATCCAGGTTAACATTGGCTCCTCTTCTTATAAGCTCCTGAACAATCTCAACGCTGCCCTGCTCAGCTGCCAACATGAGAGGAGTCTGTCCATTCTGGAAAAAAAGAACAAAAGGAGAATATATATATATATACATATTATATATATATATATATATATATATATATATATATATATATATATATATATATATATATATATCTATATATATATATAACTGAATTTTTGCACTTGATTTTGCTGCAGATTTCTTTAAAAGCTGTAGGGCAACTTGGTGTTGGTAATTGTTTAGTTGGAAAACTACTTTAATTGATTATTATATTTCCTTAACCAACCAAAATCATTCTCCCTCATTCTTCTGATGTTTTTACGCATTACATCTTAACCAAAGGTCACTCACATCACTCCTGCTGTCCACGTCACGGTGTTTGTCCAGGTAAGCTTTTACTGCAGGCAGGTTCTCCTCGTCCACGTAACTGAAGATGCTCTGGGAGGCCACAGCAGTCATCTTCAGAGAGCTTGTGGTGTCCATGTTTATGCTGCTAATCCCTGAGCCTGTTTCAGGCTGGAGAAAAGAAAAGGATAAATTAAAGCTCTACGTCTAATCCAAACATCATGCTATAAGCAGATAATAGCCAGATTAGGCCTTCTTAACCAGCAGCTACTGGAAACAGATTTAAAAAAATGTCTTGAAATGTTTAAAATGTGTTTTTAGTGTGATTGTCTGAGTAAATAACAAATATTTGTTCTAAGTAAAATGTAATAAGTGTTAATACTTTCGATTTCTAGCTAAATTTATACCACCAGAATTATTACCCTTAAACTCATAACACGTGAAAGAGATAAATATGCCAGTGGGTATACTCATGTAATAACAGGTTTGCACCAACAGGTAGCCAGTGCTAATGTTATGGCCCGGTAGTAAAAGCATTACTTCCTAAATGTCATAAAATAAGAGCATGTTTCATTAAATAACCAGAAATACCATAAAATACAAAAATCTGGGTGTGCAGTAATCTTTTGTATAATTGTGATGATCTCTTGAGGAAAACTGTCATGCTGAGTTCACACCAAACGTAAATGTAATTATTCGCGCGAGTAGATTACATACTTAAAGCTACTTAATATATATTTTTCATATTTACGTTTTACAAATAAAAACATAGTGAGTGAGGCCAAAATCATCCCGGAGTACTCTCAATTCCATGATTTTGCGTTGTCTCACAAGTATAGTTAGGTAATTAGGATACATGTTATCACTATGTATTATGTATAATATGCAATTGCACAAACTGTGTAAAGAATTTCACAAAAGAATTTCATGGAGAACAAAAAACAAACAGATGTTAAGTGTTTATATATTTCTATATTTCATATTTAGAATTTTATGTTTAGGATTTTTCCCTGTTATACCCCTTTTCCCTTTATCAGACATTTACACTACACCCTGCATTCACAAAGCCACCAGCATTGTGGACGACCGCACACACCCCCTCACACTCACTTTTTACCCTTCTGCCATCTGGAAAAGAAGTACCGTAGAATTCAAGCCTTTCTTCTTTTAAGCCATCAGAATCCTTAACATTAATGAACGCGCGTACACAAACACACACAAGTCTACACCAATAACATACAGACATGTATCTGTTTTCACCAGGTTGCACACGGTACACTTTGGGTTTTTTGTAGTCTTATGTAGCTCTATGTTGTTTCGTGCAGTTCTGTGTTGTTTCACGTAGCACCACGATCCTGATGATCATTATGGCCTGCGTCTGGTAAACATGACTGCAAATGACAGTGAAAGAAAAAAAAGGAAAAAAAACAAATTGACTCTAATATGTTTATCTGGTTTCAACTGCCCCGGATTACTGGAACTTGGTGACATATTTCGCATTAGTATATTTTTACTACTGCTACTACAATAAACCTTTTATATAAAATATAATAATTATTTACTACGTGCATCCACAGCATTTGGCAGATACTTTTATCCTAATTAACATACAAACATGCTTTCCTATCCCTCAATCAATAAATACGTCAATACTGGTTCGCTATGTTGCAGACTAAGAATAGCAAAAGTTTTAAAACTCTGATAGGAAGGAATATTGAGCAACAACTGAAAGAAAGAGACAAAATATTATTTCATTGCTTTTAACAGACAATTAAGATACTATAAGACTTTAAGTATAATCAGAACCAATCAGAGCCTTTTCTCCAGGACGTACCTTACTTTTCCATTCTAGTCTAAAATAATAATAAGATGTAGTCAGAGAAACAGACTATTAGGCAAGACTGCACGGGCTAATGATGCAGTACACACTAACTTTCTGGCTTCATCAGCTCGGATTAGGAGGAAGGCTAAAGATAGAGAACATCAATTCTGCTCGTTTACACATAAATCATATCCTGATATGTTTGTGTTCTGGCTTCAAGTTGTTTTGCAGGAATCATAAAGATAGGCAATGCACTGTTTCAGAAACCAGAGAGGGTTTAATCTGTTTAACTTCCTATAGCAGGAAGGGATCGAGACAAGATTTAAGGGAGGACTTTAAACTTAGATTATATTTAACTCAATCAGGACTGACAATCAAATCCATATCAATCACAATATAAAAATGGGATAAAATGTGCTTTAAGCTCAGGAAGATAATGACAATACAGTAGCATTGCTTATTGCCTACGAACAAATCTGGTATTTTTTCCATAGAAGACTAATGTGCATTTTCTGTGCTCTAGGATGCTTTCCTGAATAAATTGTCATAGGTACCTGAAGTTCATCATTCGGACTTTACAATTTACGTTTAGTCACATGTGTCCATACTGGGAGAGAAAACAAAAGTCTTTAGACAGAATATGACCTGTTACTGTAAATAAATGTAAAAGATATTTTTGGTTCGAGAACAATACACTTTGCAAATCGTTGATGTATAAATTCTGTTTGTTACAAGGTCAATTGTTAAGTGGTATAAGAATAACATTTAACTAAGAAACACCACGTCTAAGGCTGTCACGATCAATAAATAATCGTATGGTTGCAATGATTTTAACCTAACAGCGGTCCTTGGATCCTTGTCCACAAACACAATTATTGCACACTTTTATTAGCTAAAAGGGGAGCTGTAGTACCTGCAGCACCCTACTTTTAACCAGAGTGAGTGAGTGGAGTGGCATGATTTAAATAGTTTGTGTGTTGTGGTTTTCTGATGCTTCAAGGTCGCTTTAATACCACTCCATCACCAGCTCAACTCATGTTAACGGCCCATAATGCAACTGTAGTATGAGCAGATTTATATGTTGCTAAACAGATAAACACCATTGACGGAGCACAAAATCTGAATTTCCTTAAACACTATTTATCTATAATAAAATATTGACAGCAGAGTGTCAAAAAGGCACAAATTGGAGTGATTATAAAATGCTTTGGGTTGCTTTTTTTGAAGGCTTCAAAAACCCTAAAAAAAACATCTGTCGCTAAAGCCCAAAAACAGACAATAAATTAATAATCGCAATTATTTCTTTGACAATTAATCGTCACCCAATTTTGATAATTGTGACAGCCTTAACCATGTCAGATCTCATCAACCACAGAATTTACTCATATAACCATTTTATTAGCATAGCATGTTAGTAAATGCTGAGCTCAGTGTATCAGACGGTTTCAGTTCATTATTGTTTAAAAACAGCGGTCATGCACGTGTCCGTGGCAGTGGAAAATACATTTCTCTCAGGGAGTTTCAATGAAATTTAGTTCCATGTTCAAAAGGTAACTCGTGGTAGATTTCAAGACTTTCTATAAACATAATTACCCAAGTGGAATACTGCCGGAGGAGCGACTTGAATCGTTACTATTGCCTACTGTAATGCAAGAACAATGTAGTTCTTTATTTTATAGTGCTGTATAATGAGACTAATAATTCTTCCTTTTACTCTTTTCTAATTCATTATTCAATAGCTAATTGATCTAATTTCCAGCTATTATTTATATATATATATATTTTATTAGAATTATTATTTCATACATAAAAAGAACAGCACAGATAAAAAAAGACAAATAAAGCTAAGCTGCTGTAAAATGCCATCTGTGTGGTAATCGCAATTAGCAAGTCCATTACCGATCCTGGTGTGGCGTCTTATCATGGACTCATCTGAACCAAATGTGCCAAATTATGCTTTTTACTAACATTTGCCCCTTTTAATATTAACACAACTTGTCTAGTCATATTTAGTATTCGAGTTATGTAGCATTCAGACTTGTTGCAGGCTGCACTCTCATTGAATGCGAATAGTCGATACCCCTGAACTTAGCATTCTATTCCCAATATACTGGATACGGTAACTATAGGCTATAAATACCCCTGAGGCTCAGCTTATTCATAGAGTTTAAAAGTAAGAATTCTTCCATCCTCGAAATCCTGCCAGGAAAAGACCTAAAACCAACAGGGCTACACGTTCACCCGTAATAAAGAAACAACTGATTCCAAAAAGAAAGTGCTGACTCTGCTTTAACGCTCATAAAACCTTACTGCTCATATGAGCATATTCAGCTGAAAAACAAGCTGATATTAAAATCATGCTGTGCTTTTGTTTGTAGCTCTGAAGCCCTGACACACCCTGTAGTGCTCCAAAGCTCCCCAGAGCAGCTGCTCCCTCCTGTGTAAGTGCTCTCAGGCTTCCTGCCCAGGGCCAATCAGCTGAGAGGATGATCCCTTTAGCCTAATATTGACTGAGCAAGGTTCAAGCCCAAGCTCCTATCCACCACCACCACCCCCCCACCCCCGCCACACACACACTCTATACTGCTGATCACAAAGCCACAACACACTTTGGTATAAATAACACGGTCAGTATTTCTTAAACACTTAAAACAATTCGGGTGCAAAACTCCCAACCTGCTGACCCACCTAGTGATTTCAGCACGTGCTGTGTGCTCCTGATGTTCTCCTGCTGTAGCGCAGACTGTACTACTGGTGAGGCTCGCCGAGGGATGAAAGAGTAACAACCCTTCGCTGTCCTCCTGGATAAATTAACGCCCCACCTCCATCTTCCGGACAACAACGCCCTTCCTCCTTTCATCCACAGCCACACCCCTGCTCTCTTCTTCCAAACAGCGCTAAACCCCGCCCATCTCTTTCTTCCGGACATGACCCAATGCCAGCATGTGGCAGGATTAATATAAACCATCTCTCCACTACACACCTCCATCATCAGTGATGCAGCACCACTTTCTCTCTGCCCGAATGTTACTATAATCATAGAGCTGGCAGGACATGTTACAGACTGTCAAAGGCAAGGGGTATAAATGAAAAACAAAAGGGGCACTAACGAACAACTAACAGATTCATGTGTAAAACTGCAGCTGTCCTTCAGCCTTGTTTGAGAAGTCTAAAATAATATAGCGTAAATGTTTCTTAGAGCATCAACTCTTAGTTTAGTTTCCAGTGGAGTTCAATATTTACATTTTATTTAACTTTAAAAACAGATTTTATGGTGTTTGTTTTGCCTGCAATGTGTGACTTTTTGTAGTTTTTCTTTTTGTTTAAAAGCTTTTTAATGCTTTTTTGAAGAAAACGTCTACTTGAATTGGTAAAACTGCACCCAAAATATTCTACTCCTACAAGGGCATAAACATAAGGGCCGTGTATTAACAAGGGCTCAACGATTCAATACATATTACGATACATGGGGCACAATATATTGCGATAGGTTGTTGATCGAGATGATGATTGAGAGATCCTGCTGGAGAGCTGGAAGTCTTTTATCTGTATAGGAATCGCTAGCAAAAACTCAAAAT
Source organism: Bagarius yarrelli (assembly GCA_005784505.1). Lineage (NCBI taxonomy): Eukaryota > Metazoa > Chordata > Actinopteri > Siluriformes > Sisoridae > Bagarius > Bagarius yarrelli. The sequence continues at coordinate 2,197,954 of VCAZ01000059.1, read as the reverse complement.
GCCTGTCAGGCATTGTTTCCTTAATATGTTTTGGAAACTGTGAGGGGGGAAAAAAAGGTCAAAACATCTAAAAAAAAATACATTTTAAGAATCAATTTTTAAACCATAAATTTTAGTAGGCCAAAATAATATAGAAATCTGTTTCCCAGTTTTTGTTTTTCGTTCTAAAATGTAAAACATAAGCACAGCCTGCAAGGAACCTTGAAGTGTGTTACGGCTATTCAGGTATTTTTATAACCTTTTTAAATTGGTGGACGTTATTTTACACCATTCCGTGTTCCCTAACTTTCCCATATATAAAACTAAAATTAGTTCCAAAACTTTGCTTAAAAGTGTGAATTGCTGAGAAACTCTCACTGATCTGATCTCTTGCATCAATAATTCATCTTTTCGGTGTCACTGTGGACTCAGATCTTATCCTGGAGACGCTGAGGCAGAAACACACTTTCACAATTTCACAACTGGAGCAATTTAGCAGGTTGGATAAAACTTTAAAACTCTAAAAGAAACATATTTCCTCATCCTTCACAGAGAACAACCACCGTAGGAGTAACCCGGGGGCAGGAACCCTGGAGAAAGCTCACACGAGATAGCAACGGATATCGATTTCAGGTTTATTCTCACAGTCAACGTGTTTCTGTGTGACGGAGAGGACTGGCGCTGGGGTTTTTTCCACAGTTAGTCATATGTCAGGAATGGAAAGAGGAAAAACATAGAAAGATATTTTGTTATGATTGTTAACATGGTGCATTCTTGTGTTACTGAAGCTGTTGAATGTCTACAGTGTTTATAATAATAAAATACGTTGGCAATCAGTTGTCTAGGCGATGTGCTAACAAGCGGGTAACAAACCACTTCCTGCACTTTCGCTCCCATTTTCCTCAAATCCGAAATTAATTTTTACCGACTGCAGATTCCAAAGTTCTGTTTACATGAACACCGAAAATTGTGTTGCAGGTGTATAAAATATTTTCATTTCGATCAGGAAAACCGGATTCACACCAAACATTTAAATATGATCGGCTGACGTGTTTAGCTAAAGGTTGGTGATGCGCTGGTTAAGGTGTTGGACTACCATCTTGAAGTCCTGGGTTCGATTCCCTGCACCACTAAGCCACCACTGCTGGGCCCCTGAGCAAGGCCCTTAACCCCAATTGCTCAGTCGTATAACAGGGAATAACGTAAGTCGCTCGGGATGTCTGGCAAATGCTGCAAATGTAAATGTAAAGGCTTTCGGATTACAATCAGACGCAACGAATGCGTCCGATTACTAACAGATCACTTGATTGTGTGTAACTGCAATGACTGATGCAGCGAGTGCGGTGTTGCAATGAGTGCAGTGTTTTAGACCTTGAGTTCGCAATAGCTGAGTGTTTAAGGTGTTTAAAAAAATATGTTAATCAGAAGATCATAGGTTTAATTCCCCGCACCACCAAGCCACCACTGCTGGGCCCTTGAGCGAGGCCCTTAACCCTGAACCTCTCAGTTGGATAAAATAAGGATGAATAAATGTAAGTCACTCTGGATAAGCACATCTGCCAGATGTCAGGAATGTAAATGTACACACGTAGTTAAAAGTTTAGCTAAATGAATCCTGCAGCAACAGAACACAGATGTTCCACGTGTGTTGCAGTATAGAACCTTAAACTGTTCAATAGTTCAAATTCCATGTTAAATATTATCTGTAAAATAGCAAATCCAGAAATTTCCAAACAAATATGTTGTTTAGACATTATTAATTATGCTCATTGTACATTTATACCTAATAAACAGGAACAAACTACACTAATCTCAGAGAAACGCCGGCTTTCATTAGTCACGTGACGAAGCGCGTTTTTCCTTTTAAAACGTCAACGTGCAAAGCGGACCGTTACGAACGGTAAAGGTTGTTAAAACGTTATTTCAACGTTGTTGTTTTTTTTTTTGCTGTCAAACACATCAACGTCAAACAATAACGAACTTGTTTTTTTTGTTTGTTTTTGCTTTATTTCACGTCGAATATTGTCAACTTACTTTTTATCCAGATGTGTAATAAACCCCACTTTCACCTCCACTCACTGGAAGACTTGTTGATTTGCAGTCTTCAGCGTGTTTGTCGACAGACGCACAGCCATTTTGGACAGCAGGGTGATCTTATTAAAGGCTATATATGAAAAACATACTTCTTTCCTTTACAGTGTATGGAAATAGTACTCAGCGATAGCGCAACACGAGCGCTCACGTGCTTTCGGCGTTCTGGTTAGTACGCTAGTGCGCATAGTGGGCGGGGCATCATTTGGTTCTCCTGGCCCCGCCCACTCAAGCCTGCGGTCTAACACTAAAGATTGTAAAGGTTTTTCTGGAAGAAACATTGTGTAAATTTCCATAACTAAGTTTTATGATTTATTTATCACATATTTTTAAGAAGTTAAAAAAGAAAATATAAGAAGTTTAAATGTGAACGCAGCCTAAGAAAACCATTGTGTTCTTACACTGATATAATTTAAAATCAACAGATTATTTTACTTAATTATTATTGCTTGTAAAAATGTGTGTGTGTGTGTGTGTGTGTGTGTAAAATGTACAAATGTAGATGAAATGTATAAATGTAAATATATATAAATGTAGAAATTAATAATGTAAATGTAAATATAAAAATTTCCCGCTTGTCCTCGGGTCAAATTTCACCTGTTTTAAAAGCTTTCTATGATAAAAATATTTTTGTCATTATCTTAAATTTAACAATTTAACGTTTTTAATTTTTATTTTTTGTTTTTTTTTTTATTTTTGTAAGCGCTTTATTAAGAGGGACAAAATGTTTTGTTCAGTTGAAATAAAGACAATACAAGGGTTAAAAACTTTTCGAACGCATCAAAACTGATCCAAGGACAGCATGTATAATCTAATATAATCACATATTAATCTCATCACTTTATCACTTTCTACAATACTTTTATTCCTTAAACTTAAGTGTTATAAAATAATGAATAATAAAGCAATCAAACCCACTTAATTATTTCTGGTATGGTTGGATATTGTCTGTATTATATATATATATATATATATATATATATATATATATATATATATATAGAGCGATGAGAGAGCGAGAGAGAGCGAGATACGAGATACATTTACGACATTTAGCACAGTCCCTTATCCAAAGCGACTTACATTTATATCTTTTATACAACTAAGCAATCAGGGGGTTAAGGGCCTTGCTCGAGGGCCCAGTGGTAAATTGGTGGTGCTGGGCATCGAACCCTAATCTTCCAATTAGCAGTCCAACACCCTAACCACTGCACTACCACTTCTCCCTATACAAAGCGTTTAATTCACCCTCATACACATGCATTCTTACAAAGAAATCTCTCTTCACTAAAGGGAACATTCATAAACATTTTAATCATCTGGTTAAATCAGTAGCTCACTGTCGAACATACGCACAACACAGGATGAAGCGACTTACACACAAACGTTCCTAGACTGGTTAGAAGGTGAACCTTATTTCCTTAAAATACCACCTAAATGAGGTAAAATCACAGTGTTTAGAAAACATGTAAAGAACCACCTCAGAAATCATGTCAGCCAGATAAAAGAAATGATTATAGTAAAAAATAATTTTTGGCACTCGCAAATATTCTAAATGGAAAAAAAAAGACTGAGAATAGTTCAACAGAAAAGGCAAACATTGTTTATTCTCTGACATTAGAACTACGATAAAAATGATAAACAGAAGGAATCATGTTACATTACATATCTAACAGGGCATCATTTGGTTTTGCAGAAGATCACACCCTCAACCTTAAACATAATCTGTCCATTGTGCAATGCCTGATAGGATGAAAAGAATAAAAAGAGAACGAATAAGACAGATAAACACTATGTGGTTTTTAGGAGCTCATCATCGCCATCTGCTGACTGTGGTGCCTTCTGCTTGTACAGACTTTTTGGTTTTAAATTTCCCAAAAAAATGTTTTTTTTTTAATAATTCCCCCAAAATTATGAATCATTTAGTTTTTTGTTTTTTTTTAGAGCTACACATAGACTTCCTTAATCTCAGCTTTGAAATTTGTGTCTGGTGCTATAACAGTCACGGAACAAATAAACCTGACAAGCCCGTCATCACTAACACATAACGGATTCCGAACCGTTTCAATGACGCTGTGTAATACTTGTACGGGTGTGGGAATGATAATGATGTACTCCTCGTCCACTTTATTAGGAACACCTGTACATCTGCTTGTTTATACAGGTCGTCAGCAGCGGTGCAACAGATCGAATCGAGCCTGACCAAGCCGAGAACTTGACACCAAAACACCAAAGAGTAGAACTAGTGCCATGACGGAGGTGGTAGCTCAGTGGTTAACATGTTGGACTGCTGATCAGATGGTGGTAGGTTTAATTTCCAGCACCACCGAGCTGTCATTTGTGGCAAATTTTGCCACACACAACAGTTTACACAAAAAAAAGGTTGTGTAAGACTTAAAAACAATAAAGCTACAGTTAATGTCAGAAAAAGGCAAATTTTTCAATTTATAACCTGTATCTCTAGAACGGTATCTCGTGCTGCTGCCACATGATTGGCTAATGAAATAACTGCATGAAGGAGCAAGTTTGCAGATGTCCCTAATATAGCGGACGTGTAACATAAATAAAGTGAATGTAAAGTTACATAAATAAATCTGACAACATTCCTGACACATCTGGATGACCTGTGAGCGATGACCGCGTGTAACGTATGAATTTAACTCAATATCAGTAGCAGAACAGAACAACTGAGAAATTCGTACTCATTCGCTCGACAAACGTTTGTGACGCTCGACAAATACAAATGCAAATCATGCGGTCAATATTTACACCAGACACGTGTTCAGACACCTTCAGAACCAAAATGGGGGGAAAATTGACACGGTATAACATTTTAATCTTTATAATCTGTATTCCTGGAAAGATCGTAACAAATGTTTTCTAAATAAAATAAAAAAAACCCACGTAAATATCTGGAATTCTGTCTACTTTAGAGCTACATCATTTCTCCATTATCAAAAGTGCAAAAAAAAAGGTTTCTTTATCTTCAAACGGTATTTCATTAAATCGCATTTACCTTCCGATAAAAAATAATCTTTCTTTTTTTTTTTTAAGCCACTTGTTAAATTTTTCTTAATTTTAAAACCCCTCACTCTGTTGCGCAACACGGAACCGCAGCGAGTGTGCGGTTTAAGCCAGACAGCGTGTGTCGCGCAGTCATTTGGCACTTTGGACGATACACAGCAGTTTGGCATTGATGTGCTGGTCATGTGGTTGGAACACTTGTCTTACTCAAACAACAGATAATCTGCTGCTTACTTCCCTTCAGACTTCGGGGCAGTTAAAAAGCTAGTGTCGAAGCATTGTTTTAAATTCCCACCGGATGACGTCTTTAGAGATAGACGGTGTGTGTATATGTCGCAATTACTGCAGGGTGGATTACTAACCTAAAAAAAAAATCCCTGATGGCTTTTGGAAACCAATCCATACGTTCCCGTTTCCAGTCTTAACTTACAGGCTTAGCGTGTGCTTAAGGACGTGCGTTCCTGCACTACAAGAGCAAAAAACATCTCCATCAGCATCTTTTTTCATAGAAGAAAACGATCTTATTATAAATTATATAGATAGAAAAGATCTAATTATAAGAAAGTGTGTCATTTTTATGATAAAATAGCAAACTATTACGAGAAAATAATATCGTTAAAAGACAAGATCGCTTAATTACAAGATAAAACATTCTAACAAAAAAAAGGGAAAAATCTCATAAGAGTTTCTGCTGTTTTTTTTTTTTTAAATAACAACGAGATCTTTTTATCGTAATAACAAAATAGTTTTGATAGCTATGCCATCTTATGGCACAAATATTTTTCCTGTATGAACGATGGGTTTTTTGGGGGGTTTTTTTTAATCGTATCAAGATGCTTTTCTTCTAATGACGAGACGCTGAAGGAAATTTGCTTCTTGTGTAGCAGAGATGTTTCTTTATGTGCGTCGCTAGTTTCTTTGTGCAAGTTCCTACTAAAAGTGCTTCAAAGCGCTTTATTCATCTGTTTTCTTTCATTTCTTTTTTTCTCTGTGACTGTTCACGATCTTTAACACCATAGAATTGTCCACCTCATCTTACGCTCACAGTTGTACTAATCCTAACCTGAACTGCTGGACGTAGCTCAATGCTAACTGATGCCGTAACAATAACCGGGGGCCCAAACGATGCGACTGTCCTTCTTTCCTATCGTGCAACTTTAGTTAAAAACAGAATACAAAAATCTGGATACGACAAATTGTTTACTGTAAAATAGCTCCTAGAAAATACACCACAGTGCACGCGCTCGTGTGCTTTCTGTGATGTCAGAGGATAACGACTGTTATGGCAGGGAGGCTAAAAGCTTTTAAACTGAATCCGACGCACAGACAGCCTGTAAACAACCCCGATAAAAAGAAATAACAGTTACGGTTCAGGAAGAAGTCACCCCCTCATTCCGAAGACAGCAGCAGATATGTATCGAACAGATCAATGACAAATCAAGAACCCAAAGAAGAGACCACTGCCCAAAACCAGGAAATCTAAGGCATGTGATTAATCGAAACCCCACACATAAACAAAGAAACAAACAAAAACATACTGATGAAGAAACAACGGATAAAAAAAACCCTCTAATTACTGCAGCAGCTGAAACCTTCCAAACGTTCCTTCCTGAACTGCCGGTCTGCCGAGCACTGGATTGAATAGTAAATAGAGGGTTTTTAAGGCAACTTGTATTCGCTCCATTAAGCCCCAATCGATTCCTCTTGTTAGTGAATCACTGCGACTAATTAAAGCCTCGATCTGGCTAAGGATTCATTTTTTCATTGTAAACTGAAGCACGGTCAGCCCCAGTGTCCATCCCTGAGGCTCACCGCACTCGTACGTCTGTCCTTATTCAGGTTTTAGTATCATCCTTATTCAGGTTAGGTGAAAGGAAAAGGGGAAAAAAAGCCTCTCTGGCACGCGGGTCTCGATGCCAGTTTCTCCACAGCTCTGTGTTGTACGAGGTGGAGGGACGTGTGCATCCTGTTCCTTCAGGAAGTTTTCTCTTTGTGGTTGCAGTTGCTGTCTGTGCTGGAGAAGTCGCTGGCCTCCGCTGGCTGGATCTGTTTTTTTCCCTGCAGCTTTTCAGGTGATGTTCTGCGCTTCACAGGAAGGGCTAGAACCAGCAGTACGCAGGTTAAGTGCAGACAGCAGTACCATGACCTGAGATAGAGACAGAGAGAAAGACAGACACAGAGAGGGAAAAAGAGAGAGAGAGAGAGAGAGAGAGAGAGGAAGGGATGGAGGGAGAGGAACAGCAAGGGGGAAAGAAAGAGACAGTGAGAGAGAGAGAGATAGAGAGAGAGAGGACAGCAAGGGGGGATTAGAGAGACAGTGAGAAAGAGAGGGGGGTGGAACAGCGAGGGAGAGAGAGAGAGAGACAGTGAGAGAGAAAAAGATAGGCAGAGAGAGAGAGAGAGAGAGAGAGAGAACATGAAATGCAGAACATATATTTTACATATTAAATATATATTTTATATATTTTTTGGTCTGAAAATATATATTGTGTTACCGTATGGAGTTTAATGAATGTATTTATATATATTTTAAATCTTAGTTTATAGAAAAGAGATATTTCCTAAAAAAAAAAACTCCATTACTTGTATCCTTCCATCCCGTCCGTCCCCTTCAACTCACCCAGAACGCTAGTCATCAATCTTTCTCTGCCTCATTCTCCTTTTTATTAGCAGTTCTTTATAACATTCTGGGGGTTATTTAATTACACAACAAATTACAGTTATAGATTTCTTTTATCTTGGGTCACAGCTCTTCCTTGAACAGCGGTCCTAAAACTCTCGGATTAATGGTGTTGATGCGACGCCCAGAGACAAAGCTGTGTGTTTCGCTTCTGTCAGTGAGAATAACCCTGACAAGTTCGGTTAAGCTCACCAGTAGAACTTCAGCGAAGCTCCCACCGACAGCACCACGAAAGGTACCACCGTGTAGCAGATAGCGATCTGCGTGCTCGCCCACGTGATCACGTCGTAGATGAGCTTAAGTGTGGAGGAGCCCAGAAAGTGCTGTCTTACGTTGTGTCTTACCTGAAAAGAACAAAAAGAAGAGTCTTATTAATTGTATTCTATAAATACACTGTATTTTTTCTCTTCATTTTGTCCACTGTTTCATACAGCAAACAGATTTTATCAATTTAAATTCTTATTTTTTATTCTATTTAATTTACTTTGTTCTCCAATAACACAATATACTGTATTTTGTACTGTGTACAAATTTGTGTTCTTATTATTAATTTCGTTATTGTTATTATAATCTATACTAAGCGGCTGAGTCTCTTTATATATACACACAGTTGAATACTATACAATACACACAGTCTACTTTTATTATATTTTATTTTTATTAAAAATCCTAGACCAAAACACTGAAGCTGCTTCGGATATTTGTTTATAACACACAGGCAAAGCACGAAGATACTAAAGATGATAAGTTAAGAATAAAGCTCCATCTAAAATTCCATACTTCCATACTATAAAGTATGCGAAACTTAGTATATGTATGTAAGGAGCAAAGTACGTCCGAGTTCTTAGTATGCAAAATATAGTACTTGAAAAGGTACCGGATGACCTACTACTCCCACCTGGATTCCGAAGTACGCATAGGATGTACAATTTATTATCCCATAATCTCCGGGGGAGATGTGACTCGTCATAAGTGGATGTGGTTAAAAAAGTGGTGATGCGGCACTTTTCAAGCGCTTTAAGGAGCTGACATTGTTTTTTTGTTATTAAATTGTGCTTGTTCAACATCATCCAATTTATACATTATTCAACTTTAAATTTGCGCTGCTATGACATCATATGTCATGTGACAATATTAACATGGCAGATGTACCAAAGAACATGCAAATTGTATGTATACTAGGAATAACCATACTATATTGAACATACTACTTGGTACGTTTGAGTAAGTACGTACTTACCGACCATATAAAAGTATGTGATTTTAGATGTTACATGAAATGAATCAGCAGTTTGGGTTGCCAGTCGTCATATTAACAATTTATTTAGTCGTAGGACGGGGTTATGTGGCTATTCTTACTATATAAAAGAATAAGTGCAGGATTAGAAATCAGTGACTAGTAGACACATACACACAGTGAAAATATAGTAGCATGGGAAATATGGTGGAAAAGGAAAAAGTTATGAGACAAGAAGGTGTAGAAATAGTAGAGATTATTAAAGGGAGATTACTTCCTGGTTCAGGTAGAACAGAAAGGAACAGTATTTTTGGGAATGTTTATCTTCGTAAAAATTATGTTTGTAAAAATGCGCATCTGTTTATTTTTCGTTTCATGTCTTTCGCCTTTTTCTTCAGTCTCACATGCAGCGGCTTCAGGACGTGCAAAAGGTTACAATTCTAAAAGAACTGATGCTCAGCAGACCTGGCGAGTCGAATATATTGTAAAATTCACTGCTGCCGTTCCCTGTACACAGTTTGCGTGAGTGCATTTACATTTAAACGATTTTAATACCTCACATATTGACAGTGGCTTCCCAATGCCCGAAAATAAATGGTACCCACCGCTATTTTGCGCTATGTATTTCTGTGTGTCAAGCGCTGGCGTATGTGGTTTGAAAGGACAAATTTGTCTAGACTTGTACAGTTTCGTCTGAGAATGAAGTGGATTCATTCATACCCGCATTATACCCGCTTATTCGGGGTCACAGGGATCTGCTGGAGTCTATCCCAGCCGTCTCTGAAAGGGTGAAATGTAGGAGGGGTTCACCCTGGACAGGTCGCCAGTCCATTACAGGGCCAAACACATGTTTTTGGACTGTGGGAGGAAACCGGAGTACCCGGAGTAAACCCACGCAAGCACATGCAAACTCTAAACCGGACCTTCTTGCTGTGAGGCAACAGTGCTAATCCCTAAGTTCTTAAAGTGATCCGTGCTTGAAACGCATAAAGTGACCAGGTTAGCACTGGGCCTAAAGTCATGGGTATCACATAAAACTCATTACCCACCACTGTAGAGTGTCACATGACAAAGACATTTTAGGGAAATTCAACACAGAGACCCTGAAAATAATTTTTAGGGTTTTTTTTTTTAGAATATTGTGACTTTACCAGTTGTCCGTATCACTGATACTTACTGCCCGAGCTGCCAGTGTCATGGCGATGCCTGTGATGAAGGTGAAGTAGTAGCCTGGATACACTCCGTGCCATATGGCAGAGAGCAGGAAGGTGGCTGCTGTTGGGTGGTACGGACAACGCTCATAACACACCCTAGAGGCAACATACAGAACACAACAAAGTGTGAGAGAGTGAACACAACCTGACGGCAGTAACAGGTTATGTTCGAATGACAGAGGTTTACCGTTTGAGCCAAAGTGCTGTCTGAATGTTCCAGTTGTCCAGGAACGTCTTAAAGCTTGTTGCAGACTAAAGTAAGCAAAGAGAAATAAGACACTCATTAGCAACTAAGAGATAAAAAAATAAAAATGAAAGGGCGTAAACTAGGGCTGGGCCTTATGACGGTATAGATCGTTATCACAGAATAAACTGTGAAAATATACTGTGGCATGTAAATAAGTGGGCGTGGTTAACTCACACACAGCGTGAGCCTGAGCAAGACCAGGACTCGCAAAAAACATGGAGAACGAAACACAAACAGACGATTTTTAAGTGTTTACATATTTCTAATTTTATATTTAGTATTTTCCCCTGGTATTTAAGTGGTATTTATTTTATACCTGTAAAAAATGTTAATTAAGGAAAGTTTATAATAATAAAATGTGTCCACACAACTGTATAATGTGACATACAGTGGAATTTGTTGCTATAAATTAATACGTTCATATTTTATTTACTATATTTATCAAATAAAAAGAACCAAATCAAAAGTAATAGTCTTTTATTAAGTTTATTTATTATATAAAGATTACTTTTGGTATAAATACCTATTTAAATAACTATATCGTGAAATATTGTATCGTTACCGTGCAATAAAATTACTTGTCACTGTGAAACAGTTTTTGGTCATACCGCCCACCGCCAGCGTAAATCTAAACAGACAGACGGATGACTTTCATACCTCTATTTCGAGTATTCTCAGATTTGATATCAGGTCCCATCTTGGTGTGCCGTCTTTGTTGTAACCGTTGAAGCCGAGACCGGCAGCATTGTTTATCGCATCAGCTGAACACAAGCAAAGGAAAATAAAATAACTACAATGACTATCATGGCATTCTATAGTATCAATAATAAATTATAGGATGTTCAAGCTTTCTGTACAAAGTTTATCTCTAAAACGTTTGTCATCACGACGAAGCAGACAGGACAACTTTCCTGCTTTTATTACCGCCACACACAGATTAGCATTATAGCTGAGTGGAACACCACCCTTTACATATCCCAGCTTAAAAAAATTAGGGGTCAGAGCACAGGGTCAGCCATAGGGGGCAGGGTGGCTCAAATGGTTAAGGTGCTGAGTTGTTAATCTGAAGACCAGAAACACCTGGGTTCAAGCCCCACCTCTGGCAAGTCAACCACTGTTGGGTCCTTGAGCAAGACCCTTAACCCCTCCTGCTCCAGGGGCGCTGTATCATAGCTGACCCTGCGCTCTGACCCCAACTTACTAAGATGGGATATGCGAAAAATGCATTTCATTGGCTCTGTACATGTACCTTGCACAATGACAATGAATTGAATATTATTATTATTATTATTATTATTAACACAGTTCCCATTGAGCAGAGTGAGTTAGGGTCTTGCTCATGGGGCCAGACTGAAAGTGTTGGGGCTTAAAGTCAGATCTTCCAATCTACAACACAAAGCCTCGCTTACTTAAGCCACCAATGATTGTTTATAGCCGCTATTATTGTAAGTAATAACTAACTTGCTTTCACAACAAGAAATACAGTGACGGATGACCAATTACTATGTTTTTTGTCTACTTATAACATCCAGCCAGTTTGTTGCATAATGTATGTGGTGGGCAAATGATAAATAAACATAATAACACCATTCCATCGTTAATTAATTACTGAGAAATTGTTTTAAGAGAAATAAAACGCTTCACTGCACTTCGTGTTTTACTTTATTAAAGCTTCCTATTAATGGACACAAGGGGGCAGCATCATTACATCAACCTAACATAAAATGCATTCATGGTATTTGGGATGTGTCCTTATCCAGAGTGACATATATTTCTCTGATTTATACAAATGACTTCTGGGACTAAACCCCACAATCGTTAGCAGGTTAGCAGTCCAACCCACCTTACCCACTGTAAGTAATGTCTGCTTTACTCACCGAGTGTCCATACGAAATAGTACTTGGGCCGCAGGCTGAGCATGGACAGGTAGAGGTAGAGAATGCGCAGGTAGAAGGGCTGGGAGGTGATATATGGGTCTTCAATTACACGTTCCACAGGACATATGCGATAGAAGAACAGGTAGATCAGCAGGCAAAGAGCGCAGGTGCTCAGTTTCACCAGCACGGCTTGCTGAAACAACATGAAGCTGCGGTCAGCCTGTGTACCGATCATTACACCCAGATTTTCACCTGAATGACAAACCTAAGATGCTGTGTAGCAGATCTAGAACTCACAGAAAGCTGTGTTTCTAATATCTGGGGTTGCGAAGTTGTTAGTGTAAAAAAAAAAATAGTGATTCCTTCACTTTGAACAAATCCTTAATATGACTCAGAGAGCAATTTCTTTCTTTTGTTTTGACTGTGCATGAGAAAAAAAATGATTAGTTCATCTGCCGGAGTGTTTCGGTTAGTGCTTTGACAGCCTGTGACAAAAAACAGAAATGAGATAACACGTAAAAGTGTAATTATATTCTGCTAAAATGAATGAAATGACTCAGTGAAATAAACAAGATTCAAAGATCCGAGTCAGTAAAATGATCCCAAATTCCTGTCGCTATTATGCTCTGTCGTTTAGCTGGTTCCATGTACCAGACAAGTTCCAACACATCCAGAAATCTTTTATCTTTAATCTGCATAATGGGAACTCGACTTGTGTGACTCTCTGGTCACCTTTAATTAATTATGCAATACGATTGATTGTTTGACAGCGCTTCTTAAAAAGACCTCTAATGTACCGAAATGCAAGTTATACTAACTTGTTCCAACATATTTTGGTCTGTAATAACAGCCTGCACAAGATGTAGTGTAAGCAATTACATAAACGCATTAACAAACTTGTTGAAACACAGTTAGCTTGTTCTGTAGCAGGTTTATGTAAATTAGTTTGTCTTTTATGTAACGATTTGATCTGATGAGCACAAACTGGCTGCACAAACAACAGACAGAGAACAAAAGCACTACCATTACAATTAAAAGGTTTTGTGTTAACACAGAAATAGGCTTAGCTGAAAATGCCAAATGCTTTGGGGATCGAAAAACTTAAACAACTCAAATCAGATTACCACAGGCTACGGTTAGCTATACGGGACCCGAAGGAATCTGGTGTCTTTTGATATCATACACCCCCCCCCCCCCCCCCCCCCCCCCCCCCCAAACACTGCTCGTTCTTCTGTAAATTTGCTGAGGGCAATCGTGTAACAATTCCCACAGGCCACACTGAGAAAACTAGCAAATCTTGCCCTAAGCGAACTACACAGGGAGGATAGTTGTTTGGGTTTTTTTTAAACCTAGTGTTTTTTTGCTGTAACATGGCCACTAGGGGGAGACAGAGTGTGTCTACCTTGTTTTTTTTTTCTCCACTTTGTCACTAAAGGAGTTTCGGTTTCTTGCCGCTGTTGCCTTTGGATTAATTAGTTGGGGACTCGACTTGACAAGGTGACTTGACTTGACTTGACTTACCTTTGGCGAGGGGTCACTCTGCTTGAATTTGCCGTTCTCCTTGCCGTTTGACTCCACATGTCTGTGCTGGTAGCCTGTACCCTCGATGAAGGTTGTGTAGTCGTTGTAGGAGCATGTGGGACCAGCCAAGATTCCAAGGAAGTTACAATTATAACTTAAATACTCGAGTAGACTTGGCATTTTCCTGCAGCACAGAGACGTACGTAGGATGGAAACGCAAGTATGCCAACACAGTATATTTACAGATAGGAGTGAGTATTGGCAAGGGCCTCACAATACTACACATATCACAATACATGGGTCACAATACAATATATCATGATACATTGCAATACTTACAAAAAATAAGAAAGTGAAACAAATAGCTAAAAATAAAACAAATTTGCTAATAAAACCATGGCTGTATGTGTCAGCGCCATCTACAGGGGGGAGGAGGAAGTTGTTTGACCCGCACTGAGGGTTTTAATTAAATATGAACGTCATTTATACCAGAGATTAAAATATCGATACCCTATGCTAAAAAAATATTGTGACAGTTAGCTGTATCAATAATTTTACATGGCCCTAATTATAGAGATGCTTAATGTTAATTTTCCATCGCATTTTCTCAACCTATTGCAGTATCATAAATTAACGTATCGTGTTATTTGTGGCTCGAGTAGAGCAGATTGAAGCAGGTGATATTGATAGTGATAGAAAGTGATAGAAAAATGGGAATCATGTTAAAGTTTCAAACAATCGAGGAACAGCATGTGAGGCGAGTAGCATGTCCGAATTTATAGCATTTGAACATCAGTAGGTAAAAAGTACCCAGATGTGCTAATGCTCCCCCTACAGGGGAAGCGGTAGCTCAGTGGTTAAAGTGTTGGACCACTAATTGGAAGATCAGGGTTTGATTTCCAGCACCACCAAGTTGCCACAGTTGGGCCCCTGGGCAAGACCCTTAACCCCCAATTGCTTAGAAGATGTGTATATATATATAGACACCTTTATCCACACTCTGGATGAGGGTGTCTGCCAAATACTCTTAATGTAAATGTACTGCTTCCATCCAGATTCTGAAGTGCGCATACGATAGACACTTTACTATCCCACGAGAGAGATGTCTCGTCTGCATTATTACAAGTGGAAATAATTTCTTGTAGTTAAATTGCACTTGTTTCACATCAGCCAAGTAAACGACTGACTGCTTTACAATTTCACGCTGTTGTGACGATGTACGTGATGTAACAATGTCAATATGGTGGGTGCAAGACATCCAAATTTTACCCATACTAACTATAATCATACTGTATAGAATGGGTTAGATACTCGAGGAAAATGCGATTTAGGTCTTAGATTTTAGTATTACTGTTATTATGGACCGGACCTGTTTTATTGGGACAGTTTTAAACTCTAGTTTAATTTTTTTTTGTTGCTATTTCCTCCTCTGATCTCTTTTCTTTGCTCCAGATCAAATCAGGAACACACTGTTGCTTAGCAACAACATTACAGTCCCTAACGTGGAAATACGATGCCTCGGCCACCACAACCTGAAGACATTTGGACAATAACCACCGACTGTGACTCCTGAGTGGCGTAGCGGCTGTGTTTGCTATGCGGGGGAAGGGATGAGTACGGAGACAATCAAAATAGAAAAGCGTGTTATGTTGCTGATTACCAAAACCTACTAAAAGAATCGAATAATCGTGAGTCGGTGTGAGAAAACAGTTTTAGTTAGTGGAAATGACTGGGATAAAGTAAGTGTGTGAGTACGTTATCCTTTCCCAGATATAAACATACCTTTCCCACATACCTGACAGCGAGATACCTCTGAGTAGGCTTGAGATGCTCTTCCTTTTTTGTAAGACCTGTAAAAACAAACATCCACACTTGTCTTACTTTCCTTGGAGAAAAAAAAACATTCCACTGAGAATAACAGATGCAGTTAATTAAAGAAACGTCTACGCCTAAATAAAAAAACAAACGCACACGTATATGGACAATCCTCTTCATACACCATAAGATAATAGTTACACTTTGGCTAGTGACACAAGCACACCAAAAATCTGCAGCTAAACACCAGATTATTCACACCAATCGTGTGTGTAAGCCGTAAATCCGGCAGAGCTGCACCATTAGTGACGTCCAGAAAAAAAAGGCAAACAGTTAGCTTTAAATACGTTTCTGGAGTGTGTAAACTGGGATATTGAAATATCTTTACACAATTAAAAGCTGTTATTTGTTTCTAATAGTTGCAACAGCTCTACATGATCTCCTCCCAATGCTGAACAAGCATGTCAGTGAAAAATAGCTGGGCTGAGCCATGACCGTATGCAAAATCCGATGTGTTTAAACAAATCGAGAAACGCTGAAACATAGACATGAAGGGTGGAGAGGAAATAGATTGAGGAAAGCACATTCGGACTAATGCAGTTAGTCGAAAGAAATAAGAATCAAACGTCATTTCTTTTGTGAACAACACAAAGGTTGTTCCTACGAATACGACAAGGCTGTCGGATGTACAGTATGTTACAGGTTGTCTATAAAAGTACTGAACTGAACCCATACCATCATGGATCTCAAATGCCAGACTGGTGATCTTCTGGGTGATTACCATCATCGGCCTTGAGTGGGGAAGAAGAGACAGACAGAGAGAGAGAGAGAGAGAGAGAGAGAGAGAGAGAGAGAGAGAGAATGGAAATGATAAATACAAAATAACACACTAGGTCTGCTTTTATTTCTAACAGGATTGCCGTTTATTTTATTAGTGCCAGAGGAAAGCTTATATTAGTTTAGCTTAACAACACTGATGAAAACAGGTCAGAAATAACTTAATGATTAGTTACACTTGGTTTGATTTTTAAAACACAGCCGATTTCACATCTGGATGTGTAACGCAACACGGCAATTTAAACAGCAGAACATCCGGGGTGATCCAGGGGTGACTCTGCGGTGTGATTTCAAGTAGGGGTGCCAAACTCTGCGGTGTTTAGCGTCAACCTTATTCCAACCACAAAACATGGAGCTTAAAAGACTGGATCAATAATTAGTGTAATAATTAGGTGCAATAATTAAGGGGAAAGCTAAACTCTGCAAAGTGGAGTTTAACAGCTGTGATGTGATTAATGTATTAAATATTTAAATCAGGGGTCACCAGACTCGGTCCTGGAGGGCTGGTGTCCTCCAGAGTTTAGCCCAAACAGCGAAACTACTCAAGGTCTTGCTAGGTAAACGTGAAACCTAAAGGCAGGTGTGTTGAGGCAATTTGGATCTAAACTCTTCAGGCCCTTCAGTGACCCCTGACTTAAAGTAAAGAACACTTTATTTTAGATCCATTGCTTGCAATAGCTGCATCGAGCGCCCAATGGCATCACCAAAGTGCTGTGCAGCTGTTCAGGGCTTGTACTACAGTTTCCCTCTTAACAGCATCCATTTTTTTTTAGATCCCCATTTTAGGATTAACTCCAGGCAGTAGTAAAAATAGCACTACAGTGGAACCTCGGCATGCGAATGCCTTTTCCCTTACGTACTTTTTTAAGGATTTCACATCGGCTTACGAAGCACGTTTGGAAATAACCAGTGTAAAGCTGAGCACAGCCAATCAAAGCAAGTTTACAAATTTTACAACTTTTTCTTAGACAACGAAAGCTGTTTCTTATATGCACAAATATGATTATAAGTGATGGAAATTGGTGATATTGGTCATTTTTTTGGGTGGTCTGAACGGATGATCTGCATAAGGTTCCACTGTAATAGTAACAAAAAGTAATGTCATATATAATATCATGGCCATGGACTTAAGAAACACCCCAGGCTTTCTGCACCATCTCGCATACCGCTAACATAACCAATCCTATCTATGCTACAGATATACAAACCAAGGAAGGAACAAGTGCAAAATGAATTATCCTTCTCAAAATCTCAACCCAGCATTTAAGCATGTTGTTTACACTATTTTGACACAACTTGTAAAAGTTCATATCAATATCACAGCCATCCTTCACTTTTAATTCTAATAAACAAGCCACTACCGTGCACCGGTTATATTTCTCCACCCGGCCAGGCGTGAAATTTAGTTCAGCTCTTACAAACCTCTTTGAAAAGCTACTGCCTATCAGGTGAAGCCAGGTGAGACTAGCTGAACGCTGTATATATTAACAGAAACCCGTAACAGAATTCGAGCACAGCTGTGCTTTAGTTAAAGGAGGTTATACAGAAACTGCTATATTTGTGTTTAACATACTGGCTGGAATACTGTAGCACAGAATCATTTATTGCCGTAATTAAAGCTCAAACTCTCGGCACATTAACACATTCTGCTCTCATTTAGGTGATGGTTATCTTGGGAACGGATTAACGGTACACTGCTGGAGGACTTTCCATCTGCTTTAGCTTCCAGATAAATTCTGTTTGGGCAATTTGTTTTATTGTATATATATTAAAAAAAATACATATACTAACACACGCATTATTATCAATATGGGCACTAAAAGTCCGACAATCCTGCAGACGAACTAGTGTGTAAGGAAAAAGAAATACACAAACTGAAAATTCGGACAATTTAGAAATATAGTTGATCAAATAAGCCGTTCAAACGGAGGTCCAGCAGCCGTTCAGTCACCAATATCTAGGTTATATTTAATTCCAAATGTATTTTTTTTGTCTTTTATTGTGACTTTATTACTTATGTTTAATTCCAAATAATTTTTCTCATATTTTTGTTTCATTATTATGTTGTGCTGTATTATTTGGTTGGGAAGTGGTAGCGCAGTGGTTAAGGTGTTGGACTGCTAATTGGAAGATTAAGGTTTGATTCCCAGCACCGAGCTGCTCTTGCTGGACCCCTGAGAAAGGCCCCTAACCTCTAATTGCCCAGTTGCCTGTAAATGTACTGAGGGTTGTTTGTTTTAAAGGCAGTGATTAATAACACCCTAAAATATAGAGAGTGATTTCATGTGTAGTGTTGTGAAATGAATGAACGAATAATAATTGTGAAACTGTGATTGTTCCTCAGACTTTTTATTGTACCAATGAAATCTTTAATCGTTGCATCTCTAGTCTAAAGTCATCTAATGTTTTTCCTTCTGCTTAGATATACGGCATCATGCACAGATACCAAATACCTTGCTGTGCTCACTCGATATGTTGGTTCGGGTTCTAAACTAGTGGGTACAGTTTTATACAGCACATCCTCTACTTCGGATGTTGTGAGTGAAATGTAAAATGTGATTATGCCCCAGCAAGATAGCTTGCAATCGCAGTGGTGTCCTGGAAGAACTTACCCGGTGAAATCTGCCGAGTACATGCCGTAGTCAAAAACGTAGACCCGGGTGATCTGGCAGAGGGTGAGGTAGCCCAGAGCAACCACAAAGCAGTATCTGTGAAAGAATATTGTGAATATCCTGAATTAGTCATGCTATTTTTACAGAAAGTATAACAGAATTTCCATCTAAAATCACATACTTTTATACTAAATAGTGTATATATATATATATATGACTTGTTGATTGGAAGACCAAGAAGATCTGGGTTCGAACCCCAACGTCGCCAGTCTTGAGCATAACTCTTCCTGCTCCAGGGGTGCTGTATCACTGCTGAACCCTGAACCCCCAAACCTTTTACGATGGTATATGTGAATAAACCCATTTTTTTCTATACTTTTGTGCTCCCCTGTGCAACAACAATAAAGATTATTATTATTATTATTATTATTATTATTATTATTAGCCAAGAAGTTCCAGCAGGCTCTACTACTCTTGCTCAGATTTTGACACATCTGAAGGACACTTACTGTCCCGTGAGCACACGACGACTCGTCACAATCGAAAATAGTGAAAGGCAAAGTTGTAGCGCTTAAAGTAGCTAGTGAGTAAAAAAAAAACCCTGTCAATTGTATTTTTTTATCATCGTCCATGTAAGCATTATTACTAATTTCAAATTAGCTCTGCTTTGAAGACGTACATCACCTAACAATATCAACATGGTGGACGTAGTACCACCAATAATAACCATATTCCTCTTAAGACCTGGCCCATTGACTTGTGTCCTCTGTAGTGGACCTTTTGTTTTCATGAATGTTTTTAAGCTACTCTATCAGCTTCTACTGTACTGTACAGAGGACATCCTAGGATTTCTAGTGAAATGTCATTTCATGGGCTGGGATGTTAGGAATTAGTTCGTTGCACTGCATCCCAAATAGCTGCCATAAGAACAAGCACGTATTATAGAACGGACATTCTTTAAACTAAAATAGTCATGTGGTCCACTAAAGTGGGCATCTTCTTATATTAAAAATAACATTTATAGCCAAACTTATAAACATATTAAATGATAATGAAATAATAACAATATTTAAATTACACAAAAAAATTAAATCGTGGATTTTTGTTTAACCCCGAAAGAGAGGAGGATATAGAACAAACCTTTCCAGCGGTCAGGAAGTACGTACCAACCTTAACCCTAGTACGTACAGAGTAGTATGTGAGTTCGGGCGCAGCACAGGTTTAACTGTTTTTACGTTAGCTTAAAAACTGCTAATTGGCTGATTAATACTGTTTTTGATGCACCTGATTGCTGTAAGTTTGAGGTAGACTAAGTGACCCTGCTTAGTCTACCTCAGCCTCAAAGTACCAACAGATTAGACACTTAAAAAAAAAATCAGTAACACTCGATAAACTATATTTAGATATCTTGCAAGTGTGTCGTACGCTAAGCAGAAGTGAAACACAAGTCTGTCATTGTGCCATGTCTGAAATGGAAAACGGCCTCGCTCTGCTACTGCAGATGCTAATGAACGCAAGATGTTTGCACACTGACTACAGAATTTAATTATCATGCTGTACGAAATAAAATGTAACAATCTTAAAGTACAATGATCTTTAAAAAGCAAACGCATTCCCACCTTAGTCAAATATCCTGTGTTTTAGCAGCAGGACAAAAAGACTGGGCCGATTAATTAATCTCAAAGACTAATAAAACGATCAAAATACAGTGAGATCTCAGTGACCAAGCAGCACTGTACAGCTTCCTGTATGCGTGTCTCATTACCAACTGGGACAATGTGTCTTTTCTTCAGCCTGTAAAGCAAGACACAGTTTCGAACGCCACCCGAGATTCATCTGCTGAGGGGTCGGGGTGGATAGTTGGACAGTAATAATGGCAGAGCTCGGTTTCTGACAGTGCCAGTGTAAGATCTCACCAGTCCCACTGCAGGCATTCCGATGCATCAGCTCCAACACTGGCTCTCTTTATCAGGCCACGGCTTTAGTGTAAATGCCCCTGTGCTGCCGGTGGGCGTACGGATTTGCTCCGTGGGTGAGCTGTGATGAGTTTGAACCCCTCTGTTGCACTAATCTAGGCCTGCTGAGGGCTCACGGCAGAGATGCGTACTGTTGTACGGAGCACAGCATCGATAAGGTGTTAAGTAAATCAGACACTGTGTTGTCTTTAAATGGAAAGTTTCTGAAGTCCAGATGTTTAAACACACGGTTCCACAGTTAAAAATCGCCATTGCAAAGTAGAACAACTGTTTGCAAGTCTACACATGACTAAAAAAAACTCAGCAGGAATAATGTGACTCAGACTACCAACTCAAAGACACTCCCGTGTGCTGGGACTATTAGAATTGCATAATTTTAACATGTCACCAGGTCCATTTATACATAGAGATGCGAGAGTTGCTACACAAAATGGCATTAAACTTAAGCAATTAAACCTGTTTACAAAACTGAATTATCGTCTATGTATATGTATGTGTGTATATATATATCGTCTTTGCCAATAAAGCACCGTTGAGATCCACCAAATCAAAGAGAACGAAATCGTCACTTCCAGAAAAAACTGCCGCCAAATATATAAAAAAAAAAAATTTTGATTGGCACTTTCTGCCGGTTTTGTTATCACATGATCTGTTTGATGCACTAGAGTATATTTGGGAAATCTATCTATCTATTTGTCTATCTATCTAACTGTCTAACTATTAATCTATATTACTTATCAATTAATCAATTATTCAATCAATCAATCGACCTATCAATTAACTAATTTATTAATTAATCTATCTGTCTAGCTAGCTATCTATCTATCTACTTAATTAATTATTCAATCAATTAATCAATCTATCAATTAACTAATCTATCTATCTATCTATCTATCTATCTATCTATCTATCTACTTATCAATCTATCTATTTATCAATCAATCGATCAACCTATCAATGAACTAATTTATTAATTAATCTATCTGTCTATCTATCTATCTACTTAATTAATTATTCAATCAATTAATCAATCTATCAATTAACTAATCTATCTATCTATCTACTTATCAATTAATGAATTATTCAATCAATCGATCAACCTATCAATTAACTAATTTATTAATTAATCTATCTAATCTATCTATTTATCTATCTGTCTAACTGTCTATCTATCTACTTACCAATTAATTAATTATTCAATCTATCAATTAATAATTTATCTATCTATCTATCTATCTATCTATCTATCTATCTATCTATCTATCTATCTATCTACACATAGCGTTCCAGGCTTACACACACACACACACACAAACTGCTTTATGCTTCATGTTATGGAAATGGCCTTGAAGCAGGAAGTTGTCACTGTGACCCCAGTGACCTGTGCCGAGTCATGATGACACACTCGCTAAGCAAACCTATTTATTGGCAACAATCACAAATACAATTCAGAGGAAATGTTAAAGGGACTGCCCTAATATTCTTTAGCTCTTGCAGTGTGCTGGGAGTTACATTTCCCCTTTTTACCAGTAGACTGGTGTTCTATTCTACCAGCAAAATGAGCATTTACTTTATTGAAATTAGTCTAAATGAAAAAAATAGTCATCAAACAGTAGATCCTAAAAGATTATTGACTGCTGGATCATGTTTTATTTTGAGTCGTTCACTCTTGTGATCTGTTCTATGAATGTTCATGACTATTTTTGATAAATGTTTCACGTTCACACTGGATTTAATTCATGGCTGTCTCAAAACCTCTCCCAGCTGCAGCAGTGGTAATGAATCGTGGACGTTCTTACCTGTGCATGTGCTCCACTCCAGTGAAGATCATGATACCGTATGTGAGGCCACTCTGAACCAGAAAGTGTAAAGCATACCTAGAAAAAAGAAACCATGGATTTCTGTCAGCTAAACACGCTGGTCGTTCGTTTCAACAGGAACTCATTCAGAAGCCACTGCAGAGATTTTGCTGACATTCTGGACATCATACCCATCATTGTATCTATTCAAAATAGAGGTTTGTACGAGACATCCATGAACAGCGAGGAATGAACAGATTTGCATGCTGTGGCAATATAAATTGATCAACATGAAAAAAAAAAAAAGGCAACGTCTATATTCGTGTAGGGAATTCGTGTCCGTCAGCTATTTTGGGCGTAAAAATTCTAATTCAACTGTCCAGACGCATTTCGCTAGTCGAACTTGGCTGAATGAGTCTATGTCCACTTGGAAGACCAGACAAAGTCCCTGAGTGAAAATGGTGCTTAAATAGTGTGTCTGTAGTGATGAGGGACTAATAAGGACATCTTACTTAAAGTATGTATGCTTATAGTATCATCAATGAGGACAATAACGTTTGACCTTGAACTACGTTAAACATACCTAGATAATAATTTAGCTAGCTAGCTTGCTAACAAATTGTCAACGGATGCTTAATTATAATAAAAAAAAGTTTATTTATCTCAATTCTGGCCCCTGAAATTCTCAAACAGACCCTAACAAGCTAATCAAGGTCCTTACTATAGACTAAACTTTGCAGAAAAAGGGGCTCAGTCGCGAACACTGGACACAACACCGTCATCAGGAAAACATAGATGAATGTTTTATGAAAAAAAAACGAAAATTTCGAAAGGTAAGAGGTAAGAAAAAGGTAAGAAAATGGACTTTTTTAAATAGCATGCATGAAATATTTAGTTCTATTCATTTATTCCAATCTGGAACAGCTGATCTGATGTAAGACTCGATCCATGTAGGTTTCAGTCACAATAAACTGGTGATGATTATCTGCCTCCATCGAGGAAATCTAAACTGGTATCACATGGAGACGCTGCTTATTAATTCAAACTCAGTTGCTGATAAAAGTAAACTATAAAAGAAAATTCTTCTTAGATTGTTTTTCCAGACGTTTTAAGGATCTTGATATTTGCAATATTTATTATTATTATTTCTTACACTGCACCATTTTCACTTATCAGACTGGACAAGCATGATCCCCGTGTCACACTGTAGGGACTCTGATGGTGGACTGCACGACAGTCGAAAACAAAATGTCTCGTCAAGAGTTTTATGTCATCAATCCGTGACACGTTCAGTAACCTGCCTTCCCTTGCTAATTACTAGCTAGCAAACAAACACCTCATACAAACAGTCCTTTTCCATCCGTGACGTAATAAGTTACTCTTCTTGCTGTTCTGTTCACCGGACTCGTTTTCTACCTTTTCCCTGGTAGAAGTTGTCGAGCTAATTGCGGCATTAGGTTCGTAGCTCCTACTGGTTTTTTGTTGGACGGTTGTAACAGACGAGGTCAGACTGCAGGTACAGTAAGGAAAGAACGCAAACGTAATGGCAACGGCCGTTAAATGGCTATAATGTAGCACAAAAGGAATCTTTCGTGGTTTTTTCATTCACTCGTGGCCAGAATTACAGAACAAATACTGCTTAATTTATTATAGATCAACATTTTTTTTTTGTATTTGTGTTAAAACTAAAAGTTGATCTCACCCTAGACATACTGACGGGTAGCAGATACACCAGCGGAACTAATATGACATTTAAAAAAAAAAAAGGATGCATAGTCTTGATGAAAAGCAGGAATTGGCAAAGAAACTAAGGCTCATCTGCAAGTAACTTCCTGTTTCACTCTGACCCAATTGTTTTCTTCTGTGGTCAGGAGTTGAACATTGATTGGTAAAACTGAGACTTTCCGTAATAACTTCGTAGATCACAGAATGCTGCACCAAACAGCTGTGTGTTCCTGTCATTTGATCTACGTGTGACTTAAAAAGGGTAGTTGACTGCTGACCTGATGCCTTGATGTAATAGTGTGATTAGAGCCCTGATCATCTGGCCATGAACATGAGGTGATATGGGTTTTCGCATGGCAAGCGCTTTTCACTGTTTACTCGGAACCCCACTGCAGATGTTATGTAAATATCCAGGTACAGGTCAGAGACCTTCATTCATACTCAGCCGGGAGTGCTACTGTCTAGTCGAGTTCTTTCTTAGAACTTAAGAGGTGTCAATGCCTGGAAACGCCTAGCAAAACACAGAAAGCGGCTTTTTTTTTTTTAAAATTTATTAATGATTTTCATTTGTTGTCTTCCTGCTTCGCCTTATTGTGTTGGGATGTGAACCCGACCGCAGCTGTACCTCAGGAGAAGCATGGATCTCTACTGGTACACTGCACTCCATACAAGCCCTGGAGAAGAGGGTGAAACATGAAAATACAAACACAACAGCCCAAATCAAGGAGCTTTATCTATCCATACACTTGAGGTCACAGGGGACATCCGGGACAGTGTGGCAACTTATCACAGGAAACAATTATACACTCAAGTCAATTAGGAAATGCCAGTCGGTCTAAAATATCTTTTCGTTCTAAAGGGGGGGAAACTGGCGTGTACCAGAAGGAAAACTATGAAACACAGGAGTAGCTGCTCTTTATTCACATGCCACACACAGGAAATAAATCC
Organism: Bagarius yarrelli; assembly: GCA_005784505.1. Lineage (NCBI taxonomy): Eukaryota > Metazoa > Chordata > Actinopteri > Siluriformes > Sisoridae > Bagarius > Bagarius yarrelli. The sequence goes on along the minus strand of VCAZ01000059.1, from coordinate 2,172,372 downwards.
CTAAACCTCAGAGGTTAAAATGACTGTGGTAAAAATGTGAAACGCAGGAACTCTGGACCTTAGTAAAAAAAAGAAGCTGATCCTGGCTGAGGATGTTATCAGTTATTGACCGGATAAACAGGTTTGGTAGCAGTGTGTATTAGAAACCTCGGACACCATGCAGAATACACCGAATACACTTTTTTGCTTATTAGTTCAATCAGGCAATTTTTTCATGCACACAAAAGTAAATTCGTGATTCCACGGATTTGGCAACAGTAGAGTAGCTTTTTCTATTTCCTAATGATTTGACTTCTTCGCTAACCAAATACACACAATAGACTAACTGTACTAAAACCAATCCCAAACATTATCCGCCCATTCATTTCTGTTTACCGCTCATCCTACCCAGGATTTGCAGAAAACATGTCCATCCCAGGGGAGGAAGGACCTTTCTAGGACCTAATTACACACACACACACACTTATTTACACAGTATGTGCAATTAAAGACATCTAATCAGACATTTATGGACCTGGAGAAAAAAAAAACTGGAGTACAGGGCGGGAAACATTCCATCTACAAACTGTAGCACACGCCTTCTTTATAAACAACAATGATCTGTTGAAACTTCTTTCTGTGTGTGTGTGTGTGTGTGTGTGTGTGGAGAAAGACTGAGCAGCTCTAAACAGTGACAGAATTCGAGTAGGTTGGAGTAAAATGAGCTGTCTTATCTAGACAAAGCTTGTATTTAATGTTTGACATCGCTTCTATTCAACAGTAACCCTACGCCCATGTTATGTTCACGTACATACGCGAGCGCAGAATACAAATCCGTGCAGCCGTCCAGACCATTTACATCTACATGTCCCAAGAGAATCACTACACAAATAATAAACATTACAAAAAAATAAACTAATTATAATTAACTAATTAACTTACTAATTAACTAACTGACTTGAAGATGTAAAAATATGATGGAAATAGTGTAATAATATTTGAACCACATGTACTTGATGACCAATAGTAATAAATTCACTGTATTCTCTGTATCATGTAAATTACCGAAATAAATAAAAACCACCAGTATTTATTTTTAATCGCAACTGCTTTATAAGTACTGTTAGTAATACCTGGATACCCAGAACTCACTAAATCCCTAAGCCTACGGGGGGGTCGGCACCCATTAACACTCAGAGCCATTTGAGGAAAAAAAATTTTTTTTTTAATTTTTTTACCTTTTTAGGTTTTTTACCAGTTTTTACCTTTATGCTATGTATAAAAAACTATTGTGTTTTGTATTTATAAAATATACAAATTACTACAGCAAAAAGTTTGTCTGCGTGCAGCAAAAGCTACTTTAAATTTTGAAGAGAAAAAAAAAAAAAACGCTGGGATGACGTATACTGTCTCATGAAATTATTAAGGTTTATTCGCGTCGTCCTTGTATTAATTTAATATAAAGTCGAATTTAAATAATCCATCTGCAGGAAACCAACGTTGCAAACCAAAATTTAGTCCGCTCTTGTGTGCCGCCTTCTATAAAATATAAAATATATTAAATATAAAAAGGACTATTTCACTAAACAATGTAAAATAAAAGCCATTTTAGATGGTTAATGTGATTTTTACTCCTGAACCTCAGCGCACAGCGTCTCTACATCAGGGCTATAAGACGTTTTTGTTTTTTGTTTTTTTAATAGTCCATATTGGAGACGACCTGCTCTGATCTGCATGTGGATCTGAAGAATGACAGGACTGCAAATGCATATTGTTTTATGTCATATAAGTGTCAGGGATGGCATATTTTGCATACCGGGGGTTGCGACACTTATTTTAAGCGACAAATAATTAACACATTTTATTTTAATGATACAGGACTATCCTAGTCTCTAAATTCAGAACTATTTTAAAGCGAACTAAAATAAAATACTTATAAATGAAATACTCTCATTATTTTTCTTCCAAAGCCACAGGGCGCCGCAGCTGAGGGATGAAAGAGCCACATGCGGCCTCGGAGCCGCGGGTTGTCGACCTCTCATCTAACCCAACGTTACGGTCCTATTGTGTCTTCCAGTCAGGCTAATAAAATGTATCCCCTACCCTGCATCTCAGACAACTCATAATGAGCAAAAATGTATTTCAAAGCTTTCGCGTTCTCTTACAAATATAGTTTGGGAATTATTTTCTATGTAATCGTCAGGCATCAAGAAGCTTTTATTAGTATGTGGGGTATTAAAATTGCATTTGAATGCACATTCGCATTTGACCTAAACTTTCAATTCGCGTAAACCGTGTGAAGAGAGAGGCAGCGCTGATTTTACACTATATTCGTCAGCTGACCTGTTGCGCAAAAATTTTCTCCGACATCATCCTGTCCGTCATTACTATCCTCACTTGACAAGAGAAGCCTCGCGCAGCTAGTAGCATGCTGTAGCATTACATTTTCCACATCACAGTCAACGCTGTTAAAGAACACTGATAAAGGACATCTGATCGAATCTAATCATCTGCAGGTTATGATGATACAGTCACTGTGCCACTAGTGTTGAAAACGAGCCAAAGCAAACAAGCCATTCGTAATAAAAGCTACATCATTTGTTTCCTGCAATTTTAAGCCTTGGAAAAGGATATGATACGATAGATATCAAGATACATGGGTCAGGATACGATATATCACACTACAGTCGTCCCCTAATAATTACAGGCGTGCAAACATACTGGATGTGGTCAAAATTATAATTTTATAATTAATTATTAATTATAATTTTAACCCTATATATGGCCCCAAGATGCTCCCAAAACACTTCAAACTCAGCTTAAAACATTTTTTTTTTTTAAATATAAAGGAAAACCCGTATACTGAACAATACAATACAGCGCTGACTGCACTGCTAAGTCTCCTGCAGTTCTGCGTTGTAAATACAGATGTTACCCCTATACTGTATGTACCGTAATTCATGCAAGCAAGTTTTCTGGGTATGCACGTCATTCCCTAACGTATAAGAAGTGTCACTATAGTGAGAATTTAAAGTTATTATAAAATAATGAGTGATACTGATTAAAGATGATGATGATGATGATGAATTAGCTGTGCCGTACGATGAAGGTATGTAATGATTGCACAGCAAAGCAAAGAATGTTTGCAGATTCACCTTTATGCAGAGTCAATTATCAAACATTTATCTAATTTTTGATTCAACTTGGAGGTTAAAGGTTAAGGGCCTAGCTTAGATGCCCAGCATTGGCAGTTTGGTGGGGCTGGGGATTGAACCACTAAGCTAAACCTTCCGCTTTTGTCTGTTGTGTCTTTGTACTTGTATGTTTCTTGGTTTTTTAGTTAGGTTGTACAGCACATTTGTCAAGGACCAACATATTCAAGAGATTTTTCCCTGAAGGTGAAAGTCTTACATTTTTTTTTCTATTATTGTCCTACAGTACAACTTGACGTTGACGCCTGTTGAATACTAACCGTGGGGTATTAAACAAGGGCTGCATTTTGTACCATCTTGGTTATTATGGCAGCCGGTAGACACATAGATTATGTTTTTATGTGATAGTATTTGACACTGATCCGTGTGACATTCTGTGAATATGTGAATACATCAATCAATGCAAAATCACAGCGAGCAAGCAAAACAGAGTACAAGGTGATGACTGGATTAAAGGCTTTGTGCCCACAGAAACATGGAACAAAGAATAAAAAATGAGAGCGAGAGAATGAAAGGAAGAGAGAGAGAGAGAGTGAGAGAGAGTGTGTTGTACACCGTGAGTCTGTTGTCAAGAGCTGAATGTAACTTTATCTGGGGCTTTACATCGTCTGTTTATTCATTGGGAAACACTAGACTAGCGGGAGCAACACACCCTGCATGATAATAATTAAATAATAATTAATGAAATTTTATTTTACAGGTCACTCATTATTATTAAATTACCTGATTGGGGCGGAACAGGACGTGGATTATAGTAATAAGACTATGACACCAAACTTCCGTTTGCTCTGGTGTGACTGGTTAAATAAATGCCATGCTACACACCCATAAGAGTGGGTGGCGGTAATGCCAAGGTCAATAATCTATTAATAACAGGTATAGGAGAAGAAGAAGGCTTTCCCATGTGATAAATCATAATCAAAATGAAGTCAGACATTAAAGCTAAAGGTTGAAATTTGTTTCGGGAAGCCTGCAGTTTACAGGAATCCCGTAAGAAATGTCACCCTCTATTCTGTACCTCCATCCTAACACCGTCTGATGTAAATGTAACACAAAGCCTGTATAAAGGCTGTGTAGAGCATTACAAAAAGAATTAAGATAATTAGCTTGAAGCGGAATATTGATATAAGGTCCATTTTCACATACATGCATTATTGTATAGTATAAATAGCTGCTTACACTAGAAATATCAATATCGAACACCTAACGTACCTAAAGCTCGCGGCTTTACTTCAATAAGGACAGGAAGAGAGGCGGGGCCACCAGGCATGACACTCTTATGGCTCTAAATGAGAGAAATTTCTAATATGGCCAACACCACTCACGTATATTTTCAATAAGCCATGCTATATGATCCAGTTTATATTATTCCAAATGGTAAACATCTTCTTTTAAAGCCAGCAACATCGTATTTCTATGCATTTGACGTAATTTGCCATCGAATAGGAAAAGTGCATGGTGTGTAGTTTGTCATTCAGGGGACCAGCTGTAGATCCAAGGGGGGGGGGCACAATTATTTGGGTTTCTTTGACAAGACAAAACTTCCATCTCCTTATAATGTATTTAAAAATTATATTTAACACATAAACCAAAACGATCTGGAACATTTTTTAAAGGAAAGCCTAATAACACCTAAAGCATCCACACAGACAAAGTGTAATTCTCACCAGCCGAAGCAGAAGAGGGCCAGGTAGAAGCCCAGCAATGTAGCCACGACATGCCGGATGAAGGGACTGGTCTTGCTGGGGTGCAGATAGAGCCGAAACCAGCAGGCCGTGAGCAGAGCAAAGAGCTGGCAGGCCACAAAGTTCACCTGAGAACGACAGAGACATGCAGGGTCAGACAGGGTGAGATCCGGGGTAAAAGAAGGTTTTACTTTTTCAGTCGTCATTGGAAAACAAACCGGGAACAAAATCAACTGATTATTTATCTATGAAATCAGTTTGTCAGTGTCTCTAAAAAAGCAGAGACACAGTAATGGAGCTGGAGTAGAAAACGCAAGGCCGGGCATTAGGATTTACTGCCTAGTGACCAGTAATGATCTTTACCAGAGTCTTCACAATGTTGTGATGGAGAACGTGACAAATCCAGGGACAAAGAGTAAAAACTGATCTTTATGGAGCACCAATGGAAGTGAAAATAGGATCAGTGTCAAAGTGCACATACTACTTCTCACTTTATAATGATATATATGTATTGCTGAATGAACCCCTTAACCTCTCACTTAATCACCAAGTGATTAAGAAAACTGATTTGTTCTTAAATTGTACGCAAGACGTGTCACCCACTGATAAACGTTCCTAGTAAAGGCCCAAGGCCAACTATGCAGTGCAGAGATAAAAATCACCGTATGCGTGTGTGAACATAGAGTTTTGATAAGCCTGCAGCTGTGTAGTCACACCCATATCTGCACACACTGTTTACTCACATCATTCCCTTTGAGTTACTTCCTCATGGTTATATCACCGATACACACACATTTAAGATATGGCTCATGGATAACCTTTTTAATAATGCTATTTCGAAAAATAACAATCAGTTGTTGGGATAGTGATTGCTTAACCTTTGACCTAAAGCTGAAACCTTTACTTTCATTAACTCTTTAATGAAATTCAAGGAACTCAATGCATGTGAAACACACTGACTGCTTAGCTGAGACACAACTGAGAAACTTGCTCCACAGAGGCTCCTCCTTTCATCTGTAAATCTTTCCAGAATGTTCTGATAGATATTTGCAGCATTTGGCAGACGCCCTTATACGGAGCGACTAACAATATTCCTTGTTATACAACTGAGCAATTAGGGGTTAAGGGCCTTGCTCAGGGGCCCAGCAGTGGTAGCTCCTGAGTAAGCTTGATGGGGCTGGGAAACAAACCCGGCTCCTCAAGTTGGTAGTCGAACAACTTAACCACAGCGCTACCACTTCCCCTAAAATACTTCCTCCGAGCCAGATACCTAGAGATGACCAGTAACACACACCTACAGTCCTCCGCTCTACCGACTGAGCTATCGAAGGAACCTAAAATTTAAATTAAACCTCCTTTAGACAGCACCTAATTATATTTATATGATAAAGGATACAAAAAGTTTTTTTATATTAAAAATCCTTATGCAATGCTGCAAACACTAGGAAAAGTGCAGGACGGTTTACGGTATGACAACAAAAAAAAAAAAAACCTGTTACCAGTTTTTCAGGGTAAATGATGGTATTTATTTTTATTTAGTCATGCATGACTGGGTATTTAATAGAGATGCACTGAAGTTTATTCCGTTTGGGCTGAAGGTTACAAATTGCCACCCTGTCCCTGCCCCTGGCCCTGCGTTTAGCGCTCAGATTACAGCACTTCATAAGAAATGATATTCATTTTAGTGGGTTAGATGCACTTTAAATTATTTAAATGAGGACAACAGATTTGCAATATGCAGTGTTTGTTTGGTCTGCACAGAAAAGAAGCAAAAACAAGTTATAGTGTAAAAAAAACCCCACTATTGTAAGCTGTTAGCTCACCCTTTTAAACGCACTGACTCGAACCCCCTGTACTGCTTTACAACAGTAATTGATCCTCGCTTTAACTAGCATTACTTTAAAACGGATATAAAAGGTAGCGAGCTCAGGGAATGATACACACAGAGCTAGAGGAGATGAGGGCGTCTGTGGATAGATACTCGGGACGCAGCGCACAGCAAAACTTTTGGTAAGTTCAGCTTGCCAAAGTTGAGCAAGGATCTGGAGCTGCCGCCGCCATCGAACTGATGAGTCAGTATTACAGTTGGTACCAGTATTGCGGTGTACTAAAAATTCATACTAAAAATTCAAAAATGAAACGTATTCGGTATTAAACGGTATACCGCCCAGCACTAACTAAAAGCTCACGGAATAATGTTGCCGCTTTTCCACCAGAGCCGGTGCCCAATCAGGAACTGGACTGCACTTTCTCACTCCAAAATTCCTGTGCTGGTGCCCAGATTCTGGCTCCGAACTGGGCGATAAAACCTTGCTGGTCCCGATTAAGAACCGATGACGTCAGTAGGTGGCGCATACCACCGCTTTTAAAAGCCGATGGACTAACAACGACAGATAAAACAACAAGAAGAATAAAACGGTTAAAGTCATTAACAAGGAAAAACCAAGTCTAACTCAAGATAGTGGGGAAAAAAACACATCTATGAGGAGAACGTAAGGAAATGGCATCCGCAGAGTAACCGATTCACCCACCTAGAGGTCAAAAAAGCAGGAATGATGGTGAGAAAGAAAGGATAAGGTAAGATCCACTGCTTCAGCTTCGAGAGCAGAATGTTTCAGGTGGCTCCCCCAGGGCCTTAGTAGGGGGTTAAACTTTCAGGTGGTGTATAAAAAGGCGTACACACACATTTAGTTAGTGGAAAGCAGATGATCCATTATATCACCTCCTTCTCGCTTAACACAATGCTGTGACGCTGCACGAAGAAATGCAAAACCCTTCATTTTGTGAAATAAAGTTAAATTTGAGGCCTTCCTACGTCAAGCCATTATCCGGTCGTTGTTCATTTTCCCAGTGCATAAGTTCAAACTGGACCTGTAAAATGGAGTTCATCTGCTCTAAAACACCTTATTCATCACACTGTACTTCAGAAGTGGTACAAAAAACACTCACTTCATCCTCCATTATTTCCTGTCTCTGTTCCACACACATACACACACTCCTAAGGATGCCCCATCGAGCCAGAAGAGTTGATTCTTAAATGTGCTTTAAAAACAGAAGCAGAAAGGTGCATTGATACAAAAATAGAAAAAAAACAGGGCAGGTGTGTCCCTGTTGTCCTTGTTTAGGTAGGCTGAATTTTGCCCGATTTTTTCACCAACCCTGCTTCTGAGGCAATGGCCGTGCGTGTCTGCTTTAAAACGCACTTTAAATATGTTTCGATGAATACACTATTGTGAAAAATGTTGTCATAGTTAGCTGTATCAATATTTTTACACAGCCTGAAAAGCAACACGCAAGCATTGGCGTCGCTAAGATGTACATGATTCATCAGACCAGGCCACTTTTTCCATTGCATCCATTGGTCCAAATGGCCACTGTAAGCTCTGCTGGCAATGGACAGGGTCACAGCTCAGCTGCATGGCTGTGGGATCAGACTATATAGACGGCATTTGTTTTTCATTCACATAACTGAATCTTGTCACTGGTTCATTAATTACCCTCTTTCAGACCACTTTTGTTAGGTACAAACTAATGCATCCTGGGAACACCCTTCAACACTTACTGTTCCAGATGTGCTCGGACTCAGTTGTCTGACCTCCACTATCATTTGGCCCTTCTCAAAGTCACCCACATTGTCCATTTTTCTGCTTTTAAAACTAACGGTCCATCATATTCCATAACAAATTTATCATTCAAACCGGTATATTTATGAAAACTGTGTGTGTGTTAATCAGAAATCCCCAAAGCTTCTTTTCCGACATGCAGGGCATAAATAAACCCACAGTCTGCAGGCTGACTGTGAGAAAGCAAATAGAAGCCTAGCCTTCTTTCATTATTAGCTGTCCTGTCGTCCCAGCCTTAGTGACTTTCCTTCTCTGTACACGACAACTCCAGCTGAGCAGCTATATTAAGCCTAAAAGTGCTCTGACGTCAGCCACAATCTGACCCAATACTGCCATTTCTTTCTCCAGACAGTCCCACCATTATCAGATACACGGTCTTTAGAATACCACCAACACTTGAGAATCTCTAGCAATTTCATGATGCTCCGAATTTGGAGCATTTGTCCAAACATGTTTTCTCTTGCCGGATAAGGAGAAAAAAGCATTACAAGATGTGACACGAGGGTTCTTCTAATCTTTGTCTGATTTTGTCTTCAACTATAAACAGAAAGGCTGGTGGAAAAGTACAGCCTTTAGAGAGTGTGACAGGGTAATAGATCCTTCTCCAGTAGCATGTAGTTTGTTCTGAAGTTTATAATAACTAACCAGAGCTATGACTAATACTAGCCTGCGATGCTAAGAGTAGCACTAAAGGGATGATTCGCCATCAACAACAAAACCCACATGCCTTCTAAGAAAATTTACTGAACATATATATACGAATTGACGCATGTTTGCTAGTGTTACGTTTCTACATGTCAGACAACGGCGTTTATTTCACTTTAACACAAATTTATGGGCTTATGAAAAAAGACCCACAACACTGTGTCCAACGATGGAGCTCAGACATTCAGCACTGCGGTAAACTATGTTTACAGACGAAGCAGGTCATTAAGGTAACAATTACAAACTGTTTCGTAAAGATGATAATTACAAGGCTGTGGGTTTAAGGTTATTTTTAGTCAGGTTCCTGTACCACATACTCAGCTGTCATCCTAACTGGAGTTTTCTAGATCAGACTTTTACTCCTTTCCAAATACAATAACTTATACGATCAGTGCAACATAATCTGAGTTTCTAGATCAGTCATTCCAAATTAGACATAAATTGTACATAATCCGAGTTCTCTTGATCGGATAGAAGTTAAACCTGAGATTCTTTGTTTCGCAGTCCAGCGTATTAACCAAACGAGCTACAGCTTCCTCGATCTGAGTTTTCTGGATCAGCTATTCTGAATCAGAGATAAATCTGGAGGGTAGGTGTCCTGCAGAGTTTAGCTCCAACCCTAATCCAACACATCTAAAACAACTAATCAAGATCTTGCTAGCTAAACTTGAAACTTACAGGTAAGCGTGTTAAGGCAAGTTGTAGCTAAACTCCGCAGGACCGAGATCGCCCACCCCTGGGCTATATCATAATGTAGCTGTACAGGTAACATCCAAACTGAGATTTTTAGCCAAATCACTTAAAGCTAATAAATAATAAATACAAAAACAATGCTATATGCATACATTACCCCACAATTTACCCTCATATATACCTCTAATTTCCATAAGACACACCTGAACTTAATAGTCATTCATGGACATACAGTACAACTCTTCTATTTAGTACAAAAGTGCCGGGACAAACAAAATAATAGCTGTCTAGTCCAGCTGTCACAAAGTGTGCGCATAGGACGTACGGACATCTGTCCAGGATGAAATATATCGGTTTGGGGTTCAGCTTAATGGCAGTGTGTCACAGGGACTCGCAGCATCTTCTAATGGCGGGGTGCTTTCTCATCCTGTCTTTTAATAGACATGTGAGTGGAGCAGCAATGCCATTACAGTAAGTGACACTAAATCTACACTAATCATGTACTTAATCCCGCACTCTGTTATTGCTGCTGTATATGACGAGCTCCAGCACATACGGGCTGCATGGAACTTTCCAATCGAAGGATAAAAGATTTGCCCTCAGAAATAGTACATATATACAAAAGGTCTTTAAACTACAATATCATCCATCCAATGTCTATAGCAGTTATTCATAATCAGGGCCACAGGGACCTGCTGGAGTTTATCCCAGTTGTAACTGGACGAAAGGCAGGGGTACAACCTGGACAGGTCACTTGTCCATCGCAGGGCCACATACAGACAAATAACCACACACACACTCCTATAGGCAATTTAGAATCACCCATCAATTTAACGTACAAGCTTTTGGACTGTGGGAGGAAACCGGATACAACAAGCGGTTTAGGGGACTACTGTGGGAGGAAACCGGAGTACCCGGAGTAAGCCAGGGTAAACACTGGGAGAACATGCAAACTCCACACAGAAAGACCCGTGCTGGGGATACAAACCTGGCACCTTCTTGCTGTAAGGCAAGACTAAGCCACCCTGCTGCCCCTCTGTAATATTAAAACAGATATTTTAGGGTAAGCAGCAGAGGGTGCAAGATGATTCGTTGTGCAAAGCATAAGAAAAATAAAATATTATATTAAATATTTGAGAGAAATAAGCAAACAGCGATTACTCTGCCATGTTTCAGTACTGTTAATATAAAAGGTGTTGCCCCCGGCGACCCGGGTTCAATTCCGACTCTGGTCCTTTCCGGGCCCACCCCTCTCACTCTATCTCCCCTATTTCATCTCTGTTTGTCCTATAAATAAAGGGAAAATGCCTAAAAATTGTGCTTAAAAATTTATATATATAATATATATATATATATATATATATATATATATATATATATATATATATATATATATATATATATATATATATAGCAGCACCTTTTATGTTTTATATATATACACACACACACACCACACACATACACTTCTGTTTCTGACACAATGATAACAGTACTAAAACTGAGGAAGCATTTTTGACTGTCATTTTACTCCCTTAACGTTTCACACCGATATACCGATATAATATATAAATAAAGTGACTTTAAAAAACGTCAGTGAATCAGCGTGAGTCCGAGTCGGTTAGTTAGCTTTAATACATTGTTATAGTACTAACAGAGTTTTTTGATGATCAGGTCCGCTGTTCTAACAGTGGATCATTAAATCTTAATGTCATTGTATCTTTCTATATCAGTGTATAATCCTATTCTTTTATCCCACAAACATCTGCAGTCCTTTCCCATGTGTTTCACCTCCCAGTTGTTCTACTGGGTTACAATTTGCAAGCACACCACACACACAGATACACAGACACACACACACACACGTCCTGAAAGCTTGTCAGAGGCGCCGCTGCTTGGTTACAGTTGCTAAGCTACGACTGGTCAATCGCTGTGGCTAACAGAAGGGTAAAGGAAAGGTCTGGTTTAAGGCGTGCAAATCCACCGCATTTACAAGAGCCAGATGAGGCACTGGTGCCAGGGAACCTCTGTATAATCGGCTCAGTCTGCAAGCGGTCATAAGTGTGCTGACTTTGTTTGCTTTTTATTTTAAAATGGCAATCACTTTAAACAGGAGCAGACAATATAAAGTCTGATCAGCTAAAGTGCTAAAAAGATACAGAAGATTACAGGTACAAGGGGTGAAGCTCAAACTCACCGCAAGCCACAATCTCACACACACTTATTCAAACATGCTGTTGTTGACATTCAGTTTACAGCACATGGGTGGGTGAGGGGGTTGGGTGGGGAGCAGAGAAAACCAAAGGTAATCATACACAAGGGTAGAGACAGGAATCGAACCTTAAACCTTAGTCGTGTGCAGCCGACGTATTTACTTTGCATTAATCGGTCATGATTTATACGTTTGTATTACTTTTTTTTTAATGAACATTTTTCTCTTATATTGCATTGTAATTGTTTTGTGAATTTTTCTGTATTCTGTATTTCCATCCTTGTTTTCCTCTTTGAGCTTGTCTCTTACTTCATCCTTTTACCTTGACTTTCATTTCATCTTGTGTATTTGTTTTTATTATTTCACTTTGCAGCACTTTTTGCGACACGTACAGTATGTATAAAAATCATACAAAAGATTATCATAATTGTGTGTTAGCGTTTTGCTACTATTAAAAGCAATCATTTGCATATGTCAAGTCTTCTCGTTCTGAGGAGCATGACGAGACACACAAAACCACGAGTCTAAACCGAATATTCTTCACTGTACAGCTACATGTTTCTCTAAATGTCAGCTAAATTTAGCTCAAAGGAAGACGCTCTGTTACTCCCAATTATTCGCAGATATTACTGATAGGGTGCCAATACTTTTTAAAGCTAGGAAAAAAAAGCTTACAGTATAATTTGTTTGGAAGATAAAAACATTCTTGGTACATAAAATGGCTCAAAAACTGCATCCGTTTCTCATTTTCTATTCTAATCGAACCCGGAATCGAACCCGCAGCTGTGCATGTGGGTGACAGAGCCTTAACTCACTTCCACACGGCGCCGCCGGAATCTGAAGAAGTTGGCTGAATCGTTAAAGAGCTGAACGCCCCTCAACACTATGAGGATGCAGAACCTTCAGGGGTTTGGCAGCCACCTCGACGGAGCAGACCACAATTCTCCTCACCATGCTAGTTAAATTTCCAAACAACAGAACCAAAATCATCCCTAATCAGAAAAATCCGATCTGTTGTTCCTTCATGAACAATGGAGCGCTATTTTCAACACCTCTGGCAGCTGGAGGAAGACCGATAAGCCTTTTTATAGAAAGACAAAAAAAAGACGCAGGGGGAAGAAAATATTGTATGCCTCTACTAGCTAGGGTTAAAGGAAAAATATCAAGCCAAAACGAAAGAATTTAAATACTTACGAACATTTATACTTCCGCTGTGTAAACATTTCATTATTTTCACAGAAACTGTTGGTATTATTGTTAAATAAACTGAATCCCTAACAGAAATGTGACACTAGAATTCATGGTATATGAATGGTACATGTCTAATCAGCAGGGTTGGTGGATAAAGCAGCATGAATAAAGCACATGATAAGCCACATGAACAAGCTGAACTGTTCTGGACTGTTCCGTATTGTGTGCAGTGAGTCTCTAGGTGACACAGTAAACAAGAAGACATAGCCAAAGAGTAAACTGCCCCACCTCCAGGGTCGCTTGTTCCATAACAACGAGTTACACAATAAAAAGTTTTTTCGCACCAATGTACAATGTACAGTTAGGATATGACCCACGATTGTCTAAGCAGGTAAAAAGCACATGGATTCTGATATTTTCGAATCGGTTTCAGACCTCATTTAGGCCGTAAACTGTAAAACTGCTGATCTTGATGCCCAATTCTGATTTTGTGGACACCAACAACAATATATAACTTTGATATTTTTGGTTTTTGTTCAAAGCTTGTTTGTTGTCTATAAACAAATTAACACACTATTTCTTTTCTCCTCCTTAAGAAAGCATTGTTTTGCCAAAAAATATTAAATCATTAACCATTAATTATTGCCCTTTTTTTTGCTTTCTTTTCTGGTCGGTATGTCTACTTTGGGTTGTTTTGAGGTGTACAGTGCAAATGCAAATATTGGATACGGGTCATTTCATCAACAAAAAAACTAAATCATATATAGTCACAAAAATCAGAGTTGGGCATCAAGACACGCAGTGTAAATGCAGCCCAGATGTCAAAGGACACATGTGTCCTTATGTTAAGCTTTTAAAACTATCAGCATTCACTGTATCTAGTTTTAAAAAAAAACGGTTCTAGACAGGGACAAATAGTCCTAAAAATACTCGTGTATTTGCTTTCATGCTGACCCTCCAACACGAGTCCAGTGTTTGGAAACTATAAACAAAATATAGGGGAGACTTACATTACCTGTTAGACTTGATTTGGAAAAATGTATTGAGTACTTACACCGTGGCAATTAAGTGTGATACTGTACTCCAAAGAATGTATGAAAATTGTATGGTCTTGACCATATTGTATGGCCCATGAGGACCTTTTGTTTCTTGTTTTTTTTAATTAACAAAACACTGTCAGCAGTTACGGTTGGCCAGCACTGGTGGGGTAAATGTTCCTGACTCATCGTCTCACTACTTGGCCACACATATTATTACAGTGGGGCCATGTGACAGTGACACATTTGTGAGAGATACCGTCCAAAAGCAACCATAGTTTCAGAGGGAAGGAGTGCCGAAGCTTAGTAAATCTTCTGTGAATACTGATCGACTTCCTCAGGGGCCGAACTCTTGCTTGAGGCTTTGGTGTGGGGCAAAAAAAAAAAAAATCATGTCATCTATAATAGTCAACATTTTGTGTCCTAAAATCGAATCAATACCCGTTTTTGTCTTAGAACAACATTGATTAACTTTTTTAAACCACTTTGAATGTTGACTACTGCATTTTAGCCCAAATCTCCAGAACTACTTGACAGGTCCCAATATCTCAACATTCTTCTCTGTTCTGGCACCAAGGTGATGAAATGAACTTCCGCTAAATTACAGTGACACTCCTCAAACAACGTTTAAAGACTTACTTCTTCCTGAAATACTTGTTCTACCACCCACTAAAGTTTGGGACTCATTGTATCAGTGATCAGGTGCTGAAACACTTAACCAACAATCCAGGCATGTTTTTTAAATGAAGACTATTTATTCAGCATGTTAGAACACAGCATGTGGAAGAACCAGAAAAACCTAAACGAACTTTTGCTTCATGCTCACTTGCCTACATTTTAGCAGGTCTCCATTATGTCCAACCCACAACTGACCGGCAGTCTCATTGAACTTCTCACAATTGACTCTTCTTGGCGCCACTCAATCCTGGTGAAATGGTTCTCCTCAAAAGTTTAGGATAATATAAATAAGAAAGTACAAAAAAAACAGGAAGAGAAGCGAACAATAAATCGATACTGATCAGCTCAGCATGGTTCTAGATACCAAAATACTGAACATTATGGTACCGCATGTTCTAGCAAAGGGGACAAATTAGAAATTTGGCTAATGTGAAATAAGCAGCTTTATAGGGATGCCCCAGAAAATAGCCAAAATATGAGCTGGAGATATACGGCACACGCCATTCAATATTCCACTCTAAGAACCGTTCAGTTGCAAAATCCGCTCTTAAAACATGGCAACAGAAGAATTCTAGAACACTTGTTCCGGTTTGCAATAGCGCTGTTGAGAAATATCCGTCAATAATTAATGCTTCTATTATAAATGTTTCTTGGTTTCTTGGTGTTAATTACCATGAATAAATTACAAAGTTTTTAGATAAATAAAGTGTCTGTGTGTGTGTGTGTGTGTGTGTGAAAAGTTTTATTCTGCAAAAAGGGGGACCCAGCAAAAAAAAATAATAATAATAATAATAATAATTGGGAAGCACTGGTGTAAACTAAATCACAAAGCCCAAAGACATGAAAATAGCTTTAAACAGCAGGACGCAGTTCCGAACCCACAGACAAATGATTCAGGCTGCGTCTTCTTCAGTAACTGTGCCAGCGGATGCTCAGTAAAGCTGGAAGTTATATTTTTGGATGCGAGGCATAGATTTAATTTGACTTCTATGCTGCTATCACAACATAGGGTCAGAAATAACATATTTTCAGAAAGTCACAATAGCTTGGATGAAATCAACTGTAGCTGCTATTGTCTTCAATATAACATTAAAATGAAGATTAATAATTCAGTTTCTTAACCTACATATACATTATTATATATATATATATATATATATATATATATATATATATATATATATATATATAGATATATATATATATATATATATATATATATATATATATATATATATATATATATATATGTACGTTAACCTACATAAGAAACTGGATTATTATATATATATATATATATATAGATATATATAGATATAGATATATATATATAGATAGATAGATAGATAGATAGATTAGATATAGATATATATAGATGCGGTTGGACAGGTTTAATTGCCTTATATTTAGTATATTACAGCAATTTGACTATATATTAAAGATGTTTTTTATTTGCTAAGATGCCATTTTTAATCTACTATTTATTTGTCTACAGAAGGAGAGGAGGAGGAGGAGATAGAAAAGAAGGAGAAGCCGGAAAAGGAGAGGGAGGAAAGGGAGGGGAAAAAGAAAAAAAGAAAGACAGGGAAAGCAGGGAGGCAAAGAAGAAAAAAAAAAGGAGTATAGGAAAAGAAAGAGAAGAAGAGAAAGGGAAAGAAGAAAAAGGAAGTGGAGAAAGAAGAGAAGAAGGATTAAAGCGATGGAGATGGAAATGGGAAGGAGAAGAATGCCTAAAAAGATGTGTAAGGGAAAGAAAAAAAGCAAAGACAGTAGAAAAAGAAAGAAGGAGAAAGAAGAGGAAGATGAGAAGAACAAATGTATGTGATGGATATGATATAAGTTTAATAGGACGGATATGTTCTTGTGTGTTAATGTTAAGATGTTACAGTATTCGGTTCTACACGGCGTCAAGCAGCTTTTCGTCTCAGCTCCGGTGAGCCCAGCCTTTTGTGCGCAGCTATAAATAGACTCGCAATCAAGGCTTCACAACAGGTCAGAGAACCAGCAAACAAAAGACCCAGCAACTGCATGACACACACCGAGGACACTGAGAGGGTCTCGTTTATTAAAAAAAAAAGTGGCTGGTATTTTTAAAACAAATCTTCTGTAAGGTGTGTGTGTCCTGACAGTAAACAAGCTTTGTTGGCAAGCAGAATGGAACTGTTATTGAATAAATTACCAGTCACAAGGGAAAAAAATGAGTATATGGTCAGTTCGAATTTAGTTTTTCCAAGAAACCATGATTTTATTGCTTATACTCAACTTGATGATGATGATGGGGTGGATGAGAACCACACCATAGCTAAAGGTATTGACTTTGGTGGTTACAACACACATGGTAGAACAATGGTAATAATTCAGCTGCGTAAAACTAGTCAACACCCGGAAAACACTGTTACCTTATTTGATCCGTTAATCGAAAACAGGTGGCTTGGTAAACCCTGTGACGCTTTCACTTCCCTTTCCTTTTTTTTTTTTATAAATTTGCCTATGTAGAAAGAACGACTGTTAATAAACCCGACTCGGTATGGCAACTGATCGCATCCAGGGTTTTAAATACATCTATAAAGCCACCTGGTTAAATTTGGCACAATTGGTCCTAAACGTGGAAAAGGAAAGCTAAAAATTTGGCAAGGATCAGTGTCAACACATGCATGGACTTAAAAGCTGTTTTTAGGGATAAGAGTCTGGATCTTGTGCTTTAAAAGCTGCTCGAAAGGATCCATTGAAGCAGGAGATGTTGGGTCTGTGCTAGAATGAAGAACGTTAAGCAACATCTACTTGGAATGGAACGCAGTCTATCGTTCTAATTTACTTCTTAACATTAACGTGTGGGGACCAAAAATCTCTACAGAAATACACTGACATGGAACTCTTGAGTTTCAGAGACAAGAAGTGAAAGCTGCTAGTTGCTAGGCTACATTTCCCATACCGATACAAGTGAATGGGCTGAATCAAGAGGCTCAGTATGGTTTTCATAGGCGTGTTAGGTTATGCAAAACCTCAAGGCTAAGAACAATTGTGGAGATCAAGAATGGCATGATACCTCACCATGCTGCCGTTTACACAGGCTGCCATTTCCATTCGATTTCCATTTATTTCCTATTTATAACACTTTTAGCAGCTTATTAGTTCGGAAATAAGATGGTGTAACCCAACATCGGGTGATACATTTCTATTTTTATGGTTTATAAATGTATCACCTGGTGTTGGGTTACAATGGGTTTATTTTGAGCAACTACATAAGAATAAAACCATAATTATAAAAACTTGGGACAAACTTGTCCCAAAGACATCGGGAAGGTAAGGTGACTCATTTTCTCCAGCAGTTTTTTTAAAAACAGATTCTAAATCGCCCATGGTAGCGAGTGTAAGTGTGTGTGGTTGTTTGTCTCTATGATGGACTGGCGACCTGTTCAGGTTGTACCCCTGCCCTTGCCCAATGACAGCTGGGATAGACTCCAGCAGATTCCTGTGATCCTGATTAGGAATAAGTGGGTATTTATAGATGATGATGATGGATGGAATGGATGGATGGATGGATGGATGGATGGATGGATGGATGGATGGATAGATAGATAGATAGATAGATAGATAGATAGATAGATAGATAGATAGATAGATAGATTTAGACATCTAAACTTTCACTCAATATGTTAAAGAGAGAAAGTTTCAAAATTCTTAGGAAACTGCATGCAAAGCTTGCTTTACTTGGGGGAAGTGGTGGTTTTAGCGGGTCAGGTGTTGGACTGCTGACAGAAGATCATAGGTTCAATTCCCAGCACCACCAAACCACCACTGTTGGGGCATTCTCCAGAATGATGTAATCATTGTATCAGAGATCGACTAAAACTCCCTGAGACGTTCTTCAAATCAGATTGTTTTTTTAGAACAAACAATTTTTTTTTTTTATGTTTTACACGACAGAAACAGATACGCGAAACTGATATCTATCCATTGCTTTTTTTTTGACACAATTTTAACATTTTACTTCATTAAGAAAAAAAAACCTCATTACTACATCCATATGAATATAAAAGTCTAACCCTAGAAGAATCGGCGGGATAGCCTGGTGGGTAATGTGCCGCCATATATGGCGCTATTTCGCTGTGGGCGTCCCGAATTGGAATATAGCTTGGAATTATTCCCGATTCCACCACCTTCTCTCCCTCCTACTTTACTTATTGTCCTTTCTGCTCACTAAAGGCGAAATGCCCCAAAAATTCTTTTAAAAAAGTGACTTTGTGAAATAAAAACTTTAATAAGGTAATCAAAGGTAAGTAACAATAATAAAGAAATCAAACAATATAGAAATATTTCTAACAAATTATTTGCTGATATGTAAAAATTAATTAAAGCAAACCAGATTACTCTTGTTGACTCGTCTCTACTCAACAGTAAAGACGGGTTATCGTACAATTCTCAAAATGACCACCAGATGTCATACATCTGTCATATCGATATTCGATAATAAAAAATATTAATATTGAGGAAAAATATTGGGAAAATTTATCGGTCGATCTATAGTAATAACGTTTGGTCGTTGGTGCTGATAAACTAATGTTCCAAATCAATTTTCTTGCCGCTAAATTTGGTGCTTAGGTATGTCTAGGCTACCCCGTTGCCACGCCCCCAATGGCCTTTATTTCCAATGGCTCTATTTACAAGTTTTACAAGTTACCTGCAAAGCCAAAAACAGAACGATATCCTCTTGTTGTCCGTCTTCCAACATCCCAAGGACTTATTTTATACTTAGTCTGCGATCTTGTGAACTAGTAATAATGTATTTATTAATAATGACTTTAAAGCACTTTTGTAGGACGTCTGAAGAAAGGACGTCTGTCAAATGCCGTAAATGTATAAAACTCAGCAAATGTATCAGCATTATAGCCTACAAGATGAAATAGAAGCAGTGTGTGCTCGTTGGCACAGACTACGTTCGCTCTTCTGTCTCTATTTCCAATAATAATCGCTGCACCAAGTCGCTCCATATTTGCATAAAGTTAAACATTCTTAACAACGCTGGACATGCCCAGCACCAGTCTAGTCACCAATGGACACTGTTTCTTTAATCCTCAGAAGTCGCCAGCTCTTCAGTGAAACCGGTTAATCTCTGAGCGTTACTCTTTACTGGCCAAACTATGGTTCTGATTAGGGCTGAACGATTAATCGGAATTGAATCGCAATCACGATTTAAAACGCTGCGGTTAGCTAATCGCGGAAGCCTGCGATGTGAATGCAATAGTGCGCACAGCTTCGTGCAGCCAACCAGCATGTTGTCCACATGCGTGTCACGGCCACCATTAAAAAAAAAAAAAGGAAAGTGCGGTGGGGTGGAATTATGCCCTCTTACTTACTAGTCAGAGGGATTATTTCGCCAATAATTAACCCAAAAAACAGCACGTCTGTAATATGGGATTATTTCGGCTACTAAATGTCAGACACTGAACAAAAGAAAGGTAATTTGCAAGAGTAAAAAGCATCACAGGTGGCTGTTTGAGGAGTGTGTTGCTAAAACGTTGTCTGCAAGTTCTGTTCTGCTAGTGACACTCCGCCTAGTAGCATGCAACAAAGTACAATTTCGGACTTGTTTGCAATATAGGGAGTTAACTTAAGCCATAACTCGCTATCTCGCTAAAGACATAGTGCCTTTTAATGCAATGTATAAACCTCATCCAAGCGCTGGATAGAAGATATAAAATACTCTCTCGTGCATATTTTAGCCACGTTGCAATCCAACATCTTTACACTAAATATAGGAATAAAGTGGAGGCGGAATATCACGCTATAACAACAGACCTGTGGTTCAACCAGACGACTGAACCGTATCTTAGTTTCACTGTGCACTATATTAGTGCTGACTTCCAGCTGAAGACTCGTGATAATGTAGCTAGACTACCTACCTTTTTTCAATTTTTTTGTTTTTATTGGCTGTGATTTGCACTAAAATCGCACACCGCAATCGCAATATCGGTCAGAAAAATCACAATTAGATATTTTCCTTAAATCTCAGCCCTAATTCTGCACATTATTAATGAACGACTCTAAACCTGTCAGATGGAGTAATTCTAACTCGGTTATAACTAAAATGAAATCCGGTGCATCGACGAAGGAAGAACGCTAATTAATTTGTGTAATTTCTAAACTAGACTACTGGCAACTCGCTCCTGGCTGGCCTACCTCTGAGGTGCTATTCGCCCTCTGCAGATGATTCAGAATGCAAGTTGCACGTGTTGTTTTCAACCTACCAAAGTTCTCACACACCACTCCACTGCTGCGCTCCCTCCATTGGCTCCCAGTAGCTGCACACATCAGATTCAAAACACTGATGCTTGCTTACAAAGCCAGAAAACGGAGCTGCACCCTCCTACCTACAAACACTTATCACTCCACGCATTCCAGCCACCACGCTCTCTCAGATCCACAAGCACTGCTCGGCTTGTTCCACCACCCCCTAGGACACGAGGTAGGTCTGCCTCAAGACTTTTCTCTGTTCTGGCACCAAGATGGTGGAATGAACTTCCCATCAATGTCAGAACAGCAGAGTCACTAGCTATCTTCAGGAGGCGTTTGAAAACCCATCTTTTTCTTTTTCTAAAATACCTTGCTCTTCACATCTAAAAAAAAAAAAAAAACACCCTTACTCTATTCAACAGGTTTTTTGTTGTTGCAATGCACCTTTTTGTGATCTATTATCAGCATTGAGATGTTTTTGATGTGACTTAAAGCACTTCTTGTACGTCGCTCTGGACAAGAGCGTCTGCTAAAAAATGCTCCAAATGTAAATGTAAATGCTAACAACGCAGCGGAACGCTTACACAAGATAGAAATCAATCAGAGCCAGCAAGTCCCTAGATGGGAACAATTTACACCATCTACATCTACCATTTACACCTTTGGTTTTGGTTCCTCAGAGATTGTAGCCAAGCATCTCCTGGTGTTCCTGCTGTGCTCAAAGGGGGAAGTCGCAGGAGCGGGCATAAGCATATGCTTACACACCAGAAACGAAAGCTGAGGAAAAAAAGCCCTGAGCAATAACTTATCATGTGGTGAAGACCACAAATGTTTTTTTTAAGTGTAAGCAAAACAGTGTTTAAGGTGTGACTTTCTAAAGTCTGGGCCAAGCTTTCATTTTCATACCAGGTTCTGCTAGTCTGATGTCTTAAAGGTACAATAGAAGACTGTCTTCAGAAACTTTTTGGTTAAAAGTCTTCACGTCTCAATAGCAATAGTTAATTTAATTGGTCTAAATATATATTTATATGTATTTATATATTCTGCTGAAGGTGTCGGTCAGATCCAAAGGGTCTGAAAGATGCAGCCATTTACTGGAGTTCTTTTGGACAGGTAGGAATATAATGTGGGTCCATTTTGGTGTGTGCCAACGTCCAAATCCGACTTGTGGACTTTTCTTGATCCTACCCTCTTCCTTCCTTCCTTCCTTCCTTCCTCTCTTTCTGTCTGTCTCTCTCTCCTCCCTCTTTCTTTTTCTCTCTTTCTCCTCCATCTTTCTCTCTCTGTCTCTCCCCTTTGTCTCTCTCTCCCTCTGTTGTCTCTCTCTCTCCCTCTCTCTGTCTTTCTCTCTTTGTCTGTCTCTCTCTCTGTCTTTGTCTTTCTCTCTCTCTCCCTCTCTCTGTCTTTCTCTCTTTCCATATCTCTCTCTCTGTCCATATATCTCTCTCTCTCTGTCTCTTTCATGCTCCGTCTCCAGCTCTTTGTCTCTCTCTCTTTGTCTGTTCTTTCTCTCTCTCTCTCTCTCTCTGTCTGTCTGTCCCTTTCTCTCTCTCTGTCCATATCGCTCTCTCTCTCTCTGTCCATATCGCTCTCTCTCCCTCTCTCTCTCTTTGTTTCTGTCTTTCTCTCTTTGTTTCTGTCTCTTTCTCTTTGTCTCCGTCTTTCTCTCTTTGTCTCCGTCTTTCTCTCTCTGTCTCTTTACGTACTGTACTATTCGCTAAATAAAGACAAAAAATTCCAAAATATGAATGCAAAAAAAAAGGAATGGAGAGAATTCGGTACAGGAATAAAAAAATCCTAAACAAGAACCTAAAAGTAGTAAAATTATTTCAAGACCTCAGAATTAATCCTATCTGCAAACGAGTTTAAGATTCCCTTTCGTCAAATTAACAGCAGTCCTGCCATGAAGAGTTGCTGCTGTCCCATTCAAATGAATTGCTCTACCTTAGAGAACAGAACAGAAGAAGCTGCTAGAACCACCAAAGCAATGCAAAAAAAACTGCAAACTCAGCAGGAGAACGTTGAGACTTTTGGAGGGGTTTTTTTTTTTGGCTTTGTTTTTGTCGTAAACAGAGATGAAGGCGGATTTCCCCAGAGCGTGACAGTCTCTCTCTCTCTCTCTCTCTCTGTCTCTCTCTCCCTTTTTATTCTTGATTTTGGGTGGAGATGCCTAAGCGCATTCCAGATCCTTTTCTAATATAAGCCAGAGGAGTGAATATTTCCAGCAGATGTCTGGCGAAGGCGTGTGCAGAACAGCAGCAGATTGGTTGAATCCATTACTCGGAGAGGATTATGCTGGGCTATGTTGACTTCCAGTGAGTCACAGGAACGGCACGCTAGACTCGGTTAATTACAGAAGGCCTGTTTATTGACGCGTTACTCATCTCACTTACCCGCTCCTTCAGCTAGAATTACAGGCATGTACCTGACTGACGTCCTACAAGAAAAATAGTCATAAAATAATGTATTTGTGGCAACACGCTCATGACCGGTGGGACTCTTTCAACCACATGTTGCCAGATGTTTAAAGAATGAAACTTCTGTATTAAATCATGCAAAAAAAGGCAATAATAAATTTGATCTATATTTTTGGAATTAAAAAAAAAAACTGAAGAGTGTTTTATTTACAGCGCTGAAACTTAAATCAGGTCGTATTAAGATCTTCTTCATTATTCAGGCTTTTGATTTACTATAAAATCGAAACTGTCCTTGCAGATCACTGGAGCCACTGTAATGCTTCTAATAAACACTCATTTCCAAGTCGAGCGCCGGCTTTTGTTGTGTCTGTCGTCACCACGCAAAGACGAATGAAACGGATGAAATACGTAGCTTTTTTGTTCAGAGTGGCGGGCGGATCATTTTAACCTGAGGCTGAGTTCATTATTTATAACGTTCGCTGACAGACCAAGAAAAGTTTCGGCAAGAAAAGGTGATGGCATTTTAGTGAAAAATTTATAAATAAATAAATAAATAAATAAATAAAAATAAAAATAAATAACACTTCAGCAATTAGACCCTTTTGTTTATTGGCACTGTTGTTTGCCTTACACACGTGAATTGTACGTGAACTGTACGCATTAAACGTGAATATAGTCGTTATATATATCTACAGTATTTTTTACACAGATTTGCACTAACAATGCAGTCATAAATGTAATAACATTAATAATGCTGGGCTGTGACTTCAACCAAAGTATTAGAATAAAAATAAAATACATCCCAACTTCCTGTGATCTATACTGGTCTATACTGGTTTAGTATAGATCACAGAGCGTGCACATTGTCACCCTGTCCGTAGTCTGATTCCGACAGGTGTCTGCTCCAGATTCTGGTTTAATTTCAAATGATACCTGACACCGACCGGATTCTGACCCTGATGAGTGTCTGATGCTGAGTGAGGATTGATTCTGTCTAAGATTATAGCCTGAATGTGATCTCATACTGCCTAAAATCAAAGATTATCTGATATTAATTAATGAGAGAGGTCTGATCCTGGCTGGAGACTAAGCCTTACTGTCTGATCCTGACTAATGTTTGATTCTGGTTGGTGTCTAATTCTGACTACTGTAGCAGCCAGTGATGGGAATAACAGTGTTATTAATGAACCGTGTTACTATTATTGACAATAAAATGTGCATTGCTATTATGTATGTGTGTGTTGGGGGTGAAAGACAACCACATACCTAACGACCATTGGTGTATGTGTGTGTTGGGAGTGAAAGACAACCACATACCTAACGACCATTGGTGTATGTGTGTGTTGGGAGTGAAAGACAACCACATACCTAACGACCATTGGTGTATGTGTGTGTTGGGGGTGAAAGACAACCACATACCTAACGACCATTGGTGTATGTGTGTGTTGGGGGTGAAAGACAACCACATACCTAACGACCATTGGTGTATGTGTGTGTTAGGATGGAAGACAACCACATACCTAACGACCATTGGTGTATGTGTGTGTTAGGATGGAAGACAACCACATACCTAACGACCATTGGTGTGTGTGTGTGTTTGTGTGTGTGTGTGACAACACAGACAACCACATAACTAATAACTAAAAAGACTAACGTGTCTAATTCTAACTGGTGGTTGATCCTCATGGGTGTCTAATTCCAACTGGTGGTTGATCCTCATGGGTGTCTAATTCCAACTGGTGGTTATCCTGACTGGCACCTACTAATGACTGGTGTCTGATCTTGAGGGTCATTTAATCTTGACTGGTGTTTGATACTGACTAGGGTTTAATCCTGATGGAGGTCTAATCCTCAGAAAAGTCTGAGAGAAGTCTGATGCTAAAAGAAGTCAGATCTTAAAAGTCTGATCCTGAGAAAAGTCTGATCCTTACAGAAGTCTGATTCTAAGAGAAGTCTAAACCTGACAGAAGTTTGATCCTGAAATAAGGCTGAACTTGACAGAAGTCTGAACCTGACAGAAGTCTGATTCTAGAAGAAGTCTGACCCTGGCAGGTCTGATCCTGACAGAAGTCTGATCCTAAAAGAAATCTGATCCTAAGAGAAGGCTGAACCTGACAGAAGTCTAATCCTAAGAGAAGTCTGAACATGACAGATGTCTGAACATGACAGAGGTCTAATCCTAAGAGAAATCTAATTCTAAGAGAAGTCTGATCCTGTCCTGGACTCATCTCAGTAATGTGTGTTTTCGATCAGAGTCTGATACTAATGATTGGTGTATTTATGGCGCACTCAGATCAGATAACTATATCAGACAGCTAGCTCGAATCTAAGTGCTAGGGCTGGTTTGTTGTGATGAGAAGACTGAAATGAATCGGACCTGCACTGAACCGAGAAGGGTTTGGCTTTGATAGAGCGCTTTGTGTGTAGATGAGATCATCACGTTCAACACTCACCAAACAGACAAACACGAAGCAGTAAACCAGCCCGCTAGTGCCGTCAAAATGTGGACAGAGATTTTAATACTGCCGAATTATCTCCCGTTCGCTGTCTATCTTTAGGAACAACTGGCAGTTTACCTGATCCAGCGGAAGGTCAACCATGTCGCTGAGGGGCTGCAGTAAAGTGGAACCCGTACAAGACGTCGTTTCAGTGGCCATGACTGTTGATATATCCTATATATTCGGTGAGAAAAGATATGCCCTAAATTCCTCTATCCGATCTCCTTTCCTTTTTCTCCTTTCTCCTCCTTTCTTCTCCTCTCTCCTCTTCTCCCCTCCTCTCTTCTAGTCTCTTCTGTGCGCGGGTTGGTTCACAACTGATATCTCTCCGCTCGAGAACTTGTCTGAAGCGCAACAGCTCCAACACTTCATCACAGACCGAAACCCAAATACCAGCTAACTTAATAAATAGTGCACTACCTGTGGGGCTAGACTAAGTTTCTATGTATCGACAATAGTGCACTTATTAAGGGAGAAATAAGTTATTTGTATTGTAGCCCGTGTGGGCGGGGTTAGTGGTGGATTCCTCCCATACCAAATAAACCACGCCCATCAGCTTGCTGCTCTGTTTAGCGTGTAGAGCGCTAATAAATGTAATGTTAAAACATTTTGCCTTGTAATTATTAGTTTATAATTAAATTCTCATACTAAGGTTTTTTAAGCTTTACTAACAAAGTCTATGTACGGAGCCCCTGAAGGGACAAAGTTTCTCCTGCGCACGCAAAACGTTTTTCATGAAAACGAGAAAATTTCATGAAAACAAGAAACAATTTATTTTTTTCGCACATGTCCCTTCAGGGACTCCGTAAAAACCCATGTAATAAACTAATACTAGCAATAATAGTCTATTTGGTTATCAGTGCATTTTTATATTTATATTTAATGCATATTGCATTCGGAACTACGTACATTTATCTTATACATTTAGGCCCAACAGTAACAGCTAAGCAGTGCTGGATTCGAACTCACAACCTTTCATCCTGGTCTTTAACTATTTACAACTGAACATGTACAATTTCATGAAAACTGTGAAAAGTAACCACAACAGGATCTGATATTATTTGGCTGGGGAAACATAAGCAGATGTGGAAGTGTGTGTGATGCAGATAGGTGTGTATCAGAGCCAGCAGTCCTTCTGGAATCCTGTTGGACATTCAGACGTGTGTTCAGAAGTACAGCGAAGAAAGTTCAGGGAAATTCTTAATTTCACAACAAGGCCGCAATACTTTAAACCGATGTTAATGATCTCGAGTGTCGAGGACTATGATGTCAGCGGGATACTTTGAGTGTTAAATCTCTGGATTTAAACACACATGATAATAAATCTAATGTTTTAGTTTAGTTTATTTAACTAATTATATTTAAATAGTTATTATTTTCTATACCATTTAGACTACTTACTATAAAACATCACAAAATGTCCTGTTGCAGCATTACTTGTACAGCATACCATATATATCTATAACCAGTACTGCATCAGTATAAACAGACAGATAGATAGATAGATAGATAGATAGATAGATAGATAGATAGATAGATAGATAGATAGATAGATAGATAAGCTTTCTTGCTGTGAGACAACAGTGCTAACCACTAAGCCACCGTGCTGCTGCCCAATCTATCTATCTATCTATCTATCTATCTAGCTAGCTATCTAGCTAGCTAGCTATCTAGCTATCTATCTATCACTATTCCCGGGCCTTTGGTGTGGAGTTTGCATGTTCTCCCCGTGCTTTTGTGGGTTAACTCAGGGTTCACAGTCCAAAAACATGTATGTTGGGTTAATTGGCGAATCTAAATTGCCCATAGGTGTGTGTGTGTGTGTGTGTGTGTGTGGCCAGGGTGTACCCCTCCTGCCTTCCGCCCTTTCAGAGATGGCTAAACCTAAATATAGAAGATGAATAAATGAATGAATGTTAGATATATAGATAGATATAGAGAGAAATTTATATTTAGTTGGAATTATATTAAAATAGATGCAGGGCTGCAAAGGGGTTTTTCCTCACGGCCCTAGGCTTTGAAATTTGTGTCTGTTCTCCCAGGGTCTGTCTGTGTGGTTTCTTCCCAACTCCCAAAAGGGGTGTGTGTGTGTGTGTGTGTGTGTGTGTGTGTGTGTGTGTGTGTGTGTGTGTGTAAAAGAGAGAGATGAAATAGCATCCCTGTGATGAAATAGCATCCCGTTCAGAATCTATTCCCTCGTCACACCTCAGTGTCCTTGGACAGGTTTCAGATTCACTATGACCTACCAACTATTTTTAACCCAAAAATCTAAAATGGTGAATCTGCACTCAGGTAGCATCAATCGGATGTAGATGCTATGTAAAATCACTTATTAACTGCCTAAAATCTTCTACAAACTAAAAAACTAAGACGATTTATCCGTCCCTGTGTAAATGTGCTGTTTGAATTCTGAAGAAAACAGTGTGACTGAGGACAAATAGAAAATGAAAAATGTCTAATGTTTTTCAAGCAAAGTATAGTCAATGAAACTGCCTGAAAGTAAAAGTAATTTCAGTAGCTATTGCAGTCACACAGCGCCACCTTGTGTGTAAAAAAAAAATCAACTTGGCGGTCCAGACTTCAAATTTGTTAACATTAACATTCTTAATTTCATCCCATTTTACAAACACTAGCAATGTTTTGTAGCTTGTGTAATTAGCTCAGGGTCTCCCATGAAGAGGAATTATTTTTGTTGAATACTGCAAGAAGAAAGGAAAGTTCAATCATTTTGGGTGGCTATGCTATGCTTCTTATACAGCTTTGTGCTAATATTAGTGTCAGCCAATGCTAAACACATTACATAGCATTTCTTTTTCTTTTCTCTAGTTATACAGGTTTTTTTTGGTTTTTTTATATATTTAATGCATATTGCATATTGCATTTAGAACTACAAACATTTGCCTTATTTGCCAAAAGGCCCAACAGTGGCAGCAGTTCTGGATTCGAACTCACAACCTAACCCTAACCTTTTGATCAAATAAAAGTGTAAAGGTTTGGAATAGCCTTGACAGGGATTTAATAATGCTTTAATAAAAATGGTTTTCACCTATAATACGTGAAATGTCTCTCTCTCAGTTATTCCGTACTGTGTTATATGGCGTTTTTGTATAGTATTGACGGTTTCTATAATTGCAACATGATAAGAGGTGTATCAGTCAGGTAAATCCCCACTGAAGGCCCAGGTACAAAATGCACAAAAATCACTAAAGAATATGCAAGTATTCAATATGCAAGTACCCTTTCACACAAAGTTCAAAGCAAAATGTTATTCAGAATGTCTTTCTAGGTTGTAGTATGCCATTATTTCTTTACTGGAACTAAAAGGCCCAATGCCCAAAGTCATACTCCAAAATCTAGTGAAATGCACTTTACTTGTGTGTATTTCATTATAGGAGTAAGGCCCAATCTCAATTTTATTTTATACCGCTACCCCATTCCCTTGGCCGTTGAAACAGAGTGACAAGGAAGAGGGATGAAAATATTTTCCTAAGAAATGGGACACCACTACTGTGAGGTAAAAAGCTAACTCCCTGCCACTAGACTTTTATTTCTATCAGGGAATTGTAATAGATGGATAGTAAATAGATAGATAGATAGATAGATAGATAGATAGATAGATAGATAGATAGATAGATAGATAGATAGATAGATAGATAGACAGACAGACAGATAGATAGACAGACAGACAGACAGATGGGAGAGTAGACAACCAAAAGAAATAAAGACATTGGTAGGGCTAAGGGGTAGAAATGGAATTTGACCTGTGTAATGGTCAGGTGTCCCAATACTTTTGACCACATTGTCTGTGATCCATTTAGCAATTTTTACTGGAAATAAATGTAAAAAAAAAAAAACAGCTGATAAGGTGAAGTATATAACGGTTCAGGATAAACCTGTATTGCATTATATGACTACTAGAGGGCAGTCTTTATGCACTATACTGACTCATAAGTCTATAGTCTAAAGTGTTTATCTATCCAGGATCATAGTGAATCCTGGGTCTATCCAGTGATCACCGAGGAAATAAACCCAGGATGAAACATAAACCGCCGCAGGAGCTTCATAAACACATGTACCAGTGATGTGCAGTCGGGGCCAGCAAGGCCTAAACACTATCAGAAGCAGTGACTGACATTTACAACCTTAATTCCAATATATGTTCCATTAAATTGAATTAATTTATTCCCAACAGTCTCTTCTCTTCTCATATTCTCATTTCGCAGCATTTTTCTTGGCTGCACTGCTTCCGTGTAGGTGGAGGTTAGATTTTTTTTTTGTTTAATCAGATTTCAGCCTCTGTGTGCTGCCTTGTCAATCTAATATGTCCGGAGCCTGTAGAATCAGTAGTGCTGCCCATGTTACTTAAACTATATCAGCAATAGGACTGTTTCTGTAACCAATCACATTTCAAATTCACATCACAATAATTTCACATTTCAAATTCAATTGCATCACAATAAAGTCAGCATTTTTCCGTCCTATGATTGGTTGGTCAGAATGACATGTCTGTAGCGATCTGCACACATTAATACATTTGATTTGGAATTTTTCACACCTAAAATATGTCTGACGGAGGAGAAGAAATTGAATTGGTCTCAGACATCTATTTTTCCTGAAAAGTCGGGTAAGTTCCCACTGAAGGCCCTGAAGGTCTGCCACTTACACTTTTAGAATAGCAGGTCCGTCCATATTTTTAGACATTTTCATAAACCCGGAGAAACTGTCGAAAATACTGTAGGAAACGTGAAACTTATCAACACACACCAAGACCCGAACTGAGAATCAAACTGAAGACCCTGAATCTGTGTATGTGGATCTGTGTGGTTGAAAGAGTATTTATCCTCCTTCACATGTTGTTCTGGCACGAGAAATGAGTTCATGTGCAAATGCCAAGCTTTAGATGTGAAGGTATTTTACTTCTCTTAGAACTAGAACCAGATTTCAGTTAAATTTTGTCTATCCCAAGACTTTCTTTTTATCTAGGTTTGCTTTTTTTATAGAAAACAGTGCCGGGGTGTATTTATTTTGGTTTTTTTTTTTTTTTTTACACATAATTAGTTTATTTTCATTGATGTTCTTTTTTTTTTGAGTCGTATGAATGACATGTGATCTGTATTTTATCACTGTGGAAAAACATTTTTCACATAATCACGTGTTTGATTTTCCTATAAATAAAATAAAAAAGGTAATTTTTTTCTACAAATGGAACATAGACTCTATTAATTATTTGAAACCACAAGCTTTCATAGAGAACTAATATACAGAGAGAGGGAGAGAGGAAAAAGGGAGAAAGACAGACAGACAGACAGCCCAATTGACAAGCTATAGCAGAAAGACAGGCAGAGAGCAGTGTACAGACAAAGAATAGAGATACCTACATAATTAAACCGAATAACACACACACAGACTTTTTTCTCACTGAACCAATTATACTTTCTTCAGGAAAAGATGACAGGTTGACAGTGGTGTCTCCATAGCAACTTTGCCCAAGTCATGAAAGAATTTTCCTCTTTGTGCTTCCTTAAACAGAGCACACAGTCAGACAGGAGCCGGGGAGGCCATGATGAAGCAAAAAAAAAAAAAAAAACTGCTGAAAGTTCCAGAGTCCAGCTTGATGACCCTTACAGCTCATACTGTCTCCACAGAAAACCATTATGTGTGTCTGTGTGTGTTCTTTTTTATAAACATGGCACTAGAACTCCTAAAAAGGCTGAAGTAAACCGAGACATAGCACTTAAGAACAAAACAGTAAAAGCAGAACACAGGCACTTTGCTTTTAGTTGAACTTCCCTGAATATAAAAAAAAGTTTGTATTGCTTGTAATTGGTCATTTTTGCCTTCACTATTTCACCAACAGTGCTTGAGGATCCATTATCCTATATAACTCCTCATATGGAACCATTTTCGACAAACTGGTAGACTCCCTATTGCTCTTCAAATGGTTTAGACTATGGAAGCTATGGCGGGTCAGCTAAACAGCCATTCCCAGAATTCTATTTTTTTCCCAGAGGGCAGATATTTTATGTGGTTTACCTCAGTTACTAACCATTACTGCCGTTATACATCACTGTACAAACAACACTTCAGCTTATATCTTCGCATGAGCCGCATATTACAATAAAATAAAGGTATAAATTATTAACACAATCAAATATAACAATATATTTTTTAAGGTGTTTTCAAAGCCCAAAACAGCAAAAACATGGGTTGGCTAAGGGGGCAGGTAGGACATAAAGTATTGTAGAGACTGAAATCAGTCAAATATAAACGTATCCTACTTTAACACAACCAAAGCCGTTTTCAAACACTATGTAATATAGTATTAGAAGGCAGACCAGATCATTTTTATTATTTATACTATTCATATGCTGCTATTTCAATTCTGTAGTCGTTATAATTATATTATTCGTGCCTAATTCAAACAAATAAACCAGTATGATCATGAGAAAGTTATCCATGTGGTACAGTAACTTACAGTCTTTGCTATTTTAACGTTACATCTTAAAATAAATTTTAGGGGTTTTTTTGGATTTTGAAATACGTAAAACAAAGACATTCAATATCATATATGCAATAATATAATTCCAGATCCCAATCTAAGCAAATCCATGTTGTCTTTGCATAAAAGTTCAGGATTTCGTGTCTTCTCTGAACTTATTCAGTCATTTAATCAAAAAAGATGAACAGAAAAATTAAAAATAATTAAAATTCATGTTTTTTTGAAGAGTCAACTTTTCTACCAAGTTGTTACTAAAAAAAACATAGTCTGTAATAAAAATAAATGAATTTTAAAATAAACAAAATTAGATTTAGAAGCATTTTTATTAAAAGTCTTTTGTTTGTTTATATCTTTTTTCATCCACTGATCATATTATCATCTATTATTCTTGCTAACTTATTACTGAGATCTCTTTTCTCTTTTTTTTTTTTTTTTTGCACTAACCTTCTTCTTTAAAGCAGATTTCTAACACTGGCTGAATCCGGTTAGACACTCCCTCTCCTCCGTCCAGAACAATCCCCGGTACGGAATCAGCTTTTGCAGCATTCACTTTATCAGCAAATGTATTTGCTCAGCACTGAAAGTAGGATGAAAAGGATGTTAAATAAATTAAAATTGATTAGGTTCTTTTGTAATCCAGCAACAAACAAGTGTCTCATTATCACATCACAGTGAAGAAGTAATATCATCGAATTAGAATTCAACTAAACAAAGGCTATCCAAAGGACAGATTTTATATTCCAACATGGTTAGTGGTCACCTCAGTTACATGAAATAACGGCACTGTTCCTCTGAGGAGCTTCTCTCATGGGAGACAAAATCAAGTTCCCTGGAGGATATTTATATTTAGTGAACCTAAATTAAACTACAGTGAGCGAGAGAAAGAGAGAGAGAGACAGTCACATTCTCTAATTAGAATGAATGGGTCAGAAGAAAGGGCGGTGCTGGATGTTGTTTAGAAACCAAAAAAGAGGCCGCCAAATCTATGTATGTCCTGTAAATTAGGGCACCGATAATGGATAAATTGCCGATAAATGACCAATCAATTTTACACATATAATTTTGGCATTATCTTTTTTATTTGTAGACTATTTAGAGTGCTTTGAGTGTCTAGCATTAAACAGATCACTGCTGGTACGATAGATTGCAAAAAAAAAAAAAGATGAAAACAAACAAAAACTGTATAAATACGCTATATTTACAGTACATATCAATTTAAAAGAAATGTTTTAAAGATTTTGAAAGACCATTTGTAACTTTTCAATACCATATAACATTATTTCTAACAGTACAACGTCCCAACAGGCCTCTTTGTTTGACACGTCAGACCTTGTTAAATCACAGTTTGATTATTGCATTATACTTTGATTGTTACATCACACTATTCCATCACATTTTGGTTGCTACATCACACTGATTGTAACATCACAGTTTGATTATCGCATCACACTTTAGTTATTACATCAAACTTCCGTTGCTACATCACACTGTTAAATCACACTTTGATTGCTACATAATATTTGATTATTACCACACTTCGATTGTTACATCACACTTTAATTATTACATCACACTTTGTTAAATCACACTTTAATTGTTACGTCACACCTTGATTGTTACACCAATTTGCTTGTCCCACAGCAGGTTGTGGTCAGAAGATTGATTGCGCTTTCCAGATCACTAAGCTTTTACTGCTGGTCCCCTGAGCAAGGCCCTCAACTGCTCAGTTGTTTAAATAAAACAAATGTGAATTGTTTTGGATAAAGTTTCTAGTTAATTAAAGTTGAATTGCATTCTGTTTTGTTCTGATGGTGTCATCATGATGTTTACCTGGCTCTTTCTGCTCAGGGGAAGAAACGTGACACACACACTCACGCCCTCTCAGGAGACCATGATCTGAGAGCTGCTTACTGTAACACAGAGATTTCTGAAACAATCCACTATAAAACCACCAAAGCTCACATTGTGATTGAGTAGCATTGATTCGAGCTTTTAGCTTCTGTGCATTACTTAGCAGAGTCCACTTTGCTAATATACTCAATGAACCTGTGGGGTTTGCTGTGATAGGAGTTCTGCAGCTTCTGGGGCTGCACCAGTCAATACACTGCTTCCTGATTACCTCTAAAGCTGTGAAGCTCATTTAGTAAAGCTGTTAGCTTATACAGAGCCTTGACACATTCAATATTACCTGCAGGTTGAGCTAGAGCGGTTTCACGGTTTCTGAGATACAACAGGAGCTGATAACAGCTTGTTTTTTCTCTATTTTCTATCAAGAATGTAATAAACCTATGCAGAGGATTGGGCTATACGGTGTTGTGCAATGTTGATGAAACCAGAGGAATATTTTTTAAATCTAATTTAAAGTCGAGACGAGATAAGAGATGTGATGTACTTTGATACAGCAGCACATGTAAGACCAGTAAATATAAGGAAAAATCTATACTTTAAAAACAGTGTGGAATTAAAAAGTATATGATTAAAGAAATATTTAAAAATACACTTCTGTCTATAATGATACTAGGGATGCACCGATACCAAGGCAGAGTATGAGTACCGATATATTTTTCTTGGTACTCGCCGATTCCTGTACTTTTTTCGGGATGTGAGATTATTAGTATGGCTCTCAGGTTATGTATTGCCAAATAGGGTCTGCTGTAGGGTGGGATGGAGAGTTTATGAGATCAGAATGCATCCCTAAATGACACAGAATATAGAATAGAGAACAGAATATATCAATATATCAATTATTACACAGGCAAAAATGGGCAGGCAACATCGTTATTTCCACCCTACGGTAACAGGAAAACAATCAGCATCAGAATAGTCAGATGTATCCATGATAGCGGTCGCTCAATAATTCAGAAGTTGAACTACTGATCAGAAGACTACCAGTTTGCTTGCAGACCCTCAACTGCTCAGCTGTAAATCTCACTCTGTAAATGAGCGCCAGCCAAATGTGGTAAATGCAAAGTTGGTACCAGACCAAAACTAACAAGGAAGGATGTGGCTTCTGACAAGGGAGCAAATAATTAGCAACCATAACACTCACAACTGTACAGACTGTCAGCTCATTTCCCCTAAAAGTAAAACTAATCGATATTACCACAATGACGTGGCAACAAAAAACAAAACAGATAATGATATGCTGTGATAACTGTCTTATAGCCAAGAGTTACATTTACATTTACTTGCGGAAATTAAACACATAATTTTTATAAAAAGCTGACGGATTTATACCTTGTACACATCAATATGCGCAATGACATAATGACACATGAGGCGCAACGACTAATTAAAAAAACAGGTATATTTTTTCTTAAAAAACAGACAAATCGACTGTAATTTCCCATTTTTATTACATTAAAAATCAAAACATTTCAAATTTAGATTTTATTTAATTATTTTTTGATATTTAATAAATTAAATAAGTGAAAGTGGTAGTGCAGTGGTTAAGGTGTTGGACTGCTAATTGGAAGATCAGGGTGCGATTTTCAGCACCACCAAGTAACCACTGCTGCCCCCTAAGCAAAGGCCCTTAACCCCTAATTGCTTGGTTGTTGTATAGAAGAGATAAATGTAAGTCGCTCTGGAAAGGGCGTCTGCCAAATGCTATGAATGTAAATAAAAATTGTTGTTTTGGGGCATATAACAAGCTTTTTGAGGGGGCACGGCCCACGATTGCCCCCTTGACGCCGGTCCTGGTTAAAATGTACCCGGGCACAAGTTATTAAAATACCTTTAATCTGATTGAACCAACAGTCAGACTGATAAGAGCTGTAGTATCTGGGGCAAAAGGAATTTAACTATAAGAACAAAAAGCAATACAGGTAGATTAAAGAAAAACAGACCCAGCGATTATTCCACTGTGTCTGGGTTTTGCACTGAAAGCAGAAGATAATCAGTTATTTGATAGATTCTGTCCTATAAGGTTATAAAAACCTCTCAGGGCTTCAGTAGGAACATCCTGATCTGCAGCATCTATGCCTGGTAGTAAATTTTTCCATCTCTGACAGAAAATCACTGCTTATTCTGGAACTGGGTCACATCTCGGAAACGTCGACAGCCTGCAGCATCGACGGCGATTCCTCCCACTCATCTAACGCACCGTTCACACTCTTCTCATCTGAAAGCATCCTGGGATACGTTTTACGAGGTTCCTGAAACATTTATTTCCCATAACACAGGCCATTAGACTGTTAACCAAATCTGCCTGATAGCCATTTCATTTGGCTCTATTCTGCTCAAGCTACAGTCTCATTATCCCTAAGTCACTTCAAGTGCTTAGAACTATTAAAAGGAGTTCACATTGTCGTGCTACTAGGGTACAGTACAGCTGCTCTACTGAGACTAGTTTTTACTGCATTGTGGGGTTTGTACTATTAATTGACTGTAATGATGAATGTATTAATACAAATAAACATAGAAAGTCACATGAGCATCAGATGATCACGGTTTTTGTTTTCGTACGTGATATTTCAAAAGATTTTGCACAGTTTTAAGAAGATTTCCTTCAAAGTGATGTTTCAGATGTTATGCATGCAGATGTTTTTCTTTTTAGCGTTATTTTGTAACACTGTTTTCTATCTGAGGTGTTTCAGAAAAAAAAATCTCTTATTGAGATAAAGACATCACTTTTATTTCACATTTAATGCATTGTTTTTTTATTTTTATTATGAATAAGAAGAAAAATCTATTATTTACATAATAACATCACTATTATTTTACATTTGTGTGATTTTTGAGTAACACACCTTGTGTTTCTTTAACTTTTATCACATATTAAACACTGTATTTATATATATATATATATATATATATATATATATATATATATATATATATATATATATATATATATATATATACATATAATGTTATATATAAAAACATATTAATAGATAAACATTTCAAAGGTAACCATTTTGAGGAAAAAAGATATCTATTTGCTGTTTATATAGATAGATAGATAGATAGATAGATAGATAGATAGATAGATAGATAGATAGATAGATAGATAGATAGATAGATATATAATTAGTTTTTCTTTAAATAGTTATCTGTTAATATATGTTATTTAAAGTTCTCTGTAATAAAACTTTCTACAAGAAACTAACCAGTGTTTAAGCTACCAAAACTCCAGAAAATTAATTCCAGAAGCACAAATAGAAAGAGCTTCCACAGATACTGCCATCTATAGACATAGTCACACTGTGGTAAAAACAATTTATAAAAACAGCTGGTTTAAAAATGGGTTTCCTTTTTGTGGCTTCGGAATAACTGTTATGGCTGCTTCTGTAACTTCAGATATTTTTGTATTTGGGAAAATTTACTGAACACCACATTGTGGAAGGAAGTTTGTCTGTGTAGGGGAAACTGTCTTACATGAGATAATTTATGTTGTCCTGTTTTACAATTGCTTGCTTGCTAAAGACACTACAATAAACGAATTACAGAACTTTTCCAACACTCAATGTCTTAATTAATCGAAAAATTAATTAATTAAAACTCAGAAACAGAAATAAAAAATAAGTTCCTATAACTTGACTGTATAAGTGTGAACTCTATTTTATAATGGAAAATGTGACTGTGTTTAGAATGAACCAATCACATTCACTCTCACGCTCGATAGTAATTATTATACCCAAAATAAAGATGATCTGTTTCTTGGTTTCATCCAGCTGTTAAAGCCATAATTTACCATAAGGTTTCAAGACATGCATCTCACTTAGTAGAGAATTCTGGAGTATAGTTTTCCTGCCCCTTTTCTTGAATTCGAGCAGCTTGGAGGATGGACTGGGACTCACTTTGCTTCACTGACCCAAGGCTACAATTTACATTACATTTGATCATTACAATATGCTGTAATTAGCAAAAATAAGCAAAAACATGCAGTGTCGAGCAAATGGGTTTCCTGTTGAGTCTGGTTTCATCCCAGGGAGTTTTTCTTGCCACAGTCGCCTCCGGCTTGTTTATTAGGGACAAACTTTTTCACTGTTACTGCATTCCGTGTAAAGCTGCTTTTAGAAAATGTTGTTAAAAGCGCTATACAAATAAAATAAAATGTAATTAATATGAATTGAATTATAAACAGATTTCTGAATCATTAGAAAACTATTAAGATCATCATCAACATATAGAGAAACTAGAGCAGCACAGTGATCTCACCAAGTACACGGTTTCCTCATAAAAAGGCAAAACATGGAGGCTGCCAAGAGACCTACAGCAAAGAATATCTGACACATGGTAGCGCAGTGTTTAAGGTGTTGTACTGCTGATTGGAAAATCGGGGTTCAATTCCCAGCACCAGCAAATTGCCACTACTGGGCCCCTGAGCAAGGCTCCTGACCCGCAATGGCTCAGTTGTATAAAATAAATAAATGTAAGTCGCTCTGGATAAGAGCATCTGCTAAATCTGCAGCGATGTGAACCAAGATGAAGTGGGGGCCCCAGTCAAAATAAATAGATTTTGGCCTTCTAAAAGATTATTTTGTTAATATATATATTTAGTATCCACATCTATATTTATACAACATACAAAAGTCAAAACACATATAATAGAACAGAAGGTTTTTTTCAATCCAAAGTGCTTATTATTTAACAAAATATTCATTTTTATCTAAATGTACAATCTTGAAGATACAGTACAGTCTCTTTTATTTAGTACTGTATTGTCACCTGCTAAAACACTGCATAATTCCTGCTGCTGCTTAGTGCATCCCTATACATCCCATTTCCCATTTATTCATCATCAAATAATTGCAACGAAAATAAGATGTTATTTACAAAAAAAAAACAACAAAAAACTTTTGTTTGTCGTATAATTCAATCTGATCTCGTTGTATTAAAAATTACATTTCCGATTGTTCAAATGGTCAACCGTCAGGGGCCCCTAAAAATGTCTGTCAGCCTGCCCAATGGCTCCACCTCTATATAACAGCAATCATTTATATAAAATACAGATTAAAGGCACCCACATGCACTGTTGCTCTCAGCCGACCCAGGTTCCATTCTGATTTGTTCCACTCGCCCCTGCTTCATTTTTGTCCTAACAATAAAGGCAAAATGTCCTCCCCACCAAAAAATTTAATAAAATAGGAGTGTCAAACTTGGCCAAACAGGCCAAAACCCTGCAGAGTTTAGTTTTAATCTTATTCCAAATCACAAAACAGGGATTTTTTTTAAAGCTGGATCAGGTGCAATAATTAGGGTTGCGACTAAACTTTGCAAGGCGATGGTTCTCCAGGAACAGAGGTTAACATCTGTAAAATAAAACAAAGAATCTGTTTAATGTTCCTATTTATTGTTTACTAGTCAGGACCATTTCTAGTCCCAGCCAATGTTTAATATGGAACATATTAACTGTTGATATTTTCTTATGTCCAATCTCTTTTATTACCTATCTGATGGCTCTGATCTGAAATGCTTCTTATGGTTTTGTACAAATATGTTGCAAGTTCAAGTGCATTCTGTCTGTCATCCAAGCCAAAAGGAGATGTTTCAAATATTAAAAACTCATGACAAATGACAAATATTCCGCTTTTCACTCATGTTGTTTCAGTAATATATATTATTATTATTAAAAGGCTTGTAAATCGCTTTTAGAATTTATTGTATATAAAAGTAGATGTTCTTCTTACTTTTAAAAATACTTTGTCCCTATTGGTAGAAAGGAACCACAAACAAGAGCTCGTGAATTTCACTCCACCATTCATAGATAACTGATAACTGATAACTGAACATAACGGATGGATGGATGGATGGAAGAATAGATAGATAGATAGATAGATAGATAGATAGATAGATAGATAGATAGATAGATAGATTAGACGGACGGACGGACGGACGGACGGACGGACGGACAGATAGATAGATAGATAGATAGATAGATAGATTAGACGGACGGACGGACGGACAGACAGACAGACAGACAGATAGATTAGACGGACGGACGGACGGACGGACGGACAGACGGACAGATAGATAGATAGATAGATAGATAGATAGATAGATAGATAGATAGATAGATAGATTAGACAGACGGATGGATGGATGATAGATAGATAGATAGATAGATAGATAGATAGATAGATAGATAGATAGATAGATAGATTAGACGGAACGGACGGACGGACAGACAGACAGACAGACAGATAGATAGATTAGACGGACGGACGGACGGACAGACGGACAGATAGATAGATAGATAGATAGATAGATAGATAGATAGATAGATAGATAGATAGATAGATTAGACAGAGACACGGATGGATGGATGGATGGATAGATAGATAGATAGATAGATAGATAGATAGATAGATAGATAGATAGATAGATAGATAGATAGATAGATAGATAGATAGATAGATTAGACAGATGGATAGATAGATAGATAGATAGATAGATAGATAGATAGATAGATAGATAGATAGATAGATAGATAGATAGATAGATAGATTGTAAATTGCTTTTAAAATTTATTGCATATAAAAGTAGACGTTTCTCTTACTTTTACAACCACTTTGTCCCCATTGGTAGCAGGGAACCACAAACAAGAATTTGACT
Source organism: Bagarius yarrelli (assembly GCA_005784505.1). Classification (NCBI taxonomy): domain Eukaryota; kingdom Metazoa; phylum Chordata; class Actinopteri; order Siluriformes; family Sisoridae; genus Bagarius; species Bagarius yarrelli. Next base: position 2,131,147 of record VCAZ01000059.1, on the reverse strand, counting down.
CCACCATTCAGAGTTGCTTTCCATGCTGAGCTTTTCAATGACAGCAAAATACAGGCAGCTGCTGCCCAATGTTTGCTATTCAGTACATTTGGTTGGTGGTTTAATATAATTTCTTTTGGCTCTTAGGTAGAGTTGCCTGCTGATGTGTTTTTGAAGTTTTTTGGCATTGATAGATCAATAGGCAGATTTGGCAGTAGCTCTACAGACGGTGTTCTGGGTGGCAGATGTTTCACTCAGAGATCTGCAGCGTTGTTTTCAGAAGCACAACCGTTTTAGTTTCTTTTGGATTTTTTTTATATAGTGCTGTTTGACGAAAATCCGTTTTAGACATGTCATTAATTAGAGTCTGATGCCACTTGCACATGCTTGGTTCCTGAAGTGTCACTGACATGCAGAGAGGAGGTTATTCGTCCATCGGCAGATTTTCCCTGGACAGTAAAAATCAAACAAATGACATAACAGGGATATAACAAATCTCTACGACTAGCCAGGCTCACCCGACTCCAATGAATAGACTGATCGCATAATGAACTATAGCATTATAATCACAACTGGAGTTGGCCATGACTTACATGAACATGTCTGCTTCCTTGCTTGCAATGGGCCTCTGTTATGGTAATGATGATGTGTCTTGCTGTAATTGGGAAGGCCTGCTTTTGTAAAAAGGGGTTTTAATCAAGACCATCGTTCTCATTTCATTATCATTTTAATTAGTCTTTTGTTCTGGATGCAGTAGGGCATAATGCTCGGTTCACTTCTCTCCCAGTCATCGTATGCTAAAATTGGAAAGCTTTTAGCTCCAGCTGCCATAATAAAAAAATCCAGTAGGTTATCTTCTGTTACACCAGCGTAACTAAACGGATAATAGTAAAGAAAAAAGGAAGACATTAAGAAAAAGGGGAAATATTTGGATTGTTTGTCTTACTGAAAATAAGAATTGTATTAGCAGTTTCTGGATGTCATGCAGAAAAGCCCAGAACAGATGTAAGCAGTTCCAAAAATACAGACAACATGTACCCTAAATATTGGAACCTGATTAAAATATATGTTATGTTACAAAAATAAGAAACCATTTTACACATATTTAGGAAAAAATATGAACAAAGTACATTTGCCAGACGCTCTTTTCCAAAGCGACTTACATTCATCTCATGTACACAACTGAGGATTAAGGGCCTTGCTCAGGGGCCCAGCAGTGATGGCTTGGTGGAGCTGGGAATCAAACCCACGATCTTTGGATTGGAAGTCCAACACCTTAACCATGAACCACCACTTCCCCAAAGTATGTTATTAATAACGCCGGCCGGCGCAGTGGTATAGTGGGTTCCGGCGACCTGGGTTTGATTCTGGCTCTGGTCCTTTCTGGTCCCACCCCTCTATTTTCCCAGTTTCTTCTCTCACTGTCCTATTAACAAAAGACAAAAAATGCCCCCCCCTCAAAAAAAAAACAGTTAACAATCCTCCTTACAATAAAATCAAAATATCATTTTAAGCAGACTTAATACAGCAGATCAGGTGTTTAACCTAAAGATGTTTTAATATGGTAAGCTATAAATTCATGTGCCAACCAATTTTTTAGTTGTGTTTTAGTATACTGAGTAAAACCCACATGTGTTAAATACACTAAACTCACTGTATCACTTTCTTATAGCCTAGTCTTACCACAGAACCCGGTGGTAAGACTAGCACATTCATGTGAAATATACAGCTTTTTTACAGCAATCATGAGGAAATAACAACAAAAATTAATCATCAGTGTCCAAAAGTGTAATAATCCAGAAAATCTTAGCAATGTTGGAACCTGCTGATTCACTACACAGGAAACTAGAGAGCAAACAAAGACAACCCACTGTTTCACCATAACTTGGCTGTGTGCTTTTTTTTATAATTGGAAATTTGGCTGTGTTTAGAATGAACACATTCACACTCAAACTCAATAGTAATTATAATACCCCAAAAGCAGCACAGTGATATCACCAAGTTTTCCAACAAATAACAAATAAATAAATACATTTGGCCAAGAGACTTACAGCAAGGAATATATGAAAAGTGGTAGCGTGGTGGTTAATGTGTTATGGATAGATAGATAGATAGATAGATAGATAGATAGATAGATAGATAGATAGATAGATAGATAGATAGATAGATAGATAGATAGATGGATAATTGGATAGATAGATAGATAGATAGATAGATAGATAGATAGATAGATAGATAGATAGATGGATGGATAGATAGATAGATAGATAGATAGATAGATAGATAGATAGATAGATAGATAGATAGATAGATAGATAGAAACACAGAAAATCTTAGCAACATTGGAACTTGCTGATTCACTATACACGAAGCTAGAGAGAAGACAAACCCACTGTGTCTATTTTTTTGTCTTTTATAGAAGATCAGAATAAAACAGAATGTCGGATATTACACTTCTTACCAACTGATCCATTTTACACTCACTCCCAACTACACACCTGCTAATACCAGCATCACCAAGCACTAGAATTAGATTTACATTTACTGCATTTGGTAGACGCCCTTATTCAAAGCAACTTACATTTATCTCTATTATACAACTAGGCACAGGGGTTAAGGGCCTTGCTCAGGGGCCCAACAGTGGCAACTTGGTGGTGTGGGGAATTAAACCCTAATTAGCATTCCAATACCTTAACCATTACCCAGTGAGATTTATGTGGGTTTTAAAAATATTTGTCGTTTTAAATATTATTTCGTCTCAGTACGTCCAATCCGCTTGTCTGTCTGTCTGTCCGTCTGTCTGTCTGTGAACACTGGGGATTTTCTTCACTAGTCTCCACCTTACACAGTTGGTGAACCAAAGGTCACGCCCACGTCTCATCTGATTGGCTGGAACGCTGCATTCCTACTTTGTCATTGGTCAGTGCCTTTCCATTGAATTGCTTCCACCTTCACTTTTGTCATTTTTTTTTTGCGCTTTCATTGAATTGACCGGCGGCGGACTGCAAGTGCAGCTATCGACTCTTACACTCCGGAGTGTTTTACAGCGCCGGGACGAGCCGGAGAAGCGAACTTTGTGTGGATATCGATGAAAAACACGTACCAGATTTGGTAGCGATTATTTAAAGGACATAAAATCCGCGGGGGAACAAAATCCGCAGGACAGAGAGATAGAAACCTTCCGATGTGTCCCGATCGCCACTTTATATACATAATACAGCAATGATCACACTCCGGGACGCTGGTTTATCCATTTCATAATCATTTTCTTCCGATTTAGTGAATTTAATATAACAATACACAACGCGCGATTGTGGGATTAAGCTCGGAATTGTTGTTTTTAAACAAAGAGGAATATACAATGCCGGACCAGATCACAGTGGCCGAGTTTGTTGCCGAGACGAATGAAGATTACAAATCCCCCACAGCCTCGAACTTCACCACGCGAATGGTGCACTGTAGGAACACAGTCACTGCTCTGGAGGAGGTGAGTTCATCCGGATACACTCCTACACACACACACACACACACACACACACACACACGCACACACACACACACACACACACACACACACACACACACACCACACACACACACACACACACACACACACACACACACACACACACACACACACACACACACACACACACACACACACACGCACACGTCTAATAAAGCCAGATTTCATTCATTAAGAATGAGTGGATAAATCTTGTGTCTTGTCTAGTTGTTAGGGACACACCAACAGGACTTATGGAACCCACTGGAGATGTTTTTCCCTGATCCCACTGTCTATACAGTAGTACACTTCTCCGTCAATCACCATAAAACATTTGGGCTCTAGATTTGTGCTGCAATGGGACCCCCTTCTTTCATTAAGTGTTTTATAGGTCTTTCAGAGTTCTGTGTGCAGGTTCTCCCCGTGCTTTCGTGGGTTTACTCCGGGTTCTCCGGTTTCCTCCAACAGTCCTAAAACATGTATGTTCGGTTGAGTGGTGATTCTAAATTGTCCATAGGAGTGAGTGTGAGTGTGTGTGTGTTTGGCCCTGAGATGGACTGGCGACTGGCTCTTTTAGAGGGATAGACTCCAGCGGATCCCCGTGCCCTGGAATTAGGGAATAAGCGGGTAAAGAAGATATATAAATGAATCCTGACCAGTGTTTACATTTACAGTATTTAGCGGATGTCCTTATCCAGAACGACTAACATGCATCTCCTTTATACAACTGAGAATTGAGGGTTAAAGGTCGTGCTCAGGGGCCCAGCAGTGGCAGCCTGGTGGTGTCGGGAATCGAACCCTCATCTTTCACTTAACAGTCCAACACCCTAACCACTATGCTACCACTTAATCCTATTTTGGTCAGAGACACACCCTGAATTTGGAGTACCAGTCCATCACAGGGCATCACACACACACACACACACACACACACCCTGGGTCCTGGATCTGGGAGGTAAAACCGTCCAGTTGCTCCATGAGCTAAACTATAAATATGCAGTTGCAGTATTATCTTACACATTTAACACAAAATGAACAAGGGCAGACACAGCTTTCCATCTCTATTTTGGTGTGATTTAAGCCTTTCAGTGCAGACGAGAGCAGACCGTAATCTCCTCATCGTTTCCTGTTTAAGATCAGAACTTGCGTATTACCACCACAGTAGCTGATGCAGGTCTTGGACAAAACAGCAGCTGATGGATTAAACTGATTTAGTGGCCTAAATCAAATGAAGGTTGTTGTTAGTCGCAGGAGCTCAGTGGCTGGTGCTGGCAGGGTAGTGAGACTTTATGGCTGTGAGAGCTGTCAGGTTGCAGTCTGTCACTTCTGGGATAAGATAAAGCCTGTGATAAAAATCTGAGAGGAAATAGAATTTAGAGATGGAGAGGGTTTGTTCAGCGATATACAGTAGTTGGTTTTCGCTATCGTTTGTGAATTGGGATGGAGGTTACTGGAGAAAAGTGTTTTGGATGTAGGAGGTGATGTTTAAAGTTCGCGTTATTAAATGGTTAATAGATAAAAGCTGGTCTATACCGGTCGAGTATTTCATCTGGCTCACATACTGCAGTGGAATGATGGTGTTAAACTTATGTGAATCTGGCTGCCAAAACACAGCCACAAGTCAACCTTGATGAGACAGGCCACCCTCACGCCTGCAATATAAATGCCACACAAACAGAGGTTGTGTTTGGGGAATGTGCAGAAAAAACCCCACACTGCCTTCGTCTTTTGTGTCTAAATGTAACAATATTATCCAAGAATCCTCCTTAGTGTCATTGATGTTATAATTAACATCGATGTATGATGTACTTTCCACTTATGTCTGACTAGGATGTGTTTAAACACCTCATATGACCAATAAACTCCCTGAGCAGTGTGTTTAACCAAATGACTAAATACGTAAACTTATTAAACTGTTAGAAAATTGCTTTATCACCTAAAATGTGACCATGTCCGTATCTAAATCTGATTCAAGCTTTAACAATCATAGCGCAAATATATATTTGCATATCATGTATGTAACTGCTAGTTTAGGCAAGTTTAACGTACCAGAAAACATTTTAAAGGCATACCTACGATTTCACATGAACGCTACAAATAAAAGATACAAAAATTCAAAAACACCACCGTAGCAACTAGGTAAAATGGTGTATAGCACTAACTTTGTCTAAAAGCACACACCGAGGCATGTACATGTGGTAGCATTTGCGCGAATGTTTCAGTTTCAGCTGACGAACAGTCAAAAGGAGAGTCAACCAATAAAACCACATCGAAACCCATGCGCTATTTAGGACCCTGTAGATTAAGTTCACAATTATAGACTGAACCAGAGTCTCGGTTATTCTGTTTGTTGCATTAACAAACCCACCCAGTTGAGCTAGACAACATATAAAGGAAGTAAGAAGTACTTCCAACACCTTACAGTAATTTTAACTTGTTTTAGGTAAAGAAGGAAAGATATAAAGGTGTAATAAACTGCTAATAATAAAAAAATAAAAATCCGTATGGCCCTAGAAACGGTTTCAGTACTACCATAAGACACGAAAACAATAAGCGTGCTGTATGCATGGCTCTGCTTTCCATTGAGGCCCTCAGGATGTCCGCCCCGGAGCTAAACGATTGTTTTTGCCTTTCCTACCATCGTGGGCTGTTTTTGCACTGCACTCATGAATATATGAGAGATGGAACTACAGGCCATAGTGACGCCTACATGTTTGCAGTTTATTGCTCTACTTTTTTGGTCACAGTCTCCATGACCTCAGAATCTAGTCCCATAGTGCTCCGGACCAGCTGTGGTGTGGATAAGTGCAGTCGATTCTGCGATCCATTAAGGATGTGAGAAATGCGTCAATATATTGTGGAAAGTGTAATATCCAAAGAGATTGTGTAGCATGCACGAGTGGCCTCAAGCTATTTCAGTTATTTACTTCAGGTCCTTATGTATTTGTAAGCTGGTACGTGAAGATTTTTTTAATAGGCCTATCTGCCTTCCTTCCCACAGGCTATTTATCTTAAACAATTAAACTAGTATAAAAGCATTACTATCTGAATGCCTACCTACTAAAGAAATTTCTAGAAACTTTGCCTATAACAGACTTGGTGATGTCCTTCTAACCCAAAATATCCAATATGATAATCCAGTGTATTATTCCACATATTTTGAACTGATTCAGGATCAGATTAAGAAATATGTATTTATTAAAAGTGTGCCACTGGATCAAAGGGTGAAACCCACAATAGGGCTTTTGTGAGTTAATGACACCTTTAAATGGCACTTGTTGTCTAGATATTCACAATGTGCACCATTTTATTTTCCAGTAACATACAAGAGTAAAACATTTTACCCACTGACTGTCTGTATGGGTTAAATCTCTAAAATACCTTTGTCTGCTGCCTGTCACACAAAGGTAACACACTAATCAAATTTCAGTTTTATTTTTATTCATATAGTGCTTTGTACAACTGGACATCGTCTCAAAGCATCGTTACAAAACACTAGAAACATCAGAGTGTCATTTGTATGTATGTGTAATTTATTAGATAGTATATTTAAGAAACCTTGAAAGGAACCAGACTCAAAAAGAACCTATCCTCATTGGGGTGAAACGAGAGAATGTAAATGTTAAACATTATACACATCATCAACACTAAAACATGTGATTCCAAATGATGTCTACGGTCATATGTAGTCACTTGGACCTGTGCTACCAAGAGCGCGTTACTGATGCAACAGCAAATTCTGCATACCATCTTCTGCATACCATCTTCTTTGTGGATATCCAAGATTTCATTAAGCAAATCCAACTAGATCTTCAGATACCTGGGGATCCTTATGAGGTCTGCAAATTTGAATTGGAATACCTGTAGTTTTAGAGAGGACATATGTGGGTGCCTGTCCAGACCAGCAAACACTGAAAAACGATTTTTAATTAATTGATTTATTGTTTTAATCATTAGAGTTTCCATGCTTTTTGTTTATAGTTTGAATTTCTGTATCACAATATCGTCCATCTTAAAAAAGATGATGTGGTTTCATACATTTTCTTTTATTGACAAAGATTCACAAATCCCTGGCAATAAAACCCGCCACCGACCAAGTAATTCGCTTTGCCTTTTCAGATTTCCAGTGAAAGCTTTGGTACTTGTTTGAGGGTGATTTAGTAGTGGACGCGACTAGAAGAGAAATTTGTTTTTCCCAGCTCTGAGTGGAATCAGATAATAAGTTTCTCCATGTTAGTCGTGTTCCCGAAAGAGACGGTATGGCTCTTATAAACGACACAAGAACGGTTCAAAATTTGATGTCGCAGGCCTTCGTTTGTCCAGCTTTGTCCAAATTAAGCGAAGTCTCCTGAATAGGTACTTGTGCCCATCAGTGCTAATTATATCAGTCAATTATCGATGAATCTATTCCCCCCCCCTACACTATTATATAGAGTATATTACAGAGTTAGAGTTTAATTTGTGTGGGAACCTACTGTACCTTGTGGAAGACTGGTAATTAAGATAGGAAGGATCGTTTATCTTACAGTTAGTTATAGACCATAGAACCACAGAACCCCTATACTACATATACACTAGTGTAGTGCATCCATTCTATGTGCTTATCAAATGTTTTTTTTTTTTTTTACCATGAACTGTCCTTGTCAGCAAGGTGAGTTATTGTTATGTGGGCTTTGGATCAATAAGCGTCCTCGATGTGATTACTAAAGATCCTTTTACGATGTTTCTGCCTATCAGTTGCTCTGTTTAGTCAATGTTATCTTTTCCCTAGGCTACTATTGCCCCTGAATGTGAAAGTGTCCAAGGATGGTGTCTGTCTGTCTATCTATCTATCTATCTATCTATCTATCTATCTATCTATCTATCTATCTATCTATCTATCTAACAATTGTAATTTATTCATTAAATTTGGCCATGGAGGATTTGCACAGGCTGTTCTGACCAGACGAAATGCTCATGGCTATCATCCAATCGAGTGCTGTGTCTGACTCAGAAGAGGCTTTGTTGAAGTGAAATTCCTTATTGTACTACGTCGCATGTCTCCGCTGTCACTATTATATTCACCCTGTTTTACAAGAAAACATTAGCTAACCGAGGCTTAAAGAGGGTTACATGCTACCAGACTCTGGAATAATTGGGATTATCTTGTATTTATAGTACAGAATGTTGCTTCCGTTATATCAAATCCCGCATTATTCTTTTTTCCTGCTTTGGCATCATCTTATGTTTTGAACTTCTGCTTGTTGCAACAAGAAAACTCTAAATTCTTTCTTTTGTAATAAATTCAGTTTTGTTTAATTTGTTAATGTTCTGCACCAACATTTTTTATTTATGTCTCGGAAAAGCATAACTCTTGATGCGTAGCCCTTTAAATGGTGCACCGGTGAAACCCTAGATCGTTCGATATCCGGCTGCTGGAATTAATCCCAGAGTCTCTTATCATGCTCAAGTGGGAAGTGTATGAGATCTTCGGACATTTTTATGACTACGGAGTTTACAATGTTGAAGGTTGCAGTCGGACTGGTTTTCCATACTTCTGTGTATGCATTTGTTTTCAACAGAAGAACAAACTTGTGAAGCAAAATATCCTTGAGTTTCAGTCATGTGATTGTTCTGTTTTGGTGTCAACAGGAATGACTTGGCTTGCAGTCCTTTTACAGAGCAGATACAATAGTCTGTCAGGCTGTAATTCGCATGTAATTATCTTTAACCTGGCCAAACATGTATTCAATTTAAAATATATATTTGTGTTTTAATGACAGACCCTCCCAAAATTATTTAATTAGCCAATTTTGTGTGATTTTGAGAACAACACAACCAAACTCTAGTGCAATAGTGCAGAACCTTGCAAAATATCCACTCAGCAGCAGTGCTGATGGAAAAGCCTTGTTCATGACAGAGGTCACAGGAAATGTATCATTAGGTAACCCCTCACCGATTGCTATTGTGCTTCCAGAAATCCGAGAGTCTGTAAGAGTTTGTGTCCAGGTAGGTAGAGAATTCCTGGGCGTTTTATAAAGAAAAGAACCACTGTCATTACAGGGAGGTCAGGTCAAAATTAGGTAACTAAAGACTTTTTGTAAATATTATCAACACTTCTTCCTGAAATCCAGAGAAAGTTCCAAGCAAGATAAACAAGATCCGCTGCAGCGTTCTTTCTAAAGAACAGATACAATAACTTGTAAATACAATTGCAGTCTTTTTTTTTCATAATTCTGGCCTTAAAACTGTGTAGAAAAGTTTGATGTACAAGAGCAAAAGCTAGAAATCTGACTTAAGAGATAAAACGTCCCTGCCATTTGCTAACACTGACCAAGTTTAAGCACCTGAGTTGCAGTTTTTCAGTGGTTTGAAGTATTTTGAACTAGTCTGACTTTGCTTTGTGACTCAGTGCTTTTTTTGGTTAGGCTCCTAAAAAGTCTGAAAAAAAAAAATGTAAATAAATTCACTGCCCATTTCAGAAGGTTGCAGACTTTCAGACACATCTGTCAACAATGGTTAGACAAAGGTCAAAGAGGTCATTTTCCTGGTTGGTTGAAGACTGTGGCCTGGTGTGACTTGCGCTCTCCTGATATCTGTCCAGGCTGTGTTTGCGGGAACAGGCCAGCTGAGGCAAGCAGAACAGCTGCTCTGTGGAACAGGTGGGAGAAAGGAAAGTAAATGAGCACCTAGGACCAGGGATTAAGTTTGCAGGCGTGAGCCTGAATTGAACAGCTTTAGGCCTACTGTCACTCAGACAGGTGGGTAGCATGAGGACGTGGGATGGCTGATGCTGGTGAATTTCCTTTCCTTCATTTTGGAAAGATGATATTTCTTGATGTAGTCAAGTTGAGACTGTTGTTGTAAGAACTGGCTTCCGTGCAAGGTATACTGAAGTCACTGTCACACCCTGAGGTAAATTTTAGTGAAATAGTAAGAGTCATTGAATCTCTCATTTGTTTTGTGCCTGTTTGAATGCATGGCTTGAGTTCTGACCCTTGGTCATCACATTCTTAAACAGCTGCAGTCCTGCCTTTCTACACTTACGAGCAGGAAGGGGAAAGGTCATTGTGTTGTCCTATAGATTCGCCTGCTCCCTTGACTATAGGCTATAGTTTCTCAAATGACAAAGTTGTGGGAATGAGAAAATCCCATTAATATGGTGGAGGAGTGGGCATTGACCCTGGAAGGGTAAGGAGTGCAAATGACCTTTATTTTCACCCATTGTCTGCTCTTGAGCTGTGTCTCTTCATTAATGAACTCTTTTTGATTTGTGGAGTTTGGCAATATTTTTCAGAAGTGCGTTCTTGTAAAAGTGTAACTTTTGACCACCAATACTGATAATGTAAAGAAGTAAATGTGTGCATTTAAAGAATTGTGAATATTTGGTTAGATTAAAGTCGGACCTATGGAATCCCAGGGGTATTAAAAGCATAGCCAGGCGGTCCAAAAGAATCACAACATTTATTGAAGTTTTGTACATATACATAGCCAATTTCAGTTTAATATCTCTTTAATAATAAAAACATTATGGCCGGCGCAGTGGTGTAGTGGGTTAAGGCACCAGCAACCCAGGTTCTATTCCGGCTCAGGTCCTTTCCGGTTTTACCCCCTCTCTATCCCTCTCTGTTCTGTTAATTAACGCAAAATGCCCAAAAATATCTTTAAAAGTAAAAAAATAAAAATATATTGTATGTTGGTAAAAAAGTAAAATATTTAACTAAGTTGATTTAAAATCTATCTTTAAAAATGTTTGTAAAATTTACTTCATATTGAGTCGGTCCTCGAGTTGCTGTCTGTATTTGTCCATTACAGATTTTTTTTATACTTATCAACATCTGACGCTACTCTTTGCTGCCCAGTCACCATCTTTAGCAAAAAATATCTGCTGTGAATTATTGATTATTTATATTCAGATGCAGTGTTTTAATACTGCATAATAACCACTCAGAATGCATTTTGAGTTTTTTTTGTACACCCCTAAAATGAAAAACTGTTCTCTATATTTACACATAAAGCCTGATTTGATGCTTTTACCTTCAAGCATGAAAGCAGATGCACTCATCATTTTTCAGACTGCTGCGAAATGTCTTGTGGACTCATAAAAGTCAGGGTGCCACACACATATTTCCAATGTCTCAGACTCCCTAGTGTTTGGCACCGGTTCTATTGAAATCCATGAAAGCCATGAAATCTTTAAAAGAGCACTGAGTCTGTGTTAGACCAGCGAGTGCAGTACGCCAGTGTGTGCTTCATGCTGCTTCATCGGCTAGACGAAGCTTTGAAGAACAATCAAACTTCTCAGGCAACAAAACGCTATAATACTGCTAACAAAAATCCCAGCTAATAATTTAGTCATTTGTGTTGTAATGCAGCATTTTCAGAGTAATCTATCAAAGGCATATAAATACTGTTAGTCTAAATCCGTAAAGACTTCCAAACCAAGTGGAGAACATTTACATTTACAGCATTTGGCAGACGCCCTTATCCAGAGCGACTTACATTATCTCATTTATACAACTGAGCAATTAGGGGTTAAGGGCCTTGCTCAGGGGCCCAGAAGTGGTGGCTTGGTGAAGCTGGGAATCAAACCCACAATCTTCGGGCTGGCAGTCCAACACCTTAACCATGAGCCACCACTTCACCACTTCCCCACGAGTAATGACCTGGATACATCCATTTATATTTACAGACAGGTTTTAAAATGGCTTCCAACCACTTAGTCAAATGTGAGGAAATCTACCAACCATTACAGCTTATATGACACCGTATACTTATGAGGTGGAAATTACTTTATAGTGTAGGGAAACCTGTTCTCTTATGTTTTTACAGTTTATTGTAAATTTGTCGATTTTCGATTATGGTGTTGGTGCTACTCAATAAAAGCGCAACACAACACAACACAATAATGACGGGATAAACCCTCTCCAGATCATCCGATTACCCCGAAGATACAACGTCGAGTGTTGCATCTTTAGGATTATGTTAAAATCCTAATTCTTATTTACAAAAGCATAAACCTAAGCGGTTGTACACTAGCTTTTAATGAGTTTAGGGTTAAAGACATTGCCTATATGTTCAGCCAATTATATATTCGACAGTCCTTTAAAATTTAAAATCCACATTTTAACTTATCTAAAAACAAACTTTAGGATCTAGGGTTAGCGAAACATTGTGTAAACGTTAGCATTTAACTTAAGATAAACATTGTAGTGCACTTGTCTGCTCTCCTTCATTCCGATGGATTTAGACCTCGCTTCTTCATTGACCCCTACAGTTTATAGACCTCCATTAGCACTTCCTCTTTTTTGTAAATGTCTCCTATTCTCAAAACTATGCTATGTGTCATCTTGTCTAGTTTACATGAATCAACATGATTTATAATTCTGTAACTTTATCATATTAATCTTGCTTTACCAGTTGTGGGGATCTTGTTTCTACAGTTGGCTTAAAGTAGCTGATTGTTTATTTTCCACTCCTAACTTTGGCAAGCAGCAGCTGTTTTTTTGGCCTAAGGGGCTTTTAACAGTGCAGAAGAGACAATTAGGCCTAAGATGGTCTTGAAAGGTGCTTTTTTTTTTGTTATTTATTACACAGTACATGAAATTCATATAAATCTCTGAACATTCTGTAACAATAGATGCACTATTAACAATAATGACTACAGCAAGCCACATAACAATAAACTATATAATAATGCTGTATTTACATTTGCAGCATTTGGCAGACTTGCTTATCGAGAGTGACTAACATTTATCTCATTTATACTGCTGAGCAATTAGGGGTTAAGGGCCTTGCTCAGGGGCCCACGGTGGTGGTAGCTTGTTGGAGCTGGGAATCGAGCCCACAATCTTAAGGTTGGTAGGCCAACATCTTAACCATGAGCCACCACTTCCCCCTCTCTCTTGACAAACCCAACAAAGATCAAAGAAAGCACCTTTACATTTCTACCCCGGAACGCATGATTTGGTATTCTTAAGCAAATTATGTCAAATTAGTTGAACTTTTAACCTTAAAATTATAAAAATTGAACACAAAGAAATTTTTATTTCCTTTTTACACTTTGAACATTTTGTTCCAAATGCAAAAAGGTTGAAAAGAGGTTGAATCTTTTGGATTTTAACCAAAAAAAATTTGAAGTAATAAAACTTAAACTAAAATATTATAAAATATGTATACAAGAATAATAGATAAAGAGAATGACGGCCATAGCTAAGTTTTACTGCATGTCTTTAGCCTGTTAAGAGTCAAAGTAAACATTCAGCCATTTTATTTGATGTTTACATTTATTTACTTGTGTTTAATGGGTTTGAAGATCGCAATAAAACAGACGATCTTAACATAAAAGTAAAGAATCCTGGCTGCGTTTTTTTTTCTGCTGTAACCGTTGCGATCTTAGCCCACCCTTATGTTAACGAAGCACATTTTCGGACTGAAGCAGTTGTTGAAGTTTAACACTATTCCAGTCAAACCAGAGACCTTTTCGCTTTGTTTTGTCTGAGATGGTTGACTGTTGGGTTTGTTGGCATTTGCAGCATAAGGAGAAGTGTGAAGTTAAAACAATAGCTTCCTTTTTGAAGTCTGCCTTAAAGGGCATAAGGTCTTCCTGAGTACAAGTGTTTCTGCATAGCCCAAATGGAGCTGGAGGTCGATGTAAAACCACACTGCGAGTGATAGAAGTACACACGGGAGTCATTTTCACCAAGTGCCTCTACAGTTTAATTACCCCCAATTAAATCCTCACCTAGGTGTGATTATTGATGTCAGATTTTGTTAGTTGAGTGACCAGTGTGCAGTTTACTTCAATCGTTTTCACAGACGAAAACTCCATGATCGGGTGCATTTTTCTGGCAGCTAAAAACAATGGACTCTTTGTTGAGGTTAACCTACGACTAGCGAGTTTTGCAGAACTGGTTCATCTCAGAGCCAGGGTTTGTTGAGCTTTCTCTCAGAAAAAGCCACTGATCTTATAAACGAGTAGAAATTGTGCTTCTAGAAGTGTTCTAGAAATGGAAAAAGGGTTGTGTGCTAACTCGCTAACTTTGCTGTTTCGGTGTAATTAGCATCTGTTTAGAGAGAGACTTCACAACAAACAGGGCTCAGGTCAACTCCATAACACAGCGGGATTCTTATCCCCCACCCCCACCCCCCCAAGCTACAATGTTTGGAGCGAAACACACTTAACATGAACACCAACACAGAACATCCAGAATGTTTATAGTCTTTTTTACCGTTTTGATTCCAAATGTATGCCTTTGGTGTGGGTGCTCTTTGGTTTGGCTTTTAGTTAATTAAAATGTAAAGCCTAAAACAGTTACTGGTTAATGTTTCGGGGAAAAAACATGCTTGTAAACTCTTCGAATAGAACGAGATAAACATACCTTTCTGAGAAAATTATACAAATTATCCAAGCACAAAGAACTACAAGTACTACAAGAATAATAGAAAATAATAATTAGTTTATTAACATGTTTAGTAGGTTTAGCTTTAGATTTAACCTACAAAACTATTCCTTTTGTTATTGGTGACCCTGCTCAAGTTTAGGTTCAATCCCTGCTCAATTCATGCAACTGACCCAGGCATTTCTGCAGTCTCGCATGCACCAGCACATGCACCGCACCAACACACAAAAAGCACAGTGGGGATTGTGACTAAACACATGGTACATGTGTCTGCATTTGCCTAGTACTACTATTTACACTTCTGGGAAATGCTAAACAGCATTTCGTTGCTATGAACTTGTACCTTGCAATGACAAAAAGTTCTGTTTGTCTGTCTGTCCATCCACCCGCTTATCTGTCTGTCTGTCTGTCTGTCTATCTATCTATCTATCTATCTATCTATCTATCTATCTATCTATCTATCTATCTATCTATCTATCTATCTATCTATCTATCTATCTCTGTCTGTCTGTCTGTTTTATTTATTTATTCATCTATCTATCTACCTGTCTGTCTGTCCGTCCATCCACCCACCCGTCTATCTATCTATCTATCTATCTATCTATCTATCTATCTAAACTGTCTTGTTTGAATATACTGACATTATTACAGCTGACAAACTCTAAACTACTGACGATGTAATCAATAACATTTAGCCTGGTTTATCAGTCACTGGTACGTTCCTAAAAAAACACCATGTTAAAAACAGCTTTTACTGATGTCATGTCTTTGCATAGAGCCAGATGAGCTCACAGGACAATAAAAACTTCCTCCCTGTGAGACTCATTGACCAGCCTAGTTAATCCCTATGGGGTCATACGTCCCTGTGTGAGAAACTAGGACTCTGTAATGTCATCCTGCTAACCTTCTACAAGGACATCAATTTGTTCCCAGTGGAAAATAAAAATAAATGCACACCATAACATAGAACGAGTCTCAGGACACTAATGTCCACCCCAGTTTAAATAAAGGAGAGGACAAAATGTACATAGCCGTAGATATAGTTATCTACAGAGTTGCAGTTTTCCCCCCAGATTTGATGGTGTCTTTTTTGCCATCTTGTCACTAAACTGGTTTCTGCACCTTTTAGACCAGTTTTTTCTTAGACAGGTAATAAACAGCATTCCCCAGCTACAATTGCTTAGGAGGAATGTTTTTGGACAGATATTGTGGTTTTAAGACAGGGGTAATCACGGGAGAGTGGCACAATGTATTTTTTGTACCTCCTCTCTTGCCTTGGCTATAAAAATAATTCCCCATCTCTTAGCTTAATTACCACCGATGAAGTCAGCGTTCAGCCCCTGAAAATTAACACAGAGGTGTGTGTGTGTGTGTGTGTGTGTGTGTGTGTGTGTGTGCGTGCTTTCAATCACACTAATGGATTGCGCTCGCTCGGCATCCGCAGAGATTGCTTCCTGTTCCTGAGGATTCAGGACACAAGGTGGGGGAGTCTTAGGTGAGGTGCCAACTGGAGACATACTGAAGACACACATAGACATACTCGGTATAGACAATGTAGAGATTCCAATTAGTCAACTAGGAGTACTAGGAGGGGTCCTTGACCAGATATGACAAAAAACCTGCAATTAAGTTTAGCTTGTTGAAACTCTGTGGCTTGACTTTAATGATGAATTTCCTTCTGCATATTTATTTTCATTCACATCACATTTATCTTTTAAACGCTGCCAGAATATCCATTACAGAAAAGAGGATGGAGCCAATAATAAGTGTGCATAGACAAGTATGTATACAAAGTACACAGTAAAAGCACCATCTTTTAAAAGGTTCACAATAGGGGTGGGCGGTATGACTAAAATTCTGTGTCATTCCGCCCCCCTATTCTATTCTATTCTATTCTATTCTATTCTATTCTATTCTATGCTATTCTAGGTATTTCATGGTAATAAAAGTTATTTTAAATCTTTCATACAATATAATTCTAAATCAGAAAAATAAACAAAAAGAGCTTTATATAATAAATACACTCAAATCATTCAACAATGAAAAAAAATAATGTAGAATATTTTAAAATAGACAAGAAAATTAATTAAAACACTTTCCATACATATAAAATAATCAAATTACAATCATCAATACCAATTTTTGGTTTTAGCTGAACATCCGATTCCAGATGTGGACGATTTTCGCAATTCTCTCCATTGCGCGTCCAGATGGTAAAACTTACTGCGTGAGATTTCACATGTCATGTGCAACTATTAATGACTGACAGGTCAATATCTGAGGAATTGGTTCTCAACAGATCCGGAGAATTACTGACAAATATGGTATAAAATAAAGTCCCTATGCACAGTTTGCGCAGGCGCCAAAGTAAAAACCGAATGCGCATTCAAATGCAATTTTATCACCCTACATATTGATAGTGACTTCACGATGCCTGAAAAATACATAGCATAATTAAATTTGTAAGAAAATGCAATATTTCCTCCTCATAGGACAGCTTGACAGGCAGGGCAAGGATACATTTTGGTAGACACAACAGCTCCGGGATGTTATTCAGGCTCACACGTGTGGCACAGAAGTTATTTTACGGTCTTACGGTTGTCAATAAATTCTATGGTAACAATATATACCGCCCAGCCATAGGTGGCAGTATGCAGTAGTCAATATAATGTTCTGTTCTGTCTTTATGGCGTTTAATTAGTAAAGGTTCTCCTCTTCTGTGACGCCAGTCTTTTTCTGTATTTTGTTAAAACTAGCCTTAAATCAGATGTTTCAGTGTAGTCAAGACCACCCACAGTAAACTTTCTTGTGTTAATCTTTCTCAGCCCACTTAAATCCTGTCTGATGTAAGCTGGCGATTCTATTAGGCTTTAGACCCGGCAAGGCTTTACACAATCTACCCTTAATCTTAAATCATTTATTTTAGAACATACAATACCACTATTTTAGTCTCATACTCCTAGAGGCCACATTAGTGTCAGATATCACATGAAGAGCAAACCAGCTGAAAACAACTACACATCTCTTACACTTCATTGGGGTATTTATTAGCTTAACCGAAACATCTGGTGCCTTACCGAGGCTTAGATTTTAATCAGAGAGCTCTTGCGCTTACCAACAGTGAAGTAAGTAATTGCGTCTTAGGCTGCCGTCATTGGCTGCAGTTCAACACCGTGTTCGGTCTCTGTGCCAAAGAAGGAAAAAAAGAGAGAGGATAAAGGGATGTGGGTAGGTAAGGTTGAGGTGTAATGGTATTAAATTGAGGGCTGGTTTCAGGACAGGTTTCTTTCAGAAAGCAATTTAGAGAAGTGGATCAAGCCAGACTGAAAAAGTCCGTAGTTACTGAACATTTTTTACAATGATATACTTTTATTTCAAGTTATTTTACAATATATATATATATAATTTATGTATATATATATTTTTTTTTTGATGTTTTAATATTTTATTACCCTAGGTATGTTCTGTATAATGTAAGTTATGGTTACTACCAACAGAAGATTCTGGGTTCGATTTTTCAGATTCACCAAGCTACCACTGCTGGGCCCCTGAGCAAGGCCCTTAAACCCTAATTGCTCAATTGTATAAATGAAATAAATGTAGGTCGCGCTGCAGAAGGGAATCTGCCAAATGCTGTAAATGTAATGTTTTTTGGGGGACTTTTTATTTGAGTTGAAGTTTGGGTTAAGCTGCGTAAGCTAAAAAGTTTCTAAAATGCTACGTTTTATCCTACATTTATATGCATTTAATTACATCTACATTTATATCCAACATTATTATGTTGAAAAATGCCCATCACGCCTAAATTACCAGGTGTGTGTGTGGCACAGCGAATTTGCATTTAGAGATGCTCTCGAATTACAATTAAAACTGTGATAAGGTAAAGTGAAAGTTATACTAATTATCGTCTGTAGAATGTTTACAATTACAAAAAAGGGTTTAAAATTGGAGGTGAATTACAGAAAACGTGACTTGGATACAAATTATGTCCAGTGAAGAGAAAATCCATATAGATCCAGGTAACAAAACACCGGGTATTTTTTTTTGAATGCCTCAGTGACTCGGCTGGATGTTTCTTGCAGAATAATCGTTTTCTTTTTGATGCAGTGCAGGAGAAGCAGGAGGCTGTGCGTTATAGTAAGCTGATACCAGCATGCTGTCCTCTGAGGAATATATGACACTTTGCACTACCAACTCGATTAATGTCAGTGCGCAGCATTAAGTAGGAACATGTCGTATCAAACAAAGCCTTTAAGACACTGCTTAAACCGCTGCAGCTTATTCTTATTATATATATATATATACCACAGTCATCTTAATTAAATTAAATAGTCCTATTGAATTAATAGATATAATTTGGACTGATTTTTAACTTTTTTAATTTTTAATATTTGCCATTTTATAACTTTATTAATATAAAACAAATCTTTTACTTCATCTGGAAAAGAATCATTAGTTTATTTAATTATACTTTAATTATACACACTTAGAAGATATAGAATTTCCTAGAAATAGTTTTTATTTATATAGAAATAATTTCTGTTGAATCCTAATAACAGCTTAATAAATGATCATCTCCCCCCCCCCCAGTATTTGTCTTTAGAAACTGAAAGAGAGAGAGAGACAAAACTGTTGGCTGTGCCACTGTTACTGTGGATGATTATATTACAAACATGTGAGAATTGTCAGTGAGGTATTAAACAATCACATTTACAGCATTCAGCAGACGCTCTTATCCAGAGCGACATACAAAAGTGCCACAGCTCAATACTGGTACATTAGATTACAAAGCATAGTGTAACACAACCCACAAAAACGGTTAAAATGAGCAGCATAGATAATTTATTTCCTCTTCCATAATTTTTTAATTTCAAGTGCTTTAATCGTCTTTTAAAGACAGCCAGTGGCTCTGCTTTTCTGACATTGTTGGCAAGTTCATTCCACCATCTTGGTGCCAGAACAGAGAAAAGTCTCGAGGCGGACCAAGCTTGCGACTTAGGGGGTAGTGGGACTAGTCAAGCGGTGCTGAGGGAGTGCGGTGCGATGCGAGGAGTGATGGTTTTTAGTGAGTCCACTGTAAAGTAGAAGAAGGAGTCCCAAAGGAGACAGGAGATTGTTTTGAAAGTTTGCATCTGGATCCAGATCCACTGCAATAAGGAATTTGATTGGTTACTATATTAAACTTCCTGCTGCCCCTGGGTCGAATCTGACCGGGTTTAAAAGTTTAAATATGAGAAATAATGTGTTTTTGTTAATGTGATTTTATTATTTTGTGCTTTATAAACAGTTGAAGTCAAGACAACAAAAGTTGCATACTGTAGTTGGCAGAAAGACAATCCAAAGGGTTAAATACTCACTGACATTATAACCAGAACAGCTTGACTGACTTAGTTTGTCCTTTTTAACTTTAATTTCTAATTTCTGATGCTTCTCAGATAAATATTTTACCACTAGACAACCAAAATGGGAACCTAGACCACCCTGCTACCCCTGTCACAGTTCAAAATGTGCCATTCTAGTATAAGAGCTCAAAGATCCACTGCAGCTTGCGAGGGAAGGACAAATATCTGAAATATGTCAGGCTAGCAAAACTGCTTTTTTTCTGAGCCTAATGTACAGTAGGGGGGGATAGGGTTGGTCTATGCTAGACGTGCCGTCATCAAATAGTTGTGGAACTGGGAACAAGGGAGGCCGAGGCATTGCTGACCCCACTATGAGTAAAAGCCCTTGGAATCTTTATATATTGAGGAACCATTAGAGGACTGACGTTTATGTGGGCTTGCCAGGGAATTTCAAGGCAATCCTGTATTCCTTCTGCCTAAAGTTTTTTCCCTTTTGTCTGTTTTTCTGTCTTTGTGAAAAATCTTGGCCTGCCTTTCCTCGGTTGTTTTGGAGTTCATGGCTAGTGTTGGAGTTCATGGCTAGTGTTGGAGTTCATGGCTAGTGTTGGAGTTCATGGCTAGTGTTGGAGTTCATGGCTAGTGTTGGAGTTCATGGCTAGTGTTGGAGTTCATGGCTAGTGTTGGAGTTCATGGCTAGTGTTGGAGTTCATGGCTAGTGTTGGAGTTCATGGCTAGTTTTGGAGTTCATGGCTAGTGGTTGGGTTATTTTATTGGGGTTGGTGATTAAACGAGGAAGCAGGATGCTGGCAGTTGTACAGGCAGGAAGTGTGTTGGTGGTTGTATGTGACTGTATGGGATCTGAGTAGCTGTGTAAGTAGTTTGCCTTATTGTAGGAAATGACGGGGTTTTGTGCTATGCAGATGTGTTTTAAGAACAGAAATAGCACAAGCTGTATTAAAATTCAGTGTTATAAATGTGTGACTGTTTTAAAGGTGTCAAAAGTCACACATTTACAGGTCTTTATGGTGACACTGATCCCTGGTGAAGTTCTGACAGAAGAGCTGCATGATGCTTTCCACTGCTTAACCTTCGTTTACATACTTTTTCCGGAGTCAGCCACTAAAGTTGGCTAAAAATTAACCATATGGTCACTAAAAATATCTGTACATTGAAAAGTGATTGCAGACTTCAAGTATGAATAGTTAGTCAAATTTAGCAGGTTTTAAATCACCTAAAATGTCATTGTCAAGCCATTTTCATTTTTAACCGCTAATACTTCTAATATTCTTGGGAAGTGACAAAAGTATTACTTTATGTTTGTTTATGGACTGGTCAAGTAAACAAGACTTAATTTAATTTAGTTCCCGAATTAAAAGCAAAGCTTGTGTCCCTTTTGGTAAAAAATTCCATCCACATCTGAGATTTGCAAACCATCTTGTTTTAGGCATATTGAGATTCATTCCGCATGCGTCTCAGAAAAATCTTGTTTCCAGACCGGTGAGTTTATGAGACACAACATGAAATGTGGTAGAAAAGCATGCCACTGTTCACTGGTGAAGAAGTAAAGGTAATTGTAGCCTTCAGAAAGGCACCCCAACGGTACAAGAAGCATACAAAAACAGCAGGTATGATCCATTATTAATCAGTGAAATGTCAAACAGGCATAACTCTAACTTTGATTAGATTAGATTAGATTAGATTAGATTAGATTTAACTTTATTGTCATAGTGCAAGGTACATGTACAGAGCCAATGAAATGCAGTTAGCATCTAACCAGAAGTGCATAAATGGCCTATTTACAATAAATAGCAGGGTAATAAATAGGGAATGAGGTTATGGTATGTTATGGAGCTTTTTTCATGGTAGTAGTATAACCGTGATATAGACCCATAATTTGCATTGTTTTATATTGGCTTGTTTATCTAGCCATCCATCTATCCTATTCATCCATTTTTCCATCCAGCGGGCCAACTCATCAAAAAGAAGAAATACACGCAAATACACATCCACACACACACAAGCAAACTCTGTGGGCAACATACACTGCATGTAGACTTTAGAAAAGTACTAGGGAACAATATAAAACTATTGGTTTACGTTCAGGTCATGTGTCGAACCTTATTTAAGAACATAATTAATGAAAATTACAAGTGTAATGCAAAAACTGAAGCAGCAACTGAATGGTGTGTCTGGTAGGTTTTTAATATATAATTTAAAGAATATGGCAAAGGAACGAGAAAGGAGCTTTGCTGTCCTCTAGCTCACTTGTCAGGTTCCTTGTGTTTACAACATCAAGCTGGTGCAGTAAAGCTGTCTCCAGTTTCTTTCGAGAAGCGTTTTATAAGGCAGGCAGACTTGGCGGCACGCCCCATAAAGCGACAGATGTAACCTATACCCATGTTTAATGTTTAAATAAACACCCAGGCCAGCCTTTTAAGTGCTAACCTTAATTACCGCTTTTACGTCCTCCAGGGACAATTGGAACGTGATGACTGAAAAGAATGAAGGAATGCCGCTTCAAAAATGGAATGTCATAACATCACTTTAGTGGGTATGAGGACGTGCCGCCACTCTTGCAGTGATGCTAAAAATTCTAGTGCGCGTCTGTGTGCATGTGCGTTTTCTTTTACGGAAAGGTTTTGCCTTCGGTACGGAAATGTAGTCAAAACAAGTGGATAGCAAAAAAACTAAAAACTAAAAGGCAAAAGTCTATAACAGTCTATTAACAGTCTATCTAAAGATCATGTAGAGAGCTATTGCAGTGTACGTGGGGGAAATGAAGATTCCTTCATAAATCAAATATAACTTTTTAAACTCTATTAATACATATTTAAAAAATATCCTTCTGACAAAGCCTTAGAGAAACAGGAAGTTAAAATTGATCAGGAAATCCAGGGACAGGGTTTACTGTATTATACATTTTTGTTTGTAGGTTTCCCAAATTTTTGCACATTGTTATGCACATGTTTTTAGATTAATGAGACAGAGATCATCATTTTTATGGGGGGAAGTGGTAGCTCAGTGGTTAAGGTGTTGGATTGCCAATTGGAAGATCCAGGTTTGATTCCAAGCACCATCAAATCGACACTGCTGGGCCCCTGAGCAAGGCCCTAAACCTAAACTTGGAATAAAACTCCGGCATGATTGATATCTTACAAGAAATTTCACTATATAAACACTGGTACATAATTTTTTATCAGTGATGTATGTAATAATATTTAGGATTCAGGAACTTCAGCCAATAAAGGCACAGCTACTGCATCATGTGACTTAAGTAAACCCTCAAGGGGAGGATAGGCATTGTTGTACATAATAAATACACTCTTACAAATAACTTTTTTAGCATAACATTTACTGCATTTGGCAGACGCTCTTTTCCAGAGCGACTTACGTATATCTATTTTATACATCTAAGCAATATGCGGTTAAGGGCCTTGCTCACAGGCCCAGCAGTGTAAATTAAATATCACATTATTAAGCATGCTATTGCATATCGCATTTATCTTTGCAGCCCTACTTCACACCCTCTGTGTGTGTGTGTGTGTGTATGTATGGATGCTGCCCCACCTCCAGCTAGGCCCTTAAGCATGTCTCTAAACCTCATTTTCCTTTACATTTTTAGGATTTTAAATATGAACTTGCATTAAGTACTTTGTCCTTATTTTTAAAAGCGCAACACAATTTTTTAAAATTAATTTACTCATTTTAATCATGACACATAGTTTATAAATGAAACAATCATCTTCAGCATCAAGTTTTAAGGCTGATTGGAACAGATTTTTAAGGAGGAAATGTTCATCCATGTTCAGCAGCTTCTCATCATTCATCATCTCACACACACACACCATGCTTTCAAAGTCGATCCAGCTCTGAGTGGCTTAACGAGCTGAGAGTAAAGAGGGGATCGAATGGCAATTAAAGCGTTTAAATGCACTGAGGTGATGTAGAATAAGAGCTGCTGGATACAGTTTCGGGTTTCGGCAGAGATTTGCTCGGGTAATCGCTCTTATAGCACTCCTCCTGCACTTACAGTAGATGTGATTATAAAGATGCTTCAAGCCCTTCAGTGTGAAAGTGAGAGGAATGGGTGATAGATGCTCCTGTCAAGATGAACAGATTTCTTTTCTTTTTTTTGCTTTGTTGTTTTGAGAGAGACGGAGAGAAAGCGAAGGGAAGACAAAGAGAGTAAAGTTTTCTGCATCAATCTGCTTAAGCTTCAAATGTCAGCTTGGGTTTAAAGATTTTCTTTACTCATTTTGTTTTGTCAAGATGTTAACCAGGATTTCAAAATGTTGTAAAAGCTCAGCTATTGTTTACAGAAATCTGCAATGATGGCTGACTTAAATAAGTAAATAAGTGACAAAAATTAAATTGAATCGGATTGGATTCAGTTAAATTGCTGTAAAACTTTTAACAATGGATGTGATCAGATATATATACAGTATATATATATATATATCTATATATATATATATATATATATATATATATAATCAGGATATACTGTATGGTCACAGTTTAGTATGGCCCCTAATTTAATTTTTTTTTTTACAGTTCGTCTGGTAGCTTTTACATTTACAGCATTTGGCAGACGTCCTTATCCAGAGCAGCTTACATTTATCTCTTTTATACTACTAAGCAATTGAGATTAAGGGCTCAGGGTTCAGCAGTGGCAACTTGGTTGTACTGGGAATCGAACCCACAATCTTCCAATTAGCAGTCCAACACCATAACCACTGCACTACGAAACCCACGTTTTTTGGTGTAGGGAATGTAAAGTTTGGTCGTAAAGTATAAGGTGTTAGTACGTGCTGTATAAGTACTAATAAACAGCCAATATGCTAGTAATATAAATGCTAATAAGCAGCAGGTTATTAAAGAGAATTGGTCCATAAACTGAAGTGTTACTGGATGTACGTTATAAATGTTTCTTTTTAATGAAGACGTTTTTTTCTTAGATAATATAAGAAACCTTGAATTTGATTAAGGGGGGAAGTGGTGGCTCATGGTTAAGGTATTGGATTACCAATCCAAAGATTGTGGGTTCAATTCCAAGCTCCACCAAGCCACCACTGCTGGACCCCTGAGCAAGGTCCTCAACCCCCAATCACTTGCATAAGAGATATAAATGTAAGTCACTCTGGATAAGGGCGTCCACCAAATGCTGCAAATGTAAATGATTAGACCAGAGAAAAAATGTAATGATGTTTTACACAGGTAAGTGAAATCTCTCTCCTTTCTGAGTGAATGTTTTTAGCTAGTCTGTAGGTTGTCTCAGGTCCAATCATTTCCATAAATGCATGCGGTTGGCCGCCACAATCTGCAGTAGACAATATACTGATATATATACCATATCACATATCGGGGGGAAGTAGTAGCGCAGTGGTTAAGGTGTTGGACTGCTAGCACCGCAAAGCTACCACCGTTGGGCCCCTGAGTTAGACCCCTAAGTTGTATAAATGAGATAAATGTAGGTCGCTCTGGATAAGGGCAACTGCCAAATGCTGTAAATGTAAATGATCTGTGCCTGTTTTTCTCTATTTTTTTTTTTGTTTTTTTTTGCACTCAAGCCATTGGATTGAAATATATTGCAGGTCAGGATCTGGACCAGGGTCCTGGTGTTATTAGAGGTCTCTACTGTGTGTACCTGTGTGGATTGGTGTTTGTTACACACTAGCGAGCTAACAATAAAATATTAATGTGCTAACAGCAGGAATGAGCAAATACTTTGTGGTATTCTCTTTATCAAATATTAAATAACAAATATACGAATGAAAGCGGTATTAGATGAATTCCAGTGAGAAATATTTATTGTCAGGTGTATAAAAAGTTATAATTGTTAGGATTTTAGTAACTTATTCTATCTGTCTTAGGGCACCAAGTCACCTCATGACAAATGAAAAATATAATTATACTTCACTTCCTGTCTCTGTTAATATATAGGTTGGGGAAGGAATAGCTTCCTGGTCCTACACTACTAAATGATTCATTAACTCTGTCTGAACAATAATAGAGATGCTTAAATTAAGACTTCATGCTTTTGAGAATGTCGAAGCTATGTATAGGGTGGGATGAATTTTTGGATGTTGCAGGGTGGAGACACATGCATTAGATGTTGGCATCCACAGTGGAGGTAATTTTGCATAATTTTGCCTTATCTGCACCCTGTTAAGCCCTGATAGCCCATTCAGTGTAGCTATCCAGGTATAAACAGTCTTTCTTATGCAGGTTCAAGTAGAGGACATGCCCCACCCCCGTTCCTTCCACGTGTCCTGGCTGCACTTGTTATGATTATTGTTTCGTCGAGGCCAGACGTCTCAGTGGCTTCATTGGGCTGACTTCTTGAAATGCAAGCCTGCATATCTTAATCCCACAGTTTCCTTTCAGTGGCCACCCTGTTTTTTTTTTAAAAAGCAAGAATTCTCATTTTGCTCATCGGGTGGATTTTATACGCACGGTATCTTTTCTTTTATCTCCAGACGGTTATTTATAGCCCTGCTGTTTGGTTAGAAAGTTCTCTTTGTGCTGCGCTCGCCTCTTCTCGCTACTGCTTAGCTTATGAATGTGAACGAGGGCATTGTCTGTTCTCGCTGAAACAGGACGCCCTTTTAAATTAAAGCACAGACCGTATCTCCCTCTCTGGGCTACCGAGCCGCAGTGAAATGTTTGGGGAAGAAAGTGTAAGTGTGAGCGTGTGTGTGTGTGGGGCGAGATCCAGGTTGTTGAGGGATTTAGAGAAGGGTGTGGTCTGTAATCGAGTATTGTTTAGGAGCTGTCAATCAAAACAACAGTAGACTAGGGTCAGTATTTTTGACACTTTTCTTTGAAGGAGCACTGTTTTTTAAAGTGGGTGCTAGAATATCTTAGCTGACATAGTATGTGATGGTTAATATTGTGAGGAAGTGTGTGTGCAGACACACACTGCAGTGCCCTTGGCATTTTCTTCATTCGCATGCTTACCTGCTTCCTGCCCCCAGCCCCTCTGCCGAGTAGAGATTGTTTCAGCATATTTTTAGACTTTTGAATAATGAATTACCTGACGACAGTAGGATGCCAACACACACACACACACACACACAAGTCACGTGTTTCTGGTTTGACTCCAGTCTGTTAAGTCAGACTTCATGCATAATGCAAAATGTTTTAAACAGGACAGCCGATAATGTATTTTTTAATGACTCGATGACAAATTCATTTTATAAATTTTAACATAAATAACGTATAGTTAAGTAAGTGGAAATTTACTATTGTCAACCATTATATCAGTTAGGACGGGGCTGATAAACGATATCATATTGAATCACGGTGAACTTTATGATCAGCGCTGGACATTTTTTACTCAGTATGGATTAAAACCTGTCAACGTTCCACCGTCCTCCCGGTGGGACACTGTGTTCCATCAGTAAATGTAGCAGAAGCTGAGCTCAGAATGCCAGTCTGAAAGGTGGCGTCTGTGCTAACACGAGGCAGTCGCTACACAAAACAAACAACATGGCAGCCGTACTTGAGAACCCTCTAATTTTTGTGGCTTCAATCATTGTTGAAAAACTCTTTTCAAAAATACTTTTTGCTACATCGCACAGCCCTAATATCAGTATTCATTTCATAGCATTAAGCATTTTAGGGAAGAACATTATGTCTTGTTCACCGCAGCTACTTTTCTCTGATTTACCAACATGGTTTCTTCTCTTTTGCATCTGTAGATTGAGACTCAGGCAACTTAAGTTTATAATTGTGTATATATAGTGGTACCGTGACCTACAAGTGTCCCAACTAACGAGTTTTTCTAGATACGAGCCGTCTTTCAGTCAATTTTTTTTGTTAAAAAAATGTTGCTAGCTAAAATTTGCTTTCTGAGCCAGCTTCAGACACCCGACCGCTAGTTGTCGAAGCGAACCCCACAGTGAACGTCATAACATTCACCCAGCATCCCGTGTCTCACTTGATAGCTAGTCAGACATGCGCGTTAGTATAACAGGCCTCAGGGCTTGCCATAGTTTTGGTGAGAGTGCATGCGCGCAAGAGTGTGAGTTGGGAGGAAAGTTGCAAACGTGTCTATGGCGAATAAATTAGTTTAGCACATTTCGGACTGCTTTCGTTCTTTGTTCTATTATACTAAAGTGTTTAGGCGAATGCTCGGTTACATACTCCTTAATACTAGTTTATTGCAGTACATTCTATCGTATCGTACATTTATACAATATTCGTTATTTATAAAACATTTTTCTATTAAAAAACATGAAGCAAAAAAATTGCTGTGTTTTTTTGGGGACCAGGAACGGATTAATGGCATTTCAATTTATTTCAATGGAGAAAATTGATTTGACATCCGAGTAATTTGAGTTACGAGCTCCGTCACGGAACGAATTAAACTCGTAAGTCAGGGCATAAATGTTGGCAAAAAACGTGAGATTTTAAACATCTTGTTCAACATTCATTCACATTTTAATGTTAGATTAAGCATGGAAGGCTTTTTACTACGATTTATAGCTTGAATGTGAGTTATGTATTCATTCAGCTACCATAGTATTAGTTTGATCTGAAAGAGGATGCTAAGCGGATGTTCAGGATGGACAGGAGGTGAGATGAGGACACAGAGTGTGTGTGTGTGTGTGTGTGTGTGTGTGAGTGAGCGAGAGAGTGAGAGAAAGTGAGGTATTTAAGTAGAAGCGATTGTCCGAGTGTTATATGGGTCACATCAGTAGTTAAGTCTCTATTGCATAACCGATTTTAACTGGAAAACACAGCAGATATAAATAGACTAAGCTCTTAGGACAGATTAATCAGTGTTTTTTTTGCCATTTCTACCCTTTAAATGTGTTTATTTCTCTCTGTAGGCTTTAGATGTGGATCGCAGTGTGCTCTACAAAATGAAGAAATCAGTGAAGGCTATTTACACCTCAGGACTAGGTGAGTAATTGTGCTTCTTTTCCATTAACACCTCTCTCTCATTGTCTCTCACTGTCCTACCAGTTTATCTTAACACTGCTTGTAATTTTGTGTTTTTTCTGTTGGTGTGTATGTTAAAATAGTTTATTGTGAGTTAGCTAGGAAGTGTGTTGTGGTTGTGATAGTAAGGTAATTTTCCAACTGTGACAACATCGGTACTAGTGTTATCACCAAAGTCGGGGGTATGGGATGTTGGGTGTTCGTTAGAGTTTCCCTTACTTTCCTTTGCTTTAAATTAGCTTATAAATGTCTGTGCACATTTTATTTTCACTTTTAAATTAGCAGCGATTGGAAATCTCACTTATATTAAAAACACGTAAATAAATGGAGTTTGACTACTGCTGCTGGTCTGTGATGTGATGTGATGTGTGTCGCTCGGCATGCTGCATTGCTTCAAATAAACATTAAATTGAAAAAAAAAAAGGATCAAAATGACCCTGGTGGGTGGTGCAGCGGTGGGCAGGTGACATAACCAGTCCTGCGGCTCAACACCGGTAACCGCTAACATAGGAAGCCTATTAATTATATATTTATACAGCTTTATTTATTTCTTAATCTGTTTCAACTCTTTCTGTAAGCCCAAGTGTAATTTTTAAAAAATAAAGCTGTAAGACAAACTGCAATGAGGATGTCCTAAACAGAGATGGAATTTAGGTTAATTAGTAACTAAGATACAATTTGAGGTGAAAAAAAGGACCGCCTAATGACTGTAAAGAAATATTTATTAAAAAGGTGTCAGGATGTTTTCCCTGCATTTATTTATGCCAGGTTCATTAGACTTCCTGACTTTACAGGGATACAAGCATATTGAAGAGCGTTGCATTATAGAACTTTTATAGAACTTGGACACCCTTTAGACAGCCAGAGTAACATCTAATCTATGAAGCAGAACCTTATGATGATCTTATGTATATGTTCTAATCAGCAGCCCAACACCTGAACAACTAAGCTACCACTTTTCTATAAAATCCACCTTCAATTTTACCAAATGACCAATTCTTTTTTGCACCGAACTCACGTCTAGCCATTGACTCTGAAGAGAAATATTTGAACGAGGTCACAGTGAGGTAATCCAAAGGGCACAACCCAAACATATGATTTAATCGAAAAAGATTTTTATCCGAAACTTCTTCTCCAGGGCAGCACGGTGGCTTAGTGGTTAGTGGTTAGCACTGTTTGCCTCACAGCAAGGAGGCCCGGGTTCGATCACCGGGTCTTTCTATGTGGAGTTTGCATGTTCTTCCCGTGCTTGCGTGGGTTTACTCCAGGTACTCCGGTTTCTTCCCACAGTCCAAAAACATATATGTTAGGTTGATCGGTGATTCTAAACTATCCATAGGAGTGAGTGAGTGTGTGCATGTGTGGCCCTGCAATGGACTGGCGACCTGTCCAGGGTGTACCCCTCCTGTCCTTCACCCCTGCAGAGGCGGCTGGGATGGGCTCCAGCAGATCCCCGTGACCCCGAATTAGGGAATAAGCGGGTATAGAAAATGAATGAATGAACTTCTGCTCCAGTGATGCAGTGTATAGACATTTTCCCCACCATATATACGCTAATTCTAAATGTGCTTTAAAATATGGAATAAAAACCGTACTAAAGACTCCATAAAACTTCAGCTGAAAGAAAAAAGAGCTAAATTGGCTCTGTTAAGCCTTGTTAAGAGTTTAGTTGGGTAAAAACAGAGTAGTCATGCTTCACAGTTGTCTTATGCATACACACAAATTGAAACCTTGCAGCTGTAGAGCATTGATAAATCTTTAAAGCTTTTCATTATATTCGAGTACTCGGGCCTGAACTTAGCAATATCATCCCCACCGTGGGGTTTGTAAGCTCTGTCATGTGGGGTGGATTGTCAATCCTAAAGCATGTCGTGTGTGTGAATATTATGTTGTTCCTGCTTGTGGTGATTCCTGTTATTTGAACTGTATTAGGAAACACTTTAACTTGCACGTACACAGGGGTTAAACAGGGTTGGGGCTGTCTGGGGCTGTCACATAGTCTTACCCCGCTATACTTTATTTAAACCTTTCACAACAGTATGTCAGAGTTTCATCAAATCTTATTAACAGGGCAATATGTGTAGGTTTATGCTCTCGCCTTTTGGTGTTGGGTGTACATAAGGTCTTGTTTAATTACATTTTTACACTCCTATTATAAAAAAAATGAGATGATTCCATCTCTGCTGCACCAAACAAAAGGGAACACCGTAAAAGCGAAATATCTTTACATTCAATAATTTAAGTAAATTTATATATGTTATAGTATTGCATATATAAAATTCCAATTTAACCCCTGCACGTACACACAGAGCCTCACACTGCCGAGCAGGGCTTCTTGGTTTCCTCAGGAACACTGCATGCACTGTTTAGACACCACAGTTGTGTTCCACAGAGGAGGACAGCTGTGCCAAGACCCACCCTCTGTTGGTGTGTGTGAAAGCTTTTATTTGCGCTGCAAATGTAGTTCCCAGAACTGCTGTCATGTCATTACTCTTTTAGTCTTCAGCAGAGTCTCTACCGGAGCACAAAAGGCTCATTTGATTTGGCCATGGACCAGTGCTAAAATTAATTTGTACACGAGGCACCCAGCTCACACCTGAATTTGAATTTTACTGATTTATTTTATCACAGAATCGAGTATGGCAGCATTAGTAATTCTGTAGCACCAACTGTCTAGTGTTAGCGCACAAAAATGTTCTTTATATTTATTAAATATTACTATTAAACAGTGGTGTGCAGTCAGGGTCAGCGAGGGCTTCTCTGCTGCCTAAACAATATCAGAAGCTGATCTACATTTACAACCTAAAATTCTAAAATTTGGTCCATTAAACTGTATTAATTTATTCCCGACAGTTTATTCTCTTCATTACGTAGCAATTCTCTCGACTGCACTGCTTCCAGTACCTGCATGTGGATGTTAGATTTTTTTTGTCCAATCAGATTTCAGTTTCTATCTGCCGCCATGATAATCTAATCTGCTCAGATAACTTGAACTGTATTAGCAGTGACAGATTACTAATTGGCTAGTATTATTAAAGACTGTTTCTTTAACCAATCAGATTTAAAGTCCGCTAAAAAGCCTGCTAACAGGCTTATAATGATGTCAGCATTTTCCCCTCCTTGCATTGGTTGATCAGAGTAAAATCGTTTCAGCCTGAATTCGCTTAGCAAAACATGTCTGTAAAGTTGCGTTAGAAATGTTTACGCCCACAATGGCTGACGGAGGAGGAGAAATTTGACATTCATTTGACATTTTCCAGAAAAGTTAGACATCGTCAGGAAAATTCAGCTAACCCCAACGATAACTAGCTTGTTTCAGCCCTTTAAATGTATTATATATTTTAATAAATTCTTATGTTTTTGTGATGTTATTAGATAAGTTTTGATTCTGATCTGCTCCAGATGATGCATGTGGTACAGTTACGGTTGTAGTGTAGAGGTTTGGAGTTTTCTTGCTTTAACTAAATGATATTCATCCTCAATACATGAAATACTTTTCTGTGATTCCACACCGTGTTATATTGCATTTTTTGTATAGTATTGATGGTTCCTATAATCGCGACATAAGAGGTGTATCGATTGGGTAAATCCCCACTAATGCACCGCCCACCACTGCTATTTAATAATGAAGACTTAAGGCCTTAATCCGGCTGTCTGGATGGTACAAGATGACAGGTTTTGTACATTATGATGAAACGAAAAACATGATGAATTAATTTCATTCAATTCTATTTTATTTGTATATTGCTTTTTATCATGGATATTGTCTCAAAGCAGCTTTACACAGAATGCAGTAACAGTAAAAAAAAAAGTGTAAGTTTGTTCCTGATAAGCAAGGAAAAACTTCCTGAGATGAAGAAGGAAGAAACCTTGAGAGAAACCAGACCCGAAAGGGATCCGATCATCATTGGGTGACACAGAATGCCTGTTAATTACAGCTTATGGTATTGGTGAGTGAGTCCTAATCCAGTCTCGAAGCTCCTCAAATTCAAGGAAAGGGGCAGGAACCTGGTCACTGGTACCTCTGAAATTAAAAGCATATATTAATTCTAAAAGCCTTCTTTGCATTGCCATTGGTAGATATAAGACATCCATTCAGTTTAAATGAAATGGTCTGTAATTGTACAACTGTTTTTGTTTTTTTTAAACAAACTTATCAGTTGTGAAGACGAGGTGCCACGAAACTATCTGAATGACCAATTAAAATGCTTTTTGGCTGGTTTATATTTATATTTTTATTTATACATCTGAACAATTAAGGAATAACAGCTTTGCTTAAGGGCTCTGCAGTTTGGCGGTGTTAGTATTTGATCTTGCAACCTTCCAAACTGCAGTCCGACATCTTATTCACTAGGCTTCTTTACCGCCTACGATGCTTATATAAACATGGACTGGTTGTGTTCTGCTAATTTTCTTGTTTTCTGAAGCCCGTGTACTTGAAGCACATTCAAATGCGCCTTTGCATAAAAACAGCTGAAAGCTCCACTCTGTACTCGAATAGTAATGCAAAACCCCTCCTGCACCGGCCGAATGTAAACAGAGTGGTAACCTGTGAACTAGCTTTGACAGATAATGAATTGTTGCAGTCCACACCTACATTCTGTAGCCAGTGCACTCCATTAGATAACCCGGAGGCTTTTAGGAGATATTAGCTGTTTTGTTTTATGCTGATTTATTAGCCTATCGGTTTCCAAATGCAGTTACTCCATAATTGTTTATGACCCTATACGAAATCCTCAGCCTACTCTAGGCATGGTTTCATTGTTAGATTATTGAAAGATATACAGACTGATGACTTTGGCATTTTATATAGCGGGATGGGGTTTAAAACAGGACCCCGTGGGTTTGGTGCATAGATAAATAATAGGGGGAATTGAAAAGGCTCAGGTGCGCTATATTTTATGTATAATATAATTATGAGGTCACCTTGTAATACGAAGAAGTGGGTCCTTTTTTATAGGAAATGGAGGAGGGGGTACCAATGTCTTTGAGTCCTGACTGTAACTTACTAAGAGTAACCTTAAGAGTAATGTTAATGCTGCGCTATTAGTCAGTCTGGTATTTTTTTTTTAAAATAATACTCCGTTATAATATTTGTTATAATTTATTTTCATTACCTGCTGTTAAACAAGCAAGATGAAGTGATATTAATTAAACAGATCCAGCCAAACATATGCTATTATGCAGAGACTGAAGCAAATATCTACTACTTTATTCAGGTATTTTTTAAATTTTTTTCCATCAATTTGTCACTACTCTGTCTGATATATCAACATTTTGCAGTGTTTAGATGTTTGTCATGTAAATATCCAGTATTTTGGTTTGCGTTTTCAATATGCAAATATTACACATTTGCATAAAACAGGTGGTTGGAAACGTATACTTTATTCATTACTCTATAACTAATGGAACTAGTAGAAACTAGTGGAAAAACAAAATATGTTTATAATGGAATAAGTAAAGAATGACGTGCGCTCTACAGATCAGTACAAAGCTGTAGGATGCCTAATCAGTGTCATTAGATTAAATAAGGGTGGGAGTGGAGATTTGTAACTGAATAGCAGATCTGAAATGATGCCCAATTCAGATTTTGTGACTATATCCAATTTTTTGACGACCCACTTACATTTTCTTTTAAAACTCACCCGTATCCGTTATCTGGATTTACGCTATACACAGCAAACTAACCCAAGATAGACGTCCTGACCGGAAATAGAAGTAAACATGGTCCGATAATCCATAGGCGCAATTTCTTTGGGCAGAGAAAAAAAAATAAGAGCCCTCATTGCAGCCTGGGCGAATGTAGCATTGATCGCTAAGTTATATATTGCTAAGTTATATATTGCTAAGTTATATATATCTAAGTTATATATTGCTAAGTTATATATTGCTAAGTTATATATTGCTAAGTTATATATATCTAAGTTATATATTGCTAAGTTATATATATCTAAGTTATATATTGCTAAGTTATATATTGCTATATTAGTTATAGTTAATAATCTAAGTTATATATCTAAGTTATATATATCTAAGTTATATATCTAAGTTATATATCTAAGTTATCTATATATCTAAGATTAGATATATACTTAGATATATAACTTAGATATCTAAGTTATATATTGCTAAGTATATATATATTGCTAAGTTATATATTGCTAAGTTATATATTGCTAAGTTATATATTGCTAAGTTATATATCTAAGTTATATATTGCTAAGTTATATATTGCTAAGTTATATAAATTAAGTTATTATATTGCAATATAAGTTAGATATCTAAGTTATATATCTAAGTATATATCAACTTAGATATATACTTAGATATATACTTAGATATATAAAGTTATATATTGCTAAGTTATATATTGCTAAGTTATATATTGCTAAGTTATATATTTGCTAAGTTATATATCTTATATATAATATATAAGATATATATTATCTTTTTTATATGGTGCATTCATTTTTTATTGTTTACAGACAAAAAAGGCTTTAAGTAAACAAAAATAATGAACTATATAACTGTAAAGCTGCTTTGATACAATCTCTGTTGTTAAAACCTCTATATAAATAAAGGTGACTTGACTTGACTATTTCTGTTGAGGTCAGTCAGTGACGTACGCTCACAATAACGAGTGAAAATCCGACCTCTCTGCTTACATGACAGACACTAATGCATGAATCCGATTCATATCCCATTTATTCCTATATATCAGTGAGGCCTGAATGCGACCTAAAAATATTAAAATCCATGTGCTTTTTTCCTGCTTACATGATCCTGAATCATATCCCATCTGTGCCACACTGGAGGGAAAAAAAAATCTAAATTGGGTCACATGGTCCATGCAGTTTAAATGCGATCTCAGTGGAAGAATGTGATCTTAGTGGCAGAATATATTCTAGGTCAGCAAAGGGTAAAAAGGAAAACACTTTTTTTGTTTTCATACCACTTTGGACCTTTTTTTTAAGGCAAACTAAAACTGATCTTTTTTTAATTATTATGTCGTTGCCCTTTATCAGGGTTTCGTCATCCCATACTGTGCTGAAGAAGCCTGAACGTACACTGAAATTTTTTTCTTAGCATTTTCCTGTTCTGACCCTTTTGCTATACACTTATTTTGAGCTAAACGACTGGTGAGCATAGTTATAAAAAGTCTGTGGTGCAGAAATGGAGGAAGATAAGCAATGTGTTTTTTACGAGGTGCAAAATCTTTAAAAAAAAAGCTTTGATAGCTTTTTACAGCTATGCGATACGGTGTGATTAGTATGTGATTAGTAGCAGGGGTGTAGGAAGCTGTATATGGAGAGGTAGCCTCAGAGAGTACTTTTTTTTCGTTGACGAAATGACTTAGCAGTTTTGCATGATTTCTTTATTTTGCATTCTGAATAAATTGCTTACTTCTCCCCCACATGGATCTCTCCAAGGAGTATTTTCTATTTAAAGAACACATGATGATTTCCACATAATGGCTGAATGGCATGGCTGTTTGTTTTAAACACAAGTCTCCAGGTGCAGTCAGGACAGGTGCAGTGCGCACGTTACTCACAACGCCGCCCCTCCCCTCCCCCGTTCACCGAGTAGACATTTCAGTCTATTGTTCCGTGTCTGTTACAACAGAAACCTAGTTAATTAAATGTACATAAAAGAGAATGAGTAAATGAATTGCTCTGAATTATTTAAGGTCGTTTTTAAAACCAGGATCATGACACACACACACACACACACAGAGCTCACACGGTTGCACAGACACAAAATACATGATTGATAGTTGATATTTTTCTATTTTTTAGAATAGAATAGTGAAAAATAAAAAAATACTTCAAACATTGAATCATATCTGTGGACCAAATTATAATACAAGTGATTATTTGTTTAAAGACCACAGGTCAACACAGGTCATCCCTCTAACACAGGTCATTTTTGGCCCAATTATGGACAATTGTAGGGTTCAAACCTGGTGATTTTGTGTCTCCCACCCTAGTGAGCGAAGGGGAGTGAGTGAATAAGTGTGCGAGGGAGAGTGTGCGAGGGAGAGAGTAAGTGAGTGAGTAAATGAGTGCGAGTGAGTGAGTGTGCGAGTGAGAGTGTGCGAGTGCGAGTGTGCGAGTGCGAGTGAGGGTGTGCGAGTGAGGGTGTGCGAATGAGAGAATAAGTGATTGACTAAATGAGTGAGTGAGTGTGTGAGTAAGTAAGTGAGTTAGAGTGTGCGAGTAAGTAAGTGAGTAAGTGAGTGAGTGAATAAGTGTGCGAGTGAGCGATCAAGCGAGTAGAAGAGATCCAGTCTTAACAGAGCCTCTGTAGATAATCCACACGTCTCTAAGCTTGAGGAACTGCATTGTTATAAATTAGCCAGAAAATGTCTTAATGTAAAGTTTCCAACTGTGAATGTGACACCAGGAGAAGAATTGGATATCCATACCTTCAGACTGACTTAAGGATTTCTAGGTTTTTCTCTATCTTTTTTGCAATATTTTTATCTAGAAATGTGTCAGTGCTCCGAAGCTCTTGCGAGGAGCAGGTAGGGGTTTTATTCTGGGAGTATTCACAGTGTATTCACACTATCTTTGGAGGCTTGTGAGTCACAGTGCAGAAGCAGATGTTCGGAATCTAGTATCTCTTCACACTTTTCTACTTGCTCTTTCACACCTCCTCCGGCTGTCTCGTTTTCATAGTGCGGCAGTGACGCACTGAATTTTTCTAGTTTATGTGGTGGAACTGAGACCTGCAATGACTGTGTAGTCCTCTGTAGCTGGGGATATTGACATACCTGGAGTCCTGCTATCCTTATAGTCACTACTACTGTACTAGCTACCAATCGAAACCTTTTAACCAGGAATTGTTGAAAGTTGTGCTAGGATGCTTTTTTTGCCGAATTCTTTATAAAAATCTTCATTAATTAAAGGATGGGTAAGCATATATTTGTTGTTTCTTTGGGCCAAATCCAAACTGACAGCGTGCCGCCGCCTTATTATGTTCTCTCAAGACAAAGACAGCGGCTCAGAAAGAAAGAAACAATGCGACTGACATTGATCCACAGAAAGTCCACTTTAGCCTAGACTAATGTATTATTCATCAGAGGCCAGAATTCTGTGTCTGTGTGAAAGTCTTTCATGGCGGTAGAGTAGGAGTAAGTACGTGAGCGCTTTAAGTTGCTGTCAAGCTTTATTTTACATGACATGGTATTATAGTACCAGTCTGTGACAAATGTAAAGACACTGGATAATAATACCTGAATTGAATTTTAAAAATTAAAATACCACCAAAATGCATCTCATAGTTTAGCAATTTTCTATTTGGTTTGTACAACATCTATTAATCGAGTTTTAAAGGAGGCAAATAATAGATACAACTTTATTGTCATTGCAAGGTACAGGTACGTAGCATCGAAATGCTGTTTAGCATCTACCAAAAGATTCTGTGCATATGAACAAGTGCAGATAAACATTTACATTTACACTTCTGGCTTTTGGCAGACGCCCCTATCCACAGCGGCGCACATTTATTTCATTTATACAACTGACTAATTGGGGCTTAAGGGCCCAACAGTGGTAACTTTGTCTTACTGGAAATTGAACTCACACTCTTCCTGATAGCAGTCCACCACCTTAACCATTAAGCTACCAGCTCCCTTAATATGTACCCCCCTATATCGATATGTGCATAGAGAATTATGTGCAAGTATGTGCAGCATATAAAGCGTTAGGTGTAATTATATATTGTGCAAAATACAGATAGTTTATAATTATAGATAGATAAACTAGTAGCATCTTATGAATTAACCATATATACATTATAAATACTATATAAAATTAAATTATACATTGTAAAATAAGTGCACCTTCCTTAAATAAAGCACTGCTTCAAACTCGCATTAAAATCTTACAGTGGACATGGGATAAGATTCTTTTGCAGATGTTTGGACTATACATTTGTTCAGATTTTTTCCCCGTTCTTTGATAGGTTTGTTTTGTCTTTGTTCTGTACCGTGTACTCGTGATCGCTTCAAATATTGGAAAACAGACGTTATGACTAACCGTTGGGCTGATGACCACAAAAGCAGACATAACACACACTCAAGACGACCTTTAAACACTGCAGATGTTTATTATAACCCCCACGACACGACACACACACACACACACACACACACATATAGCCTGTGATGCAGTTTTACAACATGTTTAGGCTTGTGCATTACACACTTTCCCAAAGGCGACCTGAAAACATGGCTAATTGCCTACAATCTCCAGTTTTTTCTTTCTCTCTATTTTTTTTAATTTTCAAGTTCTCTCATGTTACCATGAGGATAAAGATGTGGATAGGGAATGGCTAATCCTCTTTCAGGGGACATGGGGACGTTCTGGGTTTTTGGGCATGCTTAAATTGGCTGCTATCTGTGCTGTTTGGTCTCATTTCTCAAGTCCTATAAAATTCAGTCCAAACTTTCTTTTGCAGACACCATCTTAAATCGTAAAATGTAAATCCTGTGACCTTAGAGCGTCTAGTTCTACCCGGGGGCTGATTTTGTGCTTCTGTTACCAAAGATAGCCGATGACAGACTTCTGACAGCACCGAAGAGCGAGACCTACCAATCGGAGGACAGAATATGATAACACAAAACCAAAGGATCTGCTACACACATGTTAGCGTAACATAAACTAAATGCGTAAGACTTAAAACAAGATATTTTTAAATTGTTGCAGCAGACGATGTGTTCCTAAAATGTCTCATCACACTTGTAATACGGCGGGACAAAACAAGGACATATTGTTTAGGATCTGAATTTATTGTGATCATAATGTAATAAGTTGAGCTGGTTTCGGCCTTGCTCCAGTTTACTACAGCGTGTATTACAGCTTGTGTCTTTACATCTGTCCTTTTAGCTCATGTTGAGAATGAGGAGCAGTACACTCAAGCCCTGGAGAAGTTCGGAGAGAACTGTGTCTACCGGGACGACCCTGATCTGGGCTCAGCCTTTCTCAAGTTCTCCGTATTCACCAAAGAGCTCACTGCTCTCTTCAAGAATCTGGTGAGATCTTTTCGTGTGTGAATTAGACATGTGCTGTAAAATTGATCGGATATTTTATACTTTAAAATTGTAATAAATCACAGAAAATATCGTTATCGTTTCAGGTAATGGTGCTGTTTTTTCCAGAAATAAATCCTTAAAATTTTTATTTATTTTATTTTTATAAAATTTTAAAATGTATCTGCTGCTAGACTAAGGATGTTATTAATTGAAGTTAATTAGTAAACTGTTATGTTTTTTTAATAGATTATTAGAAAGTCATCATTTTTTATTTCTATTATTCTAAAAAAAATTACACACGTCTCCTTTTCTAGTAACAACAATGAAGTCCTGCCCATTTTTACTATGTTCTCCAACATTTCTGCATTTTTTTTATTGCAGTAATTGATGCAGAGTGTTAGTACAAGAATCACACAAATCATTGTAAATCACAGTCGAATTGAAACCTTATTTGTCACATACGTGATTATACACATCACAACATATACTGAAATGTTATTTTACGAATCTCCGAATAATTAAAAATAATTAAATTAAATCAAATTACGTCAAAACATACAGAAACAACTGAATAAAATATAATACAAATATACTGTGTGTATTGTATAATATATAACTATGTATATATGTAGAGTGAGTAGTGTGTTTAGTGGGGTGTGCATAAGTTGTGATGTGTGTGAGTGTAAATGCAATAAAAAAAGGTGTATGAGGATGTATATGATGTGGATTAGACATATGATTTGTATGTATTCTTGCAGAACGGTGGGCATCTGTTGGGCTTAAATGATTATTCTAACCCTGCTGAGGGGTTAGAATAATAGAAGTAGTAGTAATAGTAGTAGTGACACTGAAAATATATACAACATAAAATCTTTTTAACTATCCTAATGTAATAGAACCAGCTGTAATATAAGAAGGTTCCGTGATTCTGTATATCCTTATAATGTTAGATGCAGCAGGGACGTCAGTTTAATTTGGGTTCTTGCTTCAGTTTCAGAACATGAATAACATCATCACGTTTCCACTGGACAGTCTGTTGAAGGGTGATCTGAAAGGGGTGAAAGGGGTAAGTAGTTCACTTTAGGTTGATTTACTGCATTTTTGTTGTGTACAACCTACAGTTAAGCTTTAATATGTCGCAACAGACAAAACTGTAAAAAAAAAAAAAGTGGCTGGTGTAAAAAGAGAAACCAATAAACATTCCGAATCTCAGTAAAAAGTTTGAAATTGCACATGTAATTTGTTTACAATAAACAATAAATGTTAATCTTAGGATGTTTTATGTGATTATATGGTGTGCTGGATTTAGGCAATAAAATTTGGAGAACAAAGCAACACGCTTGGACCGCCGTGGAAACCAGAGAGAGACGGAAAGTCGTTTATAGTTAAGGAAGGCATAAAATTTCATCTAAAGTACAGGTTTAAGTCTACAGAGTGAACACATTTCACCCTGCAAAACGTCTGGACCAGAGCCGCTTTCTTATTGTCCTCTTTCTGTGTGGGAAGCTGAAAGTTTTGCTTCAGCTTATAAAAGCTATAATAGATGATTGTCGTTTTTTTGTCATGCCGGTTGAAAGTCTCCTCACATCCCATTAGCCATTATTAATTTAAGTGGTCTAAATATTTTCACCAAAAAAAACCCAAAACAATTAGGACACCCCATTAAATATTCAGTTCTCT
Source organism: Bagarius yarrelli (assembly GCA_005784505.1). NCBI lineage: Eukaryota > Metazoa > Chordata > Actinopteri > Siluriformes > Sisoridae > Bagarius > Bagarius yarrelli. Next base: position 2,089,276 of record VCAZ01000059.1, on the reverse strand, counting down.
ATCAAGAAATGTTAACATATCGACGGCTAATCTTGTTTTAACTTTTCTCTAAAAACAAAAGTGACTAAATTGCAGGTAAACAACAAAATCAACATTTTTTTTACTCATTAAACAAAAGATTTAAAAAAAATGTGTATTCTAACTCAGAAAAAAAGTTTAGGACACCCCACCCCTTAATAGCTAGTGTTACCCCCTATGGCTGGAATAACTAAAACGAGACGCTTTTGTAACCATTCCACCAGTGTCTAACAGTGGTCTGAGGAAAGTTTGCCCCACTCCTCAATGCAGAATTCTTTTAGCTGTAAGATGTTTGAGGGGTTTCTTGCATGTACAGCCCGTTTCACGTCGTTTCACAGCATCTTAATGGGATTCAGATCTGGGCTTTGACTCTGCAATTCCAGGACTCTCTATTTCTTAGTTTTCAGCCTGGTACTGGTATGTTTTGGGTCATTGTCATGTTACAGAGTCCAATACCACTTCAGCTTTAACTTTTTTACAGATGGTCTTTGAAGGTTTTTTGGTGACTTCTTTTAGCATCTTGCGGTCTGCTCTCGGGGTGAACTTGCTTGCCCAGCCAGACTTGGGCATGTTGTCAGTTGTTTTAAATGTCCTCCACTTGTAGACTATTTTGCGGACAGTGGAATGGCTAAATTATTGGAGATCTTTCTAAAACCCTTTACAGACTCATAACCTGCTACGATCTTCTTTCTGAATGGCTAAGACAGCTCTTTTAATCTCACCATGGTGTTCACTATCACTTCAATGGTAAAGAGCACACCAAACTAAATGCCTGAGGTTTAAATAGCGCCAGTCTCTCTCAAAAACCTGAGTAACAATGTTCTAATCATGTGTACCTGATGTGATACACCTGTGTGAGATTTTAGCCATTTTAAGTGGGAATAAATGTTGGGATGTCTTAATTTATTCCTCACCAGACATTTTTCTTTTTTAAAGTAGATTTTACAGAAAAGTCTTTTCCTCAGTTTTAATTGTTTAGTTATATTACGTAAATCTTTTAGTACTGCTATAAATTTAGATTCATATGTCCAAATATATTAAAACACAAAGGTTTCATAGGGTGTCCTATTTTTTTCACATGACTGTAATCTGTGGAAGGCGTAGGACCAAGAAATGTTTATCCAATCAAAATGTTCGGTCTGAACATTATGATAGGCATTTATAGCTGCCTGATAACTTATTTATTTGCACACATCTGCACACCCTGTTTGCGCAGAAAGGATACGTCAGCGGCCAGATCGGGTAGTTTCCCACCCAGTTTTGAATTTAATTTTGCAGGTAAAAATTGACATGGGTGGGTGTTCAAAATTTGGGATCAGTTCGGTGGTTTTAAAACATACATTTTATATGCTGATTATTTATTCAAACCCAAGTGTAAAAGTTAAGAACTATAAATAGAATGGGATGTCTGCTCCTTTCAAGGTTAATGAATAGACAGGTTTTTTTTTTGGACTGTGAACTCTATCTGCCAATACTACCATCAGCGCTTTCACGTACTGTAGAAAAAAAAAGCTGGATCAAAACAGAGCGAAAACCAAAAATTAATATTCATGTTGCGTTTCCGCTCTGGAGTCTATTACAGGAGTCAAAGGATCTGAAAGATAACGTCATGGTTACAGTATTTCTTTTGGGCAGGTAGGATTATGGTGTGATTGGATTTTCGTGTGTTTGGGTAGTAGCGCATAGTTTATATAGTTTGTGTACCTTTACGAATGAGCTCAGCTACGGCAGCAGTGTGTAATCAGGGACTACTTTTATGTTTATTACTGTTGCTAACTGTACTATAAAGTTTTCCTACTGCTGATTGACACAACTTATTGTAGTTATGTTGCCTTTGGTCTTCTAGTGTGCTTAGAGCTTCGAGGGTGGGGCGACGCTTTCAATGCTACCAGGCTACAGTTAGCATTTTTCAAAATGTCCCACTGCACAGTTTAACATGAAGTATTTGTAATAGTAATTGACAGGATTAGTGAAGTCAGGGGCCCCCTAGGTGAGCCAGTCGTAAGTGACACGCTGAGTTTGTTTTTGAGAAAGAAGGATGGAAAGATGGGTGTGAATACAGCATATTAAAATCTGCCCTGACCTCCTGACCCTTTGCGGCCCCATGTGACTAGGATTCGTTAGCTCCTACATGAAGCACAAGGCGATGTACTCCTAATGAGATCGCTTCTCACCCCCTGCATTTTCAACCGCCTTCGTATTCTCTCTCTCTCTCTCGCTCTCTCTCTCTCTCTTTAACATGATGAAGTGCTGAGAAGTGTAAAAAGGTTTTCATAGAGATGCTATTTTGTGAATGTGTAACTAAAGTTGTTAGGCACTCCTAGCTAGGCTCTAATTGGGATAAAGTCTAGAATTAACACACTGGAGTCCTTCTAGTCTGTGCTGTAGGAAAATCCTCTCCGTTCTCCAGAGCACTTACGTCTTACTGATAAGCTGTCAGCTGGAAAGCGTTAATTTAGGCACTGTTTTAGAAACGCGACCTCTCGAAGTGTAAATGAATATGCAAAGATTTTCTCACGTTTTGGCTAAAGCAAGAAAATAATAAGGTGGCTAATCAAGACGAATGCTAAAGCATTACAATATTTATATGATAGCAAAATATTTTTTTTACTTAAAAGTCCAATTCTTTTTATTTTGGAATTAGTTTAGTAGGAGTTTATCACGTGTTGATGTAGATGTCAAAAAAAAAACCACACACACACACACGTTTTTTGGATTTCACCAGGTTTTACAGAGTGTTTGAGTGTTAATTAGCATAACAGAGTGTTTAAGTTTAAACGCACTTTAAAAGTCTGGCGTTTAAGTGTAGGCTTTTAAAGCAGCTCTATAAAGTTGTAATTTTATTTTAAAGAAGCTTTACAGAGTGTTTGTTATTATTTAAGTGTTTTTAAGAGGTTTTCTATAGTGTTTGCGATATAACTTGGCTTTACATGTTAATATTCCCTGAAGCGAGGCTGATTTTGCACTAGCTCATATGGAAACAGGCACTAATGGATTGAGATTATAGGCCTAGATTTGAGCTGTCACACGAACCATTAACGCAAGTCCGTGCCTTTCATGCTTCAGTTGCTGCAGCCAAAGGGAAAACCTGAGACTAAATAAGTTTTGCTAAATGCATTTTAACTGTTGCTCCTCTTTAGATGCAACTCTGTGAGTTGAGGTTTATCGCTAAAAGTTTGTTGCATTGTACATGCGCATTAGAGGTGCATGTATATTGCTAAATAGTACCTTAAATATCAGCAAAACAATTGTGTTTAGTTGCATTTTTTTGATAATAAAGTGTCTTTCTTATAACAGTTACTGGCAAAGATGATGTCATTCCCAAAATTGCCCAATCCCATCATTCCACTGTATGTGCCTCAGGAACCTCTGTTGTCACAGTCGTGTGTGTTTATGCAGTTAATCCTGTGCTTTGGCCTTCAGTCATGCAGACATTTACTAGAAGACCATTTACACGCTTCCATTTTTAGATGCTCTCAGATGGAAATCTACAGCGACAAAAAGCTTCTTTGGTGAGATTCACTGAGTCGTGATGCTCACCCATGCAGGCATTAGCTAGCCTGTCCCGTCTCTGGGGTCGTAGAGTTCCCACAGAACTCTTATGATAACTCCATGACTTGGATCATGAGAATCTTATCAGTGTCAGTGTGATTTACATGGCTGATCAATGAAGCGTGTTAGCCTAGCCTAAAATCGCAGTGTTTAAAATGGCCTTCGCAGGCTGTTTATTTTTATTTTCTGTCTAATTTTAGAAACGAATAGTTTATCTCAGAATTATTTGCGCCCAAAAATTTATAATTAAAACAAAGTATTTTAGGATTTTTTAAACTAAGCTTCCTTTACATAAATATAAATATATATATTCATTTTATTTGCCTATAAAAGACTAAGAACATAGAACATAGAAAACAATACAGATGTCTGCTGTACCTCAAACTGTTTAATGGCTTAATAAAGATGGTTTTATGGTTTAATAAATGGCTGAACTTGGTTAATTAAAACAGGATCTACATTACATGCATAAGAGATTTATGTTTATTTTCTATAAATAACACTGACTTTAAAGTCATTAAGAACAATGAAAAACTCTTTTAGCAGTTCTTTTTGTCCACTCTTTGTGAACGAATGTTCTCCTAATTGTGCTCTGTACTACTCAAAATGTAGCACCCTATATACTTGTACACTATTTGTTCCACCGAACATCTGGATTATCACGTTTGGGCACTTATGTAACGTCAGCGCACACGTTTTACAATGTTAATTAAATGAGGTCCATTCAGTAACCACACCCTCCTGGACTAATCTGTGTAGTCCCCAAACACCTTAACTAAAACTGGGCAGCATGGTCATGTTTTTATATAGCAATAAAAAATGGAGGCTTTGGTTAGAATCGGTTCCAACTTTTCTTCTTGGAGCAATATTACATCATGAAGTAATGGTGCGTGTCCGGTATGTTGTGCAATACATCAGACATCAAACTCTGTTTAATAGTCTAGTGCAATGTGCCCTATTGTTAGCTTTCCTTACGTCTACGTCACACCGTACGTCAAAGGGATTTTTTCCAAGGCTTCCAAAGTCACCCTATATAATTTTAATTCCATCTTTTTATTGTGTCTATTGCAGGATCTGAAAAAGCCGTTTGATAAAGCCTGGAAGGACTACGAGACCAAAGTGTAAGCTGTTTAAACTTTCTGCTTCTGAGTGGAAGATGGAAACAGACAAAAAAAAAAGAACATGTTTTCATACTTCCCAGTTGCCATGCAGAGGATAATTATTCCATTCAACCTTCATGTTCCTAAAAAATGCCTAGACTTTAATTTGAACATCTTACAGCAGCCCAAAATGAACTAATGAAGAAAACACGATGTGACATGTCTTTTGTTTCTCTCTGTGGGTATCGTTTTAATGATCACTGAATACCACTTGACTACCCTAAACCCATATTCCAGCGCTAAACAGTTAGTCTCACCCTCTAATCTCATCCTGTCTTACTGACTTTCACTCTAATTGTGTTTTATTTTTTTCCCCTCCTTCAACCTATGAGATTTGTGAAAGCTTCTATATACTTTCCGAGCAGCAAAGGACATTCTTTACTGAAAGGGTAATGCTATTTCCTATACCATGCCGTTTTCCCCTCCACCAAGGCAGGGTGGCTGTTCATGATCATTTCCTATCATCAGCTGCTTTATTTTAGTTCTGAAAGAGCTCAATGAGATCCCCTCCTTGTCCCATCAGCTTTTGTTGTCCTTGGGGTTTCTCTAAAACTTCTTAATTTGATCATTATTGACTTCCCCGATTACAGTGGATGAAGTAATGGAGTTTGAATGCTTCTCAGTAGGCTGCTGATATGCAAGCACACTCTCATCACCATCAGCACTTATGCTTTAAATCGGTTTCTGATCCCTGATATGTACAAAAGCTGCTGGCTGGATGTTTGGATGTCTTTTTAGGAGGGTTAAAGGGTATGAGTAGTAGTAGTGTATTGAGAACGTTTTGAGAATGTTTAACTAATGAATATCAGAGTTCTTAGCTTGCCTATTTGCACAGTGAAGCAGAGATGAGACAGGATGCAGGTTTGAAGGACAGCAAACTGGAATAACATAGGATTCACAGATTAGCTGAAACAGATAAATTAAGAAACAGAAACAGGTTTATATAAACATCTACTACTCAAGAGTTTCAACTAAGAATTATTTTCTAATTTATCTAATTTATCAGATGGGAACCTTTATTAAATATACAAATATCCCTGAATTAAAAAGTCTTCAGCATTTAGTGAACTATTAAAGGGGTCATAAACGGAGAAATCAAAATTCCCCTGATCTTTCGACATATAAGAGGACATTGTGCTATAAAAACATCCTGTGAGTTTCAGAACTCAAAACTTTGTTGTTACTTTAAAAATAGCTTATATTTAAGGCGGTCGGCCAAAATGTTCATAGAAGAGTTGATAAGCGATTGACGCCTGTTTTGACATCACTGATTGTTTAGCCCCGCCCACAGATGCGTGCATTCACACGGTAAATTTTTCTAAATGCAAAATTGTTAGCCAATCATTGCATTGGGCGTTTACTTTAGAGACCAAGATCCGCTACGCCTATTCAAACAGGAGTGTTTTGATGACCAAGGTAAAAAAAACAAGAGAGAAAATAGCCTATTACTTCTAAATTATGATGTTTTTGATGAAGAAAAACTCTTGATAGCATTATAAGTAGACCTCATAGACTAGTATAAAATAAAAAAATTGAAGTAGTACACATATTCTTTAATATACACAGCTTCTACATAGACTTCATTTAATAACATGTTTAAAGGACATAAGCTTATATGAAACATTACTAAAAGTCTGTCCTCATATGACAGTACATCAGCTACCCAGACAAATTTGATATATATATATATTGTAACTGCTTTTGCATATTATTTACATAATTAGTAAATTAATATCTTGTCTAAATAATGTCTAAATCAGGGACGCCCAAACTCAGTCCTGGAGGTCTTGCAGAGTTTAGCTCCAACGCTCAACAAACTAATTAAGGTGTTGCTAGGTATACTTGAAACTTACAGGTAGGGAGTGTTGAGGCTAGTTTGAGCTGAACTCTGTAGGACACCAGCCCCCCAGGACCGAGTTTGGACACCCCTGAGTCACTGAAAGTTTATTAAAAGTAAATTTTTATATATTTTAGATCTGTGATGTTAAATTTAAAATAAACTAGTTTTATATTTCCTGCTGTTTGTGCAAGTTCAGTATGAAAAACAGTATCGATCTCATAGTAGAATCAACTTATTCTACTTAAAATAGAATTAACTCCAAACTAGAATCGAATCTGAGCTTTTTGCTTGTAATCGGTGAATGAAATATTTGGGGTTTGTGTCTCACCCCTTTCAAGTGTACATAAAAATAAAAAATAAAAAAACCTTAATGTCTTTGAACTTCATGAAGTTTTTGTTCTGAGGAATGAAATTGCTTGGCTGCTTTTGGTGTGACAAGCAAAATGGCAACTACTTTTAGTTTTCAGGGGTTTTTTTTTCTGAATTATGGTTATAGTCCAGTAGCTGTGATTGTTTTCTCTGTAATACCTGCCCCGATGCTAGTGATCTCATCATGTAGGCCACTGCATCTGGTACGACATTGCTGAGTTATCCCCAGGTTACCAAACAGTTGACATTTCCAGCTGTTTTAAAAAGTGATGTGGCAGCACGTGTGTGTGTGGTCGGGTGTTCTTAACCTTACGATCCGCCTGTAGTCTGTTTACTTGGCTGGAGATGCCACAGTGCCAACACATGCTATCACACCACTCTTTATGAACTAAATCTCCCTTTTTGTCTTCTGCTGTTTCCATTTTGGATCCATTCTTTTTTTCAGTTTGGCTTCTTGTTTTGCCAACACTCAGGTTTTGGCAAATTGACCAAAAAACTCACCGGGCTTTAGACTCCCAGGCAGAGGATCAAGACATGTCCATAATTGGTGGATTTTAGTATGAATAAACAGTTAAAAGTTAATGGATTTCCCTCTTTGTACACTTTATCATGGCGCACCAAATGAAAATAGATACACAGAATTTATTGCTGCTGTGTCAGATGTTTATGTCTGAAAAAAAGAATGCCTTGGATATAGAAATCTCTCACTTGCTGTAGTTCTGCAGTGTGTATCTGTGTGGATAGTAGAAATCTGCATCAAAGTGCTTTGATGATTTAGTCTATCAGAAGACATTATGAAATGGTGACAACCAGCATGGTGAGTCACTTGAGTACCTCCCTGACAGTGTCTCTGGATAGACTCAGCATCCATCACTATCCTGATCGAGATTTTTACTTAACCAAAAGAAAAACTCTGCCCTGTGTGTTCTCCTTGTGCTGTTTTTCTCTGGGTTCCCTGGTTTCTTCCACAGTTCAGAGATGTGTTGTAGGCTGACCGGCATCTCCAAATTGTACGCAGATTGTAAATGGGTGTTTGTGCGAGTTTGTGTCTCCGCCGATTGCCCAGAGTTCACTGGGATAGACTTGAGGTTCCCCGTGTCCCTGAGGGATCCCTTGCCTGAAGTTAAAAGCCCTTACTCCATCAATTTTCTCAAACTGTTTGGCTTTCCTTTATACGAAGGAAATGCAGCGTCCATAAAGATCTACCAGAGCATTTGCAAGAATTGCTCTGTTTTATGAGTGCTGTTTTATAGTAAAGTAAATGTGTAAACAGGGATTTAAAAAGATATTGTGTTTGTTTGCAGCACCAAGATTGAGAAGGAGAAAAAGGAGCACGCCCGACAGCACGGAATGATCCGGACCGAGATCAGCGGGGCCGAGATTGCAGAGGAGATGGAGAAAGAAAGGCGCTTTTTTCAGCTTCAGATGTGTGAGGTCAGCGGTGCAAAACCATTTTTAGATACTAAGCAGAAAATGAAAACTTCTGTGTGGTGTCTTAGTATGCAGAGTTACACTGTGCCACACTGTTTAAACAAATTTTGTACTATTTTCTTATCTTCTGCTCGGTTTTACTGAAACTTACTGGTTTTGTTACATTCAATCTGACCTTTTTTTTATTTTGCTTGTTTTTGTCCTTTCAGTACCTTCTCAAAGTGAATGAGATTAAGATTAAGAAGGGCGTGGATCTACTGCAGAACCTCATCAAGTATTTCCATGCACAGTGCAAGTGAGTATCATTATTGCAGCTAAATATAGTTCAGAAAATCATTCATTAAAAAAAAACAAAAAAAAACATTAATGTCATTTTATTTAAGCAAACAGTAACAAAAATATTTGTGTTGGACCGCTAATTGGAAGCTTGGGGTTTGATTCCCAGCACTACCGAGTGGCCGCTGTAACCCTATGAATAAATGCTTGGAATAAGGGCATCTGAAAAAAGCCGTAAATGAAAATATAATTCGATTAATTATCTAATTGATACACTTTTATTAGGGACAAATAAAAAAAGTGTGTGGCACTGTGATGGACTGACGACCTGTCCAGGGTGTATCTCTCCTGCCTAGAGATGGCTGGGATAGGCTCCAGCAGATCCGTGGCCCGATTAAGGGATAAGCGGGTGTAGAAGATAAATGAATGAAAATAAATTAATTGTGTATTGTGGGCGGTAATTATGTGATATATATACCTGGAATACCATTTGTGTTGTTTATATGGTTGTGTTGGATTTAATACACTCTAAAAAAGTGAAGTAACTTCGGTGTGCAAGAATGTCTCAGTGTCTCAACTTATTAAGATGCTCTGTTCTCGAGCAACAGTCACTTCTGCAGACATTCATCAGGGATTCGAAACCAGACACAGATTCACAGCCAGCTTTGAACAGAGCTGCCAGGCTGTGCTGTAGAATAAGTTCATTACCTTTTACTGTTGGATTTAGATTAGTTTATTTAGTTTTTCTGTTATTAAAATCATTTATATGAAGTTCTTAACTTTAAGGAAACATTAAACAATGAATGATGTTAATCAATGATGTAGCGGATTAAAGCCAGTTAAGAACAAAATGTTGTTAAAGTGCTGATGACAAAATAACGAAAGGAACAAAGATAGATTTTGTTTGTATTAGAATCCCAATCCTAAATGTCTCTTTAACAGTTCCACATTAAGCAGAACCTTATCCAGAGCGACTTACATTATCTCTTTAAAACTGAGAAATTGGGGTTAAGGCCTGCTCAGGGGCAGCAGTGGTGCTTGGTGGTGCTGGAATCGCACCAGTCTTTTTGGTTTCAATCCATCACCTTAACCCTCAGAACTGAACACGGTAACAGAACTATTTTTAGGCTGCGGCGCTCATATAGTTCATTAGCACTAATGTCAGACTCCTATTGCAGCCGAGTAGGCCAGTCCCTTCACACTGACATTCATCAGGTCTGTGCAGAAATGCTTGAAGAGAAAAGGTCTAGATTGGTCCTGTCTGTTGGGAAGATGCACGGCAAAAACATTCCTGTTATTTTTCAGTGTGACAGAAGACGAATTTCACATAGCGCTAGACTTGACCAGGCCTGTAGATTTTCCTAATTATTTGAGAAATAGGGTATACACTCTTCCCAGAATACATTTTTAGCCCATAGAGAATGTGTGTGTGGTGTGTGTGTGAAATGGCGGAGGCTGGTAGTGGAGGTTTAATGCTTTCGTATGTATTTTTGCACATGATTGATTTCTTGTCCGTCAGTTTTTTTCAGGACGGTCTGAAGGCTGTGGACAACCTGAAACCCTCTAGAAGAAATGGCCACTGACCGGCATACGGTGAGCTACACATTAGCATAGCAGTGGTTAAACATTTCATTAAATGTGTATCATTCATCTATATATCTCACGGTGTATAAGTCGAAACGCTTGATAGTTAAGAGTTAAGCTACGATTGCCAAGATGACACAATTGGCCCCTAACAAGGCGCTTAACAAATTCCCTAATAGAGGGCGCTGTACCTGGGTAACCTGCAAAGATTTTTTATTCACTGTGCTGAATGTATGTGTCATAAATGACAGCTTTTATTTATTATATAGTCAGATTTGGCCTCCCACCCCGTTGAGATCAAGAGGCGCAGGATGAAGAACGCCGGCACCCACACAGTTACGGGACGTGCTAAAGACAGGCTCAGGTGGAACAAAAGAGGTAAGCCTAATCTCATGTGCTTCAAGTGAGGCCCATTTTGATATGGATATGACAGTACACCCACGCGATTGGATATAAAGCTGAAATAAGATCATATACAGTAAATACTACTTTAAATACGTACTGTATGGAGGTCTATCTGAAAGATCATGCTTTATATGTTTGCAGGTGTAGCTTGTGTAAATCCTTAAACATAAAGGGAGTAAATGCTTTTATTTAAATGCGGATATCTCTTTACTCGGTGACTTGCCGCGGAGTAGCCAAGAGATTTCACTTTATGATGTTGTGTTGTGCTTTTTTGTCTTGTTTGTATAACCGTTCTTGAGAACATGCTGTGTCGATGGAAAGCTTTTTTTTTTTCTCTTTCTTAATGCCTGGCCGCTTTGCCAACGAGTCAGGAAGTAAGTGTCTGATTGTGTCCTTTTTTTGGAAATAAAGGTGCAGGCCGTGGGAGACCACAAACTTCCCTTTTATGTTTTGTCCATTCATGTCCAGAGGTGCCAACATCTACTGTTTTAATGTAGAAAGAGAGAAGAACAGCGCTCTCAATCGAATTCAGACCGCAGGAGACAGAGCAGTTCATACAAAGGAAAAGACATGAGATTTTCATACAAGGCTCTGAGTTACTTTCACTGTAAACTTTGACCATAAGACGATTAAACCCGCACCCACCCGGGCCCCAAAATACAGACGGCATTGGATTACATCCACCGCAGACCCATCGTAGTCTTTTTTGTCCCCCCAGCCTGCTTTCTCTTCTTTGCTCGCCTGTCAGACCCCCGCTCCCTCTGCCCGCGCACGATGTCCCGAGCTCCTGGACAAATCTGCAGAAAAAAAAACAAAAATTTCATATTTGTGACCCACATCTCAAAATTGGAAAATTTGTTTTTGTTTATTGTTTTTGTGCTGCTAAACAAAGACCAGACTCCATTATAATTTTTTTATTTTAGTTCTTTGCAACACCGGTCATCCTCCCTTGCCTTTCCCGAATGTTTCCCTAACTCTGTTATTTACCAGCATTCATCAATCCACACATTTCTGTTCTCATTTTAATTAGTACATCCCGACAGGGAAGCTATTCTAGTTAAAAGTTTTCGACGCTGTGTTCTGTTCTATATGTGAGATGGACCCCAGAGAAAAATCATGGTTATTGAATTTCCTCTTTTAGACGGAAGGGGTAATCTTCTTGTGGTTGTGGTGCGCCATCAGATTAGTTTTTCAGTGCTGCTTGTCATAATCCTCATGTCGCCTTATTCGTAGGATTTCTTTTAGTGTGCTGCTTTTTTGGCTGGCTTGCAGACATGAAAAGTGTGAGTGTTGAAAACTCAGTCTGGTTGTGTCCTTGTGGTTTTTATAGTTGTCCGTTTTAATGTGTTTGTGCTGATGCACGTCGCCTCTCGAGTGGGGCCACAACGGGGACATCCACCATGACCGTTTCTCAAAGGATGAGAAGAGTGCAAGTTTTTCACTTACTTTGAGCCTGGGGATAACCACTTCCAGTCCTTTTTAAAATCCTCTAATTCAATGCACCATAGCAGCCGACGCCCTTTTAATGCGTTATAGGACTCCCGCGTGGCCCCAGAGCACCACAGGGAACAGTCTACCCAGAGAAGGGGCAGGGGAAGAGCCCGAGCGCAGCGGGAACCTGTACAAGGAAGTGAGGGTTGTGTTTATGCCATTAAACCTTAAAAATGCACTGAAATAAACGATGGATGAGGGCAGCAGCAGAGTGAAAACTCGCCCTGAGATTCTGTCGCAGCTCCTCCGGAAAGCGTGGCAGAAGAGGAAGGACTGCAGAAGAACGGCACACCTGACCACACACCCACGGGACGGTAAGAACAAAGTGTAACCACCCCCACATTTACTCCTACCGTCTTATGGCGCGTTTTTTGCCCGATATAACACTGTTAAACTCCTAAGAGACGGAGTGTTTTCTATCACTGTGTATTTTTTGCTTGAGGGTGGAATCTGCTGTGGGAGTTTTTTAGAAAAAGGGATGTACTTCGTTTATTCAGGCGAAGTATAGATTTTATAAGAATGTTTTTAGTCGAGAGATCTACAGATGTGGGATAAAAGGAACATGAAAACAGATATTAAAATTTTCATTGGTTTACAAGTCTACCTCATTGTGAAAGTATTTTGGCTAATTCATTCTTTCTTGCTTTAATTTCTCTCTCTCTTTTATCACTCTCGATCTATCTGCCTCTCTCTCTCTCTCTCTCTTGTCTGGGTCTCTTGTTATCTCTCTCTCTATCTATCTCTACTCTCTCTGTCTGTCTCTCTCTCTCTCTATTTCTGTATGTCTGTCTGTCTCTTTCTCTCTCTCTTTATCTCTCTCTCTCTCTCTTTTACTTGTGCTCTCAGCCAAACAGACCACCGCCAGCTTAATCTCCTAACCTGTCAGCAAGCATAACCAGACGAGAAGAAAAGTTTTGACCTCTATCACGTATGGCGCTCCACACACACACACACAAACACACACACGCACAATGTCTAAAAGGTTAAGACAGGCTGAATTATTGGAGACAGCTCTAAGGAACTGTAAAGTGACATTGCTAGCTAAATTTACGTTATTCGTTCATCTAAACGTAAAAGAGGAGCTACTACTGTCCGGTGCCACAAGTGCCTACAGGGTCTGTAGAGGCATCAGGAAAAGTCAGCAGCAGATTGTTATGTGCTTAGGTCTTGTTTGCGTCTTCTAGCAGCAGCTGAAAATGCTGTCGAGAAGCTGCATGTCTGTGTATAGATGTGATTTACTTTATCACTGTATACGCTTTTTTAACAGTGTAAAAGGACGCCAAAGAATTAAGTTGAAAGTTAACAGTTTACGATCAACATGTAAAACTGCTGATATATGCACTGATGACGAGGTGGTGTGTGTCTGTGTTGTGCGACACTACTGTTTCCTTCCCCACCAACACACGCTTACCCGCCCTCTCTTCTCCTTTTGTCTTCCATCTCACAGATGACCGAAAGTATCACTTTCAGGCAGGGATGAGTCGAGTGCCAAATGTACTTATGTTTGTTTCCTGTACCGAGGGAATTTTTTTAATGTGTGGTTCCTTTTCCTGGCCTGCTAATACCTTCTTAGAATCCATTACGCACTGCTCTGTCCACTCACACTGCGTTATTGTGTCTCTTCCTATGCTTCATCTTTGTCAGTTGGATCTCGTGCTGCGAACAGTAAAGAGGAAGCGCTTAACAAAGCCTTTAAGGGAGCCAGCACGTGGGTGAGAACAACATGTTCAGGAGATGACCAAAGACATTTGGTTGAGGTCAAACGCATGACCGGCACGATGTCTGCTGCGACTCGTGCTCCTGGTAAGTGAATGGAAACGGCTTAGAATACTGAAGGGAGGGGCAATTTTTAGGACAACATCAGGAAGTCAAAATGTATCAGGGAAGAGAATAAAAAGAGTAGCTCAATATTTCCAGCTATTATTATGGCTTTTTCCTAAGAGAAGAAGAAGGATATAAAAAGTTATATAGTGTCTTCCATTGCTCTAGGTCGCTTTAAATAGTACATTCATCACAGAAGTACAGCACATAAGGCAAGGAAGACACATTATCCAAAATACATGTAGCTGAGTTTAAGGTGGACACAGATGATATATTTCGAAGTGAAAGTGGAAGTACTTTATAATTTAGGAGCATTAACAGAAAAAGATCTACCAATACAATAGACATCCGATGCGAGGAACAGTCAATAGACCAGTCTAAGGGGCGGGCAGACAGTACGGGTACAATAGGTCAGACAGATATGGAGGCGCAGACTATTAGTCCTTGAACGGTAGAAGCATAGGACTTTGCAAACCAGAATCTGATCTGCTCAATGTCAACCTTCTGAATATTTTACACTTTGTTAATTTGTTCAAAATAAGATCGTAGGTCGGAATCTGTACACAAATCAACTAAAGTTGACTAAAGAAAAAATCGATATAGTTTCGAAATAATTATTTAGCAGGTCAGCTATGTACAGAGCCCTGGAGCAGAAGGGTAAGGGTCTTGCTTAAGGACCCAACAGTGGCAGACGGTGGTGGTAAGGCTGGAACCCAGTTTACTGGTCGTTCAAACAACAACTCAGGTCATAACTATTTATCCATAACACTGCACACATGTAAATAACATTCCCGGAAAAAATTCAGTAAGAGTGATTGCAGTGATTAGGTTATTAAAAAAAAAAGGTTGATTACGGCATAACAGGACTGTGCCTGGAGGAGAAGAAGTATTGACCGAAGGAAAGGTCGGAGAAAGTGTAAAGTATGCTATATATCACAAATCATGAGGTTCTATTAACGTTTACAGCATTTGGCAGATGCTTATCAGAGTGAGGTACAAAAGTTGTTGAGTATCTTTTAATGAATAAATACTAGTTTGTGTGTACATTAACCAAAATTGCTAGCAAAGGGCAACAACCTTTTTATGAGTAAGTGCTAAGGTATTTAGAGAAAGGTAGATCGTAGACATCTCTTGAGAAGCCAGTGCTCTGGGAAAAGTTTTGATCTTGCATAATAAGGCATTAATAAGTCCAGTGGATTCTGTATTACATTTTTGAATAGTTAAAACTTTAGACAATGTCCTTTCTCCGGGAACACATGGAGGTCTACCAACTGGGAATTCGGATTGCATAGAAGGTTCGGGGATCCACGAGAGTTGGGAGTGCACTACTCCCGAATTCAGTCTCTCCACTGGATGTCTCAGCACATCAGAACTTTTGGTAGGTGGTATCTGTTAAAAAAAGATTAAAGCAAACATTTTTAAAACATTGTATAGATGTCCTAACTTATGAGTTATGTATCAGCTGATAAACATGTAGTTATTATATTGGAATTGACCTGTTGTTAGTCGGAGACTAATAATAGCACCAATGTGGTGACACTTTTTTAGTGTGTGTATGTGTGTGTGTGTGTGTGTGTGTGTGTGTGTGTGTGTGTGTGGTGTGTAGCTGGCCAAAAACGTAGGGAACATGCGGGTTTAAACGGATCATGGAAGCTAGTTAAGTGCAGAGATACAGTTTGAAACCAATCCTACCAGCATGACATGTAAGTGCGCTCCACTTCCTCACCTCTCTCTCTCTCTCTCTCTCTCTCTCGCTCTTTCTCTTTTCTGTATGGTGTGTGTTCACAGCTGTCACCCTAGACGATGTAGCTCAAGTTTTTTGTTACCATTTTTTAAATAATTATAGACAGTACTCAATCCACATGGTTTGGACATGTGTATAAATAGCTTTATTTGACTGTAGGTTTAACTAGAATATGACCTCCTTCAGCGGGAGTGGGCGGGTCTGGGAATGCCAATACTATGTACCTAATTTATATAATATAAATAAACTATATATTTTAATTTTGAACTTAATTCTAGTTGCGCCATCTCATTATGATGTCGTACAGTTTGCTCCGGTGTGACTGGTTAAATGAATGATGTACTACACACCTGTCTAACAATTGGTGGCAATAATGCATCAAGTTGGTACGCCAATGCCAACTACCAATATATGGAGAAGAAGAAGGCTTCCCTGTGCACATTTGTAGCAGCAAAAAACGTCATATCGAAATATAGTCGGACATAAAATTAAAGGTAAAGTTTTTGGGTGAATCCCACGGGATGGGAAACAAATCACGATAATCACGTGATTGGGACGGATGGGATTTTCCCCCAGTTTTTTTGTTGGATTAGAATGGAAAGATTTTTTTTTTTTTTTTGCAAGAGGGATGGAAAAGCCCGCTTTTGAAAAATCACTGCCGTGTCACCCTTTAGTGTGCATGAAAATTTTATCACAGGCTTTAAGAAGTACAGTGGTACTTATGAGTACTTATAAGTTTAATTTGTTCCGTGACGGAGCTTGGTCAACAAAACGTCGTGTCAAATCTCCGCACTAAAATGGATTGCAATGCCATTATTCTGTTCTGGGTCCCTAAAAAACACAGCAATTTTTTTTTGTTACATGTTTTTAAATACGAAAAATATACAAAATATTGAATATTGTACAAAAAACAGTACAATAGAATGTACTGCAATAAACTGGTTTTATTAAAGATAATGAACAGCATTTAGCTTAGAGATCAGACGACTTCACTTGCTAATGCGCATGTCCGATTAGCTATCGAGTGAGACACGGGACGCTGGGCGGATGTCACAGCATTCACTCTGGCGTTCGCTACGCTAACTAGCGGTGGGGTGTCTGAAGCTGTCTCGTTAACCCAATTTTAACTCGCAACTCAAAGAAAAAAATTGGCAGAGAGATGACTCGTATCTCGAAAAACTTGTTAGTTGGGACACTCAGAAGTTAAGGTACCACTGTATTCATTTGCCACAGTCTGCACCACCACATAAAGCTGTTTCGAATTAGCCTTTCTTTTTATATTTGGAGTAACAAACAGTAATCAAACGGTTATCCAGCTGGTGTGACATTCATATCAGTGGATCAAACTCCAGCGCTGTTTGGTGTCAGAGGTCCAAAGCTTTGCGTCCACTGGACCATTTACAAGTGTTATTTCCTTCGCAGTGACCTAATTTACCCTCTGTTTCTCAGGCAGGCCAGGAAGGACTTCATCACGGCCAAATACACTGAGAAACGCTTTGCGCGTAAGAAAAACCAAGACCCTGCATCCAGACTACACACCCTGTGTAATGCTGTTAAGGCCCGCGACATCTTCTCTCTCATCCAGGTCTATGGTGAAGGAGTGGACTTAATGGAACCCATTCCTATGGCCAACGGGCATGTGAGTCTTCCCTAAGGCATTCGGATTAAATCGGACCCTGCTTTAATAGAATAAAAATAATTAGGGTAAAAGAGGGTCATTATCTGTATCGACAAAAAAAAGAGCCAGTTTAGATTAGCAGAGGAATCCTGTTAAGGAGACTCGTTTTAGAGCATTGGATCGGAGTGGATTGGATTGGAATGATCAGATTTTTGATACGGGTTTCACATGGTCATTTTTCTCAGCCCCTGCTGGAGTTTTTTTGTTTGTGAAATTTGCGGCCAGAAATGGTTGTGTTCTTGTTTTATTTCACTTATATATGTAATTACTTACTACGATAGCTGTACTTACTAAAGGTTCGACACAAGTTAAATCAAAGAGGACTTGAATACACTGGTAATGGCATTCTACTAATTAGTAGAAGGTCTGTGTTGATTAGCATCTGTCTAGATCAAAAGGTTTACCCACAATGCATTTCCTGTCCTGGGATAGACCCAGCTGGACGCTAAAGTGTTAAAAATATTCACTCTTCCAACTGTTATAGCATTTGGACGGGAAATAAATGTGAAATGCTTTCTTGGTGTGTTTTTCTTGCAGGAACACGGAGAGACTGCACTACATCTGGCAGTGAGGCTGGTGGACCGAACCTCGCTCCACATCGTAGACTTCCTCACTCAAAACAGGTACCGACCTACAGCCCTTTTTTTATATTTTTTTTTATTTTGCTGAACTTTAGGTCAGATGACTAAACCTTGTCGTTTGGTTTCCAGCATAAATCTGGATAAGCAGACGGTGAAGGGAAGCACGGCGCTGCATTACTGCTGTCTTACGGACAACAGCGAGTGTCTCAAACTGCTCCTAAGAGGCAAAGCGTCCATAGAAATCGGTGAGAAACCATCAGCTGATCCTGTAATTAGTTCAGCCTGCTTTTCTTCTCTCTCTTCAGACAGAAACCGAAAGGTTTCCAGTGGTTCTGTTAGACTTTTGTTTTTATTTAGCTTTCATTTTGTTTCACATTCTTCTGCTTGGGCTGTTTTGAGAGCTGGTTCTGGTGATAAGAGACAGGATCCGTGTTGGGCTTTTTTTCCCAGTGTTATCTGTGGGAATTGAGTTAATTAATGCTTTTCTAGTGAACAGCACAAACAAAAGAGCTAAGCAAGAACCAGTGCGGCATGGCACTGTGCGGTGTTTGTGTGTGTGTGTGTGTGTGTGTGTGTGTGTGTGTGTGTGTGTTTGTGTGTGTGTGTGTGCTTTTATTTTAGAGCGCAAATGACCACTTTGTTTCATTATAAAGATGACAAACTAAGATACCAGGTCTTTTTGTTGGTCATCATCTAAAAACCCTTAGCAATCACACAAATCTGGTTTCATTTAGTTGCATTTTGGGAATAAAATATAAGAAGTGTTTGTAAGTTCTTTTTATCCCTACTGTGGTTCTGTGTGTATGAGAAAGAGAGACGGAGAGAGAAAGAAAGAGAGAGAGAAAAAGATATACAGGACATATATATTTATATATATAGAGAGAGAGAGCGAGAGAGAGAGAGAGAGACAGTGAGAGAGAGCTTTTAGCTTCTTTAGTGCTACTAATGATCCCTTTAAATATGAAACTATAAAGTTGTTGAATTACCGGTGTGCAGCGAATGAGGCGGGTGAAACTCCACTGGACATTGCCAGGAGACTCAAACATCTGCAGTGTGAGGAACTGGTAAGTTATATTCGCTGTGATCAACAACACACATAGGCTAAAATAGTAGCCTTTCAGCTGGACGTTGCCAAGGTTAACACTGTCTGTCTGTCTGTCTGTCTGTTCTATGTGCAGCTGAACCAGGCGCTCGCTGGCAAGTTTAATGCACATGTACATGTCGAATACGAGTGGCGGCTACAGCACGAAGACCTAGACGAGAGTGATGAAGATTTGGATGAAAAGGTACTTCGGTGTTTCTCTACTTCAGGAATGCTCTCATGCTCGAATCAAAAAAAAAAGAATTAAAATAAAAAAACAAAGTACAGACTTAGTATATTATTCAAATCTACAATAACCCTTATTAAACTCATTTTATGCAATAATAATAACATTATTACTATTTTCTAAAGAACATCCCTTTGCTAGTTTTTCATAAAGCTTTAACTTATAGAAACTCAACTCCTAGTATTATTGTGGAGATTTTATTATGATTTTAAATGTACCTTTTTGCCTTTTATTGCTAGTTATTAGCGTACAGACAAGTGAGCATTATTTTTCTAGAGATATATCAAACAGACTTTTTTGTTTTGCAATAAATATCAATTTATCACTCGTCTAATTTTGGTTTAATTGCCTGCATTCTGAATGCAGGAGTGCATGAACTTTTCTCTTTTCCACCGTTTAGCCATTTTGTTGTCCCTTTAAATTTTCCTGCTCCACAGATGCGCATTTCGACAAACTCTTATTAACGGCGTTCCTGTCATGTTCGTCGCAAAGTTTTGTTTAGCCTAGCCTAGCATTATCGAGCGCTATTTTCCCTGAAGTTTGTCTGTTTATTCACCCTGCTTGATTCTTGCCTGCACTGACCTTTTGCCTGTTGTATTGGTTTAAGAGATAACGTGCTTTCCCTGTCCTGTATGTTATTGGGGAAAGAAGCTGCAATAAATCCTCTCTGGCTATGACTCTGGCTTTGATTATCTCTGGCCATATCTGACCGGCGGGCTGTAGTTCGGGGACTCTATGTTAAAAAATATAGGCTGTATATTTTAGGGGGATTTTTTAGCTGCTAAATTTTTTTTATTTTACATTTAAAATTTGGAGTTATATAATAAAATATGTATGATGTTCAATGTAATAAGTAAAAAAGAGCAAACTTTGCATTTATTATGCAATATGTGTGTCTTTTTTCACATTTAACATCTTTTTCTGTGTAACTGTTAATTTACTGAAGTGTGTGTACTGATAAAATCACCTTCTGACCTTTCTACATCCAGTCCAGTCCCCTGAGACGAGAGGAGAGGCCGGTCAGTTGCTACACGCCGGGCAGCTCAGTGATGCAGCCCAGCGCGTCCAATTTGTCCAAGGACAAACAACAGCGTGGCTACATCCCAAACCTGGTCAACAACGAGACCTATGGCACCATCGTCAACACCACCAGCCCCTCCAGTGGGGTTCTGTCCACCTCAGCTCCTCCGCTGCCTCCTAGAAATATCGGTACCTTCTTCTGAGCTGCTAATTATTAGCTAAATATGGGTTAATGGTTAATTAAAAGATAACGGTAATAATTAGACAGTAATTAAAAGGTTTTTTAATAAAATGGCAGTGTTTGATGATTGTAATAGATATAGTAAACCCCACAGTTCCATTAACAGAGGCTACGCTATTAATACGTTCTACATAGGTCTGTGTTTTAAACTTTGGTGTAGGAACTTGCCATGGTGGGATTAGTAAAGCTAAGACCATGACCCAACAGGAGGGTTAAATATCCTTCTTAAGAAAATGTCTCTTTAGCCTCTAATACTTTAAATAGGTCGTAAGCTTATTCTGATCACAAGGCTTATACTTGATCCCCTTACATTTACAGCATTTAGCAGACGTCCTTATCCAGAGCGACTTACAGTTATCTCATTTATACAACTGAGCAATTAGGGGTTAAAGGGCCTTGCTCAGGGGCCCAGCAGTGGTGGTTTGGTGTAAAAATGGAATATTTTAAGTCATGTAGAACCTGTGACATTTAGAATGTTCCAAACTGTGTTCACGTTAATGTATTTGTCTGTATATCTGAACAGAAAACATGTTCAATCGGCTCTTACAACAGTCCAGTCATTCCGGTCAGGAAAAACTCTGCATCAATTGATAAAAAAACGTGTACATCATTAATTATTAATAATCTTTACAATTAAAGCTACTTCACTTGATGTATAGTTATAATAAAAATGTGAGTGAACGTTTAAAAGCCATGACCGCATATCTGACCGCAGACAAGGATGAATGATTAAGCATACGCTCGAAGTAAGATGCTTTTAGTTAAGTCTGAGCTTTTGTCTAGCTGTCATAGCTCATAGTTCAGCTGATTGAAGAACAGAAGTTACTGTTCATATACATAGCGAAAATTGTACTTGCCAGATATTCCTAAAATGTGATTGGTTCATTCTGATCACAGTCACATTCCTTACTTTATTATGATAAACTTTAACATCAAATATTACTTACTACCATGATGTTTTTTATTAATTATTATAATAACATTTCATAACTTATTGTTTATTATTGTTACTTTATCTTTATATTTCTTTTACTTTTGTAGTATTTTTCTGAACGTTTGTAGACTTTTTTACATGTTGAATGTGTGTTATTTATATTGCAGGACTAAAATGTTATATACATCATTATAAATTATATAGTACGGATATTGTGGTTCACCAGTATAGACTGTAGTCAGGCTTGTGTCTTGTTCTTAACACTGTGGCATTGTGCAGTTTCTCTAAGACTCTAATGTCATTAAAGCCTGGAATCGAGCCACAGCTAAAAAAAAAAAGTCCCGTCCCAGAAGTTTGTCTTCATTTTGTTTAAAGCAGTCTCTTCTTTGAAATGTGGAATATCAGGCAAACGTTCGGTTTCTGACTGGATGTCCTTTTCTCTCTGATCTCAATAGGGCAGCTGACTGGTCACAGCGGCGTTCCCCAGATATCTCCGGCATGGAAACCTGGCTCTATAGATCTCTCAGGCAGGCAAAGATCCTCCTCAGATCCCCCGAACATGCATCCGCCGGTCCCGCCTATGCGAGTCACTTCATCCTCCTGTGAGTCTGAGCTACATAATAGAATATACACCAGTTCATAACAGAATAGAGAATATACACCAGTGCATGAAGACATTGATGTGCATTATTAGCAGCAGATGTTAGCTTACATTTACATTTACATTTGCAGCATTTGGCAGACGCTCTTATCCAGAGCGACATACAATATTCCGTGTTATACACAACTGAGCAATTGGGGGTTAAGGGCCTTGCTCAGGTGCCCAGCAGTGGCATGGCGGAGCTGGGAATCGAACCCTGGTCCTCAAAGTTAATAGTCCAACAACTTAACCACTGCGCTACCACTTCCCCCAAATTAGCTTGGGACTAATTTATACATGGATCACAAACAAATCATTAAGTGTGCTATTGCTACATGTTAAGGGTATAATGCTAATGATGTGCGCTCTGCAGTCATAGCGCCGGCCGCTTCTCCCCCTCCTATATCTAAACCAGCTGGAGTGATGGAGGCCAAGAACTTACAGAGCAAATCCGGACAGCTGCCCCAGGGCCAGAGTATTACCAGGGGTTGTGCTACAAGGTCAGAATTGTAACACACAAAACAAACACACACACACACACACCACTGGGGGGATTTTTTTTAGATACTGTTTCTGTCATGTTTGTCCACAACAGCTGATGAATTCACACAGTTTTCCAAAAAGCTTCTTACTGTTAACTTTAATACTACTTACAGTTCATTTTTGCAGTTTTTTTCTGTACAACTTGCAGTGAAATGCTTTCATGACTGTCCAATATGTAAACATGAAGGTAAAAGTGTGTAAAATAAAAAATAGAAATAAGTAAAATAAGAATAAAAATGAATAGAAATAAGTATAAGCATAAAATATAACTATGACGTTATATAAGATATATAGAATGAAATATAACTATGACTATACTATATTAAGGACTCTCATCCTAATAACATAAAGTGGTCTCCATGTTGCTCGAGACCACTTTTATACCAGTCCTGGATTTGCTGAGCATTTTAATTAAAAATGTTTCCATGTGACAATCTATCTATCTATCTATCTATCTATCTATCTATCTATCTATCTATCTATCTATCTATCTATCTATCTATCTATCTATCTATCTATCTATCTATCTATCTATCTATCTATCTATCTATCTATCTTTAGACTCCAATACCCATCACATCTTTTTGTGTGCATCCTTTTGTGTTTCTGGAAAGTTTTTACTAGATTGTGGAGTGTCAATCAGGACCCTAGAGTTCTTCCGCTCCCAGCAGAACACACCATGTCTTAATGGAGCTCGGGGGCTTTGTGCACAGGGGCGTGGTCCTGCTTTTAGTTCCAATAAAGAGATCATGTAATGCTACAACATATAGAAAAAGCGTAGATAACTGTGTGCTTCAGAGTTTGTGGTAACAAAAAGTAAAACACACTAATGTAGGTGCGCTGCTAAAGTGTCCAAAAACTTTTGGCAATATAGTGTGTGTACTTGTAAACAGAAACGATAACGCACACATTCATTTATTTATATTTGTACACCTTGTGTTTATGAACATCCGCTGCTCTTAATGACAGAAAAAGGCTCAAGCAGAATCACAAAGTTTTTACTGGAAGTGTCTTTGTACACCTTATCTCGTGAAAATATCTCGTCATGAGCACAAAGGTCACTTTGCATCTACGTGCTTGGAAAAAGTCCTTGAAGAAGAATTAATGAACTGCACAAACCTTAGTTCCCTCTAGGCCTTTTCCACCATTTTCCACCATTTTCCGCCATTTCCACATTATAAATTCACAGAGAAAAGATGTTGTCTGCTTAATAGGGCTGCACAATGCTGACTTAAATGATCACTATGAAGATAATTAGGAATAAATTAACACAGTACAGACGGGTGTCAAGTTAACGATTTAAAAAAATCCAGTGTCCTTGTTTTTGGTGTTGTTTACATGCACTTGTTGCCTTAGAGGTTTGTGTTACTGCAAATCGGTACCAAATTTATCAGTCTGCTTATTATTATAAGCTATTTTCTTTTTCTGATGGGAGTGGCCTGCTTTAGAATAACCCCGCCCCTAATCCATAAATCATGAGGATGTTAAAGTGTTTGTGGAGACTGGAGATAATGCTACTACACCGTAATGACCTCACAGTGAGAAGATAACCTGGGAGAGATTTTAGAGAGAGGAGTTAGTAAAAGTTTAATTTTATCATTTAAGGGATGTTCATCAGCATAACGAGTGACTTAAGTAGGCCAGAGAAAAAAGGACAGAGAGAGAGATTAAAAAGGGGAAGAAAGGGGTGGAAACCAAGCAGAAATCAAACCCAGGTCGCTAAAGCACAGCCACGCCTGTGGTTCGGGTGCCGTAAGCCACTACACCACAGTGCCGAGACCCACATGCGTGGCTGCGCTCGGGTGACCCCCCTTTTTTTCCCCCCTGTCTCATCTCTCTCTCTGTCCTATCAATAAAGGCAAAAAAAAATGGCCAAAAATATCTTTAAAAAAGTGACTTAAGTCACTTTATTATGGTATGTCCTGTAATATGGAATGGCGACCTGTCCAGTGTGTACCCCTCCTGCCTTTCGCCCTTTCAGAGGCGGCTGGGATAGACTCCAGCAGATCCCTGTGAACCCGAATTAGGAATATAGAAGATAAATAAATGAATGTCATCAGTATGTGCAGTGTTTATATTGGAATTAAATAAGGCTGTTTTTTAGTCACCACTGGAATCCGCAGTGTCAGTAAAACTGCTTCCACAGTATATAATATACAGCCAGTTATCATAGAACTGGTTAACCTTCTCTAGTGCTTAATAGCCTAATGTCAGTAAAAACGTAAATAAATAGAAGAGTTAAATATTAAATGAATTAGCTTATATAAAAATGGGTTAACAGTATTTTAGTCGAGTGCATTGAATGAAATATCTCTTATATAATGTCAATAATTTTGCATAAATATTTAATTAATTATATATACCAATTTATTTTGCTCTGCAGCTCAGACAAAATCTACAGTAAGGGTCCTCCAGAGCATTCGGACACCACCGAGAGACCAGGTAGATGTCAAAGAAACGGCTTAAACAGTGAGTTGATGCTGATTGAGTATGAATCAGTTTGAATAAAGGCTGTGGGTGATGCCCTTAAGAATCTAGCTGCTTAAAATCTTCCCGTTTTGCCTATGCTTTGTTTTCAATGCGATGTCATTTCCTGTCTTGTGATGAGCAGTAAAGGAAGTTCCTGAATGCCCTCAGAGCACGAGTAGTCAGTCTCTGGCTCCTGGCCACATACCCAGGAAAACATACCCGGTAAGTTCCATCATATCAGGAGGAAATGCCTGCGTCTGCTCTGATTAAATGTTAAACAGATGTTTCCATGTCTGCAACACAGAACAGATTGTATATGTTTATTCTGCGCATAATGTGTGTGTGTGTGTGTGTGTGTGTGTGTGTCTCAGAAACAGAGGCCGAAAAGAGTGAAGGCCATCTATAACTGTGTGGCTGATAACCCTGATGAGCTGACATTCACTGAGGGTGAGGTGATCATTGTAGATGGAGAAGAGGACCAGGAGTGGTGGGTGAGTCTGTGTGTGTGTGTGTGTGTGTGTGTGTGTGTGTGTGTGTGTGTGTGAGTACTGACCTCTTTAAGTTAGTAGGAAGGATGAAGCAGGTCAGGTTTTGGAACAGAGAGTTTAAGAAATAGGGATACGATGGAGGCTTTATCAGCTTTTCGGTTGCCATGGTGACCTGGACACATGCGATGACCTCATTCTTTCCTTCTGCTTGTGGGAATGAAGGCCAGCTGCTGTTTGCCTTTCTTCATTATCTTTGTTCCACTGGCCGCTGTTAATGTTTAAAGCCTCGTCAAAAAGCACATCCAAATCAACACCATCGTCATCCTCATCATCATAAAACCATTCCAGTTGTGTACAGATGTGCTTCAAAGTCTTCGGGGAATATGTATCTATGCTGCGCTCATGTTTTTGTTTATCAGCGCTCGAGCGGTTCACATGTTTAGGACAGGAAGTGAACAAGAGGTCATTTGTTTCCAGTGAAAAAGCCACAAAGCTCTTGACTACATCAGGTTGTGTATAAACCCTGTGTTGTGTTCAAGACTTAAACTAGACACAGTTTATGCGTGTTTAGAATCCCGTTTTTACATGTTCAAAACCAGCTGAAATTGGCTAAAATTATGTCGGATGAATTTAGCGCGCTACTCATTGTGTTATTGTCTTTAAACATTTTGAAAGATTTGAAACTGGACTATAAAGTACTGGTTATAAGACTTCGCTGGTCTCACTGATATGTAAAGCAACCAGTCTGTTGAAGATTATTTTCCAAACTAAATTTGGATTCAAGTGACAAAGTTCTCGGCGCGTATCCGGTTTCTGTGTGCTTTATGCATCAGATGTTCAGCTGACATTTTTTCGGCATAACATCTAAAGCTAAGACTGCAAACTGTTGAGCTAGCATAGATAAAAGACTGGAAGTGAAAGTGATGTTTACTAGCGAAAAAGTGTCTGAATAAGAACTCTGTAGCTCGCTGAACACTTGGATTGGGGCATCATTGTATTTTTCCTAATGGAAATTTATTTCTAGATTTGGTGCATCATCACCGGCGCTGCCACTATCATAGGACCATCCGTGCACTCGTTTATTATCTAATCAGCCAATCGTCTAGCAGCATTGGATGTGATTAGGGTATAGATTAAGTATTTACATGCACTGTTGTTCTTACACTATTAAAGGAATAATTGAATAAATAAGAGGTCATTAACATGTAATAACCTTAAACTATCTCTGGTTGTTTTTCTTCCAGTTGGGCCACATAGAAGGAGATCCAGTAAGGAGAGGTGCCTTTCCTGTCACGTTCGTCCACTTAATGGCGGACTGACAGTTAAAGATGTCCGATGCTGACCCAGGCTGATCTGATCAACCCCTCTAGCATGTTTTTGACTCCACCTCTTTGGGCTTTATTAATAATTCTTATCATCCGCTTCACCTCCATCATGAAGTTTGTGCCTGGTCTGACTCGTAGCAGTGACTTCTGCACCGGAGGGTCTGTTTTTTTTCCTGAATGTTTAAAAACCCGTCGGTGCTCCTTTATGTCTGAAGACTAAATTGTTTTTTGAATGTTTTGGCTCCCAACGTTTGTTGACTAGAAAAAAAAAAGAATTGTAGTCAGTTGCTTTGACACGGTAAATGCACTTTTATGTAGTTCGGAGAAAAAAAAAAAGGAACGCTTTATGGATCAATACACACGGACGGTTCAGTTCCCTGCAGCGTTTAGACGCAGATGATTTATGAGGACTCGGTTTGCTGATGAGATGATGTTTATCTGGGAAAAGGAGACATAAAGCATCTCGTACCTGGATAAAGCAAATGGACGAAAGGAGAAAAGGAGGTGATTCTCATTTAAGGAGCCCTGCACTGAAGCAGAAAGGGACACTTCCTGTTGCCTCCCTTTGGGATCCTCCACTGTCCCCGTTTCCACACTCACTGCCCCACATCAGAGTTTATAAATAGTTCCTAAACTGCTGGGAGCGCTCCCGCCCTGCCCTGCCCTGCCCTGCCCTGCCCTGCCCTGCCCTGCCCCCCTGCCCTGCCCTGCCCTGCCCTGCCACTACACTACACTACACTACATACCTGTGAGTGATATAACATCTGTGTATCAGTGTTAAATACTATTATTACACTGAAAGAAAGAGAACCCTGCTGCTTTTTTAGAGCACGTAAAGATCAACACGGGTCACAGAACCAGCCGCAGATCTGGGGGAGGGTAAAATAAAGTGTGTCTTCTGAAGCACGGAGCAGTTTGCTAAGCCCCTGAACTGCTGCTGTCATCCTTTATCTCTCGTTTTTTCCAAGTTTTCGCAATTTACTGTATTTTTCTGTTTGCTTTTTTGATACTAGCTTTATGTTAATATGACCGATGCTCATATTTATGTCCTGTAGGTCTCGTTGAGATTTAAGTACTTTTTAGAGTCGGACAATTAACGTCTGTCCAGGTTTTAGGATATGTAGGACCAACCCTCGTGATGTACCCTTCGACAAGGGAAAAGCATCCCCAAACCCAACCCCCACCTCCACCCGCCCCCTTTATATCCCCCACCTCTTCCTGTAACCTGTTCCCTTTTAATCGTGGGGATTGCAGATGTAATACTGTACAGCAATACGTTTTATGTGATGAAGTTTTCATTTGGTTGCAGAGCAACTCTCTAGTCTAGAATGTTCGACGACATTTTAATTAAACTCTCGATCGTCGTCCCTGTTGAGCTTTTGACACACGGTGACCTGTAAACTTTAACAATGAGAAGAGACTCGTAATTAACTTCCAGAATCTTTCTCTTGTCTTATTAATCCCACTGGAAAACCCGATAGGACTTTACCTCTTATGTTGTGCTGTAAATAACTGAAGAGTTTATATGTGTATATTTAATTGTAAACAGAAATCTGAAGCGATAGAACAGTGATGTCATTATCAGACTCTAGGCTGAATGTGTGGACATCTGGACGTTCTGAAGCAGAGCAAGCAGAAACGGTTCCCTTTCGCTTTACTGCATTCTGTTCACTCTAATATTGAATAAATAAACGGGAAAAACTGGAAGTTAAATAAAACCTGTGCTTTGTTAGTGCTGTTTCTTTATTTTTGCTGGCATCTAGTACTTAAAAATACAATATCATTATTTTTAAGAAGGATCTACTTATTGTTACACTGGCAGCTTGACCCCATTTTGAAAAATATAACAAGATCACCATCTAGTGGAGTAAAGTGGTAAACACAGGTGCATGTGTGTTGGATGTTAATGCTTTAGTGCATTATATGAGAGGAAATTATATAATTCATCAGCCTCATAACTACATCATACAAATCGATCATCCATTCCGGATTTATTTATTGTAGTCCTGCTGTATAAAAAAAAAGGCCTTGACTTGTCGCTTATACTTTACAGCATAGTGAAATGCTTTTCTTTACATGTGCTAAATTACAGAACACGCGACGTCGATGAGCCCCTGTGGATCAGAGACAGTTCAGGACCTCAACAGCAGCAACTCGGAAATAGTTAAATGATTAAACTCCTTCTGATTAGCAAAATAACCAGAAATTTTACCTGAGTACAAAAAAAAATCTACTTAAAATAATTATTATTAATTTTTAAGTAAGTATCAAAGTTACTTGGGTAACAGAGTAATAAAGTATGAAATGATACGACTACTCAAGTAATTAAGTTATTAGTTACTTTGAATCTGATTAAAATAAAGGGAAAATCCAGGATTCAAAAAATGATAAACAATCGATGACATAAAAGACAAAAGGGAAGACAATGTGTGAGATTTTATAGTAACTTACAATAAGGTTAAAGTGTCCATAGTATGAAACTTACCGCAACATGTTTTGCCAGGTTGGTGCTGGGATTCCTGATGCCGACTTATGTTGCACGCAAAGCGTCGCATTATCTAACTGCTCTTTTCACTTTATGAAGTAAAAAAATGAAATGCGCAGTCCGTCTCCACTGATATTCTCACGTCTTCAGTCAATATTTGTCGAACTGTACACGCTTTAAAAAACGAGCAGGTTTTCCGTTCGTACTTCATATGTAGCATGATGGAAACTGATTATTAAAACTACATTTTTATAATGAACATTTAATAGTGACGAAAAAACTAATAAGCGAAGGAAAAAGTAAACTTCTGCAATTTAAAATAAGTTTTCTTTTACTTGAGTGAGAGTAAAAGTAAGGTCACTTAAACCGGCTCTTAAAAGTACAAAAATCCACTCAACTAATTTAACAATCCATCCAAAAGCTGAAATAACCTTATTTGTTTCCAAATTGTTTGGAAAGAATGTGTTCTCATGTCATGCTCACAAACATGCCACCATCTGGTGTCTTGTGTTAACATAGAGCAACTTACCCCTAAAACTGACACCTAAAGTTTATAATACTCTAAAGGTTTTTGAACTTTTATATTTTAATTGGTAATATTTCAACGTTCAAAAGACCGAAAAAATCAAGTTAATAATAATTAATATCAATAAAATATCAAAGACAAAAAAAAAAAAAAAGAGACAAAACACAATAAATCGAAATGTAAAAGTTTACTGTACCATTTTTAAGCTTATTGTACCGTATGAACTGATCCAGCACATATGAGACAGAGGAGAGGGGAAGGTCTGTTACAACCAGAACAGGACATCAGCCTCCTCAACCCTCCACCCACATGACTACCAGGAGCTGGAATCTACAGCATGTTTGATGACTTAGTCTTTGTGCGTCTCTGTACTCACTGTAATTACTGTACCGTTAATAACATTAAATCCCATGTGACGCTCAGTTACCGGAGAAACTGTAATCTAAGCGCAGAGTATATATACACAGCAAATTAGGATAAATTAGGCTAAGGACTTGTCTGGAAAGCTTTTAGGTGATGGAGTTTGTAATATCAGAAACAGAGGACATGTAAATGTAAACGCTGCTCCCTGCAGACACTGCTTTAATACTGATCCTGGAGCAGATCTACTGTGCTGTAAAGGTGGAGACGGTTACTGACCCCTGGGGGCTTTATCCTGGGATCATGCATTCGTGCCTTTGAAGAGAGAGAGGAGTTTTAGGATTTTTCTGAGGCCAGAACACAGTCAAAGGAAGCCGACAGCACTTTACAGATGGCTTGGGCTTGCTCCTGTAGTGGACACAATCATGTGTTCGATATCACACAAATAAGATTTATGGAAATATCGTAAACCAAATGATGAACTGAGCCGGTTTTGCATGCTATTCGGTCATGTGGTGCGTCAGCTTACTGCGTTGCTGCACTGGTACACCCAGATGCTGCATTCCTGCTGCTTGGCATCGGTGGTGTTAAGAGCTAAGAGGTTCCGTCCAGCTCCAAGACCATCATCATAGCACAGCATGCGCACTATCAGGTAGAGAGGGTGGCGGTGTAACACATCCTGATGAAAGAGTAAAGAGCAGTGAGAGTGTTTTAAAGTGGTTCTTGACATCAGCAAAGTGCAACATCACGGCCGTCATATATTTTCACCTACTGAATATAGTAATTGCTCTCAAGACACAAAGGAAAACTTAACAAGCCATACAATGTAAAGCTAAAGGTTCTTTCTTACACTGTAACATAGAAGAAATCAGCATGCAGAAATCTTTATGATGCGATCTGAGAAAACCCGTCACGTCACATGGAAATCTTACCTAGTAAAGGTTTTGATCATAAGAAAGCTGATTTCTGTTTTCAATACATTGTCTGTAACAATAGTTATGGTTATCTAAAGTCAGCTGATCACTATTAATTCCAGGAACAGAATTTTGAGGAAAAACAGGTTTAAAGAGAGGCAATAAAAAAGCAACAGGAAAATATAACAATATTATACAACATTAATTTACTGAGGTAAAAAAACTTATTGTTGTACAACATACAAAATGGTAAATTTAACCTTAAGAAACACACAGCACTTTAAACATTATGCGTTTATCTGTTTATCATTACATTTAATGTATTTCGCTTGGTTAATGGCAGCTTGCCACAATAATTCACTATTTTTCGCACCTGCACAAAACATCTGATGGGTTTTCCCAGCTCGCATCACAACCGAGTCTAAGATGTACCAAACAGTGTGGACTCTCTAAGTATGTTTTTAATACCTTGTCTATAACAATAGTAAGAATTATCTGCAGTCGGTTGATCACTAGGGGTGGAAATCTTTATGTACTTTACGATCTGATCAGATTCCGATTCCAAAATCGATTCTTAATCTACACTTGTTTTTCTAATTCTTCTGCTGTGTAAATACCGGTTTATATCCTTACATTTTAATCAGAATTGGATTTTATATTTTTTTGTTTATAGTTGGAATTTCGGTAGGACAATATCAGCCATCTTAAAAAAGATTTTCTTCTATTAGCAAAGCTGTGTTTAGAATAAAGAAGCTCTGAATGAAACATGGAAACATCAGATTATTGTAACAATCATGAAGAACACTTAATTAGCGCCGTAGAGGAACACTGTACCTGGGTTCAGGTACACTGTATGGTGTATGGAAACCCTGTTTTATCCACGACAGAGAACAGAGAGGCACAAATCCTTGGCAATAAAACCGCCACTGACTGAGTAACTCACTTTCTTTTTTTTTTTTTAGAATCCGGTGAAAGCTTAAAGTGTTGCCACACAGTCGGTTTTATATTTGATGTTGATTTGATGTCCATTTTTGTTTAAATTAAGCAAATTGGCCAGCACACGTAAGTGTCAGTCAGTGCTTATGTAACAGACTAAACTGTTTATTAAGTGTAGATGTGGTAATTTTGTGTTAGCACTCATTCTATGTGTGGGGGTAAATGCATTTTCCCCTCTCGGGGCATGCTGTCGTTTGGCGAGAGTGCATGCGCACAGGAGTGTAAGACGGAGGAAAAAGTTGTAACTAATTAATCAGTTCAGTACATTTTGGACTGCTTTCGTTCTTTATTTTATTAACTTCAAGTATTTAGGCGAACCTGCACGGAAAGCTCGGTTACACTTATCGGAATCGTTAGAAAAAGAATCGCGATGCATAGATGATTTAAATTTTTCCAGCCCCTACTGATTACGCTGATTTGCAGGAACATGATTTTAAGAAAAAACAGGTTAAAAAAGAGGCAATAAAAAGGCAACAGTAGAGTAGCACAAGTAAATATTACTGAAATAAAAGACTATTTTTGGTTACTGTTTATGTGTCATTTAAAGATGACAGGTTTCCCCAGATCGCATCACAATCAAATCTAAGATCTACCAAACTGTGTGGACTTTCTAAATCTGTATGTAACTAGAAGCACATAAGGATGTCGCACTTCTTTTTTTACTTACACACTGGTCCAAAGACGCCACTTTGACGCCGTACTTGGACACTCCCAGGATCATCTCCTCTTCCCCTGGGACAAACGGCAGTTTTCCATCTTGCTTTGGAGAAAATGCAGAGGTTTCCAAAAATTAAACAGAGTCAGCAAATGAGACGATGGTCAAGTTGTTAAGCTCAGTTGCCTTCTAGTATTATTATATTTTATTCTATTCAATCAAGAATTAAGATATTTTGTGTGTTAGGAATTATTGTCTAAAGCTTTTAAAATGCTTTCCTTTAAAACAAGTTAAAAAACTTTCTTCGAATAATGAATTACCTGAGCTGTATCGATGTAACTGATCAGGTCTAACGGTTCCTGGAGGATTTTGCTCATCTCAAAGTCCAGCTTCTCAACAGCTCCCAAATACTTAACTTTAAACTCTGCACATGTCTCAGACGCACTGTTACCTGTAGGTTTAATGTATTGATTTAGTTCTTTATTATACATTACCTATAATTGAATACTGTACTGATTATTTTTAATGTATGAATGGCCAACCTGAGCTCTTGGTGGAGTCTGTATCAAGACTGGCGACTGTGCTGGACCTGGACAGGCCTCCCAGACTGGAGTCTACAGACTAGATAAGAGTAGAACATGCTAATGTTAACGTCATAACCAGAGTTGACTGAAGCTGAGATCGTGGTGGCTCACCTTGCTCTTGGTGCTGATCTCACTGCTTTGGGAGCTGCTGCTGCTGTGGCGCTTCTTGACCTTGCGGAACATTCTTTACTACAGCCCCACATTCTTTACCATGACGCCAGCACTGCAGGCCTCCTCACACCTATCCACAATAGAAACAGGAGAGTAGAACCAGGCAGTAAGATGGACAGATCATTGGTCTTTCTTTGTACATAAACAGTGGAGAGTGTGGATTTTCTCTACGCTGGAACAGATCCTCAGCATATTTTTTTATTAGTCATGTTCAATGGCAACAAGTTGTGCAGTACAAATTGTCAGCCTATTGATTTGCTTACAAAAAAAATTTTTTTTTTTTTCATTCACACAACTGACCAATTGGCGTTTGCGGGAAGTGGTGGCTCATGGTTAAGGTGTTGGACTGCCAACCCAAAGATTGTGGGTTCAATTCCCAGCTTCACCAAGCCACCACTGCTGGGCCCCTGAGCAAGGCCCTTAACCCCTAATTGCTCAGTTGTATAAATGAGATAAACGTAAGTCGCTCTGGATAAGAGCGTCTGCTTTCCTTGGGGGCCCTCCGGAGATGTATTTAATTAGTAAAATATAACAGTACTAGTAGTAATGTGATAGACATTATTTCATAGAGATATGGAGCAGAAATGAACATTAGGGTTACTGTTGTAGATCTGTGTGAGAAACCCAACCCCCCCAAACCCCAACCC